>OX457027.1:49130467-50330467 GCA_949752745.1 Protula sp. h YS-2021 | reverse complement strand
ATGAAAGCATACAGAATACATTTCAAACCTTTGACTTCGTCGATAACCCCGAAGTTCGAAGTACAAAGCACAACTGCCAACGCTCTGTCTCTTCAAGGTACGCCCCAGAAATGCGACGCGAACTAAGACAGATCCATCCCCAGGATCTGACACCAAACGAGTGCTGGTGGTTTCAAATGTAAAGCCAACCAACAGGTACAGTCACTGATGTGCCCAAACAAAAAACCCTGCAAGACAACAGTCCCGACCCCAACCAAAAACCACAAGCAAGAACACACAGTGCCGACGGATTCTGCCAAAACATGTCGCCCGAGCTTTTTCGTGAAAAGCCCAGTATGTTAAGACAGAACCCCTACATGTCCGAACCTGCAGCCCGGTTAGGAACGAGAACTTTGTCCTGCATAGAGACACCCGCATCTAAACTGCGGACACGAAATAGGACGATCCATCTCGCAGATAGACAACCACGAGATGATCAGAAGCACCAAAGAAGAGAGGGAGGACTAGAAATAGCTGCACAGTGAAAGCAAAATTCAGAATATATCCAACTTCTAATTTTTAAATATAAATCTAATGGTCAGGGCACAACGAGCAGTGAGGGTGGAAACGTTTAAAGGGTTGCCAAGCAGTTGTGTCTACACGTGAAGGGGAAATGTTTCAACACGTGAAGGTGGAACGCACGTTTAAACGGTTGCCGAGCAGTCGTGTCTACACGTGAAGGGGTAAATGAGCAGTTGTGTCTACACGTGAGGTGGAAACGTTTCAACGGTTTCCGAGCAGTTGTGTCTACACGTGAAGGTGGAAACGTTTTAACGGTTGCTAAACAGTCGTCGCTACACGTGAAGGTGAAATGTTTCAACATTCCCGAGCAGTCGTCTCTACATGTGAAGGTGGGACGTACGTTTAAACGGTGACCCAGCAGTCGTGCCTATTCGTGAAGGTGAAAAGTATGTTTAAACAGGTTGTCCAGCAGTCGAGTACGTGACGGTGGAACGGACATTTAAACATTTAAATCCTTGTGACTGGGGCCTTGGGTGCTCGGATCACAGAAAACATTTATTTCCACCCATTAGTCGAGACAACTGGTGAAAACGCCAACCGCCAACCGCCACCCCCCCCCCCCCCCCCCCTCCTCACCTCTAACTGGGCTCGCCTTACTCAGCAAAATTACGTGGCCGAACTCAAGAGCAAAATGAAAGCATACAGAATACATTTCAAACCTTTGACTTCGTCGATAACCCCGAAGTTCGAAGTACAAAGCACAACTGCCAACGCTCTGTCTCTTCAAGGTACGCCCCAGAAATGCGACGCGAACTAAGACAGATCCATCCCCAGGATCTGACACCAAACGAGTGCTGGTGGTTTCAAATGGAAAGCCAACCAACAGGTACAGTCACTGATGTTCCCAAACAAAAAACCCTGCAAGACAACAGTCCCGACCCCAACCAAAAACCACAAGCAAGAACACACAGTGCCGACGGATTCTGCCAAAACATGTCGCCCGAGCTTTTTCGTGAAAAGCCCAGTATGTTAAGACAGAACCCCTACATGTCCGAACCTGCAGCCCGGTTAGGAACGAGAACTTTGTCCTGCATAGAGACACCCGCATCTAAACTGCGGACACGAAATAGGACGATCCATCTCGCAGATAGACAACCACGAGATGATCAGAAGCACCAAAGAAGAGAGGGAGGACTAGAAATAGCTGCACAGTGAAAGCAAAATTCAGAATATATCCAACTTCTAATTTTTAAATATAAATCTAATGGTCAGGGCACAACGAGCAGTGAGGGTGGAAACGTTTAAAGGGTTGCCAAGCAGTTGTGTCTACACGTGAAGGGGAAATGTTTCAACACGTGAAGGTGGAACGCACGTTTAAACGGTTGCCGAGCAGTCGTGTCTACACGTGAAGGGGTAAATGAGCAGTTGTGTCTACACGTGAGGTGGAAACGTTTCAACGGTTTCCGAGCAGTTGTGTCTACACGTGAAGGTGGAAACGTTTTAACGGTTGCCAAACAGTCGTCGCTACACGTGAAGGTGAAATGTTTCAACATTCCCGAGCAGTCGTCTCTACATGTGAAGGTGGGACGTACGTTTAAACGGTGACCCAGCAGTCGTGCCTATTCGTGAAGGTGAAAAGTATGTTTAAACAGGTTGTCGAGCAGTCGAGTACGTGACGGTGGATCGGACATTTAAACATTTAAATCCTTGTGACTGGGGCCTTGGGTGCTTGGATCACAGAAAACATTTATTTCCACCCATTAGTCGAGACAACTGGTGGAAACGCCAACCGCCAACCGCCACCCCACCCCCCTTCCTCACCTCTAACTGGGCTCGCCTTACTCAGCAAAATTACGTGGCCGAACTCAAGAGCAAAATGAAAGCATACAGAATACATTTCAAACCTTTGACTTCGTCGATAACCCCGAAGTTCGAAGTACAAAGCACAACTGCCAACGCTCTGTCTCTTCAAGGTACGCCCCAGAAATGCGACGCGAACTAAGACAGATCCATCCCCAGGATCTGACACCAAACGAGTGCTGGTGGTTTCAAATGGAAAGCCAACCAACAGGTACAGTCACTGATGTGCCCAAACAAAAAACCCTGCAAGACAAAAGTCCCGACCCCAACCAAAAACCACAAGCAAGAACACACAGTGCCGACGGATTCTGCCAAAACATGTCGCCCGAGCTTTTTCGTGAAAAGCCCAGTATGTTAAGACAGAACCCCTGCATGTCCGAACCTGCAGCCCGGTTAGGAACGAGAACTTTGTCCTGCATAGAGACACCCGCATCTAAACTGCGGACACGAAATAGGACGATCCATCTCGCAGATAGACAACCACGAGATGATCAGAAGCACCAAAGAAGAGAGGGAGGACTAGAAATAGCTGCACAGTGAAAGCAAAATTCAGAATATATCCAACTTCTAATTTTTAAATATAAATCTAATGGTCAGGGCACAACGAGCAGTGAGGGTGGAAACGTTTAAAGGGTTGCCAAGCAGTTGTGTCTACACGTGAAGGGGAAATGTTTCAACACGTGAAGGTGGAACGCACGTTTAAACGGTTGCCGAGCAGTCGTGTCTACACGTGAAGGGGTAAATGAGCAGTTGTGTCTACACGTGAGGTGGAAACTTTCAACGGTTTCCGAGCAGTTGTGTCTACACGTGAAGGTGGAAACGTTTTAACGGTTGCCAAACAGTCGTCGCTACACGTGAAGGTGAAATGTTTCAACATTCCCGAGCAGTCGTCTCTACATGTGAAGGTGGGACGTACGTTTAAACGGTGACCCAGCAGTCGTGCCTATTCGTGAAGGTGAAAAGTATGTTTAAACAGGTTGTCGAGCAGTCGAGTACGTGACGGTGGAACGGACATTTAAACATTTAAATCCTTGTGACTGGGGCCTTGGGTGCTCGGATCACAGAAAACATTTATTTCCACCCATTAGTCGAGACAACTGGTGGAAACGCCAACCGCCAACCGCCACCCCCCCCCCTTCCTCACCTCTAACTGGGCTCGCCTTACTCAGCAAAATTACGTGGCCGAACTCAAGAGCAACATGAAAGCATACAGAATACATTTCAAACCTTTGACTTCGTCGATAACCCCGAAGTTCGAAGTACAAAGCACAACTGCCAACGCTCTGTCTCTTCAAGGTACGCCCCAGAAATGCGACGCGAACTAAGACAGATCCATCCCCAGGATCTGACACCAAACGAGGGCTGGTGGTTTCAAATGTAAAGCCAACCAACAGGTACAGTCACTGATGTGCCCAAACAAAAAACCCTGCAAGACAACAGTCCCGACCCCAACCAAAAACCACAAGCAAGAACACACAGTGCCGACGGATTCTGCCAAAACATGTCGCCCGAGCTTTTTCGTGAAAAGCCCAGTATGTTAAGACAGAACCCCTGCATGTCCGAACCTGCAGCCCGGTTAGGAACGAGAACTTTGTCCTGCATAGAGACACCCGCATCTAAACTGCGGACACGAAATAGGACGATCCATCTCGCAGATAGACAACCACGAGATGATCAGAAGCACCAAAGAAGAGCGGGAGGACTAGAAATAGCTGCACAGTGAAAGCAAAATTCAGAATATATCCAACTTCTAATTTTTAAATATAAATATAATGGTCAGGGCACAACGAGCAGTGAGGGTGGAAACGTTTAAAGGGTTGCCAAGCAGTTGTGTCTACACGTGAAGGGGAAATGTTTCAACACGTGAAGGTGGAACGCACGTTTAAACGGTTGCCGAGCAGTCGTGTCTACACGTGAAGGGGTAAATGAGCAGTTGTGTCTACACGTGAGGTGGAAACGTTTCAACGGTTTCCGAGCAGTTGTGTCTACACGTGAAGGTGGAAACGTTTTAACGGTTGCTAAACAGTCGTCGCTACACGTGCAGGTGAAATGTTTCAACATTCCCGAGCAGTCGTCTCTACATGTGAAGGTGGGACGTACGTTTAAACGGTGACCCAGCAGTCGTGCCTATTCGTGAAGGTGAAAAGTATGTTTAAACAGGTTGTCGAGCAGTCGAGTACGTGACGGTGGAACGGACATTTAAACATTTAAATCCTTGTGACTGGGGCCTTGGGTGCTCGGATCACAGAAAACATTTATTTCCACCCATTAGTCGAGACAACTGGTGGAAACGCCAACCGCCAACCGCCACCCCCCCCCCCCCCCTCCTCACCTCTAACTGGGCTCGCCTTACTCAGCAAAATTACGTGGCCGAACTCAAGAGCAAAATGAAAGCATACAGAATACATTTCAAACCTTTGACTTCGTCGATAACCCCGAAGTTCGAAGTACAAAGCACAACTGCCAACGCTCTGTCTCTTCAAGGTACGCCCCAGAAATGCGACGCGAACTAAGACAGATCCATCCCCAGGATCTGACACCAAACGAGTGCTGGTGGTTTCAAATGTAAAGCCAACCAACAGGTACAGTCACTGATGTGCCCAAACAAAAAACCCTGCAAGACAACAGTCCCGACCCCAACCAAAAACCACAAGCAAGAACACACAGTGCCGACGGATTCTGCCAAAACATGTCGCCCGAGCTTTTTCGTGAAAAGCCCAGTATGTTAAGACAGAACCCCTACATGTCCGAACCTGCAGCCCGGTTAGGAACGAGAACTTTGTCCTGCATAGAGACACCCGCATCTAAACTGCGGACACGAAATAGGACGATCCATCTCGCAGATAGACAACCACGAGATGATCAGAAGCACCAAAGAAGAGAGGGAGGACTAGAAATAGCTGCACAGTGAAAGCAAAATTCAGAATATATCCAACTTCTAATTTTTAAATATAAATCTAATGGTCAGGGCACAACGAGCAGTGAGGGTGGAAACGTTTAAAGGGTTGCCAAGCAGTTGTGTCTACACGTGAAGGGGAAATGTTTCAACACGTGAAGGTGGAACGCACGTTTAAACGGTTGCCGAGCAGTCGTGTCTACACGTGAAGGGGTAAATGAGCAGTTGTGTCTACACGTGAGGTGGAAACTTTCAACGGTTTCCGAGCAGTTGTGTCTACACGTGAAGGTGGAAACGTTTTAACGGTTGCTAAACAGTCGTCGCTACACGTGCAGGTGAAATGTTTCAACATTCCCGAGCAGTCGTCTCTACATGTGAAGGTGGGACGTACGTTTAAACGGTGACCCAGCAGTCGTGCCTATTCGTGAAGGTGAAAAGTATGTTTAAACAGGTTGTCGAGCAGTCGAGTACGTGACGGTGGAACGGACATTTAAACATTTAAATCCTTGTGACTGGGGCCTTGGGTGCTCGGATCACAGAAAACATTTATTTCCACCCATTAGTCGAGACAACTGGTGGAAACGCCAACCGCCAACCGCCACCCCCCCCCCCCCCCTCCTCACCTCTAACTGGGCTCGCCTTACTCAGCAAAATTACGTGGCCGAACTCAAGAGCAAAATGAAAGCATACAGAATACATTTCAAACCTTTGACTTCGTCGATAACCCCGAAGTTCGAAGTACAAAGCACAACTGCCAACGCTCTGTCTCTTCAAGGTACGCCCCAGAAATGCGACGCGAACTAAGACAGATCCATCCCCAGGATCTGACACCAAACGAGTGCTGGTGGTTTCAAATGTAAAGCCAACCAACAGGTACAGTCACTGATGTGCCCAAACAAAAAACCCTGCAAGACAACAGTCCCGACCCCAACCAAAAACCACAAGCAAGAACACACAGTGCCGACGGATTCTGCCAAAACATGTCGCCCGAGCTTTTTCGTGAAAAGCCCAGTATGTTAAGACAGAACCCCTACATGTCCGAACCTGCAGCCCGGTTAGGAACGAGAACTTTGTCCTGCATAGAGACACCCGCATCTAAACTGCGGACACGAAATAGGACGATCCATCTCGCAGATAGACAACCACGAGATGATCAGAAGCACCAAAGAAGAGAGGGAGGACTAGAAATAGCTGCACAGTGAAAGCAAAATTCAGAATATATCCAACTTCTAATTTTTAAATATAAATCTAATGGTCAGGGCACAACGAGCAGTGAGGGTGGAAACGTTTAAAGGGTTGCCAAGCAGTTGTGTCTACACGTGAAGGGGAAATGTTTCAACACGTGAAGGTGGAACGCACGTTTAAACGGTTGCCGAGCAGTCGTGTCTACACGTGAAGGGGTAAATGAGCAGTTGTGTCTACACGTGAGGTGGAAACTTTCAACGGTTTCCGAGCAGTTGTGTCTACACGTGAAGGTGGAAACGTTTTAACGGTTGCCAAACAGTCGTCGCTACACGTGAAGGTGAAATGTTTCAACATTCCCGAGCAGTCGTCTCTACATGTGAAGGTGGGACGTACGTTTAAACGGTGACCCAGCAGTCGTGCCTATTCGTGAAGGTGAAAAGTATGTTTAAACAGGTTGTCGAGCAGTCGAGTACGTGACGGTGGAACGGACATTTAAACATTTAAATCCTTGTGACTGGGGCCTTGGGTGCTCGGATCACAGAAAACATTTATTTCCACCCATTAGTCGAGACAACTGGTGGAAACGCCAACCGCCAACCGCCACCCCCCCCCCCCCCCCTTCCTCACCTCTAACTGGGCTCGCCTTACTCAGCAAAATTACGTGGCCGAACTCAAGAGCAACATGAAAGCATACAGAATACATTTCAAACCTTTGACTTCGTCGATAACCCCGAAGTTCGAAGTACAAAGCACAACTGCCAACGCTCTGTCTCTTCAAGGTACGCCCCAGAAATGCGACGCGAACTAAGACAGATCCATCCCCAGGATCTGACACCAAACGAGGGCTGGTGGTTTCAAATGTAAAGCCAACCAACAGGTACAGTCACTGATGTGCCCAAACAAAAAACCCTGCAAGACAACAGTCCCGACCCCAACCAAAAACCACAAGCAAGAACACACAGTGCCGACGGATTCTGCCAAAACATGTCGCCCGAGCTTTTTCGTGAAAAGCCCAGTATGTTAAGACAGAACCCCTGCATGTCCGAACCTGCAGCCCGGTTAGGAACGAGAACTTTGTCCTGCATAGAGACACCCGCATCTAAACTGCGGACACGAAATAGGACGATCCATCTCGCAGATAGACAACCACGAGATGATCAGAAGCACCAAAGAAGAGCGGGAGGACTAGAAATAGCTGCACAGTGAAAGCAAAATTCAGAATATATCCAACTTCTAATTTTTAAATATAAATATAATGGTCAGGGCACAACGAGCAGTGAGGGTGGAAACGTTTAAAGGGTTGCCAAGCAGTTGTGTCTACACGTGAAGGGGAAATGTTTCAACACGTGAAGGTGGAACGCACGTTTAAACGGTTGCCGAGCAGTCGTGTCTACACGTGAAGGGGTAAATGAGCAGTTGTGTCTACACGTGAGGTGGAAACGTTTCAACGGTTTCCGAGCAGTTGTGTCTACACGTGAAGGTGGAAACGTTTTAACGGTTGCCAAACAGTCGTCGCTACACGTGAAGGTGAAATGTTTCAACATTCCCGAGCAGTCGTCTCTACATGTGAAGGTGGGACGTACGTTTAAACGGTGACCCAGCAGTCGTGCCTATTCGTGAAGGTGAAAAGTATGTTTAAACAGGTTGTCCAGCAGTCGAGTACGTGACGGTGGATCGGACATTTAAACATTTAAATCCTTGTGACTGGGGCCTTGGGTGCTCGGATCACAGAAAACATTTATTTCCACCCATTAGTCGAGACAACTGGTGGAAACGCCAACCGCCAACCGCCACCCCCCCCCCCCCCCTTCCTCACCTCTAACTGGGCTCGCCTTACTCAGCAAAATTACGTGGCCGAACTCAAGAGCAACATGAAAGCATACAGAATACATTTCAAACCTTTGACTTCGTCGATAACCAGGAAGTTCGAAGTACAAAGCACAACTGCCAACGCTCTGTCTCTTCAAGGTACGCCCCAGAAATGCGACGCGAACTAAGACAGATCCATCCCCAGGATCTGACACCAAACGAGTGCTGGTGGTTTCAAATGGAAAGCCAACCAACAGGTACAGTCACTGATGTGCCCAAACAAAAAACCCTGCAAGACAACAGTCCCGACCCCAACCAAAAACCACAAGCAAGAACACACAGTGCCGACGGATTCTGCCAAAACATGTCGCCCAAGCTTTTTCGTGGAAAGCCCAGTATGTTAAGACAGAACCCCTACATGTCCGAACCTGCAGCCCGGTTAGGAACGAGAACTTTGTCCTGCATAGAGACACCCGCATCTAAACTGCGGACACGAAATAGGACGATCCATCTCGCAGATAGACAACCACGAGATGATCAGAAGCACCAAAGAAGAGAGGGAGGACTAGAAATAGCTGCACAGTGAAAGCAAAATTCAGAATATATCCAACTTCTAATTTTTAAATATAAATCTAATGGTCAGGGCACAACGAGCAGTGAGGGTGGAAACGTTTAAAGGGTTGCCAAGCAGTTGTGTCTACACGTGAAGGGGAAATGTTTCAACACGTGAAGGTGGAACGCACGTTTAAACGGTTGCCGAGCAGTCGTGTCTACACGTGAAGGGGTAAATGAGCAGTTGTGTCTACACGTGAGGTGGAAACGTTTCAACGGTTTCCGAGCAGTTGTGTCTACACGTGAAGGTGGAAACGTTTTAACGGTTGCTAAACAGTCGTCGCTACACGTGAAGGTGAAATGTTTCAACATTCCCGAGCAGTCGTCTCTACATGTGAAGGTGGGACGTACGTTTAAACGGTGACCCAGCAGTCGTGCCTATTCGTGAAGGTGAAAAGTATGTTTAAACAGGTTGTCGAGCAGTCGAGTACGTGACGGTGGATCGGACATTTGAACATTTAAATCCTTGTGACTGGGGCCTTGGGTGCTCGGATCACAGAAAACATTTATTTCCACCCATTAGTCGAGACAACTGGTGGAAACGCCAACCGCCAACCGCCACCCCCCCCCCCCCCCCTTCCTCTCCTCTAACTGGGCTCGCCTTACTCAGCAAAATTACGTGGCCGAACTCAAGAGCAAAATGAAAGCATACAGAATACATTTCAAACCTTTGACTTCGTCGATAACCCCGAAGTTCGAAGTACAAAGCACAACTGCCAACGCTCTGTCTCTTCAAGGTACGCCCCAGAAATGCGACGCGAACTAAGACAGATCCATCCCCAGGATCTGACACCAAACGAGTGCTGGTGGTTTCAAATGGAAAGCCAACCAACAGGTACAGTCACTGATGTGCCCAAACAAAAAACCCTGCAAGACAACAGTCCCGACCCCAACCAAAAACCACAAGCAAGAACACACAGTGCCGACGGATTCTGCCAAAACATGTCGCCCAAGCTTTTTCGTGAAAAGCCCAGTATGTTAAGACAGAACCCCTGCATGTCCGAACCTGCGGCCCGGTTAGGAACGAGAACTTTGTCCTGCATAGAGACACCCGCATCTAAACTGCGGACACGAAATAGGACGATCCATCTCGCAGATAGACAACCACGAGATGATCAGAAGCACCAAAGAAGAGAGGGAGGACTAGAAATAGCTGCACAGTGAAAGCAAAATTCAGAATATATCCAACTTCCAATTTTTAAATATAAATCTAATGGTCAGGGCACACCGAGCAGTGAGGGTGGAAACGTTTAAAGGGTTGCCAAGCAGTTGTGTCTACACGTGAAGGGGAAATGTTTCAACACGTGAAGGTGGAACGCACGTTTAAACGGTTGCCGAGCAGTCGTGTCTACACGTGAAGGGGTAAATGAGCAGTTGTGTCTACACGTGAGGTGGAAACGTTTCAACGGTTTCCGAGCAGTTGTGTCTACACGTGAAGGTGAAAACGTTTTAACGGTTGCCAAACAGTCGTCGCTATACGTGAAGGTGAAATGTTTCAACATTGCCGAGCAGTCGTCTCTACATGTGAAGGTGGGACGTACGTTTAAACGGTGACCCAGCAGTCGTGCCTATTCGTGAAGGTGAAAAGTATGTTTAAACAGGTTGTCGAGCAGTCGAGTACGTGACGGTGGAACGGACATTTAAACATTTAAATCCTTGTGACTGGGGCCTTGGGTGCTCGGATCACAGAAAACATTTATTTCCACCCATTAGTCGAGACACCTGGTGGAAACGCCAACCGCCAACCGCCACCCCCCCCCCCCCCCCTCCTCACCTCTAACTGGGCTCGCCTTACTCAGCAAAATTACGTGGCCGAACTCAAGAGCAAAATGAAAGCATACAGAATACATTTCAAACCTTTGACTTCGTCGATAACCCCGAAGTTCGAAGTACAAAGCACAACTGCCAACGCTCTGTCTCTTCAAGGTACGCCCCAGAAATGCGACGCGAACTAAGACAGATCCATCCCCAGGATCTGACACCAAACGAGTGCTGGTGGTTTCAAATGTAAAGCCAACCAACAGGTACAGTCACTGATGTGCCCAAACAAAAAACCCTGCAAGACAACAGTACCGACCCCAACCAAAAACCACAAGCAAGAACACACAGTGCCGATGGATTCTGCCAAAACATGTCGCCCGAGCTTTTTCGTGAAAAGCCCAGTATGTTGAGACAGAACCCCTGCATGTCCGAACCTGCAGCCCGGTTAGGAACGAGAACTTTGTCCTGCATAGAGACACCCGCATCTAAACTGCGGACACGAAATAGGACGATCCATCTCGCAGATAGACAACCACGAGATGATCAGAAGCACCCAAGAAGAGAGCGAGGACTAGAAATAGCTGCACAGTGAAAGCAAAATTCAGAATATATCCAACTTCTAATTTTTAAATATAAATATAATGGTTAGGGCACAACGAGCAGTGAAGGTGGAAACGTTTAAAGGGTTGCCGAGCAGTCGTGTCTACACGTAAAGGGGTAAACGAGCAGTTGTGTCTACACGTGAGGTGGAAACGTTTCAACGGTTGCCGAGCAGTTGTGTATACACGTGAAGATGGAAACGTTTAAACGATTGTCGAGCAGTCGTCTCTACACGTGAAGGGGAAATGTTTCAACACGTGAAGGTGGAACGTACGTTTAAACGGTTGCCGAGCAGTCCTGTCTACACGTAAAGGGGTAAACGAGCAGTTGTGTCTACACGTGAGGTGGAAACGTTTCAACGGTTGCCGAGCAGTTGTGTCTACACGTGAAGGTGGAAACGTTTAAACGGTTGCCCAACAGTCGTCGCTACACGTGATGGTGAAATGTTTCAACATTGCCGAGCAGTCGTCTCTACATGTGAAGGTGGGACGTACGTTTAAACGGTTGCCCAGCAGTGGTGCCTATTCATCAAGGTGGAAAGTGTGTTTAAACAGGTTGTCGAGCAGTCGAGTACGTGACGGTGGAACGGACATTTAAACATTTAAATCCTTGTGACTGGGGCCTTGGGTGCTCGGATCACAGAAAACATTTATTTTCCACCCATTAGTCGAGACAACTGGTGAAAACGCCAACCGCCACCCCACCCCCCTCCCCCTCACCCCTAACTGGGCTCGCCTTACTCAGCAAAATTACGTGGCCGAACTTAAGAGCAAAATGAAAGCCTACTGAATACATTTCAAACCTTTGACTTCGTCGATAACCACGAAGTTCGAAGTACAAAGCACAACTGCCACCGCTCTGTCTCTTCAAGGTACGCCCCAGAAATGCGACGCGAACTAAGTCAGATCCATCCCCAGGATCTGACACCAAACGAGTGCTGGTGGTTTCAAATGTAAAGCCAACCAACAGGTACAGTCACTGATGTGCCCAAACAAAAAACCCTGCAAGACAACAGTACCGACCCCAACCAAAAACCACAAGCAAGAACACACAGTGCCGATGGATTCTGCCAAAACATGTCGCCCGAGCTTTTTCGTGAAAAGCCCAGTATGTTGAGACAGAACCCCTGCATGTCCGAACCTGCAGCCCGGTTAGGAACGAGAACTTTGTCCTGCATAGAGACACCCGCATCTAAACTGCGGACACGAAATAGGACGATCCATCTCGCAGATAGACAACCACGAGATGATCAGAAGCACCCAAGAAGAGAGCGAGGACTAGAAATAGCTGCACAGTGAAAGCAAAATTCAGAATATATCCAACTTCTAATTTTTAAATATAAATATAATGGTTAGGGCACAACGAGCAGTGAAGGTGGAAACGTTTAAAGGGTTGCCGAGCAGTCGTGTCTACACGTAAAGGGGTAAACGAGCAGTTGTGTCTACACGTGAGGTGGAAACGTTTCAACGGTTGCCGAGCAGTTGTGTATACACGTGAAGATGGAAACGTTTAAACGATTGTCGAGCAGTCGTCTCTACACGTGAAGGGGAAATGTTTCAACACGTGAAGGTGGAACGTACGTTTAAACGGTTGCCGAGCAGTCCTGTCTACACGTAAAGGGGTAAACGAGCAGTTGTGTCTACACGTGAGGTGGAAACGTTTCAACGGTTGCCGAGCAGTTGTGTCTACACGTGAAGGTGGAAACGTTTAAACGGTTGCCCAACAGTCGTCGCTACACGTGATGGTGAAATGTTTCAACATTGCCGAGCAGTCGTCTCTACATGTGAAGGTGGGACGTACGTTTAAACGGTTGCCCAGCAGTGGTGCCTATTCATCAAGGTGGAAAGTGTGTTTAAACAGGTTGTCGAGCAGTCGAGTACGTGACGGTGGAACGGACATTTAAACATTTAAATCCTTGTGACTGGGGCCTTGGGTGCTCGGATCACAGAAAACATTTATTTTCCACCCATTAGTCGAGACAACTGGTGAAAACGCCAACCGCCACCCCACCCCCCTCCCCCTCACCCCTAACTGGGCTCGCCTTACTCAGCAAAATTACGTGGCCGAACTTAAGAGCAAAATGAAAGCCTACTGAATACATTTCAAACCTTTGACTTCGTCGATAACCACGAAGTTCGAAGTACAAAGCACAACTGCCACCGCTCTGTCTCTTCAAGGTACGCCCCAGAAATGCGACGCGAACTAAGTCAGATCCATCCCCAGGATCTGACACCAAACGAGTGCTGGTGGTTTCAAATGGAAAGCCAACCAACAGGTACAGTCACCGATGTCCCCAAACAAAAAACCCTGCAAGACAACAGTCCCGACCCCAACCAAAAACCACAAGCAAGAACACACAGTGCCGACGGATTCTGCCAAAACATGTCGCCCGAGCTTTTTCGTGAAAAGCCCAGTATGTTAAGACAGAACCCCTACATGTCCGAACCTGCAGCCCGGTTAGGAACGAGAACTTTGTCCTGCATAGAGACACCCGCATCTAAACTGCGGACACGAAATAGGACGATCCATCTCGCAGATAGACAACCACGAGATGATCAGAAGCACCCAAGAAGAGAGCGAGGACTAGAAATAGCTGCACAGTGAAAGCAAAATTCAGAATATATCCAACTTCTAATTTTTAAATATAAACATAATGGTTAGGGCACTACGAGCAGTGAAGGTGGAAACGTTTAAAGGGTTGCCGAGCAGTCGTGTCTACACGTAAAGGGGTAAACGAGCAGTTGTGTCTACACGTGAGGTGGAAACGTTTCAACGGTTGCCGAGCAGTTGTGTCTACACGTGAAGGTGGAAACGTTTAAACGGTTGCCCAACAGTCGTCGCTACACGTGAAGGTGAAATGTTTCAACATTGCCGAGCAGTCGTCTCTACATGTGAAGGTGGGACGTACGTTTAAACGGTTGCCCAGCAGTCGTGCCTATTCATCAAGGTGGAAAGTATGTTTAAACAGGTTGTCGAGCAGTCGAGTACGTGACAGGGGAACGGACATTTAAACATTTAAATCCTTGTGACTGGGGCCTTGGGTGCTCGGATCACAGAAAACATTTATTTTCCACCCATTAGTCGAGACAACTGGTGAAAACGCCAACCGCCACCCCACCCCCTCCTCCTCACCCCTAACTGGGCTCGCCTTACTCAGCAAAATTACGTGGCCGAACTCAAGAGCAACATGAAAGCCTACTCAATACATTTCAAAACTTTTGACTTCGTCGATAACCCCGAAGTTCGAAGTACAAAGCACAACTGCCACCGCTCTGTCTCTTCAAGGTACGCCCCAGAAATGCGACGCGATCTAAGACAGATCAATCGCCAGGATCTGACACCAAACGAGTGCTGGTGGTTTCAAATGGAAAGCCAACCAACAGGTACAGTCACCGATGTGCCCAAACAAAAAACCCTGCAAGACAACAGTCCCGATCCCAACCAAAAACCACAATCAAGAAAACACAGTGCCGGAGGATTCTGCCGAAACATGTCGCCCGAGCTTTTTCGTGAAAAGCCCAGTATGTTTCAACATTGTCGAGCAGTCGTCTCTACATGTGAAGGTGGGAGGTACGCTTAAACGGTTGCCGAGCAGTCGTGCCTATTCGTGATGGTGAGAAGTACGTTTAAACAGGTTGTCGAGCAGTCGAGTACATGACGGTGGAACGCACATTTATAGGATTGCCACATGTGAAGGTGGAACGTACGTTTAAACGGATGCCTAAAACTCGTGTCTTCACGTGAAGGTGGAAACGTTTAAACGATGGCTGAGCAGTCGAGTACGTGAAGGTGGAACATACGTTCAAGAGAGGACTACGTTAAGAATATCCATAGAAAATTTAAAGATATCCGATCAAAATTGTGTGAAAAGAAACATTTTAAAAAATTGGTAACCATAAAGCTATAAATGCCCCCTATTTGACCAAGTTTTGGTAGATCGCCAAAAAAATTAAAGAGAGGCCTAACTAGAGAACATTCATGTAAAATTTTAGAGGAATTTGATCAATATTGAAGGAGAAGACGCATTTTATTAAAAGTTTACACACGTACATACAGGCGACTTATGCCTCTCCAATAATGTGATAAGACCAGCCCGGCATAGTTAGCTGGTGTAAACACAGCCATTTGTCAATGGAACGCCTTCTAAAAATGTGAGCAACAGTCGTATTATATGTCGCGTGTCAGTCTGATAAGTTTACGGAGTGATGGCGTCACATGGTGCTGATGACCATTCGGTCTGAAACACAAGGCGTCAAGCTTCAAACTTCTTCTGAAAAACGGACATCGTATCCCTGTCACTGGAGCCTGGAAAACAGACACGGTATCCCTGTGACTGGGGCCTGGGGTGCTCGGATCACAGAAAACAGCTGTTTTCCAACCATTAGTCCAGACAACTTAAAAACGCCAACCGCCGCCCCCCAACCCAATCCTAACTGGGCTCACCTAAATTAGCAAAATCACTGCTGGTCGTTAGGCTAGCGCAAAACAAATTATGAATGGCATGAAGACAAGAATGGACGATATATTTGTAAAGATAATGGTCAGGGCACAGCGAGCATTGAAGGTGGAAACGTTTAAACGTTCAAGTGCAGTCGTGTCTACACGTGAAGGTGGAACGTACATTTAAACGGTTGCTGAGAAGTCGTGTCTATTCGTGAAAATGGAACGTACGTTAAAACAGGTTGCCGAGCAGTTGAGTACGTTAATGTGGAACGTACGTTTAAACGATTGCCGAGCAGTCCAGTACGTGAAGGTGGAACTTACGTTTAAACGATTGCCCAGCAGGCGAGTACGTGAAAGTGGAACGTACGTTTAAACGGTTCCCGAGCAGTAGAGTCTACACGTGAAGGTGGAACGTAAGTTTAAACGGATACCTGAAAGTCGTGTCTACACGTGAAGGTGAAAATGTTTAAACGATGGCTGAGCAGTCGAGTACGTGAGGGTGGAACGCACGTTTAATGGTTTGCCGAGCATTTTCAAGGACTACGTTAAGAACATTCATAGAAAATTTAAAGAATATCTGATCAGAATTTTGTGAAAAGAACCATTTTAAAAACTTGGAAACATAAAGTTATAAATGCCCTCCATTTTGCTGATTTTTGGAGGATCGCCAAAAAAAAAAATTCTACATTGCAAGAGACGCCTACCCAAAGAGCATTCGTTCAAAATTTCAGGAAAATCTGATCAAATTGTGTGAAAAGGAGCATTTTAAAAATTGGCAACCATAAAATTATAAATGCATGCCCCCACCCCCCCCCCCCCCACCCCCATTTGGCCAATTTTCGATGGATCGCCAAAAAGACTAATTTCTCAAAAGTGGCCCACCTAGAGAACAAAAGGCACACAAAATTGGAAAGGAATCCAATGAAAATTGTGGGAAAAGAAGCATTTTGAAAATTGGCAACCGAAAAATTTTAAATGCCCAGCATTTAGCCACTTCTGGGTGGTTCGCAAAAGGAAAATTAGAAGAGAGGCCTATCTAGAGAACATTTGTGTAAAGTTGTGAGAGGCATCAAATCAATACTGAAGGAGAAGAAGCAGTTTAAGCAAAAGGTTACACACGTACATACAGACGACTTATGCCCTTGGGTGTTCGGATCACAGAAAGCAGCATTTTCCTAACCATTAGTCGAGATAACTGGTGAAAGCGCCACCCAACCCACAACAACCCCTCACTCACCCCTAATTCGGCTCGCCTTACTAAGCAAAATTACGTGGCCGAACTCAAGGGCAACATGAAAGTTTACCGAATACATTGCAAACTTTTGACTATCGATATTAACGAAGTTTTACGTGCAAAGCACAACTGCCACCGCTCTGTCTCTTCAAGGTACGCCCCAGAAATGCGACGCGAACTAAGACGGATCCATCCCCAGTATCTGACACCCAACGAGTGCTAGTGGTTCCAAATGAAAAGCCACCGATGTGCCCAAAAAAAACTCTGCAAGACAACAGTCCCGACCCCAACCAAAAACCACAAGCAAGAAAACACAGTGAAGGAGGATTCTGCCGAAACATGCCGCCCGAGCCTTTATCGTAAAATCTCGGTATGTTAAGAAAGAACCCCTGCATTTCCAAACCTCGTTCCTTCAAAAACTCTTTTTTGGCAAATTTTTGAACATAAGGCGGGGGGTGTGCATTTTTTTTTTATTTTAGCATGCTAAATCTCCAAAAGAGTTCGTTGGATAAGGCTCAGACTCGCAAGAAGAACACACATATAGCGCAAATGTATACTGCAAAATTTTTCTTCATTTCGGTTGAAAATGTATTTTTGGCGATTTTTTTATAAAATTTTGATTTTTTAAGTTCTTGGCCATATTGTTGCGATATCTCCTAAACATTCAATTTGACATCAATGGGAATGAATAACCAAATTATTTCAAAATGTACTTGAATAAGGTAAATAACATAGAAAGGTCTGTGACAACCAATAAAACTTCAATTAACCATGGCCATATTATAAACAGGTTGTTTCACTTCACTAGAAACCTCCTACAGACGCAAACAATTAATAGTTTTGCGTGTAAACCTTTCAAACCCCGTTACTGTGCGTCTTTGTCCAGATTGGTAAATGTTTCGCGCCAAGCTATGAAAAAATCGTTACTTTTTGCAACGTGGCACAAATTGTGTCTGAGATGCAATCGCGACATTTAATTATTCAAATGCGTAAAAATTATGTCACGCCACACCAACAAGGAACGTCAACGAAATTTAGCACCGATCCAAACGCCACACCAATGAAGAACGCTAAAAAATTGGCACTGATTCAATCGCCACACAAATAAAGAACGTTAATGAAATTTGGCACCGATCCAACCGCCACACAAATCAACGTTCCACAGCAAACCGTAAAAAGTCGTTACTTTTCATAGTCTGAAACATTAATCGTAACTATCAGAAAAAAATACGACTTAAATTCGATACTGTTGCATTAACATGAATTAACATAAATCTTCAGGGACCCAGTCTTCAATTCCTGAAATGGATCCTCTTGCGATATAAATGGTTCCTGAAGGAGGACTGTTGGGGGGGGGCATCATTGAGACAGATAACGATATACCACATACACTAGTTCATCTATTCGATTATGTGGGTTCGTTGTGATACGGGGCCGAAACTAGTTGCCTAGCGCGACGAACCGCTAACAATACAGACCTAAGCCAATCGCAGCTCTTGTTACATCTACATGACTGAGCTGACACAATGACTACTTGGAGACTAACAAATCTGATTTCTTGAAGGCATTCTACAGCATTCATGCATATAAAAATTGGCCATGTTTCTCCTAAATGTGTACAGTGTATCTGACAACGGGAACAGGGGTGCCACGCCACAAAGTTAAAAAAAAACAGAGGAGGTAAAATGAGCAAAGAGTAGGAGAATTTTCGATAAAAAAACAGGTTTTTGAAATTATTTTGAAAATTCTGAATCAACATGCATAATATATGCTTTCTGAAATGTACAATCAACAACATTAATGTGCAAGTATAATAAAGATACGAGATTAAAGAAAATTGCAAGACTCATTGTTTACTCTTAATTCTTCCATACAGTCTTGGGGGCCAAAAGAATTTATCATTCAAAAATAAAAAAGAAAAAGAAGAAAATGGTAGATGTGGTCATTTGGGGCCAAAACAGGAGGTTTTGGAAAATAAATTAAAATATAAAAAAACCCAAAACAGGAGAAAGTGGTCGCCCTGGGTTAAGTTAAATTTTATGCATCCCCCAGCTCCCTACAAAAACAAATATGTCTTAGACGTCGGCCGTTTGAAAAGTTGAACTATATCAAAGGCGCTCTCTAATCTGCCCTTCTAACGAATAAAAGTTGAATTGTCTACTTGGTATATATGTACGCAATAAACACAGCGTTGCTTTTCTGGACTACTTGCAGAACAGAGTGGATGCCGAAAGAGCCGAAGTATAGAGGTTTTTTAGCGTCCTTTTCAACAACTACCATAGCCACAGCAGGACGAGCTTGCTGAAGCAACAAATGGGACAACAAGAAGGAACAGAAAGCAGTGGGCGTATTCTGAAGATTTTCCCCTCCACAAACCCCCAGGGGGACCTAAGTATGTGGGTAACTACAGTTACATATTTTTTCATAGAGTCGATTAAGACCGAGAGACTCATGAACAACTGTTGCTTCTTGGCCAAATATCTCGCTCCGCCCACTGGTCACGTGACTCGCTTTCTCCCGCCACTACACAGTCTCAATCCATTAAGGCCTTGTTGTTTTGCAATGGAATCTTCGCTTTCCACGAGATTTTCGTTCTGCGCCGGACTTCACGCTTTCCTCGAGATTTCTCTCTTTCGCGTGATGCGCGTTTAATGTATACTTCTCCACAGCTTACGGGCTTTTAAGCCGCGCCAGAGGCCTTCAAAGAAGCATGACTTTCCCATGATCTGCGTCAATTCCGTCTCTCAATTTCTCTTGGTTTACGGGTTTTTTTCTTATGCCATGAACCGTTTTCCACAGCTGACGGTCTTTTCACGACGCGCCAGGACCGTGAAAAGCATGGCTCCACCCGTGCATCATTCTACTAGGCAATCATATTGACTGATAGCTGGGTGATGGCAGGGAGGAGTCCATCCTCAATTTCGGATAGAAAAGCGGCCAGATGACTATGCGCAGAACGATTTTATGTCCTCAAAGCGAAAGTTGTCCTGATGTCGTACGGTTTTATATCGCGCATATTGCGCATATGCTTGTTCTTCCACATCATTACCGACAGCTGCAATTCTGACTATGGCTAGAGTACGCTTCACTACCGTTCAGTTCAACGGTTGTTACAAATTACAGGCGCATTGCTATGTTTCCTCCCTTACAAATTTAGAGCCATGGATGCTTAGTTTTAAAAGTTCAATATTGGCTATATTGTACTGTTCGGCTTAATGGCTATTGCAAATTATAGGATCATGCCTATTGTGGTGTGCACCCCCATGACTATTGCGTATTATAAACTACAGTAACGGTTCCTTCAAAACGGGTCTTCTGAAAATAAAGAACTGGCTTTAACTGAGTTTGCTCTAGTTTAACAATAGCCGACTATGTGCCGGAAATATTCGAACAGCAAATGGAAATACGAACGAAATTCTTGAACAAGAAAAAAAAAGAGACGAAAGTGATTGTTTCGTTTAATTCTAAAAAATTTACAAAAAAAAAAAAAAAACGAAATTTTGTAACGGCTTAACACAAATGGCGAACTGCGTCAACGAAATCTTGTAACGATCCAAGCTTTACACAAATGGTGAACTGCATTAACGAAATTTTGGGACGATCGAAGTTTTACACAAATGGTGAGCTGCGTCAACGAAATTTTGCAACGATCGAAGCTTTACAGAAATGGTGAACTGCATCAACGCAATTTTGGAACGATCGAAGTTACACAAATGGTGAGCTGCGTCAACGAGATTTTGCAACGATCGAAGTTTTGCACAAATGGTGAACTGTGTCAGAGATTTTGTAACGATCCAAGCTTCACAAAAGTTGCGAACTGCGTCAACGAGATATTGTAACGACTGAAAAGTTACACAAATGATGAACGTTAGCGAAAGTTGGTATACAGAAATATGGAACCGCATTTTGTAAAGATTTTGACATTACATCAATGTGAAAGCGTACTGCAATAGGTACAACACAAGTTTATCGCTCCCATTTTAATGAAACAACCTGTTTGCGCCAGTCCCTTGAACGAACACGCGTCATAAATGTAGGCTAACGATGTTAACCGCTTCTGTAATGCCACTCATCTACCCCACACTCAGGCTGGGCGGTTAATTCTAGAATATTTACCAAAAAAGCTGAATATAATTTTGTAACGCCTTTACACAAATGGCGAACTGCGTCAACGAACTTTTGTAACGATCCAAGCTTTACACGAATGGTGAACTGCATCAACGAAATTTTGGAACGATCGAGGTTTTACACAAATGGTGAGCTGCGTCAACGAAATTTTGCAACGATCAAAGCTTTGCACAAATGGTGAACTGCATCAACGAAATTTTGGGACGATCGAAGTTTTATACAAATGGTGAGCTGCGTCAACGAGATTTTGCAACGATCGAAGCTTTGCACAAATGGTGAACAGCGTCAGAGATTTTGTAACGATCCAAGCATCACAAAAATGGCGAACTGCGCCAACGAGATATTGTAACGACTTAAACGTTACACAAATGATGAACGTTAGCGAAAGTTTGTATACACAAATATGGAACCGCACTTTGTAGAGATTTTGACATTACATCAATCTGAAAGCGTACTGCAGTAGGTACGAACATCGCTCCCAGTGTAATGAAACAACCTGTTTGCGCCAGTCCCCTAAACGAACAAGCGTCACACATGAAGGCTAACAATGTTAACCGCTTCTGTAATGCCACTCATCTACCCCAAACTCAGGCTGGACGTCATAGCTAACAAATCAACGATTTGGCCCACAGCTTGTGTGGAACAGTTACCTATTGCAAATGCTTATATTGGGATGTTTGTAGGAAGTCATAGATCTATATGCACGTTTAAGTATGTATACTTACGGGAAAACCATTAATCAAGAAGCGAGGTTGGCGGGATCGGTGTTTAAATCCGTTTGAGACGTTTACACTCTTTTTCTGAAAATGTTTTCATTAATACAGCAAGCACACCCCAGTGACAGAGCATTGCTACATTCGATATTTAACATAAGTTGAAGTTGTTTGGTGGTTCCAGACAGTGCCCAAAATGTTTGAAGTAAGAAAATTTATTAACTTGGACAAGTTGTAGTTTCGAGAATTTTTAGTCGATTTAAAAAATAATACGATGTTGCACATCTACATGATATATATTTTTACCCGGTGAAATATCAAACCAATCCGCCTGGATAGTTAGCGAGATACGGTGTCGACAAAATACCGCGTTTGCACAAAGTTCTATCCCACAGTATCACATTTTTGACCGATTTGGAAAATAATATGCCGATGCACATCTTCCACCTTTATATTTTCACTGTGTAAAATTTCAGCTCTCTACATGAAATAGTTCCGACGCTACGGCGTCGACAAAACAGAGCCCAAAATGTTGACGGACGGACAGAACCCATTTCTGTAGGCCTAATAAATGATCGGGTGAGGAACATACAGACCATGAATGGTCTACGCTGAGAGGCGAACTCCCCTGGCCTGGGAAACTCTAAACCGGGGGTTTTTAATTGGCGTAAGAAAAATGAAAAAGAGACTATTGACGGGATCGTGTCTCAGTAATTTATTCTTCTGAAGTTTTGTCCGGGATAGTACTCACCATTATTTATAGTAGCATCACAACATTTGGTGCAGTAACTACGACACAAACATGTGCAACGTTAAAAGTTTGAGAGGTTTTGATTTTTGACATTTGCAGTGTTTCCTTGACTTTTGAAATTCTGTGGTGACCAGTATTTAGCATCTATTAATGATATCGTCCACCCGAAAAATATCATATTTTACGGTGAGAATTGATTTCTGCATTTCTGAACAAATTACAACTTTCTTGCATTATCGCCCACATAAAAATGATCGCAGAAACCCATAACTAACGTTCAAAGCGGTTCAATTACCAAAACGAATGTTTTACACTATGTTCCCTATTATTGCAAACTAGAAAAAAATCATAGTTCATATTTTCGGGTCATAGAATTGATTCCTCCAATTTTAAAGCGAAAATTAAAACTTTCTTGAATTATCTCCCTATATTCCCTTTTATCGCCCAAACGAAAAATATCATATTTTCGTATCGCAGAATTGATTCTTGCAATCTGAAAGCCTAAATAACAACGTTCTTTTATTATCGCCCACTTTAAAATGATCGGAGATTCCTACACTTTTACAGCAGAAATTACAACTTTCTTGCATTATCGCAAACTTACAAATCATCAAAGATATCCATAACTAATACTTAAAACGGTTAAATTAACATGGGAAATCTTTTCCACTCTATTCCATATTATCGATCAAACGAACAATATCATATTTATCATATCTTCGGGTCACAGAATTGATTCCTGCACTTCGAAAGCCTAAATTACACACTTTCTTCCATTATCGCCCACTATAAAATGATCGGAGATACCGCTAACTAATATTTAAAACGGTTACACTACCAAAAGAAATCTTTTGCACTATGTTCCTTTTTATCGTTCAATGCTAATCATATTTTCAAGTTATAGAATTGATTCCTACACTTTCATATTTATCATATTTTCGGGTCATAGAATTGATTCTTGCACTTTAAAGCTAAAATTACAACTTTCTTGCATTATCGACCAATATTCCCCATTGTCGCCCACTGAAAAATATTATTGCATTATTGAGGAATGTTCCTTATCATCGATCATCGATCACCCGAAAAATATCATATTTATCATATTTTCGGGTCATAGAATTGATTCCTGCACTTCTAAATCGAAAATTACAACTCTTGCATTATCTCTCAATATTCTTTAATATTGCCCACCCGAAAATTATACTTATCATATTTTCGGGTCATAGAGTTGATTCCTGCACTTTTAAAGCGAAAATTACAATTTTCTTGCATTATCGCCCAATGTTCCCTATTATCACCCACCCGAAAAATATAATATTTATCATATTTCTAGGTCATAGAATTGATTCCTGCACTTCTTAAGCGAAAAATACAACTTTCTTGCATGTACGCCCAACATTCCCTATTATTGCCCACCCGAAAAATATCATATTTCTTATATTTTCGGCTCATAGAATTAATTCCTGCACTTTTAAAGCGAAAATTACAACCTTCTTGAATTATCACGCATTGCAACCTATTATCGCAAACCGAAAAATACAATATTTGTTATATTTTCGGGTCATAAACTTGATTCCTGCACTTTTGAAGCGGAAATTACAACTTTCTTGAATTATCCAAAATATTCCCTTTTATCGCAAACCCGAAAAATATTATATTTATCATATTTTTGTTTCATATAATTGATTCTTGCACTTTTAAAGAGAAAATTACAACTTTCCTGCATTATCGCCCAATGTTCCCCATTGTCGCCCACCGAAAAATATCATATTTGTCATATTTTCGGCTCATAGAATTAATTCCTGCACTTTTAAAGCGAAAATTACAACCTTCTTGAATTATCGCGCATTGCAACCTATTATCGCAAACCGAAAAATACCATATTTGTTATATTTTCGGGTCATAGAATTGATTCCTGCCCTTTAAAGCGAAAATTACAATTTTTTTGCATTCTCACTTAATGTTCCCTATTATCACCCACCCGAAAAATATCATATATGTCATATTTTCGGGTCATAGAATTGATTCCTACACGTTTAAATCGAAAATTATAACTTTCTTCCATTATCGCCCAATATTTCCTATTATCGCCCACAAGAAAAATATCATATTGATCATATTTTCGGGTCACAGAATTGATTCCTGCACTTCTAAATCGAAAATTACAACTCTTTTGCATTATCGCCCAATATTATTTAATATTGCCCACCCGAAAAATATACTTATCATATTTTCGGGTCATAGAATTGATTCCTGCACTTTTAAAGCGAAAATTACAACTTTCTTGCACTATCGCCAAATGTTCCCTGTTATCGCCCACTCGAAAAATTTCATATTTATCGTATTTTCGGCTCAAAGAGTTGATTCCTGCACTTCTAAAGCGACAATTACAACTCTTTTGCATTATCACCCAATGTTCCCTATTATTGCCCACCCGAAAGATATACTATTTATCATATTTTCGGGTCATAGAATTAATTCCTGCACTTTCAAAGCAAAAATTACAACTTTCCTGCATTATGGCCCAATATTTCCATTATCCACCAGCCGAAAAATATAATATTTATCATATTTTCGGGTCATAGAATTGATTCCTGCACTTTTAAACCGAAAATTACAACTTTCTAGCATTATCGCCCAATGTTCCCTATTATCACCCACCCGAAAGATATAATATTCATCATATTTTTAGGTCATAGAATTGATTCCCGCACTTCTTAAGCGAAAAATACAACTTTCTTGCATGTACGCCCAATATTCCCTATTATTGCCCATCCGAAAAATATCATATTTAACATTTTCGGGTCATAGAATTGATTCCTGCACTTTAAAGCAAAAATTACAACTTTCTTGCATTATCGCCCAATGTTCCCCATTGTCGCCCACCGAAAAATATCATATTTGTCATATTTTCGGGTCATAGAATTGATTGCACACTTATAAATCGAAAATTACAACTCCTTTTGCATTATCGACCAATGTTCCCCATTATTGCCCATCCGAAAAATATCATATTTAACATTTTCGGGTCACAGAATTGATTCCTGAACTTTAAAGCAAAAATTACAACTTTCTTGCATTATCGCCCAATGTTCCCCATTGTCGCCCACCGAAAAATATCATATTTGTCATATTTTCGGGTCATAGAATTGATTGCACACTTATAAATCGAAAATTACAACTCCTTTTGCATTATCGACCAATGTTCCCCATTATTGCCCATCCGAAAAATATCATATTTAACATTTTCGGGTCACAGAATTGATTCCTGAACTTTAAAGCAAAAATTACAACTTTCTTGCATTATCGCCCAATGTTCCTCATTGTCGCCCACCGAAAAATATCATATTTGTCATATTTTCGGGTCACAGAATTGAATCCTGCACTTTAAAGCGAAAACTACAACTTTTTTTTACATTTTCACTTAATGTTCCCTATTATCGCCCACCCGAAAAATATCATATATATCATATTTTCGGGTCATAGAATTGATTCCTGCACTTTTAAATCGAAAATTATAACTTTCTTCCATTATCGCCCAATATTTCCTATTATCGCCCACAAGAAAAATATCATATTGATCATATTTTCGGGTTATAGAATTGATTCCTGCACTTCTAAATCGAAAATTACAACTCTTGCATTATCGCCCAATATTATTTAATATTGCCCACCCGAAAAATATACTTATCATATTTTCGGGTCATAGAATTGATTCCTGCACTTTTCAGTCGAAAATTACAACTCTTTTGCATTATCGTTCAATGTTCCCTATTATTGGAAATCCGAAAAATATCATATTTATCATATTTTCGGGTCATAGAATTAATTGCTGCACTTTTAAAGCGAAAATTACAACTTTCTTGCACTGTCGCCAAATGTTCCCTATTAGCGCCCACTCGCAAAAATTTCATATTTATCGTATTTTCGGCTCAAAGAGTTGATTCCTACACTTCTAAAGCGAAAATTACAACTCTTTTGCATTATCACCCAATGTTCCCTATTAGTGCCCACCGAAAAAATATCATATATGTCATATTTTCGGGTCATAGAATTGATTCCTGCACTTTTAAATCGAAAATACCAATTATTTTCAATTATCACCAATTGTTCTGTATTTTAGCAAACTGAAAAATATCATATTTGTTATATCTTAGGGTCATAGAATTGAATACTGCACTTTTAAAGCGAAAATTACAACTTTTTTTGCATTCTCACTTAATGTTCCCTATTATCGCCCACCCGAAAAATATCATATATGTTATATTTTCGGGTTATAGAATTGATTCCTGCACTTTTAAATCGAAAATTACAACTCTTTTCAATTATTGCAAATTGTTCCCTATTATCGCAAACCGAAAAATATTATATTTATCATATTTTTGGGTCACAGATTTCATTCCTGCACATTTACAGCGAAAATTACAACTTTCTTGAATTATCGCGCGTTGTAACCTATTATCGCAAACCGAAAAATATCATATATTTTCGGGCATAAAATTGATTCCTGAACTTTTGAAACGGAAATTACAATTTTTTTGAATGATCCAAAATATTCCCTTTTATCGCAAACCCGAAAAATATCATATTTATCATATAATTGTTTTATATAATTGATTCTTGCACTTCTAAAGAGAAAATTACAACTTTCTTGCATTATCTCCCCATGTTCCCTATTATGGCCCACAAGAAAAATATCATATTTATCACATTTTCGGGTCATAGAATTGGAACCTGCACCTTTAAAGCGAAAATGACAACTTTCTTGCACTATCGCCCAATGTTCCCTATTATGGACCACAAGAAAAATATCATATTTATCATATTTTCGGGTCATAGAATTGATTCCTGCACTTTTAAAGAGAAAATGACAACTTTCTTGCACTATCGCGCAATGTTTTCTATTATCGCCCACCCGAAAAATATAATATTTATCATATTTCCGGGTCATCGAATTGATTCCTGAATTTTCAAAGTGAAAATTATAACTTTCTTGTATTATCGCCCAATATTATCGCCCACCCGAAAAATATCATATTGATCATACTTTCTGGTCATCGAATTGAATCCTTCACTTTTAAAACGAAAATTAACACTTTCTTCCATTATCCCAATACACCCTATTATCGCCCACCCGAAAAATATCATATTGATCATATTTTCGGGCCATAGAATTGATTCCTGCACTTTTAAAGCGAAAATTACAACAGTCTTTTATTATCGCCCAGTGTTCCCTATTATCGTCCACCGGAAAAATATATATATCATATTTTCGGGCCACAGAATTGATTCCTGCACTTTTAAAGCAAAAATTACAACTTTCTTGCATTATCGCTCAATGTTGCCTGTTATCACCCACCCGAAAAATATCACAGAACTGACCAACTCACAGCAAAATTACTGAAATTATTAAAGCCCAACTAGATGTACTGGCATGTAGTCTATTCTGGCCAAGTGTAAATCTACTTTTTTCAGTAAAAAAGGAAATTTTCAATTTTTTTAAAGTTGCAAATTTTGAAGCTCAGTAGATTCAAAAATAGGTCGAAATTCAAAAATCGAAAATAGTACCTTTTTGACCCCTTAGTTCTAGTTTCTTTATAAAAATTTTCGGAATCTTCCGTTTTCACTTGGTGAAATTTGAAACCATTCCACCTCATAGTTAGCGAGATATGGTGTCGACAAAATACAGCGTTTTCACAAAGTTCTATCATACAGTATCACATTTTTCATAATTTCCCATTTCGAAAATATTTGACCGATTTGAAAAAAAATACGCCATTGCACACCTTCAACTTTTTAGATTTTAACTGTATAAAATTTCAGCTCTCTACATAAAATAGCTTCGGCGCTACGGCGTCGACAAAACACTGCCCAAAATGATTGAAGTAAGAAAATTCATTAATCTGGACAAGTTGTAGTTTCGAGAATTTTTAGTCGATTTAAAAAATAATACGCCGTTGCACATCTACGTGATATATATGCTTACTCGGTGAAATATCAAACCAATCCGCCTGATGGTTAGCGAGATATGGTGTCGAAAAAATACAGCGTTTGCACAAAGTTCTATCCCACATCATCACATTTTTCAGTTTCCCATTTCGACAATTTTTGACCGATTTCAAAAATAATGCGCCGTTGCACATCTTCAACCTTTATATTTTCACTGTATACAATTCAATGCCGATGTGCAAAGAATCAGCATGCGTTCTTGTTTGGTTCTTTAACGTAGACAAAGTCGGCGTGGACTCTAGTTTGGTTGTTCAACGTCCATACAGACAAATTCGGCGTTGGTTCTTGTTTGATTGTTTAACGCCGATACACAGATTCAGCATGGGTTCTTGTTTTGTTGTTTAACGTCGACCCAGATAGAGTCGGTGTGGCTTCTTATTTACATGTTTCACGTCGATACAGAAATCAGGAGTGAGGTCTTGTTTTCAGGTTATATTGTGTCATTCCTGGTAACTTTGTCGCATTATACTTTACTGATTACGAGTCAGTATAAGATAAATCATTGAGTACACTAAAATGTTAAAAAAGATAAAACCTTGAATACACTAAAACGCTTAAATTAACATTTTAGTCTATTCAATGATGTATCTTATATTGACTTGTAATCAGTAAAGTATAAATGCGACAAAGTTACCAGGAGTGACACAATATAACCCGAAAACAAGACCACACAACTCATTTCTGTATCGACGTGAAACATGTAAACAAGAAGCCACACCGACTCTATCTGGGTCGACGTTAAACAACAAAACAAGTACCCATGCTGAATCTGTGTGTATCGGCGTTAAACAATCAAACAAGAACCAACGCCGAATTTGTCTGTGTGGACGTTGAACAACCAAACTAGAGCCCACGCCAACTGTGTCTACGTTAAAGAACCAAACAAGAACCCATGCTGATTCTTTGCACATCGGCGATAAACAACCAAACAAGGACCGACGTCGAATCTATGGACGCCAAACAACCAAACAAGAACCCACGCACAGATTCATCATGGGTTCTTGTTTTGTTGTTTAGTGTTGACCCAGATAGAGTCGGCGTGGATTCTTGTTTACATGTTTCACGTCGATACAGAAATCAGGAGTGAGGTCTTGTTTGCAGGTTATATTGTGTCACTCTTGGTAACTTTGTCGCATTTATACTTTACTGATTACAAGTCAGTATAAGACAAATCATTGAATACACTAAAATGTTTAAATAAGATAAAACCTTGAATACACTAAAACGCTTAAATTAACATTTTAGTGTATTCAATGATTTATCTTATATTGATTTGTAATCAGTAAAGTATAAATACGACAAAGTTACCAGGAGTGACACAATATAACCTGCAAACAAGACCTCACACCTGATTTCTGTATTGACGTGAAACATATAAACAAGAAGCCACGCCGACTTTATCTGGCTCGACGCTAAACAACAAAACAAGAACCCATGATGAATCTGTGTGCGTGGGTTCTTGTTTGGTTGTTTGGCGTCCATAGATTCGACGTCGGTCCTTGTTTGGTTGTTTAACGCAGATACAGATACGGCATGGGTTCTTTTTTGGTTAAGGTCCAGGCAGTGAAATTCGGCGTGGGTTCTTGTTTACATTTTTCAAGTCGATACAAAGATTCGGCGTGAGGTCATGTTTGGCTGTTTACAGGGGTGCACATAAGACCTTCGCATTTCGCCATGGCGAAGGTGAAATCCATTTGGCGAAGGTGAACAGATTCACCTTCGCCAATTTGGCGAAGGTGAATTTTAGACTAAAAGTATTATAATAAAATAAAATATGGACTGAGTAACTACCGATGTAGCTCTATAAAGACATAAACTGGACAATGTAGTTAAGAATATGTATAGTTTAGATGCAATAAACAAATTAACTTACAGTTTTAGTAAGAGGGTTAATTTGGCGAAGGTGAATTCGATTTGGCGAAGTTGAGTTGAACGTCCTTCGCCAAATAGGCGAAGGTAAAAAAATCCTTATGTGCACTCCTGTGTTTAACGTCTATAGATAAGGATTCGACATGAGTTCTTGTTTGGCTGTATAAGATATAAGATAAAAACTTGAATACATTGATTAAAAGGCATTGTAAGAAAAAACATTGAACACTAAAACCCTAAAATTAATTGCAATATGTACAAGTTAATCTGGTGAGGGGGGCGAGATGCTAGTTTAATTGTCGCTTATATAAGCGTCAAGAAAACTAGCACCCCGGGGGATTCATTGGTTAGTAAAAACCCTGAATCCCTCTGGGTCAAGGGGCTCCTTTTTTAATTAAAGGGACGGACCCGAGGATACAGGGATCAGGTGTGAAGTCTTGTTTGGTTGTTTAACGCCGATACAGATACGGCATGGATTCTTGTTTGGTTAAGGTTCATGCAGACAAATTCGGCGTGGGTTCTTGTTTACATTTTTCAAGTCGATACAAAGACTCGGCGTGAGGTCATGTTTGCTGCTTAACGTGTATAGAAACGGATTCGACACGAGTTCTTGCTTAGCTGTATAAGATATGATAAAAACTTGAATACATTGATTAAAAGGCATTGTAAGAAAAAACATTGAACACTAAAACCCTAAAATTAATCGCAATGCGTACAAGTTAATCTGGTGAGGGGGGCGAGATGCTAGTTTAATTGTCGCTCATATAAGCGTCAAGAAAACTAGCACCCCGGGGGATTCATTGGTTAGTAAAAACCCTGAATCCCTCTGGGTCAAGGGGCTCCTTTTTTAATAAAAGGGACGGACCCGAGGATACAGGGATCAGGTGTTTGGTTGTTTACTGTCGATACAAACAACATCTACCTGGGTTCTTGTTTGGTTGTTTTATTGTCGAAAGATTCGAGGTCGGTCCTTGTTTGGTTGTTTAACGCCGATGTGCAAAGAATCAGCATGGGTTCTTGTTTGGTTCTTTAACGTAGACACAGTCGGCGTGGGCTCTAGTTTGGTTGTTCAACGTCCATACAGACAAATTCGGCGTTGGTTCTTGTTTGATTGTTTAACGCCGATACACACAGATTCAGCATGGGTTCTTGTTTTGTTGTTTAACGTCGACCCAGATAGAGTCGGTGTGGCTTCTTGTTTACATGTTTCACGTCGATACAGAAATCAGGAGTGAGGTCTTGTTTGCAGGTTATATTGTGTCATTCCCGGTAACTTTGTCGCATTTATACTTTACTGATTACGAGTCAGTATAAGATAAATCATTGAGTACACTAAAATATTAAAAAAGATAAAACCTTGAATACACTAAAACGCTTAAATTAACATTTTAGTCTATTCAATGATGTATCTTATATTGACTTGTAATCAGTAAAGTAAAAATGCGACAAAGTTACCAGGAGTGACACAATATAGCCCGAAAAAAAGACCTTACTCCTCATTTCTGTATCGACGTGAAACATGTAAACAAGAAGCCACACCGACTCTATCTGGGTCGACGTTAAGCAACAAAACAAGAACCTATGCTGAATCTGTGTGTATCGGCGTTAAACAATCAAACAAGAACCAACGCCGAATTTGTCTGTATGGACGTTGAACAACCAAACTAGAGCCCACGCCAACTGTGTCTACGTTAAAGAACCAAACAAGAACCCATGCTGATTCTTTGCACATCGGCGATAAACAACCAAACAAGGACCGACGTCGAATCTATGGACGCCAAACAACCAAACAAGAACCCACGCACAGATTCATCATGGGTTCTTGTTTTGTTGTTTAGTGTTGACCCAGATAGAGTTGGCGTGGATTCTTGTTTACATGTTTCACGTCGATACAGAAATCAGGTGTGAGGTCTTGTTTGCAGGTTATATTGTGTCACTCTTGGTAACTTTGTCGCATTTATACTTTACTTATTACAAGTCAGTATAAGACAAATCATTGAATACACTAAAATGTTTAAATAAGATAAAACCTTGAATACACTAAAACGCTTAAATTAACATTTTAGTGTATTCAATGATTTATCTTATATTGATTTGTAATCAGTAAAGTATAAATACGACAAAGTTACCAGGAGTGACACAATATAACCTGCAAACAAGACCTCACACCTGATTTCTGTATTGACGTGAAACATATAAACAAGAACCCACGCCGACTCTATCTGGCTCGACGCTAAACAACAAAACAAGAACCCATGATGAATCTGTGTGCGTGGGTTCTTGTTTGGTTGTTTGGCGTCCATAGATTCGACGTCGGTCCTTGTTTGGTTGTTTAACGCAGATACAGATACGGCATGGGTTCTTTTTTGGTTAAGGTCCAGGCAGTGAAATTCGGCGTGGGTTCTTGTTTACATTTTTCAAGTCGATACAAAGATTCGGCGTGAGGTCATGTTTGGCTGATTAACGTCTATAGATAAGGATTCGACATGAGTTCTTGTTTGGCTGTATAAGATATAAGATAAAAACTTGAATACATTGATTAAAAGGCATTGTAAGAAAAAACATTGAACACTAAAACCCTAAAATTAATTGCAATATGTACAAGTTAATCTGGTGAGGGGGGCGAGATGCTAGTTTAATTGTCGCTCATATAAGCGTCAAGAAAACTAGCACCCCGGGGGATTCATTGGTTAGTAAAAACCCTGAATCCCTCTGGGTCAAGGGGCTCCTTTTTTAATTAAAGGGACGGACCCGAGGATACAGGGATCAGGTGTGAAGTCTTGTTTGGTTGTTTAACGCCGATACAGATACGGCATGGATTCTTGTTTGGTTAAGGTTCATGCAGACAAATTCGGCGTGGGTTCTTGTTTACATTTTTCAAGTCGATACAAAGACTCGGCGTGAGGTCATGTTTGCTGCTTAACGTGTATAGAAACGGATTCGACACGAGTTCTTGCTTAGCTGTATAAGATATAAGATAAAAACTTGAATACATTGATTAAAAGGCATTGTAAGAAAAAACATTGAACACTAAAACCCTAAAATTAATCGCAATACGTACAAGTTAATCTGGTGAGGGGGGCGAGATGCTAGTTTAATTGTCGCTCATATAAGCGTCAAGAAAACTAGCACCCCGGGGGATTCATTGGTTAGTAAAAACCCTGAATCCCTCTGGGTCAAGGGGCTCCTTTTTTAATAAAAGGGACGGACCCGAGGATACAGGGATCAGGTGTGAAGTCTTGTTTGGTTGTTTACTGTCGATACAAACAACATCTACCTGGGTTCTTGTTTGGTTGTTTTATTGTCGAAAGATTCGAGGTCGGTCCTTGTTTGGTTGTTTAACGCCGATGTGCAAAGAATCAGCATGGGTTCTTGTTTGGTTCTTTAACGTAGACACAGTCGGCGTGGGCTCTAGTTTGGTTGTTCAACGTCCATACAGACAAATTCGGCGTTGGTTCTTGTTTGATTGTTTAACGCCGATACACACAGATTCAGCATGGGTTCTTGTTTTGTTGTTTAACGTCGACCCAGATAGAGTCGGTGTGGCTTCTTGTTTACATGTTTCACGTCGATACAGAAATCAGGAGTGAGGTCTTGTTTGCAGGTTATATTGTGTCATTCCCGGTAACTTTGTCGCATTTATACTTTACTGATTACGAGTCAGTATAAGATAAATCATTGAGTACACTAAAATATTAAAAAAGATAAAACCCTGAATACACTAAAACGCTTAAATTAACATTTTAGTCTATTCAATGATGTATCTTATATTGACTTGTAATCAGTAAAGTAAAAATGCGACAAAGTTACCAGGAGTGACACAATATAGCCCGAAAAAAAGACCTTACTCCTCATTTCTGTATCGACGTGAAACATGTAAACAAGAAGCCACACTGACTCTATCTGGGTCGACGTTAAGCAACAAAACAAGAACCTATGCTGAATCTGTGTGTATCGGCGTTAAACAATCAAACAAGAACCAACGCCGAATTTGTCTGTATGGACGTTGAACAACCAAACTAGAGCCCACGCCAACTGTGTCTACGTTAAAGAACCAAACAAGAACCCATGCTGATTCTTTGCACATCGGCGATAAACAACCAAACAAGGACCGACGTCGAATCTATGGACGCCAAACAACCAAACAAGAACCCACGCACAGATTCATCATGGGTTCTTGTTTTGTTGTTTAGTGTTGACCCAGATACAGTCGGCGTGGATTCTTGTTTACATGTTTCACGTCAATACAGAAATCAGGTGTGAGGTCTTGTTTGCAGGTTATATTGTGTCACTCTTGGTAACTTTGTTGCATTTATACTTTACTGATTACAAGTCAGTATAAGACAAATCATTGAATACACTAAAATGTTTAAATAAGATAAAACCTTGAATACACTAAAACGCTTAAATTAACATTTTAGTGTATTCAATGATTTATCTTATATTGATTTGTAATCAGTAAAGTATAAATACGACAAAGTTACCAGGAGTGACACAATATAACCTGCAAACAAGACCTCACACCTGATTTCTGTATTGACGTGAAACATATAAACAAGAAGCCACGCCGACTTTATCTGGCTCGACGCTAAACAACAAAACAAGAACCCATGATGAATCTGTGTGCGTGGGTTCTTGTTTGGTTGTTTGGCGTCCATAGATTCGACGTCGGTCCTTGTTTGGTTGTTTAACGCAGATACAGACACGGCATGGGTTCTTTTTTGGTTAAGGTCCAGGCAGTGAAATTCGGCGTGGGTTCTTGTTTACATTTTTCAAGTCGATACAAAGATTCGGCGTGAGGTCATGTTTGGCTGTTTAACGTCTATAGATAAGGATTCGACATGAGTTCTTGTTTGGCTGTATAAGATATAAGATAAAAACTTGAATACATTGATTAAAAGGCATTGTAAGAAAAAACATTGAACACTAAAACCCTAAAATTAATTGCAATATGTACAAGTTAATCTGGTGAGGGGGGCGAGATGCTAGTTTAATTGTCGCTCATATAAGCGTCAAGAAAACTAGCACCCCGGGGGATTCATTGGTTAGTAAAAACCCTGAATCCCTCTGGGTCAAGGGGCTCCTTTTTTAATTAAAGGGACGGACCCGAGGATACAGGGATCAGGTGTGAAGTCTTGTTTGGTTGTTTAACGCCGATACAGATACGGCATGGATTCTTGTTTGGTTAAGGTTCATGCAGACAAATTTGGCGTGGGTTCTTGTTTACATTTTTCAAGTCGATACAAAGACTCGGCGTGAGGTCATGTTTGCTGCTTAACGTGTATAGAAACGGATTCGACACGAGTTCTTGCTTAGCTGTATAAGATATAAGATAAAAACTTGAATACATTGATTAAAAGGCATTGTAAGAAAAAACATTGAACACTAAAACCCTAAAATTAATCGCAATATGTACAAGTTAATCTGGTGAGGGGGGCGAGATGCTAGTTTAATTGTCGCTCATATAAGCGTCAAGAAAACTAGCACCCCGGGGGATTCATTGGTTAGTAAAAACCCTGAATCCCTCTGGGTCAAGGGGCTCCTTTTTTAATAAAAGGGACGGACCCGAGGATACAGGGATCAGGTGTGAAGTCTTGTTTGGTTGTTTACTGTCGATACAAACAACATCTACCTGGGTTCTTGTTTGGTTGTTTTATTGTCGAAAGATTCGACGTGGGTCCTTGTTTGGTTGTTTTACGCCGATGTGCAAAGAATCAGCATGCGTTCTTGTTTGGTTCTTTAACGTAGACACAGTCGGCGTGGGCTCTAGTTTGGTTGTTCAACGTCCATACAGACAAATTCGGCGTTGGTTCTTGTTTGATTGTTTAATGCCGATACACACAGATTCAGCATGGGTTCTTGTTTTGTTGTTTAACGTCGACCCAGATAGAGTCGGTGTGGCTTCTTGTTTACATGTTTCACGTCGATACAGAAATCAGGAGTGAGGTCTTGTTTGCAGGTTATATTGTGTCATTCCCGGTAACTTTGTCGCATTTATACTTTACTGATTACGAGTCAGTATAAGATAAATCATTGAGTACACTAAAATATTAAAAAAGATAAAACCTTGAATACACTAAAACGCTTAAATTAACATTTTAGTCTATTCAATGATGTATCTTATATTGACTTGTAATCAGTAAAGTAAAAATGCGACAAAGTTACCAGGAGTGACACAATATAGCCCGAAAAAAAGACCTTACTCCTCATTTCTGTATCGACGTGAAACATGTAAACAAGAAGCCACAAAGACTCTATCTGGGTCGACGTTAAGCAACAAAACAAGAACCTATGCTGAATCTGTGTGTATCGGCGTTAAACAATCAAACAAGAACCAACGCCGAATTTGTCTGTATGGACGTTGAACAACCAAACTAGAGCCCACGCCGACTGTGTCTACATTAAAGAACCAAAGAACCCATGCTGATTCTTTCCACATCGGCGATAAACAACCAAACAAGGACCGACGTCGAATCTATGGACGCCAAACAACCAAACAAGAACCCACGCACAGATTCATCATGGGTTCTTGTTTTGTTGTTTAGCGTCGACCCAGATAGAGTCGCCGTGGGTTCTTGTTTACATGTTTCACGTCAATACAGAAATCAGGTGTGAGGTCCTGTTTGCAGGTTATATTGTGTCACTCTTGGTAACTGTCGCATTTATACTTTACTGATTACAAGTCAATATAAGACAAATCATTGAATACACTAAAATGTTAAATAAGATAAAACCTTGAATACACTAAAACGCTTAAATTAACATTTTAGTGTATTCAATGATTTATCTTATATTGCTTTGTAATCAGTAAAGTATAAATACGACAAAGTTACCAAGAGTGACACAATATAACCTGCAAACAAGACCTCACACCTGATTTCTGCATTGACGTGAAACATGTAAACAAGAACCCACGCCGACTCTATCTGGCTCGACGCTAAACAACAAAACAAGAACACATGATTAATCTGTGTGCGTGGGTTCTTGTTTGGTTGTTTGGTGTCCATAGACTCGACGTCGGTCCTTGTTTGGTTGTTTAACGCCGATACAGATACGGCATGGGTTCTTTTTTGCTTAAGGTCTAGGCAGTGAAATTCGGCGTGGGTTCTTGTTTACATTTTTCAAGTCGATACAAAGATTCGGTGTGAGGTCATGTTTGGCTGTTTAACGTCTATAGATAAGGATTCGACATGAGTTCTTGTTTGGCTATATAAGATATAAGATAAAAACTTGAATACATTGATTAAAAGGCATTGTAAGAAAAAACATTGAACACTAAAACCCTAAAAATTAATTGCAATATGTACAAGTTAATCTGGTAAGGGGGGCGAGATGCTAGTTTAATTGTCGCTCATATAAACGTCAAGAAAACTAGCACCCCGGGGGATTCATTGGTTAGTAAAAACCCTGAATCCCTCTGGGTCAAGGGGCTCCTTTTTTAATAAAAGGGACGGACCCGAGGATACAGGGATCAGGTGTGAAGTCTTGTTTGGTTGTTTACTGTCGATACAAACAACATCTACCTGGGTTCTTGTTTGGTCGTTTAGCGTCGAAAGATTCGACGTCGGTCCTTGTTTGGTTGTTTAACGCCGATGTGCAAAGAATCAGCATGGGTTCTTGTTTGGTTCTTTAACGTAGACACAGTCGGCGTGGGCTCTAGTTTGGTTGTTCAACGTCCATACAGACAAATTCGGCGTTGGTTCTTGTTTGATTGTTTAACGCCGATACACACAGATTCAGCATGGGTTCTTGTTTTGTTGTTTAACGTCGACCCAGATAGAGTCGGTGTGGCTTCTTGTTTACATGTTTCACGTCGATACAGAAATCAGGAGTGAGGTCTTGTTTTCAGGTTATAGTGTGTCATTCCCGGTAACTTTGTCGCATTTATACTTTACTGATTACGAGTCAGTATAAGATAAATCATTGAGTACACTAAAATGTTAAAAAAGATAAAACCTTGAATACACTAAAACGCTTAAATTAACATTTTAGTCTATTCAATGATGTATCTTATATTGATTTGTAATCAGTAAAGTATAAATCCGACAAAGTTACCAGGAGTGACACAATATAGCCCGAAAACAAGACCTTACACCTGATTTCTGCATTGACGTGAAACATGTAAACAAGAAGCCACACCGACTCTATCTGGGTCGACGTTAAACAACAAAACAAGAACCCATTCTGAATCTGTGTGTATCGGCGTTAAACAATCAAACAAGAATCAACGCCGAATTTGTCTGTATGGACGTTGAACAACAAAACTAGAGCCCACGCCGACTGTGTCTACGTTAAAGAACCTAACAAGAACCCATTCTGATTCTTTCCAAATCGGCGATAAACAACCAAACAAGGACCGACGTCGAATCTATGGACGCCAAACAACCAAACAAGAACCCACGCACGCAGATTCATCATGGGTTCTTGTTTTGTTGTTTAGCGTCGATCCCGATAGAGTCGGCGTGGGTTCTTGTTTACATGTTTCACGTCAATACAGAAATCAGGTGTGAGGTCTTGTTTGCAGGTTATATTGTGTCACTCTTGGTAACTGTCGCATTTATACTTTACTGATTACAAGTCAATATAAGACAAGTCATTGAATACACTAAAATGTTAAATAAGATAAAACCTTGAATACACTAAAACGCTTAAATTAACATTTTAGTGTATTCAATGATTTATCTTATATTGATTTGTTATCAGTAAAGTATAAATACGACAAAGTTACCAGCAGTGACACAATATAACCTGCAAACAAGACCTCACACCTGATTTCTGCATTGACGTGAAACATGTAAACAAGAACCCACGCCGACTCTATCTGGCTCGACGCTAAACAACAAAACAAGAACACATGATGAATCTGTGTGCGTGGGTTCTTGTTTGGTTGTTTGGCGTCCATAGATTCGACGTCGTTCCTTGTTTGGTTGTTTAACGCCGATACAGATACGGCATGGATTCTTGTTTGGTTAAGGTTCATGCAGACAAATTCGGCGTGGGTTCTTGTTTACATTTTTCAAGTCGATACAAAGCCTCGGCGTGAGGTCATGTTTGCTGCTTAACGTGTATAGAAACGGATTCGACACGAGTTTTGCTTAGCTGTATAAGATATAAGATAAAAACTTGAATACATTGATTAAAAGGCATTGTAAAAAAAACATTGAACACTAAAACACTAAAATTAATCGCAATATGTACAAGTTAATCTGGTCAGAGGGGCGAGATGCTAGTTTAATTGTCGCTCATATAAGCGTCAAGAAAACTAGCACCCCGGGGGATTCATTGATTAGTAAAAACCCTGAATCCCTCTGGGTCAAGGGGCTCCTTTTTTATAAAAGGCACGGACCCGAGGATACAGGGATCAGGTGTGAAGTCTTGTTTGGTTGTTTACTGTCGATACAAACAACATCTACCTGGGTTCTTGTTTGGTCGTTTAGCGTCGAAAGATTCGACGTCGGTCCTTGTTTGGTTGTTTAACGCCGATGTGCAAAGAATCAGCATGGGTTCTTGTTTGGTTCTTTAACGTAGACACAGTCGGCGTGGGCTCTAGTTTGGTTGTTCAACGTCCATACAGACAAATTCGGCGTTGGTTCTTGTTTGATTGTTTAACGCCGATACACACAGATTCAGCATGGGTTCTTGTTTTGTTGTTTAACGTCGACCCAGATAGAGTCGGTGTGGCTTCTTGTTTACATGTTTCAGGTCGATACAGAAATCAGGAGTGAGGTCTTGTTTTCAGGTTATAGTGTGTCATTCCCGGTAACTTTGTCGCATTTATACTTTACTGATTACGAGTCAGTATAAGATAAATCATTGAGTACACTAAAATGTTAAAAAAGATAAAACCTTGAATACACTAAAACGCTTAAATTAACATTTTAGTCTATTCAATGATGTATCTTATATTGATTTGTAATCAGTAAAGTATAAATCCGACAAAGTTACCAGGAGTGACACAATATAGCCCGAAAACAAGACCTTACACCTGATTTCTGCATTGACGTGAAACATGTAAACAAGAAGCCACACCGACTCTATCTGGGTCGACGTTAAACAACAAAACAAGAACCCATTCTGAATCTGTGTGTATCGGCGTTAAACAATCAAACAAGAATCAACGCCGAATTTGTCTGTATGGACGTTGAACAACAAAACTAGAGCCCACGCCGACTGTGTCTACGTTAAAGAACCTAACAAGAACCCATTCTGATTCTTTCCAAATCGGCGATAAACAACCAAACAAGGACCGACGTCGAATCTATGGACGCCAAACAACCAAACAAGAACCCACGCACGCAGATTCATCATGGGTTCTTGTTTTGTTGTTTAGCGTCGATCCCGATAGAGTCGGCGTGGGTTCTTGTTTACATGTTTCACGTCAATACAGAAATCAGGTGTGAGGTCTTGTTTGCAGGTTATATTGTGTCACTCTTGGTAACTGTCGCATTTATACTTTACTGATTACGAGTCAGTATAAGATAAATCATTGAGTACACTAAAATGTTAAAAAAGATAAAACCTTGAATAAAACCTTGAATACACGAAAAGGCCTAAATTAACATTTTAGTCTATTCAATGATGTATCTTATAATGACTTGTAATCAGTAAAGTATAAATGCGACAAAATTACCAGGAGTGACACAATATAGCCTGAAAACAAGACCTTACACCTCATTTCTGTATCGACGTGAAACATGTAAACAAGAAGCCACACCGACTCTATCTGGGTCGACGTTAAACAACAAAACAAGAACCCATGCTGAATCTGTGTGTATCGGCGTTAAACAATCAAACAAGAATATTGATTCAAACAAGAATAAACGCCGAATTTGTCTGTATGGACGTTGAACAACAAAACTACAGCCCACGCCGACTGTGTCTACGTTAAAGAATCAAACAAGAACCCATGCTGATTCTTTCCAAATCGGCGATAAACAACCAAACAAGGACCGACGTCGAATCTATGGACGCCAAACAACCAAACAAGAACCCACGCACACAGATTCATCATGGGTTCTTGTTTTGTTGTTTAGCGTCGACCCAGATAGAGTCGGTGTGGTTTCTTGTTTACAGGCGCGAAGTACAGCAATTATCTAAAATTATTAAATTTTATTATTTTAAATAAACTAAACGAAACCAAAAACAAGATTGTTTATAGACAATGCCCTAGCCACGAATGCTGATGTCAAGATTATGACATATAAGTATAACCCGTAACCCAAATTTCAAGACATAAAAGCTGGCGTCAGTCAAGATTTTAATATGAAAACCGTTTATCGTCAACATATCCGCCAATTTTTGGCGAAATAACAAAAAAAGTAAGTAATAGCCACTTGTTTCGGCCAATTTTTTTTTTCGAATCGCCGAACAAGAAACGTAATAGCCAGGAAGACATATATACCACTACCTTCCATCAAAATGTTAGGACGTTTCCAATTAAATTCTTGGAGGAGATACGTTGTAATGAAAATTGTTTTGGCTAATATTTCCACCAATTTTAGGCAAATCATGAATAAACGTAATAGTCAGGTTGGTACCAAAGCCTGCTACCTTTGATCAGAATTTCAAGAGATTAAGGCCAAATACCTAGGATCAACTGCGTTTTCAATACTGTTTTAGCAAATCAGCAAAAAAACACATAGGTACTAATTTCCGCTCCCAGAATTCATATTTTAAGAAGGTAACATTATATTCCTAGCGCCAGTAACGATTTTAGTAAGAATTGGTTTTTCACTAATATTTCCGCCATTTCTTCGAATAAAGCAAAATAATAACCAGGGAAGTACCAATGACCACTATCTTTAAGCAAAATTTCAAGAGAGTACCAAAGACTGTTTACTACAAAGATATGACACTCGGCCATTTTTGCGTATCCAGACAGCAGTGGCGCCGCCTCGTATAAAAGTTACAAATTAAGCTGTCAAATATTGAGGTCACCTGGAAAGTGCACGTGTTTTTTTTTTTGTTTTTTTTTACCTGTTCATTACTTTTTCAGTCTTTAAGCTGTAGAAGTGGTCCTTTCATCGTATAACTGCCTGTGGAGGAGAGGCAGGGAGGTAGTCATTTCATCTTGTGAATGCTTTTGGAGGAGAGCTAGGGAGGTAGTCATTTCATCTTATGACTGCTTTTGGAGGAGAGGTTGGGAGGTAGTCATTTCATCTTGTGCTCACATTTACGAGAAGTCGCAGCGGGCGGGGGAGGGGGCCATATTCTGTTGTGCTCGCATTTCGGAGAGCCGTTAGGACGGCAGTGGTTATATCATCTTGTGCTTACTTTTTGGAGAAAATTGTCCTTTCATTTTGCGCTCGCACTTTGGAGAAGCCGTGAAGGGCAGGGGAGAGACTGATATCTTCGTGCTTGCTGTTTGGAGAAGCGATAAGAGGAAGGGACCACCTCATCTTGTGCTCACATTTTGGAAGAGCGATAGGGGGAAGAGACCATTTCATCTTGTGCTCACATTTTACAGGAGCGGTACGGGGGAAAGGACTACTTCATCATGTGCTCACATTTTGGAGGGGCAGTAGGGGGAAGCGACTACTTCATCTTGTCACCGCATTTTGGAGGGGCAGTAGGAGGAAGAGACCACTTCATCTTGTGCTCGCATTTTGGACGAGCGGTAGGATCAAGGGTCATTTTCAGTGCTCGCATGTTTAAGCGGTAGGAAAAGGGGTAATTTCATCTGGTACTCGCCTTTGAAGAAGCACAACGCTAAAGTCAAAACCACAGGTATAATTTTGGAGAAGCCGTAAAGGGCAGGGGAGGGACTGATATCTTCGTGCTTGCTTTCCGGAGAAGCGATAAGGGGAAGGGACCACTTCATCTTGTGCTCACATTTTGGAGGAGCGATAGGGGGAAGGGACTACCTTATCATGTGCTCACATTTTGCAGGGGCAGTAGGGGAAAGTGACTACTTCATCTTGTGACCGCATTTTGGAGGGGCAGTAGGGGGAAGTGACTACTTCATCTTGTGACCGCATTTTGGAGGGGCAGTAGGAGGAAGAGACCACTTCATCTTGTGCTCGCATTTTGGACGAGCGGTAGGATCAAGGGTCATTTTCAGTGCTCGCATGTTTAAGAAGTGGTAGGGAAAGGGGTAATTTCATCTGGTACTCACCTTTGAAGAAGCACAACGCTAAAGTCAAAACCACAGGTATCATTTGATCATTTTGGGCGGATCGCCAAAAAAAGTCATTTTGTTTTACAAGAAAGGGCAACCTGGAAAACAGTAAAAACTTTGAAAGCAACTAGATTAAAACAATTCAAGGAGCATTTTGAACAAAAGTTTATATACGTTCATACACATGCATATAAGCGGGTTCCCGCTCTCCTACCCCCACCCCCAAAAAAATAACAAATAAAATCAGGAACTTGAGGCACATTTCCAGTGTAAACATCGGTTTATACTATGAGGTTCGAGTGAGTGTGGCCAGCGAACTTTCATACGCGGTTAGATGACGTCAAATTTACTTATCATTCCTTTGTGTGGGATTCCATTGTCATTCTGTGCGTGTTATAATTTTAATTGAATGTCCGATTTCCAATACTTTCCAGACCTCTTTCAGGGCTTTCGAGGACTGCTGGAATCCTATCATACACTATTAAATGTGATATGGTTTCAGTAATGTACACTTGATCATATTTTTAGGCATGCATAATATTCACAAATATGCATGTAATTATTGTTGTTGATTAATTTAGCAGTGATTTTTCATGGCATGGTCCAAGGGTTTTGCCATTTATATATATATTTTTATATACATTTATATATATTTTGAGATCGTACACTTAACCTTTATATGGTGCCTAAATTTGAAACTTGTGTTAAAAGTCTGATTGGTCTGTGACACGTGTTCTGATCAACGGACCATATCGTCTCAAATTCGTTGTTATTTCTTCACGAGTTTGGTCAGTCTGTTAAAGTCTGTCATACTGGACAGATGTAGGTTTAGCCTGAAGTTTAAAGTCCGCCACAATTGGTAAGAACTTGATTATAATTAGCTATAATAACTGAAATGTTTTTATGTCAGAAATATTTCATGTGTAATTTATATTAAATACTGGCTCCATTTATCTGTTAATTATCGGTATTTTGGCATTCATTTTGTGGCAACGTGTTCAAATATTTTGTTATTGTTTATTTCAGTCCACATTGCGAGGCAGGATAGAAAACAAATTAGTAAAGAACAGCAATGGTCTTTCATTTCCCGTCATTCACAGCAATATATATGCAATATTTATGCAATATTATATATATATATATATATATATATATATATATATATATATATATATATATATATATATATATATATATAAAATATAATATAATATAATATAATATATATATTATATATATGCAGTTGACATTGCGTATTCTAATATCGTGTAATCTAACAAGTCGCTTATTTTAATGAGAGTTTGAATCCCCGATTCCTCTCCATAGGCTCCAATGCTTAATATCACCCGTTAATCTAATATCGGTTATATTAATAAACCGGCTATTCTAATAGAAATTAAGACGAAAATTTCGTGGCAGCACATGCTATTCGAATAAACAGCGAGGTCTTTAGAAGCATTTAAAATGCAGATATCCTGAAATACATTATTTGCTTATCAGTAGCCTTTGTTTAAATATTGCAGTAGCAAGTGTTTGCTTCCAAGTCTTTTATCTATGTCCTGCGTAAACAGAAGCTCCGGATATAATGGGGATTTATGCATGTATTTACATTAAAAGGTGACCAGCCTCGGTGGCCTAGTGATTAGAGTGTCCGCCTCGAGACTGGAAGATCGTGGGTTCAAACCCCGGTTGGGTCATACCTAAGAGTTTAAAATAGGGACTCCTCCTTGCTACCCTGTGAGGCACTCCACATGTAAGGGTTAGAAGGAAGGCTGGAATGCTCCATTTCAGTATAATGTGGCAGGGGGATCAAGACATGACCATGGCAGTTGAAAGGGAACTAAACAACAATACGATACAATACAATACATTAAAGGTAACTGTGTCCTGAAATACATCATTTGTTTGTCAGTAGCCTTTGTTCAAAGTTTACAATGGCTAGTGTTTGCTTCCAAGTCTATTATCACTCGCCTCCGTAAACAGTAGCTTCTGATGTAAAGGGAGTTTATGCGTGCACTTACATAAAAAAGTACAGAAAATGATACAAATAATTAGAAAAAGATTCATTCTTCATTCGGTCGTTGAATGCCTTACAGAAATGTCGCTTCAAAAAAGAAAAAGAAAAGTTTTGAGTCTTTCTGTTACGCACGTGTACTTTTGAACAGAATTTAGCGCCAGACAGTTTTTACCACCTAGAATTGCAAGTGATGACAAATCTGACACAAAGGTTTCACAAGTCAATTCAGAAGTTTTCAGAAAAACTCTGAATGTGAAAACCAATCAAAAACAGCGTAACTTTTCAGTAAAATATATGTAAATGTATATGAAAACTGGGATATATACATTATTTGTCTGTAAATATGAGTGCAAACTTGGATATATACATGTAATATCTGACGTATATACACCTAGACAGTGTTGATAATACGTGTCAACAGGTATTTAAACGTCTTGTATCATATATCGAACCATGGTCATGTTGGCACATCTCAAACCGGAAGTTCGGTTAATCTAATATATCAGTTTATCTAATTATTTTATTGGACATTTTCGTTATTTGATTATCCGATGTCGACTGCATATATATAAAAGGTTTACAATGTCAACAACTGCATATCGTATCCAAACAGGTGATAAACAACAGAACTAGAACGGCATAAAAAGCATAGCAAGATATGATCCCCCTCCAATACATTTGTACACGTTATTGACAGCAGCATGGTAGTCGGTCTACTAAAATGTGTCTCCAGCTCTCCAATTCCTAAAAACGCATAAAAAATTTGTACTTACACGAGTTCAGCCATGTTTCTTTTTGATGCTGAATGTGTTAATCGTTATTCGCGCTTGATCAAGTGTTGATCCGTCAGTTATTGGGCGAGTTCAAACACCCACCCAAAGAAAAAACCATTAGTTCACACATAAACTAGAGCTGTGTGCATAGCCCACATATTCCCAACAGGCCTCCATCAGCTGAAAGTTTTCAAGTCCAGCTGGTGCACTTTCCTTTGACGAACCTGGCCCACGTACAATAACGATCCTTGATAGTGCCAAAAGTAGATATACACCAAGTTTCATTAAAATCCTAGTAGTTGTTTTTGAGATAACGTGTTAAACTCATTCCGATGCTGAATAATTCGCAGGATTTGGTAAATTTCAAAGTGCATTTTTTCCTTGGCGAAACCTAACCCATTGACTATACTGATCCTTGTTAGTGCCCACAGAAGAAACACACGTAGTTTTATTAAAATCCTAGCAGTTGTTCTTGAGATAACGCGTTAACAAACTCATTCCGATGCTGAACAATTTCCAGGATTTGGTAAATTTCAAAGTGCATTTTTTCCTTGGTCCAACCTAACCCATTGACAATACCGATCCCTGTTTATGCCCACAGAAGATACGCACCAAGTTTCATTAAAATCCTTGCAGTTGTTCTTGAGATATCGTGTTAACAATGGTCAATCAAGAGCTGAAATTTTCAATTGACCTTGAAAATTTTCCTTGATTGACAATAGTCAATCTTGATTGACTATTGTCAATCAAGATTGACTATTGTCAATCAAGATTGACTATTGTCAATCAATTTTCCTTGATTTTCCTTGATTGACAATAGTCAATCAAGGAAAATGAAGTCCAGCTGGTCCATTCTCCTTAGAAGAACCTGGCCCATTTACAATACCGATCTGTGTTTGTCCCCATAGAAGCCACATACCAAGTTTCATGAAAATCCTTGCAAGTTATCGTGTTAACAACCTCTTCATGACAGACCGACAGACCGACCGACACCCGGTCGATCGATATATTCCCCACAGGTTCTACGTACGGGGAATAAATAACCACAAATTATGGCCCTAAAAAGAAGTTGATGACTTATTTAGAGCCAGACACGTAATTTAGACCTATAATCCAAGACATAACTCATAAATAATTTATAAACAACTTATATCTTATACATATATATATACAGAACTTAGAATGTATGAGATTCACAAAACAGGACTTGACCGTAAAACCTATGTTAAAACTTATCCACAACATTCATAATTTCACGCAAACGTTTAGAGAAACAATTTAAGAGAATTGGGCGGGACAAAATATAACACTTCAGTGATTACGGATGGCCGGATGCACCAACACGTACATTTGTCTGTCGAAGGGGCGGGGGGGTTGCTAATTCATTCGTATTCCTGAAGCAGGATCAAGTTAGTCACCATTGAAGCAGTATCGAGCGAAGTTAGTGATCACAAAAGCAGCATCAAGTGAAGTTTGCGGACAAAGAAGCAGCATGAAGTGAAGTTTGTGGTCACAGAAACAGTACCAAGCTAGTGGTCAGAGGAACAGGATCAGAAGAATTTAGTGGTCACAGGGGCAGCATCAAGTTAGTGGTCACTGAGACAGCATTGGGTGAAGTTGGTGGTCACTGAAGCGGCATCGAGTGAAGTTAGCGGTCACTAATTAGCACCAAGTGAAGTTAGTGGTCACTGAAAGAGCCATATGAACGGATGGTTGTCACTGCAAATATGTCAAGTGAAGGGTAGTGGACACTGGCGTAGTGCCATGTGAAGGCACTGTTCATTGCCTTAGTGTCAAGTGAAAGGTTAGTTTTTTGGATTGGTGTTTAACGTCCCGTTAAGCGACAATGGTGGGTATATTGGGACGCACTTGCTAAAGGAACAAGTGGGGAAAAAGCAAGAAGACTAAAGAAGAAAAAAAAAGAAAAGTTAAAAAGAAATTTCGATTAGTCGCCTCTACCGCCATCCACGGAACAGAAACCAGTGCGCGTATTCTTAAGATCGCCGCCAACACCAAACACCCCACAGGGGGGATCACGTGAAGGTTTCACTACAGTACGACATATAAAGGGACAGTCTGCACTGAAGAATTCACAAGTGAAGGGTGGTGCTCACTGAAATAGTGTCATGTGAAGAAGTGGACACTGGCTTTGTGTCATCTGAAGGCGCAGTGGTCACTGCAACAAAGACATGTAAAGGGGTAACGGACACTGGGGAGGTGTCATCCGAAGAGATAATGATTATTGTAGGAGTGTCAAGTGAAGAGTTTGTTTGTCTGGGACGCATTTGCTAAAAGAATAAGTGAAAAAAGAAAATAGGAAGAAGGAAGAATAGTAAAAGAAGAGTTAGAAAGAAGGAAATTCCGATCTGTCGCCTCTTACGACATGCACGGAACAGAAAGCAGTGGGCGTATTCTTAAAATCTCCCCCCCCCCAACCCACATAGGGGTCAAGTGAAGGGTTCACTGAAAAACAAAATGATTGTTTGTTTGTTTGGTGTTAAACGTCAGGATCACCAACTAGGATGGGTATATTAGGAGACATTTGCTAAAGAAACAAGTGGGAAAAAAGGAAGAATGTGAAAATAGTACAAGTACAATATTCCAAGGACACGACCCAGCCGAATTACCAAAAAAGAAAAGAGAGAATTCTGAAACGAATAGTTAGGCCAAAAAATGAGGGTTGTAAAATGCACTTAATTCGAATTTGGAAGCGATGTTGGGGAGGTTGGGTTTTGACGATTCACGGATTTACCGAAATTTACACAATAAATAATTCCCCCATTTCGGCATTTTTTTTTGGTCACTTGCGAAAAAAAGCAAAGTCCAGGTGGAGTAGCACCTAAGAAACTTTCGATTAAAATTTTATAACTATTTCAAAAAGACTGAGAAAAATGAATGGTTTGACAATTCAGTTATTTATTACCCTTTATTCCAGTTTTCGCCAAACTTCAAAGTTCCGCCATTTCGGCAGTTTTTGGCGAACCGAAGAACAAAAATAATAGCCCGGTAGGTAAACCACCGAGAAGCATCCCTGCGTAACATCTAAACGATTGGAGTAAAACTGTAAGAGGAGTAGCATTTCAAAAATGGGTCAAAACGGGCACAAAAATGCCGCCATTTTGTCAGTTTTTCGTCAATCCTCAAAAAAGGTAAAAGCCAGGTGGCAGACCACCAGAAAACATTCCTGCATAGTGTCAAAACGATTGAAGCAAACCTGTAGGAGCAGTAGCATTTTAAAGAAAAAGCTTAACATACGCACATACATTCAAGCCCCCTACAGTGATACGACCAACCCATTCCCATAAAGTCGGCTGGGTTAAAAAGAAGGGTTAGAAACAAATTCCGATTAGTCGCCTCTTATACCATGCACGGAGCAGAACGCAGTGGGTATACTCTTACGATTCCCCCAAACCCATAGGGGGAAGAACGAAATGTGAAGGGGCAGTCTGCACCACAGAATTCTCAAGTGAAGGGAAGTGGTCACTGAAATAGTCATGAAGTGGGCACTGGCATAGTGTAATGTGAAGGGGTAGGGCCACTGGCAGTGTCCTGTGAAGGGGGAGTGGACACTGGCGATGTCATGTGAATGGGTAGTGACCACTGGCAAAGTGTCAAGTGAAGGGGTACGCGCCACTTGCAGTGTCATGTGAACAGATAGGACCACTGGCGTGTTGTCATATGAAGGGCAGTGGCCACTGCATGTCATGTGAAGATGCAGTGGCCACTGCATAGTGTCACGATCGGGTAGTAGTCACTGGCATAGTGTCAAGTGAAGGGGTAGTGGCCACTGCAGTGTCATATGATCGGGTAGTGGCCACTGGTATACTGACATAGTGTCATGTGAAGGAGATGTGGCAACCAACAAAGTGTCGTGAAGTGGTACTGGTCACTGGCAGTGTCATATGATGGAGTAGTGGCCACTGGCGTAGTGTCGTGTGAAGGGGAAGTGGGCACTGGCCCAGTGTCATGCTCGTGCCTATTAGCTGTGCACTCAATTATGATCCCCTTAGGGATTCAAACTGGAATGGCCAGTATAATGTGGCAGGGCGCTGAGATCGCTGAAAGGGACTTAAAATAGCAATATACCAAACCAAACCAGTTTACCAACTAGGATGGGTATATTACGACGCACTTGCTAAAGAAACAAGAGGAGAAATAGAAGGAAGAATGAATAAATAGTAAAAGAAGAGTCAGAAAAAAAAAGAAATCCCGATTAGCCGCCTCTTACGCCATGCACGGAGTAGAACGCAGTGGGTGTATTCTTCAGATTCCTCCACCCTACAGAGGGTGAAGGGATAATGGACACTGGCCCAGTGTCATCTGAAGGGGTGGTGGGCACTAGCCCAGTGTAATTTGAAGCGGTAGTGAGCACTGGCAGTGCCGTATGAAGGGGTAGTGGGCTCTTGCAGTGTCATGTGAAGTGGTAGTGGCCCAGTGTCATCTGAAGGGGAGGTGGGCACTAGCCCAGTGTCATTTGAAGGAGTAGTGAGCACTGGCAGTGCCATATGAAGGGGTAGTGGGCTCTTGCACAGTGTCATGTGAAGGGGTAGTGGGGACTGTCCCAGTGTCATGTGAAGGGACTGTGTGTGTATGTGCATGTGTTTGATGAGTGAGTATCATTGAAAGGAGAAGTTGCTGACCACAAAGTTTGTAATTTTGCAAATTCAGGTGGTGAATATTTAGCACAGGAAACCGCTCGGCACTGTCCTTTCGGCTTTTTAAAAGAACTTTCCCAACAACATGTATTCTTTTCACGAAGCCATCCAAGTTTCAATAAAAAGTAAAAAAGAATTGGATTGGCCTGATAGTCATCGCGGTTTTCAGGGTTCTATAAACCACTTCGCCCCTGATTACATGTGTCCCTTAAATTCAGCGGTGATCGTGCAGAACTTAAAAGACGAGCAGCTGAGTCATCCCTTGAATACGCCCTCACAGGACGGCAATGAAAGAAGAATATTTCAGCAGTGTTAGATTTTCGCAAGACCTCAGATCATTTACGTACTTATAAGCAGGAGGTGGTACTGACTGACTACTTGATCATTTATCCCATCAATATACAGGATATATATTGCTGGCTGACCTATTTGATCATTAACCTATGAATACACAGGACGTAGTACTGATGGACCTGTTTGATCATTTACCTATCAATATACATGAGGTATTACTTAATGACCTGCTTGATCATTTACGTATCAATACACAGGAGGTAGTACTGACCCCTTTCGAGTGAAAATACCTTAACCATACCAGTGCCAAATACCTCCCCTCTGCGCGTTTTCCTGAAATAGCACCTGAACACCCCACTTCCGGTATAAGACCCTTGCTTCTTCATTCCCCATCCCACTGACGACAAAAATACTATAGAAGTAGAAATTTTTCGGCAGGATTCCCCATCGCCATTTTTGTCTAATATTTCCGCTTGAGAAAACCGATTAAAAAAAAAATTCCAAGAGCGAAGTGTCTAGGGAACAGTCGTACAAAATTGGAGACAAATGGTTTCCAAACACTGAGAGAAGCGTTTTGAAAATGGCTACCATTAAAAAATGATCCCATTTGGTTAATTTTTTGGTAGATCTCCCCCTCCCCCCCCCCCCAAAAAAAAGGCAATTTTTCAAGAATTTAAATTTCCCCCAATCGGCCCGAAAACGAACTAGAGCGGCCAGTGCACACAACATAAGAGTACAGTTTTATATTTTACACTTTCAATCGATACCTACTCAGTTTCTTGTTTTTGTAAATAAAAACAAACGTCTCCCCGACTAAACCCATAACCCCAACCACCTCAAAAAAATTTCTTATTTTTTTTAATTACTGAAGTAAAATATTCATTTCTGCAAACACAACCACAATTCAATGTAAAAAATTCAAAATAAACAAAACAGATGGTGGTAAATAAAACAGATATAAATGGACGTCTTTTTTCATCTGAGTCTGGAAGGTGGTCGCTAAAACGGGTTTTACTGCACCCACTTCTTATCCAGATCTGAAGTTTGTCACTATAGAAGTTTTACTGTGTTACATTTTTATCCGGGTCTGGAAGTTGGTCAAGACAGGCAGGTTTTACGGTACATCTTTTTACCCTAACCTAGAAGTTGTCACGACAAACGGGTCTTACTTTAAATCTTTTTATCCAGGTCTTGAAGGTGGTCTGAATTGTTTTGGCTAACCATCATCCTCCACACCCCCCCCCCCCCCCTTGCCCAGCTTTTTAATGTAGGTCCGAGTATACACGCAACTCTAACTCTTTTACCCAAGGCAACAGTAACGGCCTTACGCTAAGTGCAGTTCTAGCCATGATATACTACCTTAACTCCGTACATTCCCATCGGCCAAAAAGGACTCGAAAGGCATTCTTCATACTGCGCATCGGATGACGCATCTCGGTGGGAGAAGGGGAGGGGGCATTTCGGTGCAAAAATGGTGAGCTACCTCTCATATCAGATGACCCACTTTAACAGCAAAAAATGATTCTGCATACAGTGCTAATCAATACAAAATAGCTCCCATATAAAGAACACCTTGCAACTGAATCAAGAATGCGGCGGAAAAAAAAATCATTACTTAACCGACTTACACCCAAAAATACGAAAATAGCATTCCATGACCTCGTAGATAACGACTTCATCATGCACAACTGACACTGGCCACTGACTGACTGGCATGTTACGTAACAGCTGTAGATGAGAAACGCACAAAAAGCTCATTTTCAGACAATAAAAAATAGCACTGGACCCACAGTAATGCTGTTACTGTTTTGAAACTTTCTAAAGAATTCATTAACACTCGAGGTGGGGGTGTTTACGCTACGCACCTTTCTTGATTTTCTATACGAGTTTAATAATGTTTAACCAAAACCGTGCGACTTATCCGAGGAATAACTACACCAAATTTAAAGTCGATCCGATTTTCCGATGTCGAGATATTTTGCTTAACAGATAATTTTTTATCCGTCAAAAGTTGAAACAGTCATCTGACTGAACCAAGGAATATCCATATAAAATTTTAAGTCGATATGACTTTCTGTTAACGAGATATTACGCATACAAGATCTGGTTCAAAATATATAATATTTTACGCTATGACGTCATACACCGCATTCGTTCGTTCTACTCGCGAAAAAAATTATAGTTTCTTTCGGACCGACCAAATTTTTACGTAATAACGCCATACACCTGCCCTAATCACGTGACATGAGAGAAAAATTGAAAGAACCGTCCGACTGACCCAAGGAATACCCATATAAAATTTGAAGTCGATAGGACTTTCCGTTATCGAGATATTTTACACACAAGATGTTTACAATATATACATATTTTTCGTGATGACGCCATACGCCGCATTCGTTCGTTTTCTCGCAAAAAGTTTTATAGAATCTTTCGTTCTCGAGATATCTTGCACACAACATTTTGTTCACAACAGACTGACACACACACACACACCGAACGTACAAACACTACATGTCTCCCCTTGGTCGGAGAGACATAAAAAGAAGAGACGCCTACCTAGCGAATTTAAAAGGATCAAAACTGAGAAGGTTTTAAGAAAAAGTTTTCACACGTACATATGTGCATAGACGACTGATACCCCCTCTACTGATGAGACAAGACCAGCCCGACGACGTTCGCTTATCTACAAAGCTTTACTGTGTAGTTTTAGAAAGCTGTGCTCTTAGAAATTACATAGATCAACTCGACGTCGAGTCTCGATATCCGTTTTTTTTTTCTTTTTTGTATTTTTTTTTTTTTTTTTTTTTTTTTTTTGCTACTGCTGCTTCGCCAATGTCTGGCACATTGACACACTAATACGTCTACCATAGTTTGATTTGTAAGGCCCCAAACGGCTGGAGTGGCATATTATTAGTGAACACAAGTTTATAATACGAGTGGCAACTCTATCCTAGGTCGCTTAAAGTTCTACTTCTACAGTGTGGGGCCACCCATGAAGCACATACGCGAATTGTTTGACATCCATTCCTCCCAACTTCAATTCGTTCCTTCTAACACCAGTTTTCCCACACACCAAGATTGCCCCACCATCCCCCACCCCATGCATACATACTCCATGGATGACCCCTTTCCGCCAGTCCCAACTCGCTTTGTGAAGTATTTCCGGTGTCTTCAAACCTGTGCCGGCAAATATACCCAACGCAAATATGTGCAATAAGTCACCATTTACCGAGCACTGAAATGCATAGTGCCACGGGATTGGCCGAAGACGTTTTGACAGCGGTGGCACGCCATCAGACCAATCCCCGTCCACAGCAAGTGAAGAGTGGTTTCCTCCCTTCCCCACGCACAACATCCCCCCGAGAGTGAGCCAAGCAAAGGCCAACAGACAGAGAAAGAGAATTTTCCGTTCTTGAGCAATGACAGATTACTGAACCGCCGTGATCGTGGAAGATGCAAACGCTGGAAGATTTGATGAATCTGTAGAACACTTAATATCCGATGAAAAGACTAACCGAAAAGAAACAAAGTGACAGCTGTTAGTGTTATAAAACCCGGTCTGGATATCTAATGGTTAATCAACAGCATTACTATTTAGCCTCAGACATCACAATTTGAATTTTCATGAGTTTTTTCAGTAAAGTTGCTGTATGAATTAACCCTGGAAAGAGATCCAAGCGAAGTTTTCACAAATAACACACACAGAAGCAGCACGTCTGGTTGTAAACATGCGAAATACCTAAAAGTGGAAAAGGCATCGGATTTGGGAAAATTATCTAAATTGGTCAATCAGACGCTGTACTGTGTGTGCGAGTAATACTGCCCCCTCCAGGCCACCAATGACTGAAACTATAAATACTAAAACGCAACGTTTTGTTAATCAGTGTTGGTGCATATTTTTTTCTTCTTTAGCAATTTTTGTAGCGGAGTGGGCGGTATTACGGGTAATTACCACATCCGTATCTCAAAATTTACATAATTTAGACAATTTGACTTATCAGGAAATTTCGCTGTGATTTCTTACCACTGGTTTGATCAACAAAAGACTAATCATTGGAGATGGTAATTGAATCGTCAGACAGGAAAAAAGAAAGAAGAAAGGTAGAACGTAGGTAGGCTTCCTGATCACAGTAGTTAAACTTGTGAGTCACACAAAAAACTATCAAATCACACAAAACTGATAAACACGGTTACAATAATCCCTTTCAGTATTGAACGTCTGCCACAAGGGTTTTTCATAAGTGAGAACAAAAAGAATCCCGCTCATTTCTAAGTGAATCTCGCTGATTCCTAAGTGAATCCAGCTCATTCTTAAGCTGGATGAAGCATTTCTGTTTTTTCTTTTGTTTTTTTTTTTTTTAAAGCAGTCTATAAAGTTGCTGGAGGCCATTCAAGACTGGTTATGTATATATCACCCATGAAACATGGATGGGCCTGCATTCCCTTTTTGACCTGAAGTCTTTCAGTCTTTCAATTGCATCAAATCGATATTGATTTAATATGCCTACCCGTATTTAAAAATAACGACAAATTTGAGAGGGTGAACTTAAAAACTGTTTTTCAACCACTTAAAAGTTAGTTAGTTATTTGATTGGTTTAACGACACCGCCAACCTGTTGCAGGTCATATTGTGTCATTCCTGGTAACTTAAAAAATTAAAATATTTTTCAATATTTAAAAAATATAACGTTTACAAAGGACCCTGCATTTTGCACTAAAATCGATGGATTTCACTTTCTATGTGGATTTCAATATTACATGAGCTCAATAAGAATTATATATTCACGGTAAGACGGTATTTTACAAAGAAAAAAATATAGACAATTTCCCATTTCGTCAATTTTTCGTCGATCTCAAATTAATACGCCGTTGCACATCTACATGATATATTTTTTCAATCAATGAATTATCTAATCAGTCCGTCTGATAGTTGAAGAGATATGGCGTCGACAAAATACCGTGTTTTCGCTAAGTTCCATCCAGGAATGTCACATTTTTGACAATTTACCATTTTATCAATTTTTCGTCGATTTCAAAATTAATACGCAGTTGCACATCTGCATGATATATATATGTTCTCTCAGTGAAATATCAAATCGGTCCGAATGACAGGGAAATGTCACATTTTCGACAATTTCCAATTTCGTCAATTTTTCGTCGATTTCAAAATTAATACGCCGTTGCACATCTACAAGATAAATTTGTTCAGTCAGTGAATTATCTAATCAGTCTGTCTGATAGTTAAAGACATTGCGTCGACAAAATACCGTGTTTTCGCTACGTTCCATCCAGGAATGTCACATTTTTGACAATTTCCCATTTCGTCAATTTTTCGTCGTTTTCACAATTAATACACTGTTGCACATCTACATGATATATATGTTCTCTCAGTGAAAAATCAAATCCGTCCGCCTAATAGATATAGCGTCGAGTGACAGACAGACGAACAGATAGACGGACGGACAGACGGGCCAAACCCAAACCAATAGCTCCCCTCCGGGGGCAAAAGCCCCCAGTTGGGGGCTAAAAATAATATATTGGAAACAAAAATTAAAAAAAAATCGATCATTTCATCGACGACGCCATTATAGCGAAAAGTTCTGTTGTATCAATCCGAGTTCAACGCCTGTGCTAACTGTATTTATGTTTTTATTCTAGTAATTTCTATTTTTTTTAATTTTGGATTAATCCGTTAAACTAAAAAAAAAAAAAAAAAACACCAATATTTCAATTTTAAATGTTTTACATGAAACAGAAGATGCAAAGGGCAATTTCTGAAACTACATAAGGAAGCCCAACTACAGAGTGACGCCAGCTTCATAAACACTACAACACACCAAACCAACCCTCCCCAAACCCCGAAACCACCACCCCTCTCCCACTCAACGCAAGTGGTTGCAAAGTTGGCGCAAGGCAAAGTCAAAGAGAGGGTAGAGCAGGAGAACCAGTGAGGTCACAGGGCAACACACACACGTTAGCACCCAAACACACCAAACAAGGGTTAAACACACTAAACAAGGGCCACACACCTGAAACAAAATCACACACTAAATATGTGTCATACACGCCTGACTGCTTACACTGCAAGCCCGTTTTCACTCACTTTACTCTATACCTAACCTGAACCCGGAAGAAAGTTTTACTTATCTTTTCTCTTTTCTTCTCTTTCCTTCCGACACCTGTCAATATAAAAAAAAAAACATCGGTTGTAAGTTGGTTTTCTACTCGTCAACCCTGGTTTTATTATTTGCACTTAATTCTTATAAAATCAGGAGTAAAAAAAAATAAAAAAAATAAGAATAAAAACAAAGAGAGAAGTCCAGCGTTCTATTGAAGCAGTGACAAAGCGCTTGAAACAACAGAATGACTTCAGTATGTTGAATTGGTGTCTATATGGGATAACTTGTATGAGATTGGTCGTGACCTTAAAACCAAACAGAGTATTTCGACTTATCGAATTTCGAATCCCGAATCTCTATACTGTATTTCCATCTCCACACTAACAGACACCAAAAACGCACACTGTTACGCATACTTTTCTACAATACTATTGTCACAGCTACACAGGTGAGTGCCGGTTTATAGTTTATATACGGCAGAGTATAAACGTACCAGCTCTCTTCCTCGTCGCCGATTCGCCTTTGAATACCTTCTGTACTGGTTGACACTGCCCTCCCTTGCGTCAATGATTCTCTGCTCTTCCAACAAAGATACACAAAACCAAAGTAGACAAGCGCAGACAAGTGGAGATCAAAGTTTAAATGCTTAATTATCTTATTACAAGAATGTCCAGGGACATTGTGACCAGCAGAGATCTGCTGAATCTATGAATAATCTTGTCTGGATACCAAAAGTGGTAGTCACATTGTACAAGTTTTTCCAAAGACAAAGCCCCATTTTACGAAAAGCGATAAGACCACATCCAGCGTCCTTAAACAAGGGAATTTCCCTGAAAAATTGGGCTTCAAAAGACGAGATGGCATGAACTAGCTAAATAATTAATTTAGCAACGGACCCGAACAAAGATTTGTTTTTCAGAAAAATACCTTCGAACAACGTATCGAAATTGTATCCACACAGGTGTACTGTTAACATGTACTAAAACATCATTACTTAAGTTTTAATGTTTTGGTATGTATTATTTTGCGGGGTTTGCATTTCCGACCAGTGCGCATGTTTATTTGCGTTGATGTGCGGTTCTCATTTCGGAAAAATACGCATGTTTATTTAGCTTGCTGTTATGCTCTGTTCGCATTTCAAACCAGTGCGCATGTTTATTTAGCTTGCGTTGATATGTGGTTCGCAAAGTGCGCACATTTATTTAATATGCATTGCTGGGCATGTTTAATTAACTTGCGTTGATGCGCGGATCGCATTTCAGGCCACTGAGCGTGTTTATTCAACTAACGTATATAAGCCGTTCGCATTTCGGACCAGTGCGCATGTTTGTTTAGCTTGTGTTGATGCGCGTTTGACTTTTCGGACCAGTGCGCATGTTTATTTAACTTGCGTCGATGCGCGATTCGTATTTCGGACCAATGCTCATCTATATTCAACTTCCGTTGATGAGTGGTTCGCAAATCGGACAAGTGGGCATATTTATTTTCCTTGCGTTGATGCGCTGTTTCACAGTTCGGACCTCTGCGCATCTTTATTTAACTTGGGTTGATCAGCGTTTCTTATTTTAGACCAGTCTGCACATTTAAGTTGCGTCGATGCGCGGTTCGATTTCGAACCAGTGCACATGTTTACCAAACTTGCGTCGATGCGATGTCCGTATTTCGGACCAATGCGCATGTTTATTCAACTTCACTCTCCCCCCTGCCACATTATACTGAAATGGAGCATTCCAGCCCTCCTTCTAACCCTTATATGTGGAGCGCCTCACAGGGTAGCAAGGAGGAATCCCAATATTAAAGTCTTAGGTATTACCCGACCGGGATTTGAACCCACGATCTTCCAGTCTCGAGGCGGACACTCTAACCAAAATGCCACCGACGCTTTATCAACGCATTTCGCTTTTTGGGGAAAGGGTGGAGGGGTTTACCCCCAATGCACCCCCACCCCGTTGTTGTGCCAATTTAACAGTACAAATACAATTTTTGGCTCGTAAAACAAGCCGTTTTTTTTTTGTGTGACAAAAGGAAAAGTTAATCTGAAACGAATCGATTTCTCTCTCTCTCTCTCTCTCTCTCTCTCTCTCTCTCTCTCTCTCTCTCTTAAATAAAGCACACTCAAGATTAAGGACAGAGAGATAGTGAAACCCAGTCGAAGCCATATTAACAGATAAGACTGGGGTAAATTTGACTTGACGCACATAAAACAAGTTTGTAAACCCCACAGAAAGATACAAATGGCACTGAGAAACAACTGCATCTACTGGGCGAAACAAGTTGAATTTGAGAAAATTTTGGGAATACAGCACACTCAAGTTACGGCCAACAAGTAGTGAGATATGCAACTCAGTTAATATGATATTTTTCGATAAAGAGAGGGGAAGGGTTGCACGTCATTGTCTCCCCAAAGCTACACCAATGGAGCAATGTATTTCTGAAGTATTGCGTCCTGCAATGAGTAAAATAAGCCGATTTTAATGCGTTTATCAACTACCAATTTCGCAGACGTTGCATATTAGAGGGGGGAGGGGGTTCTCGACAGCAAAAATCTTAAGTTTAACGGTGTTAACATTTTTTCTAATAGGCTTTACCATTGAATTTTGCTTTTGGGACAGGGGGCGAGTGGGGTTTGGTGCCCCCCCCCCCCCCCCCTCTATTTGCGCTAATGCAACAATGCACTTTTAAAGTATTAGATTCAGTCAAAGTGAAATAAGCCGAATTTGAAATAAAAAACAGCACACTTAAGATTAAGGTAACCAAGCAGTGAGAAACGAAACTCAGTTTAAGTGCTATTAACGGAAAGACTCAGTGTATATTAGACCTGTACGCACATGACACACGCTTGAACACCCCAAAAATATAAATGGCATCACACAAGAACCTGCATCTACACGGCGAAACCAGACGAATTTATGAGAATTTGGTGAACACAGCACATTCAAGTTTAAGGGCATCAAGTAATGAGGGATTAAGTCAATTTCAGCGACATCCACAGAACGACTGAGTGTAAATAAAACATGTACGGACACGAAAACACGCCTGTTCGCATAACAAAAAGTTCTAAATGGCACTAACAGTTTACAATGACTGCAAGTCACACACAACATGCATACGTGTGGCTTGGGTAATAGACCGGCATACGTAAATAAACCGAGAATAATATGTCAAACAAAGGACTTGGTTTTAAAACAAAAAAAGGAACCTACAAAGATAAACTCTAACGATTGCTTAAAAAATGTGTGACATTTTGCTTCAGTTAAACAAAAATGTGTACTTATAAATGAAGTGGACATTTTCTTATATTATCGTTCACTACCAAAAGGGGTGTTGCCTTGTTTACCCTCAACTTTAACTTTGATTTTTTTTTTAGATTTATAGGCTGCGAACAAAAAAAAATAAATAACTTTAAAACGTATATGCGATATTATTCTTCCTATTTTAAATACAATTATATTGATACGTCAACCCAAAACCTACTAAACTATCGGCCAAAAAGTAGACACCCACCCTGGGCCCGGGCCATTGCAACACGTGGTCGCGCTCGCCTGACACATGTGCTAGCACCTGATTGGCTGAAATGTGATACAAAAATAGATTTCACACAGATCGGAAGATGTGTACCCCTTCTGATTGGCTCTCGTTCCACGTGCTTTTCTCACACACAGTTCATGGTAGGTAGCCACCTATGTGTATGTGTGAGAGCTGTTTTTAACAGAAAGTTTGATGGCCCCTGTAAATTCCTGCCAAATGAGCATGTGGTCTCAGGAGAAAGCACGTCCTGTTTCTCAAAATGAACCCCTTACACAGATTTGCGAAATGGGAGATCCGCCTTAAATGAGAAACGGACCGAAGTTCGGTCCGTTACACTAACTTTCCAAAGCGACACACACCCATTCGTCGTTTCCCTACAAAGCCGCATCCACACATACATAACGTACAAACAATATGTCTCCCTTTGGTCGGGGAGACATAATAATTTCCCCGACCCACACGGGATCTTACCTGGCGACTACACAAGTCAGAAGTTCCTGACCGGTGACTTCATACGTCCAGTGGTCTCTCTCTCTCTCTCTCTCTCTCTCTCCTTCCCTCTCTTTCTTGCTTATGCAGCCATAGGTAGGCCCGAGAGGCTGTCAGAAAAGGTAGGGAGGGAGAGGAGTCCATTTGTCTTTAATTTAATAATAAACCGGCCGGCAGCTTAGAGGGCTGATGTACCCCCAATGCACCCTCTGTATCAACCAATGAACTTCGCCCCTGGCCAGGATTCCAAAATGGTCCCACTAGGCTCCTGCAGATGGGGGGTTTTCACACCTAGCTCATCTTTTTCCAGCTTTTTTCAATAGATATAATCTATCATCCTAACGATACGCACTAATAATCAGGTCTTTACATAATTAACATTTACTAATTCTAATTAATCAATTAGAATCAATTGATACTTCTTTATTCGTATTTCTGAACATTTCTGAGCACCATCGCCCCCGAAATGCTGTGCCACGGGACCACTCTACGGTACTACAGGGGCCCCTCGTTAGTTCTTCCTCGGTTAATTCGGTCCCTCGGCTAATTCGTACCAATTCCGTCGGTCCCGATTTTGGGACCCATTCGTTTCTATGTAAAAGTACGAATTAACGAGGACTCGGATAATTCGTTCCAAAATTTACCCTCAATTTTTTTTCTTTTCCGGTCTTTTATCAATGCAGAGCTATACAGATTAGGCATGCCACCCAGTTAAAACAACACGTTACTCAGGCATCATGTGTAGCGAGATGAAGGGGTTGCATAATGCGCATTGTGGGACAGTAATGATGGGGGTTTAGGGATTATGACTGACATGGTCTACTCAATATATCGAGTGTCTTAGTGTGCACAGCGTTTTCACTGGCCACTAATCCGGAGCATCGTCTGTCACGTTCTATTCAGCAGCTTAAGATGCCGTTTGTCTTCTGTGGACACTTCCCGCTCCGGAGCGTGTATATAAATTGTGATCAGTAGTCCAGCAGTTCAACTTGCAAAATGGCATCAAAACGAAAACACAATGATTACACAGTGGACCTTAAGTTCAAAGTGTTAAAGCAAATAACGAGTGGCTCAAAAACAAAAATTCAAATAATGACGACGGAGTACGGGCTACCTTATAAAATAAGTTTGCTTCATGGATAAAGAACAAGGATAAAATAATCAATGGTATTGAAACCAGCCAATTTGAGCCTGCTCGAAAGCGCGCAAGGCATAAAGGTTCATTGTTGTTTTTATCCATTCGAAAATTTGACCCCCTGTTAATTGGTACCCTCGGTTAATTCGTACTTTTTCCCTTAGTCCCGAGGAGTACGAATTAACGAGGGGCCCCTGTATTTCCAAATGATATCAATACAGAAACTGCTGCTAAAATTGCGACGTGTCAATTTATATTTATTCAGAGCGGAAGGCAACTGGAATTTCGTAATCTTTAGATTGTTGTTTAATGTTTATTTATACTTCTTAAAATACAGAGGCCTTCTATTTTGAGTCTGCGTCTTTGAGCGTCGAGAAACAGAATGTGACGTTCAGTGTGTTGTCAATGCCAGCGTCAATGCTACAAAGTCATTGAGGGGTTTTGTCTGTCAGCAAAATGTGACAATGTCAGTGAGGTTCCTTGTCTGAGCACACAATGTGACAATGTCAGTGAGGTGTCTTGTCTGAGCACACAATATGACAATGTCAGTGAGGTGTCTTGTCTGAGCACACAATGTGAGTCAGTGAGGCGTCTTGTCTGAGCACACAATGTGACAGTCAGTGAGGTGTCTTGTCTCAGCACACAATGTGACTATGTCAGTGGGGTGTCTTATCTGAGCACACAATCTGACAATGTCAGTGGGGTGTCTTCTCTGAGCATCTAAAGGGACAATGTCAGTGAGATACTTGTTGGGCTATAATAATCGGCCTATACTGAATGGCACATATTTATCTGCGCGTACTAATGGGCCTGTATTGACTGGCTTGCACTAATTTACCATGCAGTATTTTTTTTGGCCTCTAAGAACTGGCATGTACTTATTGGCCTGTTCTTACTGGCTTGTACTACTTCCCCTGTACTGATTGGCCTGTACTAAATCGTCTGTTTGGGCTTTAGCGTTTCATTCAATCAACAATGTGAGTGGGAAGGACCTGCTAAGGAAAACTGCGGGGAAAAAATGAAAAATGAAATCAGGGCAAAAGAAGGGCTAAAAAGAAATGCCGATTTCTCTCAACGACATGCACGGAACAGACAGCTATGGATCTATACTAAAGATTTCCCCAACCACATGGGGGGGAACTAAATAGTCTGTACTTACTGGCTTCCAAATGGCTGTCCTTAACACCCTATGCCAACTGACCTGTACTAGTTTGTCTGTCCTATTTGCCCTGTACTAATTGTCCTTGCTATCGCCCTGCACTTACTGGTACTGACAGACGTACTAATTGCACTCTACTGATCAGTTTTTATTTCAAGAATTAAACATCTTGGCGCAGTCTCAATGGGAATCACTGTGTAACTGAGTGTCAAAGGGTGTCACTTTAGTGTCAGTACGTTTCTAAGACAGGGGCGCAGCCCAACTCTTTTCAAATCGAACACTTTTTTGCATCTTACGGTTCAGCATCATAAAATCTACAAATTTTACACTTGACAAAAGTATGATACGTTCGCGCTTCAATTTTCCGCAGTTAAGCGAAACTGTATATCTTCCGTTACACAGTATGTTTTAAATAAACAAGCCATCGTCGAAGGCGCAGACCCCAACCGGACACATCAAGTCGTCATTTAGGCAATTTTTGACCAATGTGACCGATTTGAAAAATGACACGACGTTGCAGAACTTCAATATATATTTGCACTGTGCAAGGTTGCATATGCCTAGGGTAAATATTTTTGGAAAACTTGCGTGGAAACAAAACAGCATCCAAAGTGTGACACACGGACGGACGGACTAACCAAATCCTATATACCCTTCGCCAACAAAGTTGGGCGAGGGGATAAAAAGATACTTTGCCAAATTTCAATATGTTTATCCGTTTTTACAACAAATTGAACAGTTTTGGAGACACAGCCCGGAGGACACGTTCAGTTTCGCAGACAAAATTCTATCAAAATGTACTGAATTTCAAAACACTGATTTTTACAATTCTGAATGAATCCGAACAAAACCACGACGTAGCGCTCCGAGTGGGGGTTATTTCAATAATAAAAAAAAAAATTTTTCAATTTTCATTTTGTCACTATTTCATGATTCCGAACAAAAATACCACGTTGCACACCGTAAATATGTGATCTATCCGTATGTGAAATTTTAAAACAATCTAACTCATAGCTTCCGAGAGATAGCCCGGACACGACATTCCATTACATGGACAAAACTGTATGAATACTACTTTTTACCACATTTCAATATACTGATTTTTGTTTTTTGTTTTTTTTACATGAATCCGAACAAAAAAATGACGTTGTCCACCTTTAATATGTGTTCTGTCCCTGTGTGAGATTTCAAAACAATCTGACCTATAGTTTCGGAGCTGTAGCGTGGACAGGCATGGGAGACGGACTGGTAGACGGACAAGCTCAAAACTAAATCCCTCCATTAAACGGGGATTGGGATGAGGGGGTTAATGATATCCCTATTTGAATATTTGATATCAACAAATCGTTTATCATAAATCAATTAACCAATTATATTACTTATATCATTAAAAAAGCTGAAGTTGTAAAACCTATAATTACCTGAATGACTGAACTTCAATGCAAAAAAAAAAGGATAAACAGCCCTAAATGAACTTCCACATGCATTCAAACATACTGAGGCCGGAATTTATGACAAACTTGAAACACGTCCGGCCAGACATGGTAGACGATACCATCATTTACTTGTGATGTGACGGTTCGTACCGTAACCGAAAACCAACCGCGGTTCTACGGTTCGGTTCGGTTTAAAAGAGAAAAACCGCTGTATTTTCGGGTTTTTTTTTTTTTTTTTTTTTTTGCATTTTAATTTTTTTCACTTTAATTTTGCATTTTAATTTTTTCACTGAAACTGGATAGCTATAAAATAAAGTACTGCTTCGCGCAGGGATATAACACTTCAGCACGTTGACATGTTGCTCTTTTTTAAAGGGAAATAATAAATTATTGAAAACTTATCACTCGATATTTTTATGTGAACTGCTACTTTAACGGCATTAACGTTAACGAAGTATAATTCAAGATTTAAAGCTTCTTATAATATGTGTAAAGGCGTTTTGTATTGTGGCTTTATAATTAAGAAATTTTGTAAATATTCTTAAATTAGAACAAAACTGTAATGATTCTTACAGGATGTATTTTAACTTAATTGTAAGTTCGGTGATATGAAATAATACCTATATTGCTTGTTTTCTGAGATACTTATGTTTAATTATATTTTCTGTCACTTTTTAAATATTTAATCAGAATTGATGGACATTTGTTGTTTAAAATGAGCACTTTGTTTCGAACAGCAGAATAAATTTATGATTAATAAAATCATAATTAGGTCTCCTTCTTTGGGGAGACCTGTTTTAGCTGCTTCTTCAACGAATAAATACTGAAGGAGTGATGCTTTATTTAAAATTTGTCTGTAATTTATAAATTTGAGCGTTATAGATTTTATAAACTGGTATTGTTCTTTCAAATCACATGGCTAACATGCATTATTGGCTGTTAAACAATAATTTTTAGCTAAATACAAATATTATTCCATTTCGGTGAAACTTTAACAATCTTTATAAAATCGTAAGGAAAAAAACCGAACCGAACCGAATAACTGAAGTGTACCGAACCGAACCGAGGGCATGGCGTACCGTCATACCCTTATCATTTACAATGTCACTAATATTACAAACAATTCCTTATCTGAAAGCTCGCATAATTATTTTCAATACAAAATGAATTGCTTTGGGACAAGCCAAGCCAACTTTTTAAAAGTTTCAACTTGAAAGGTTTAAAGGAAGGCGATAAAAACTTTTGCTTATTTGTGACCAGAAATGAGTTAGTGATAGTATTAAAACAATTTTGAATGTTAAAAATGCAGTAAGTAATACCATAAATATATGGAATGCCATTTTGACATTTAATGCTAATTTGCGATATCAAGATAGAATTAAATATATTAATAAATTAACGTGGATCTCACTAATTTATATTTTGCTGTCAATAACTGCGTTTCAGATGGCAAAAACTTATTCTGAGATCAAAAATGAATTTTACAAACTTAAAATATTTCAATCACAAAACACTTGGTATACGAATTTCCACTCAAAATTTCGCAGTCCCGCAATGACCTTGAACAACGACGTATGGTTGCCAAAACCTAATGAGCTCTACAACATTATATATAAAAACTACCTACTAGGTTTAATTTAAATACAATTAGTAGAATGTGAAATATCATGTTCACAAACCACTTGTTTTGGGAAATCCCATGTAAAATTTCAAAGTCACACAGTGACCTTGACCAACAGCGCAAGGTCACCAAAACTTTATCAGCTCTAAAACATTACATACAGAAGCTACATACTACGTTTGACTGAAATCCGATACGTAGAACTTATGATATGGTGTTCACTATTATAGATTGAGCTCAAATTTGATATCAAAAAATCAATTTTGAAGATCAAACATTAATTCCTGATGTCAATAATTTCCTAGTAAATGTGAAAATGGTATTTCATATAAATAGAGTTATTATCAACAAGAAATAAACCGCTGAATCAGCATTAACTCCCGATTTCAAGCTGAACCACAGGGTAATGACCATTATTCTGACATCATCCTGAAAGTTTTGTAAAATAAAATCTGAGGTGAATGTAAGGTTTAATTGTTCAGACAAATAGATAACTTGACTGGCCAGGGTTTTTGTTAAAACAAAAACGGATATGTCTCCCCCTCCCCCCGATCAGTCACGTGGAAAAAATTCCTTGTGGGTCCTTCTTGCCACATTTCAGCCTAATCCAACAAACTGCTTTGGAGATTTAGTCTGCCAAAGTGAAAAAATGCACGAAGCCTTCCCCCTCTATGTTAAAAAATTGGCAAAAAAAAAATAGAATTTTTGAAGGAACGAAAAAAAAAATAACACGGGCATCATCTAGATATGTACCCCAATATGTATGTTTTGAGAAAAATCGACTCATTAATTTTCAAAGAACTCACGGCGGACCGACGGGCGCACGGACGGACAGGCGCACCAAATACTAGATATGTCTCCCTTGGGGGAGACAAATAATAAACCGTCACGGCATTTATCGACAAAGACTGCGATTTTTTGGAGGAACACAAACGAGCATTATGACGATGGCTACCTGAGATTTTGGTGATGCCGTTGTTAGGAATGTTGAGTACACGCAAGTAGACTAACGTCTCCAGGCCCTGTGTGCGCCTCACTACATTATAAGCCAGCGACAGCTGAAACAGCAACCCCGACACTTCTACTGTTTCATGACGACGTATTGTTTCATATATGAACTTTATTTCCCCAATTGGAAACATGGTTTCCAAATTGGAACAAGCCATCGTCGAAGGCGCAGACCCTAACCGGACACAACAAGTGCCATTTCGGCAATTTTTTACCGATTTCAACGACGTTGCACAACTTCAACAGATATATTTTCATTGAGCAAGGGTTGCACAAGCCCAGGGTCAATAGTTTCGGAAACCTTGCGTGGAAACAAAACAGCATTCAAAAAGTGACACACGGCCGGACAGACGGCAATCCTATAGACACCCCGAGCTCGCCCGGTAGGGGTCTAGTAAGTTTGTAGTTGACTCGAAAGTTTCTCCTTTTACCTCTTACATTTTTCTTTCCATTTGGATGATTTCCAGAAAACTGTTCCTGATTAGACGCACGTAACTAGGCGCACAGAGGGCGATATGCTCTCGCTGGAGTCGCAAAAATACGAATAGCTGTGGGCATTGTGCCCAGCCGCAAAAGTGAAGACATTACAAATGTGAAAGAAAAACCTAGCAATTTTTACAAAGTTTAATTTGATAGATTCCTGTCAAGCACAATCTTACTGGATCAGTAGGGCGGACAGCAGTTTATGGATCTCTTAAGGCTATCCGTTTTTGCCAATATTTGGATAGTTTTTACCGAACATGAGCAAACATACTACCAGAATGATCGAAAGAACGAAAGAAATATAATTCTGCTCAGATAATTCTGATCAAGTTGGTTTATAATGTGTCGTTTTTTTTTCGACATGGCTGGAAGTAAAACATCATTTGCTGGCATGTTTGAGCATCTTTTGTTTTGTTTCATAATTATGTTCTAATAGATAGATGTACTAAATACATAAAGTTTCAATGGAATTCCATGCCTGTGCGTGTAACTTACACAGTGTGCATATTTTCAAAAGTGAACAGAAGGACAGGAGAGACATTAACCTGTTGGCAGTGTTGGTAGAGCGCGAGATTATGCAGCTGGTTGATGTGGTTGTTGTCGAGTAGGACGACGACAGTGTGATCCTCCTGCACCGCGGCTACCGCCTCCAGCCCGTGGCTCGCGTTCAGCTCCGACATTCATGTCTGATCAACCGACAAACCAGAAATCAATGAAAAAAAGGTGTACATTTTAAAAATTTGGATAGGCAATAGTGCCGTACTGATGTTTTTACTCAACGCCCCTACAACCCATCATCAAGGGATCAATGGCGCCCCGCGAATAAAAGCACCAGGCAGTGTTTTTTCCGTCCCTGATGACATGGCACGGATGACACACACACACATATACTGAGCCATGATGTGACAAGATGCCGTTCATGAAGCCTGCAACCTTGGTTGTGCACAAGGACGGCGTTTTGACACAACATGGCTCACAGTGTGTGCAGTGTCATCAGTTTTAGTTATGAAAACTCACTGGTTGACAGGTAGCTACTTGGCCTAACCTGCCCGATCGAGCAGATAGCTTCCTGGCGCGAGGAGGGATTGGAAAGGTGTCGCGGTGAGGGGGGAGGGGTGTGTGGGAGTGAACAGATAGAGTTCTGGTATGCAACATCTTTGCGCAGTACAAAGTCTCGGTGATGATTTCCTAAATAGAAGCGATTGCTTAAGTATAATTATTAACCGAGTCGACTTTGTCGGACTGGGTTAGTCGTATCACTATAGGGGGCTTCAATGTATGTGCGTATGTTAAACTTTTTCTTTAAAATGCTACTGCTCCTACAGTGTTGCTCCAATCGTTTTGATATTGTGCAGGAATGTTCCCTGGGTGGTCCCCCAACTGGCAATTACTTTTTTGGACGATTGACGAAAAACTGACAAAATGGCGGCACCTTTTCTGCCAGTTTTGACCCATTTTTAAAATTCTACTCCTCCTACAGTTTTACTCTAATCGTTTAGATGTTACGCAGGACAGTGCCTCAGGGGTTGGGCCTACCAGCCTATTTTTTTTTCGCGGTTTGCCAAAAAAGCCGAAATAGCGGAACTTTGAAGTTTTGCAAAAACTGGAATAAATGGTAGTAAATAACTGAATTGTGAAACCATTCATTTCTCTTTTTCAAAAAGTTATAAAATTTTTATTGAAAGTTTCATAGGTGCTTCTCCACCTGGACTTGTAAATGTCAGTAAATACGTGAATCATCAAAACCCAACCTCTCTAACATCTCTTTTCGGGTTGCTTCCACATTCGAATTAAATGCATGTTACATTTTTGGTATACAGTATTCGTTTCAGAGTTTTCCTTGTTTGGTAACTCAGCCGAGTCATGTCCTTCGACATGCTTGTATTTTAAATGATTTTAATCTGGGGTTCATTTTCAAGTGATTACAAACTCCTGGGATTTATTGGTGGGGTAAAGAGTGTGATCGGCACACATATCACCACCTGCCAACACGACCGGGCGTGTGCTAAAAAAAAACACACACACACACAGATGAAGACGGTCACGGCATAAGCACATTTGCCCGTTTTGTAATTGCAACCCCCCACCCCTCCAGCGTATGGCTCACAATGCAATATCTTTCACTTCAAATCTTTTTTTGGGAAGGTTTCCGTAAAAAATTCAGGATATGGATCTGAATATACCCTCGGCCAAACCCATAAGTGAGCTAAAAAGCCTGTTTATACCTATGAAATCTGAAGATTTTTATTTATTTTATCCATTCATTGGTTCTACCACTACAAAATGCGTTTAATAGTTTTATCCAACACAAGACGATCAAGGGAAAATCACAACAAAAATTCACCCCATGTCAAAATAATGAATAAACTAGAGCGGACACTCCACACAAAATATCAGGCCATAGGGATAACCCATACACTTTTAACTGACACCTAATTATGTCTTGTTTTTGCAAGCAAAAACACACATCTGCCCGACCAGGTTAATGGTTCTGCAATTCCCATTTCTCCTTTCACAATAAGAAAAGATACTTTTCGTTTCTGCAAATATTATCACAATCCATAATAAAAAATTCAAAGAAAATGCGGAATAATTCACAGGAATGACATGCAAAGTATTCTATGGAAGCTTGTAAAATGTAATTATATGCAACACTTTCCCCCACAACAACAGTTAATGTACAATTGCAAACCAATTTTTAACTAAAGTTTGTAGGGTCGTCAATGTCGAAAATATTGTGCCAGGATGGTTTTCGCTGTGCTTTTAAGGAAAAAGTGTGCTACTCTGAACCTCGGTACCCGGAATCGTGCACAGAAAGATTTATAACCTGGAAAGTTGAAATCTATGGTTATTTCAATCTGCGGATCCGTGAGCCTTTCTCTCCTGGAAGGACAAAAATTAAACGCTGGGACTACAATGTGCTATGAATGTTCTGAGCGCGCAGTGTGCACAGCCCACATATTGCCCACAGGCCTAGTTAAACACGGTCATCCATGGTGAATCAAGAGCTGAAATTTTCCAGTTGGTGCATTTTCCTTGGACGAATCTGGCCCATTTACAATAGCGATCTGTGTTTGTTCCCATAGAAGCTACATACCACATTTCATTAAAATTAATCCAGATGTTCTTGAGATATCGTATTAACAAACTCATTCCGATGCTGAATAATTTCCAGGATTTGGTAAATTTCTAAGTACATTTGGTTCTTTTTCCTTGAGCCAACCTAACAATTTACAATACCGATCCTTGTTAGTGCCCATAGAAACTAAACATCAAGTTTCCTTAAAATCCTTGCAGGAGTTTTTCAGGCTCTTGATGACACCGACCGACAGACACGCGGTCGATCGCATATATTACCTGTGGGGAATTAAATAGGTCAAAACGGGCACAAAAAGTGCCACCATTTTGTCAGTTTCTCGTCAATCGTCGAAAAAATAATCGCCGGGAGGGAGACCACCCAGGGAACATTCCTGCGTAATATCTAACGATTGGAGAAAAACTTCAGGAGCAGTAGCATTTTAAAGAAAAAGTTTAACATACGCACATTCATTCAAGCTCCCCAGTGATACGACTGCCCAGTCCGACAAAGTCGGCTCGGTTATGAACGAATTATCTCGGTCCCAGTTTCCCCCAATCAGTTTTTTAACGATTACAAAAAATAAAACGACGCACATGTACAATATATATATGTATATATATATATATATATATATATATATATTCACTGTGCAAGGTTGTAGGACCTACGACAAATGGTTACATGCGCATGATTTTTTTTTTGTTTTTTTGCTAAGTCCAACGTAATTTTTGACATTTTTAACAATTTGTCACTTTCTAGTTGAATTTGGCCTTACAGCATGTAAAATATTGTAAAGCTTAATAAAACGTTAATTTAGGTTATCATGTTTTTTCTGCTTTCGGGATGTTTTGGCTCTAAATTCATATTTGGAACCTAATGACCGGGGACGTTATGGCCTGATACCTTTTGTCAGGGGCCATTTTCTCCTGAATTCCACGTTTTGCCCTAAATTCATGTAGGGATCTTCTGGCCGGGAACTTCATGGCCGGGGATGTTTTGTCCTGGACTCAACTACGACAAATTTTCTTCGGTGACGTTACAGCACTAAATTCCTTTGGGACCTTATGGCCGGGTACTTTAAAACCGAGGACCGTATGACCGTTGTAAAGATTAATAAAGCGTTAATATAGGTTATCATACGTGTTTTTGTTTTGACGTTTCGGCCCTAAATAAATTCATTTGGGAACCTGATGCCAGGGGATATTATGGCAGGGTAAGCTTAATAAAGCATTAATTTAGGTTAAACTTTTTTTTATTTAGGGATTTTTTGGCCCTAACTTCATTTGAGGACCTTATGAAAGGGGCATTATGCCCCGGGAAAGCTTAATAAAGCGCTAATTTAGGTTTTACGGGGTTCTTTTACTTAGGGACGTACTGGTCCTAAATTCATTTGGGGACTTAATGATCGGGGACCTTATGACCTGGAACAGGTTTTCCTGTATTCCACGCGAACTTGGCTTGGGGGCGTTTTGGCCCTAATTTAATTTGGGAACCTTATGGCGCTCCCACAATGGTTGGGATGTTTTGTCCAAAATAAACCCACGACAATTTTGCTTTAGGACTTTATTGCCATAAATTCATTCGGGGACGATATGAACACCATCGCCGTAATATAGCCGGGATAAAGCTTAATAAAGCGTTTATTTAAGTTATCATACTTCTTTTTCAGTTTTGGGAGATTTTGGTCCTAAATTCATCATGGAATGGCAGAGGATAGTATGGCCGCTGTCAAGCTTAATAAAGCGCTAATTTAGTTATCATATGATTTTTTCCTTTGGGGGGTTTTGGCTATAAATCAGTTTTGGGACCTTATGACCAGGGACATTATGGCCCAGGTAAAGCTTAATAAAGCGTTAATTTAGGTTACCTTTTTTTACCTTGAGGACGTTTTGCCCAAAATGCATTTCGGGACTTTACGGCCGGGTGCGTAGTAGCCGGATACCCTATATCCGGGGACCTTATGGCCACGGACATTTTCTCCTGGATTCCACGACATATTTTGCTTTGGGAACGTTTTGGTCCTAAATTCATTTGTAGACCTTATGCCGGGGACGTTATGGCAAGCTACTTCAGTGCTTGGTTAAAGCTTAATAATTAAAGCATTAATTTAAAACACGATTTTTAGCTATCGGGACGTTTTGGCAATAATTCCTTTCGGGAACTTATGGCCGGGAACTTTATGGAAGGAGATGTTTTGTCCTGGACTAAACTACGACAAATTTTGCTTCGGTGACGTTTCGGCACTGATTTCATTTGGGGACCTAACGGCCGGGTACTCTATGACCAAGAGCCGTACGGCCGGTGTAAAGCTTAATAGAGCGTTAATATAGGTTATCACTTTTTTTTTTTTTTTTTGCCTTGCTTTGGGGACGTTTTTAGGTAAAGGTTAACTTGACTACGTCTCGAGGAGTACGTCTATCCAACCGTGGGGGATATGGTGTGCGTAAGGCTGTTGCGTGTTGGCAACGCAAAATTTAAAAGTGGAAGGATGGTAGACGTAGTGCCTAACATTTAAAGGAACCAATCAATTAACCAGTAGGCGCGTGAGACTGTCGTAGGTATGCTAAGTAGAGCGCCTATTTTTAAAAGTCCGCCATTTTGCCAATTTTTGCGCAATCCGGAAAATTCTTGGTCACTGCACTGCGGGAGGGTACAGAGAAGCCGTGTACAAAATATGAAACGTGGCCTGTAGGCGGGTGAGACTGCCGTATATAGGCTAAGTCCAGTGCCGACTTTCAAAAGCCCGCCAATTTTGTCAATTTTTTTCCGATCCGGAAAATTCTTGGTCACTGCACTGCGAAAGGGTCTAGAGAAGCCGCGTACAAAATTTGAAATGAATCCATGTACTAATGTGGCCTGAAGGCGCGTGAGATTGAAGCGTGACAGACGGACAGACAGACCGAAAAGTTCAAAACTATATCCCTCCGTTCCACGGGGGATAATTAGACGTTCATTTAGGTTATCATATGTTTTTTTTATTTTGGGGACGTTTTTGCACATAATACGTTTCGGAACCTTACGGCCGGAGCATTATGGCCGGATACCTTATGTCGAGGGAGCTTATGGCCACGGACATTTTCTTCTGGATTCCACGACATATTTTGCTTGGGGATGTTTTGGTCCTAAATTCATTTGGAGACCTTATGACTGGGGACATTATGGCCAGATACCTTACATCGGGGTAAAGCTTAATAAAACATTAATTTATCAAACGTTTTTCAGCTTTGGGGACGTTTTGACCCTAAATTTATTTTGGGGCACTTATAGCCGGGAACTTTATGGCCAGGGATGTTTTTCCTGGACTCAACTACGACAAATTTTGCTTCGGTGACGTTTCGGCACAAAATTCATTAGGAGATCTTATGGCCGAGTACTCTAAGACCGGGCACGGTATATTGCCGGTGTAAAGCTTAATAAAGCGGCAATATAGGTTATCACATGTTTTTTTTTTTTGCTTTTTTTTTTTTTTTTTTTCTGGGGGAGGGGGGGTTGCCAAGTTATCGATTATATTATGTGTATTAGGCTGGGGTGAGGATGGGGCCCCACCCTGGGACTGGGACAATGCGGGATTAGTAGCGTACCCATATGGTGCAACTTCGTGCCAAATATTGTTACCGAAATCGGTCAAGAAAATGGGAAGAGATAACAAAATTCCATTTCCTTAATTTCCGATAGCTGCCTGGTAACCACTAAATGACCCACCCCCTAGCCGGGGCAGGGTGACCCGCACATCTGTCACCATGTTTGCGTGCATATAGTACTACTCTGTAAGTGGATAAAGTTTCATTAAGCAAAGCGGCCAAATACTGAATAGCGGCCAAGTTATCGATTACATTATGTGTATTGGGCTGGGGTGGGGCCCCACCCTGGGCCTGGTAAGGTGACACACCCCAATTTTTGCGGCATTAGTAGCGTATCCATAGGGTGAAGCTTTGTGCAAAATATCGTTAGGGAAATCGGTCAAGAAAGTGGGGAGAGAGAACAAAATATATCGCACTTGCGCGTATTTAGTTAGATATATACAAGTTAAACAGTAAATGGTCCACCCCCACCCCCCGGGGGGCAGGGTGACACACACATCTGTCATCATGTTTGTGTGCGCGCTACTCTATAAATGGATCAATTTTAATTAAGCAAAGCGGTCAAATAACGATAGCGGCCAAGTTATCGTGTTGCCTGGCTAAGACGTCCCTCCATGAACAAGATATTCTAAAAGCCCTCAAAGCACAACGGTAATCATATACAACTTCTGTGTTACACTTTCTTTAAAAGAAAATAATGCGAAAATAACCACAAATCTCCCGCAATAATTGGCATTTGTTTGTATACAGGGAGCATACTTTATTACATGAAAAAGTAACAATAATTTTTACAATTATCCACCAAAAAACTTTTAAACTGATATTTCAAAAAGAACGTAAAAAATAAAAAGTCAAATATTGTGCGTGTACAGAAAAAAAATTATACGCAATTCTGCATCTATCAACTATTTTAGTATATACTTTACAAATAAACTATAACCCCTTTATTTAAATTTTCGGTCCCTTGACTTTGGTCACGTGACATTTAAAGGCCAGAATGTAAACAAACATCTGACAGATGGGTGCGGAAGTTAACTTTTCTGCACTTTTATGAAGAAATAAAAGATATACAGCATACTAAAAACTGTGCCTGTTTTACAAAAAGGGTATATTGGGCATGAACTTTCTGTAGGGGGCTGGTATGCAGGATTCGTGCCTCAGAACATATGAAGTTAACCCCTAATAATGGAAGGCTTCGTAGCTCTGACAGAGAGATATACGATGTTATACAAGTCAGAGCTGACTCGGAGCTAAAGGCTTCGCAGCTCTGACAGAGTTACAAGGAGCGGAACATCGAATTGAACAGCACATCGTGATTGGCAAAACTGAAAATATTTTCGTTTAATGTGAAAGCAGCATTTTCACCGCTTATTCCAGCCTTATTTACAAACTATGCGTCATGCATCTTACCATGTCATTCTGATTATAGGTCATGATAATCTTCTGCAGCCAAAAGACCAATTTGTAGTTTAACCAATTACGATGTGCTGTTCAAGTTGAATGTTCTTTGCCTCGATTTAAGTAGAGATGACTCAGAGCCATACGAGTAAGCCTAATCACGCTTTGCGCGTTTCGAATAAAATGTGGCAGAATTTTGATTTCTGACTGCAAGGGAACTGGTAATAAACGAAAGAAATGATAGAAGAAATATGCGCAAAAACAGCTCATACTCGCAACTAGTCCCATGTGACTGTCTCCTCTCTTCTATTGAAACGGGGTGGCCGGTTATGGGTCATTCAGGACTTGCTTGGAAAATAAAGGAAATTGAAACTTAAAACTATTTGTCATATCTCTTCATAAATTTTTACGGTTGCTCTTTCGTGTAAGATAAATTTGACATTTAGGCAAAATCTCTCCCCATCGTTTCTTCCATTTTTTTAACCTTCCCGGGGGTAAAAAGGGTGAAGCTATATACCCGCCGGCGTGTATATAACTCCGAAATGAACCTTATATATATATACGCCGCGTTGGATGCACGATTGAGCTTCATCCACCGTTAATCCCGCGCAATCGTTCATGCACCTCGTGTATGCGCGATCGAGTCCCCTCTAAGATTGCGTCTCATTTCTTTCATGTTTGTGGGATGTTTGCATTGAGTAAACTTTACGGTCAGCACAAGTTAATTCTTACACAAACAAATGAAAACATCACGCTCTTTATTTTATATAAACACATTATATGAAATTGTGCTACATTTCTAATGACGGTGTAACAGACATAACATTATAATAAAAAATAATAGGGAAGCAGACTGTTAACACACTGACCTCCCGATATCTAAGTAAAAAACTAGTGGTGGAATTTTTACTCCTATTAATTCTCATTGGATAAAAAAGGCTTATTAACCACCAATGATGATGGTGTGCTCCTGTTTATTTAAAGGGTTTTGCATTTTCTGTTTGAGAATCCCTGTCTCGTTATAAAGGGATATATAACAAAAGGGGGCATCTGTGCATGGACTCTGTTGTGTATATGCGTAGTCAGTGACTTCCGGTTGTAAATAAAGATATGGCGGCAACTTGGCGTCTGTTTAGTTTCAATTAGTGTTTCCACGTAGCCACCTCACGCGTATAACAAATGGCGACGAGCAAATCGTGTTGCGTCGAACCGAAGAGGTTATGAGGATCTGGTGGAGAAGAAAGACGTTGAAGAAAGCACCGAAGATAACGGAAAAGTGAGTGTTTGCTGAAGTTACTTCTGAATGATGGCATCACTGATCGGACGATTGGAGCCCTTCGACGAGACTGCGGGTGACTGGGAGCTGTACAAGGAGAGGTTAGAGCAGTATTTCATTGCCAACGACGTAGCCGACGACAAAAAAGTTGCTGTAACTCTTAGTCTGATTGGCGGAAAGACCTATTCCTTGCTACATAGCCTGTGTTCACCTAACAAGCCATCAACAAAGACGTTCGAGCAAATTGGTGAGTTGCTGCAAGAACATCTCAGTCCAAAGCCCAACGTGATAGCAGAGAGATACCGGTTCTACAAGCGTCAGCAACAGACGGGTGAGTCGGTGACAGATTACGTGGGTGTCCTCCAAAAGCTGAGTGAGCATTGTGAGTTCGGTGAGCGTCTTGCAGAGCACCTCAGAGATCAGCTGGTTTGTGGGATAAAGAACGAAAATGTCCTAAAAAGATTGTTGTCAGAGAAGAATTTAACCTACCAGAAGGCTAAAGAGATAGCAATCGCCATGGAAATGGCCATGAAGGATGTATCGGAAATCCAGGGAGCATCGGCAAATGTTAACAAGTTGCAGAGGACCACTGGAAATCGTTGCTTCAGGTGTGGCAGGAATGGTCACGGCCCCGAGGAATGCCGTTTTAAGGACGAGAAATGCCACAACTGCGGTAAGAAAGGCCACATCAAGAGAAGATGTAAGATGAAGAAATCCGGTAAGTCATCTCCCGAGAGCAAAAAGACCGGAACAGACCAGTTTAAGAAGCGAAAGCCAAAGAAGAAAGTTTTTTATGTTGATGACGATGAAGTGACCAGTGATAGTGAAGATTCTAATGGCGACAGCACTTCCTGTTCAGATCTCGGCTATACGGAAGTTGTCTGCGATGTAAACAACAATAGCGAGAAGAAATGTGCGTCCATTACGATCAGTCCTAAAATAAACGGTAAAATGATCAATATGGAGCTTGATACAGGATCTGCGCTTTCGATAATATCGAAAAGGGATTATCAGCGCCATCTTGGTAAATTACGGCTGCGGAGAACAAACGTTGTGTTGAAAACCTATACTGGAGAATGTGTAAGGCCAGAGGGGTACGTGAATGTTCTGGTGGAACACGAAGGTAAGGAACATCGTTTGCGGCTGTACATTCTTCACGGGGGAGGTCCACCCTTGTTCGGTAGAGATTGGCTCCGACACATCAAATTAAACTGGCACGAAATCAAGTCCATACGGATGGCTCGAGGTAAGAAGAAATTAGAACATCTTCTGGAAAAGTACAGTGAGTGTTTCGGCAAAGAACTGGGTGAGCTAAAAGGGATAACTGCGAAGTTACATCTCAAAGAAGGAGTTACCCCTAAATTTTGTAAACCCAGACAAGTACCGTTCGCAATGAGAGGCAAGGTCGACAAGGAGCTGGACAACATGGTGAGTAAAGGGATCCTATCACCGGTAGAGTGGAGTGATTGGGCTGCACCCATTGTCCCAATTCTGAAGAAAGACGGTTCTGTTAGGATATGTGGCGATTTTAAGGTCACTGTCAACCCACAGCTCAATGTTGACTCGTACCCATTGCCTACTATTGAGAGCATGTTAGCAACATTGGCAGGTGGAGAGAAATTTTCGAAGATAGACCTCAAAACGGCGTATCTTCAAATGGTTGTGGACGAAGAATCGAGAAAATACCTGACCATCAACACACAGAAAGGACTTTTTGTTTTCAATCGACTGGCGTATGGTATTTCCCCGGCTGCTTCTATTTGGCAACGCGCAATTGAACAGGTTTTAAAAGGTATCAAAAACGTGCAGTGTATTTTGGATGACATGATAATCACCGGTTCAGACGATAATGATCACCTATGTACCCTCGAGAAAGTCTTTCAGCGATTAATAGAATACGGCCTTAAAGTCAACCCCAACAAGTGTGAGTTTTTCAAAGATTCCATTGAATTTTGTGCTCACATCGTCGACAAAGACGGAATCCACAAGACCGATTCAAAAGTCAAGGCAGTTACAGATGCGCCAGCTCCAAGAAATGTTTCTGAATTACGAAGCTGGGTCGCCCTGGTGAACTATTACCACCGCTTCCTACCCAACTTGTCTACGATACTACATCCATTGCATCAGTTGCTCCACAAAAATCAGAAATGGCTATGGACAGACTCCTGTAAAACGGCTTTTAAGAAAACGAAGGATCTCATCACATCTGATCTTGTTTTAGCACATTATGATCCGAAACTGCCGCTTCGACTGCACTGTGACGCATCATCAAAAGGTATTTCTGGAGTTATTTCGCATATCTATCCAGATGGAAGCGAACGCCCCATTAGTTTTGCATCCCGAACATTGTCAAAAGCTGAACAAAATTACTCACAAATCGATCGAGAGGCCCTCAGCATCATTTGGAGCATCAAGAAATTTAACATGTACCTGTTTGCCCGAAAATTTACCCTAGTTACCGACTGCAAAGTTTTGGTTTCGATCTTCAACCCCAAAAAAGGTATTTCTACAACTACGGCTTCGCGGATGCAAAGATACTCCATTTTCCTTACTGGCTATAATTATGAAATTGAATACAGAAAGACAAGTGAACACGCCAACGCTGACGGGTTAAGTAGACTACCCCTTCCGGTAAGCCAGAAAAATTCGTCAGGAGAGAGAACGCTATTCTACGCTGCCCTACTCGACAATTTTCCGATTTCATTCAAACAGATTGCCCAGGCAACGTCAAAAGACCAGGTATTGTCTAGAGTTTTCGAATTCACAAGAAATGGCTGGCCCGGTAAAGTTGAAGAAGATCTGTCTCCTTATCATTCACATGAATCAGAATTATCTATTTCACAAGAGTGTCTGCTCATTGGAAACAGAGTGGTTATTCCGGAAAAGTTCCAGAGAGCATTCCTGCAAGAACTCCATAGTGCCCATCCTGGTATGGTGAAAATGAAAAAATTGGCTAGATCGTACATTTGGTGGCCCAATATCGACAGAGATATCGAAACACAAGCTAAAATGTGCCCGAGCTGCTTAGAGATAAGCAAAGCTCCAACAAAAGCTACAGTGCACCCCTGGGAATGGCCCAATCAGCCGTGGAAAAGGATCCACATTGATTTTGCAGGACCATTTCAAGGCCATATGTTTATCATAATAGTTGATGCACACTCCAGATGGCCAGAGGTACGGATCATGGAAAAAATCACTGCCCCGGAAACTGTCAAAGTACTTCAAGAACTGTTTAGCGCCTATGGAATTTGTGATGTTATCTGTACGGACAATGGTACAACCTTCCATTCTGAAGCCTTCCAGAAATTCTTAAAACTACATGGAATTATTCACAAAACTACGAGTCCTTTTAAACCCTCGCGAAACGGTTTAGCAGAGCGCATGGTTCAGAGTCTGAAATCTAGTCTCAAATCGATGAAGCACGAACCTCGTTCCATGCACGAGAAAGTAGCCAAATTTCTACTCATGTATCGATCAACTAAAAATGCAACTACTAACGAGACCCCATCATTGTTATTCCTAGGACGTGAAATCAAAACAAGGCTGGATTTGGCAAAACCTAGTTTGCGCGACATCGTTTACAGAAATGTAAACACCAAAGACGAATTTCAGCGCCGTTCTTTTAGTGTGGGTGATGAAGTGCTTGTGAGGGACTATCGACAAAAGCACGGAAAATGGACATTTGCAGTTATCTCGCGAAAAATCGGAACGTTAATGTATGAAGTTTTGGTTGACAATTCGATTTGGAGAAGACACGTTGACCAAATCCGTTGTTCACAACACCCGGTTGAAGAAAAACCTATCAAGAGCGATAATACCCCTCAACCATTAACTGTTTTACCCAAGCCCACTGAACCTTACCCGACAGTAGACCGTACAGCTATTCCGTGTAGCATAGCGCCATCTACATCTGGTGAAACCATGATTTCGAAAGAGAAACCCGCTGTTTCTAGCCGAAAAACTGTGACAGTTAGAATTCCCGAGCCTTCTGTCAATGTTTCGCACCCCGTTTCGCCGGCTAAAGCAAAAACTGAAATTTCAAGTGTCGGTAGTCGTGTATCGCGATCAGGTCGTTCTGTAAGATCGCCAAAGAAGTACGGTTTCGAGGACTAACTTTTAGTTAAATTAAGATATTTTGCTATATTTAATTATTATTTATTTATTCTAAGCCAATATTAACGTTTTATGTCTTTTTAATGTTGTACAGGTGCTGATTTGATAGCTGGTTGCAGTTCAGTTAAAGTGCTGATAACGTTGCTGTAATGTTGACAATTTTTACAGTTAATCGACATTTCAGCTGCTGTAATTGTGTACGGTAAATATAAAGAGAAGAGAATTTTGGATTTATCTTTTGCTTTTAATTGCTTATAACATATCTGAACTAAGTGGCAAGTTTAAGGTTATGGTTTAGATATCTCTGAAGTAGTTATTTTGCGTATTCGTTATCCTTTATAATTGCTTCAAGCTTCATTTCCATGTCTGTTAAGTGATCCTTGAAGTCACACTCATGGATCGAGTTTATAATCATAGAATGTCGAATCGCAGTGATAGCGATAATATAGAGTAAGAAAAAAAAAGGATTGAAAAAGTAAAATTCCGCAATTTTCAGGTAATTTAATTGATAAATTCTGTCTAGTATACTTATAAATTTTATATCTCTTTGTTTGATAATCAGATAAAATGTTCAACTGAATGCTGGTAGCAAAATAGCAGTTAAAGCACAGTTAAGCAGTAATCTACACAGTAAGTCTTGTTTCAGTACGCGGGTAATGTTGTGTATATGCGTAGTCAGTGACTTCCGGTTGTAAATAAAGATATGGCGGCAACTTGGCGTCTGTTTAGTTTCAATTAGTGTTTCCACGTAGCCACCTCACGCGTATAACAGACTCAACTGTGCATACCACACCGGCGTGTATATAAGACCAATTTACGCCTTGTATATACGCCGGCGTGTATATAGGCATTGAATTCGTTTTATATACAGTCCACACATAAATTTGGCGTGCATATAAGAAGACATCTCTTCTTATATGCACGCCATGCACGAACCGTTGTAATTGGTCATATTCTGGCGTGTATATAACACTCAAAAGCTTCGTATATACACGCCACCGTTATTATATACATGGAAAAACTTTCCTTTACACATTCTTATAGTAACGGCAGCAATTAACAAAAGTCATTTCTTTTCGAAATCTGGCGTGTATGTAAGAGATATTTCGAGCTTTTCTGCGAGGCTGATGATTTCTTGCTTATCGAGCGTTTGCAACTCTTATCACGTCCTCGAGCCGTCTCCTGTTTTGTAACAAAAAGCCAGAAAAGCGAATCCTCCATATATTCACATTGATCGCAGCGATTGTCAAGTGTGCACGGCTGTATGCCCCAACGACGAAGACACGCTCTGCACCTGGTGTATAGATCACCCGCTAGTTTGATGTGTGCACAGGAGACCGGAATTGACTGTGAGTTTACAACATAATGAAAGCTACATAAGTAAGCAGTTACAACTCTTGTTAATAAGTAAGATATTAAATGAAACATAGCAAGACTTAAACACTTCATATTAGCTTCAAAAGGGTGGAAAAGTTGATAAAATCCCGTTAAGACGCTGTACATGCACGGTTCTTCGCAGCGTCGATACCTGTCGCTGCAGCAAGTAGCACATGACATATTTGCCGCAGACAGGACCCGTCACAGAAGTGATCCGTCCCAGCCACGGGTCGTGACTGACTGGACCCGTCATGTGGCAAAGTCGTACCAGCACGGCAACGACTGGACATGGTTACGACTCGGCCACGTGACGGGTCGGGCTTGTCGTAGCAGCACAGCGACGACTGGACGTAGTTACGATTCGTCCCAGACATGACTCGTGACAGTCACGACCCGTTGTATGATCCACCTGTCACGTGATGGTCGGCGTTACGTGTCATGGCAGCTACTTCCTATTGCAAGTACAACCGCGATAGGAATAACTCATCATATCATCAAACTGTCACTGTTAAGAGCAGTGGCAATGCCAATCCGCTGCGTACACGACCCGTGACTGAAGCGAACCATCACATGATGGACCCGTCACTGATGCGAGACATGGCAATGACGACCCGTCGCATACAGGACCCGAGCCGTAATTGGTTGGTCCTAATGATGTGTCATAGCTGAAAGCTCTAGACATGAGTGAGCCGCTACTGTAATCACTAATCACACGATCGAGTTATGTTGTGACAGCTACTCAAAAACACAACCCTGCCTTGTGCCAGACCGCCAGACCGACCATGTCGATGACAGAATTGTGTGTATTAAGACACAAATCCCTGCTGGGCTCTACACTCGCGGTGAGGCTGGAGGGAAGCCTCGTGCCGGGACACGTGATCGATGCTTACACCGAGTTGGTAGACTTGACACACTGTGACGTATTCGTGGCAGGTACGCTGTGACTACACGTGGATGACCCAGAGGCCGCTCCAGAGGTGGATATGAGCGGCTCCACTACTCGATACTGCGTCAAGTCATCGCAACACATCAGCAACTTTACCAGGAAAGCTGCGTCAGTAACGGCAAAGTGGGGTACCAGACCTAACCAACATGTATTCAACTGTGTGTCCGATGTCCTGTTCTTGCGGAAGGGAAGAATTACGATGGAAAGTTCAAACTTTCCTGTTTTTAGAGCCGACTCCATGCAAACTATATCCTAGCAATGAGGAAAACTCTCGAGATGGGATTTCTGAGAAATCGCTCAAAAATCTCGTCACTGTAAATAACTTATGACCCACACTCACGTTCTTGATAGCCGGGAAGCATTTACCGAAAGGAAATCGGTTTAACAAAACCCAGAACTATCACGTGTAGGAATGAACAAAGTCAGTGAACCACAATTACAGCATGCGTAAATGTACTATACAAGATAAATAATATCCAAAAATTATGTATTTTACCTTGAGTTTGATCGGTCATAATTTAAAAATTGTTAAAAGAGAAAACCTTCTGCTTATCAGATCGCAATTGATAAGCAGGAGTGATGTGATTGAATCATACCCGATTTGCTATGTTTCAATTACATGACTGGTACTGCACCGACACTGACTGGTAGGTTGGTTCACACCGCATTGTGAATGTAGTAACAGAGAAAACCCGTTCAAAATTTACTTTGTTGTAATATCCCGCAAAATTTCTTATAAGATCGCGATAATCAATGTTCAGCACATTGAAAAACCCATAGTGATGTCTTCGTGATGTACAAGTCGATATTTTCGAAATTAAGTAACAGATAATCGTTAACGATGTTAAAAATGTGTCACGAGAAACACTTAAAATGTTTAATCACGTACATACGCCTCGTCCATAGAATTGCATCAACCACCGCCACCACTTGGCTGAGAGCTATTGAACATGTATTGAAAGAGATCGATAAAGTTTAGTGTATTCTTGATGATATAATTATTACCTGATTTCCGTTGACCATTTTAAAACAACGCAGTTCGTTTTACAGCATTTGCAAAGATAATCCCAAATCTAGGGTAGATAATAGGCTTAACAGGCCCATTATTAACAAAATAGCTATTGAAGTTATTGACATACATTCTTGTTGGTATTAAGTTTATACGATTACGTAGGCACGTGATTCAAAGGTACCTACAAACAGTTCAGCCAGATAATAAGTTTAAGGTCTGAAGGTTGTTTTGTGTGCGATGCAGAAGCAACCAATTTAGATGCACGAAACAGTTTCCAAGTATTTGCTGATGTATTGCACCACAAAGAAATCAACCATAAATGATATTTCCGCAATGCTATTTCTGAAACGTAAAATCTATGCACACACCAGTTTAGTGAAAGCAATGCCATCGACTACCGAAATGTAAATAGAAAGGCAATATTACACACCATTTATATAGTCCAGAAAAGATGTAATCACCCAATCAGAAAGGCAATATTACACACCATTTATATAGTCCAGAAAAGATGTAATCACCCAATCTTATTGACAATACCAGCCTAAATTACATTCATACGTATTGTAAAATTGGCTCTTTTATGCATGGAATTTAATTGGAAATGTGACATAGTGCAAGATGCTGATCAAATTTGCATTTGGATATTGATAATGAATTAGCTTATTTGGATATTGATAATGAATTAGCTTCCTGCAGTTTTATTTCTAGTATAGCTAATGTTTCGGGGTCCTACTACCTGAATAAATTGCTTTCTTTGCTTGCATTACCTTCATTTTCCATAATTTCTAAGAGTATATATAAGAAACATCCAACGTGGGAATGCTTAGCTGATATATTCAACTCATCTTAACTTATTATACAGTGTTACATATTACTGCATTTAAAAAGCAATAGATATTTGCGGAGAAAACAGGTTTTTATCCAAGAACTTGGAGATTTGCTGCACAATTGACACCAGTAGAAAATACCTAAAAAAAGTGCATTTCACAACTTTCTAAATTTGAAATCAATTAAAATACTAACCTGGAAAGATCTTAAATATGAAAATTTAAAGGTTTCTCCAAAATAAAACAGCCGGACACATAAACATTTGTAAAATCATAAGATAGTAGTTCGTACAATGTAAGGGAACTTAGAGACATTGTTAGGTGACCCGAATTTTAGTTTTCGAGTAAGATTATATATGTGAGACATTCAACGCTGTCATCCAAGCTAGCAAATCAACCAACGCAAATCAAAAGCGTTTTCTGATATATATATATATATATATATATATATATATATATATATATATATATATATATATATATATATATGCCCTAAAGGCCCTGAACACATATACACGATAAAATTTACTTTGAGCACGGAAACAACATAAAAATACACGTACATGCTTTAATCCTAAAACGAGTTACTCAACCGATGAAGGAACTATCATTTCCTTCTCGCACCGTACACCAGCGAGACGAAACGTTATAACACTAAGTGCACCCAGAACAGTGCTTTCTGGTAGGCAAATGCGTAGTTTAGACAGAGTACGCATAGAAACGTAACATAAATACACATTGTTGCAACAAACGCGTCAGGCGTTTACACACACACACACACACACACACACACACACACACACACACACACACACACACACACACACACACACACACACATATATATATATATATATATATATATATATATATATATATATATATTCCTGAATGCATAAAGACAATATTTTGTTGACATATTGCTTTGCCGCCCACTTCCATCTCACGCCGTCGACGTTTATTTGCAACTGGTCCAACGTTTGCTTACGAACTCGTATCTCGTGATCGCGGAATCAATTTAACACTGTTTGTCGACTGATGCGCTTTTTGTATCTATCTGGAGTCGCACTCGTTGTTGCCGTTGCGGTTTGAAACCGATTTTTCGAAGATGCGCCGTTCATATGCATCGATCTTGAGCTGGGGTAGTAACTCTTGGTTGACCAGGTCGTGGGCGGTCCTGTACGGAGCCGATCTGCAAGTGACGCTGTTGCAGTCTGCATATGGTTGATACCGCCACTCCAAACCTTCTAGCAATTGCTGATTGTGACAGGCCAGAGTGTAACATACCGATCGCTTGCCACCTGTCATTTTCGGTAAGTCGTGGCATTTTTATTTTTGGAACTTTTGGATTTTTTTGCAAACTTTTTATTTATTTTTTTTTTTGGCTCTCCTTCCACGTGGTTTTAAATCGTTTGATTCAATTGACCAACGCGCCATTTTACAATATGTGCTGGACACCAAGGTGTTACCTTTTTCGTAATCGATAAAGTGTACTGGTGTGAAAAAAATAATAGACTGTATTTCATAGTGTGAAACATTTGACGTTTGTTTCATTTCCACACTCAAAAGGAACAGGATAAAAACCACTTTAAAGCATTTGCATTTCTACTTTGTATATTTTTCTCAATAAGACACCATTCTGTATTTTAATGTTTTATGATATAATCCTCAGCAAAAGTAAATCGTAAAAGAACTACCAAAGAACGTATCTAATTTGTGCAGTACATAACCCTCCCCATACAAACAACCAACTACTCAATAAACATATTCCTCAAGTTTCCCCCTCTCAGAGGAAATTTATTTGTTTGAGACTTAAAAGAGAATCAAACATATGAAATAAAAAAAAACAAAACTGGGATAAGTTGCAAAAGAAACCAAATCGACAAATCCCAGAACCAACGGACACATCTTGGAAGAGTATATGTCACCTCAATACTTGTTCATATAATTAAAAACCTTTGGCAAAACAATGTCGCAATTAATTAAAGCACATCTTCATAAAATACAACACCAAGTACAAAGTTTGGGTTACAAGTGAATTCTCCAGAGAAAAAGACAACTGGCAAAATACCAGAGTGATACACAAATGTAAACCACTATGAGGTAATGGAATGAACAAAGGCCTTAGGTGACGATACGATCAAAAACATTTAAAATCTCAGACAGAGTGACAACAGAAACTAGTCGAAACGCACAAAAGACCTACCTATATTCTTAACACAACATAAAAGCAACTCATGTATATTCCTGGTACACCAGATGAGTAACGGAAGCGTAAGAAATATAGCAAATATGTGTGTCATGTAACTACCTTGCTACCAAAACATTTCCAAAGTCAATCTATTAAACTCTTGACTAGTGTCTCATTTCAATGGGATTTAAAAAGACCTTCACCAGAGAGAAATTAAATAAGGCTCTTGGACTTGGGACTATTTAGGCTAGGCTGACGAGTCACTTATCAGCTGTCTATCTAGCTAGCTATCTATCTGTTGTGTACGAGGTGGTTTCGTTGAATTATAGAAAAACACACTGACAGATTTTTTATTTGACCACCACGTTTATTTATGTTCAAATGTGCGTGCTGTCGGTGTGGCAATCCAAAAGATAACAGAATAGCTGTTCACCCTCTTATCTAACATAAATAGATTAAAATATTAACTTGGAGATACCTATGCTAGCAGCTTTTAACTTTAGTCTTTATCTCTTTATGAAACAGAGCAAAATTGTATCTTTACGAATATATCTTAATCCAAGCATAATGAAATCACTTATCAGCTGGATAATTTTAGTATTTATATTTTTTAACTTCCGTTTGTTACTTCTGCATTATCGCTAATGGGGCAATACGGGAATTAATTAAATGCGGAACTCACGAAACATTCACATTGGTCTGTTAAGAACAAAATAGCAATCTCAAAGGTTATTTTTAGCAAAAATTAATTAATTCTAAAAGTCTTCACGAAACTTCGGCATGATAACCCTAGATATTTGTCCTTTACTGATAAAGTAAGCGTTTAAAAGCAAGGTTTATTTAATTTTAAAACGATTATATTCACCTTGTACTAAATTATAGCGGCTGAAATGTTGTTTTAATGACTTGAGTTGTAATAAACGAAACCCCTTCAAAACAATGAAGAAAGAAATATTAACTATGAGCTAAATAAATGAAATGACATTGTAACTTTTACCTGTTATTGTTAAATAATTTAAGACGTCTTGGGCGGTCTCGACTTCGCTAGGGGTGTCAGTTTTATTTCAGTAGGAGAAATGGGGTTTAAAATATCCGGGGTCATTTCTGAAATTTGAACTTTCACATTTTCTGCGAGGGACAATCAGTTTGCCGCTAAATTTTACTAAAACTTCCTCCAGATGGCGCTTTGCTACCTGAAATCGTAGCTCGGTCAGTACTCAATTTTGGCACTGTGACTGCCTCTGATATATTACCATATATTGGAAATCTCGGGCACTTTCTTTAACCAGGTGTTGTGAATGTCGGATTTGATCAACATGGCGTCTTCAAAAAATATTGTCCACAGAGACTTCATACATAAGGGTACCTGTTTTTCAGATGATAACAGCAAATATCCTTTTTTGTTTTTCCATCGGTTATCACGAATGAGCACTTCGTCTCTAACACTGAAAGAGTTTCAAGTGATTTCATCTTTGGTGTTCATATTTCGGTAGACGACATCTTTGAGACTGTGTTTTGCCAGGTCCAGTCGAGATTTCATTTCACGTCCCAGTAATATTGCACGGATTTCACTGGTCGTCGCATATTTGCAGAACAATACTTCAGCAGAAATTCGTCTAATTTCTCCTGCAATGAGCAGACTTAATTTCAACGAGATAACCATTTGATGACGGTTGATGGTTAACAAACGCTAGTTGTTTTGTGAAAAATTATATGTAACTTATGTCGAAGGCGTAGTCTTGAAGGTCACACCATTGTCGGGCATAAATCACATAGCATATTTCATAAGCACCACACGGTTCCTGCAACACTTTTATCCTATTTATACGGTAATTTAATGTGTATTAACGATGATGAACATGATGTAACCTTCATACATACCGGCGAAATTGTGCGTGTTTTTCCAAGGGCTGAACTGTAGCTTTTGTCGATGATCTGATAATGTCAAAACATGTGGTCACATTTTCATTTGAATTTCATTATGTTTGTCGATGTTAGGTTACCAGATGTAAGATCTTGCCAATGTCTTGGCACCAGGTTGGGCACTACGAAGTTCTTCAAAAAAGCAGTTCAGTGTTTCTCGGGAACGACTAGTCTATTTCTTAGCAGTAGACATTGTTGAGAGATTGACAACTGGTTAGTGTGATGATAGCATTGGGTAGTCATTCCTGGTAACAAAAAAGTGTGTCAGAAATGGATCCTTTCTCGTAGACTGGGTAATCTGTTTGAAGGATAATGGGAAATCATCCAGGAGCGAAACTGCACTTCTCTTTCAGATGAACTGTTTGGGTTTCTCTTAAGTGCCAGTCTACTGAAATCATCAGCATTCGCTAGATCACTTGTCTTTCTATATTCGATCTGGTAATTATATCCAGAAAGAAATACAAAATATTTTACTTATAAATTATAATTGAGTATTAAAAAATTAAACACTTTTGTTTTTATTTAGGAAATATAGGCTTGGATAGATTCCTAGGACATTTTGGGTGTATCAGCAGAAATGACTTATCCACTTTACTTGTAGATCACCTTAATAGGTGGGACAATAAGGGGATTGATGATACAAAAATTCATGTAGTAGATTTTATTAGTCTGAACCCCTCTAAGACGCTGCCAAGTGTCTTAGAATGAAAATAGAATTGAATTGAATTCAACGCTTGAGGGCCGCTTTTCCAAGTGGGCTCAACTACATAGATGGATAGCCGTTTTCCTTATCAGTGTGGGTATTAAAATGCTTAGCCTCGCCAATCATATGAATCTATCGCATTTTCTACCCACGGGTCTTCACCTTCATGCTTATAGCTTGATTGGGTAGTAATTACAACACTGAGAACTGTTAGATTTAAGATTGATGCCTAGTAGCGCTATCTCCCTGTGGGACACATTGTGACTAATGTGACAATTAGTTACGAGAAAATCGTTTAACATTGAGTTTTAGTCGCTGTGACAGCTACGTTGACCGCTCAATAGCCGTAGAAGAGGCGCAAGCAGGCCACATCATTACTCGGCACTGTGTAAATTGTGGCAACACGCACACACTTACAAGACTGACACAGAAATAGACAGTGTTGCAACTTGCGCAAGGCAATTATGTTGTAGTATCGACCAATGGCGGACGCGAGCTCATCACCATGGATTCAACTGTGTACCCAACTATCCTACAATGCCCTGTAGCTGGCAGAAGGGATATAAGAGACTGGAAAAGTTTAAACTCTCCTTTTGGAGGGCCGACTTCACACAAACTACGTGCTGACGATGAGGAAAGCCTTCGAGATAGAATTTTGTGGGAAACCACTCAATTCATCTCACTATAAATAACCTGTAAGCCACACTAAAGTTCTTGATTGCCAGGAAGCATTTATCGAAAGAAAAACATGTCTGACAGAACCCAGAACTACCATGTATAGGTATCAGGAATGTCAGTAAACCGCAGTCCGTAACCAAAACAAGATGAAACTTGCAGTACACCTACAGAATCTACTTAAAATAAAAAATATCCAAAAGTATGCAGTTCACCTTGAATTTGATCCGTCGATATGGTTCGATCATATGACTGGCACTGCACCAACACTGATTGGTCGGTTGGTTGACTGCTTATTGTAAACACAGTAACAGGGTAAACCCGTAGAAGATTTACATTTGAGGTAATATCCGGCAAAATTTTTATAATGGATCGCAATAATAAATGTTTAACAATTTAGAAGACCCACAGTGATGGCTTCGTACAAGGCAATATTTTCGAAATTAAAAATGTTGTGTAGTTGCTTCCTTGAAGCGGTAATTGTGGTTCTAGCTTTCTTCTCGTTGAAGATGGAAACAAGAACTTTGCAATCGGTGACGAGCCAGAATTGACCGAGTTCTTGAGGTAAAACTAATTGTTCGTTCATTGGTCGTTCGCTATATGGGAAATAACGCTAGAAATACGTTTGGAAGATGTATCAAAATATAGTTTTACAGGTAGATGGCTAGGTTTTATTTAATATCTAATTTTAGCATTTAATTTTAAATTATAACAGGAATGTTAATTATGTCTGAAAATTTTCACTCTCCATGCAAACCTAAACCGGAACAGAATCAAGAATCAAAATGCGAATTTAAAAACTGAAATCAGATAAGAAATTTTTAGCTCAGTCAGTATGTATTTTTTTTTAGTATCCCAAGTGTTTGTTTCGCAACTCGGTTGCGAAATCGGTCTAGTTGTCTCCCGAGTTTCTGCAAACACAGCATCAAGTAGTTCTTCACCGAGTGCCTGCCGAGTTGGTGGTCTATAACCATAGCGCAGTAGGTTTATTGTTTTCTTGAACTCGGGGTGCTCGGCTATGTTGAACGGTATGTTGCACGCGTAGAAAAAGCGCCCAATTTGTAGATCCAGTGCCTCTTTGTTAGCCTTTGATGTTTTGGTGACCTTGTCATCAATCTTAGGCTTTGTTGATGTCACCGGCGCTGGCTGTGGAGACGGCGATCTCTTTCTTTTCACTGGTACTGGACGGTCGGTAAACGTAGTATTATCAGCTAGACTGGTGCGTGTTTGATTAGTTGCACATCTGATGTAGTGTGCTTTCGTGCGATCAACTGGATTCGTAAGCTTGTGGTCGCATAATTTGTAGGGTGCGTATTTCTTATTTTCCTCAGAAACCTCTAGGAAATGCTGCCAAAATAAGTCCTTTGGTCTACCGCCTTTGTGCATGTTGTCCAGTTTCTTATTCACAAATGAAGTTGAAGTGTGATGTTTTAGTAAAAACAGCCCCCATTATATACGATAGTTTTTGACATCGAAGCATCAAGAGATTAAGCAGGAGATTATTAGCGATTCGCGTGGGGGTGGCTTCGTGGGCACAGGAACTCCGTAGATTAAGACACTAGGTGACGTTAAACGGATATTTTTATGTGAGGCAGCGTGCTGGAACTCCGGAGGTGACGCGAAGTGAAGTTTGAAGCAATAGATTGTATAAAAATAATAAAAAAAGAGATAAGACCAACAAAACGACCCAAAATGTCGCACAATATTGAGTTTTTGGCAGTTTTTGACAATTTTATTTGTCAAAAAGTGTTTTTGACTTGACAGATTAAACATAGTAATATCCACCGTCAAAAACTCTACAACCTGCTTCTAAGTTGATCACTTACCTCATCTCGCGTATAAGTTGGAGGTTCCCTAAGGTGATATTGGATGACTCCCGGTTTGTAACTTCTGGTGTGATTGTAATCAGACCTAAAGGGTAGAAAAGAGGTCAAAATCTGACCGATAAAAGCCAGTTTGTGACCTTGACCTTGGAGAAAAATACGGAGTGATCTCATTTGGCCAATGTTTGCAAAAGCAAAATAGTAACTGTACCAGAGAAGACTTGACAATTTACAAGGAATTCGATATAAATTCTGGAGTATTTCGATAATTGGCTATAATTAATTGGCAACAAATGCCTCCATCGCAGGGTCACCAAAAATGCAAGAGAGAGCTATCCAAGGAGAACGAGCATTTTGAGCGAAAGTTAATGGACGCACATACAGAAGATGGATGCCCAAACTCCGTCGGGTTGGTCTAAAAAGTGGCTTATATCGAAAACGATAACACCTGTAATGATTTACACCTCATTTTCGAACTCCTCGAAATTGAACTGTTGAAATGAGGTATATATGTTATGTCTTGATCATCTTCAATTTGAACCTGAGGTAGTGTTTATGTTGTCCAGTGTGACAAATTTGGCCAAATTGACTAATTTAGTGAAAACTCTAAAAACGTTGATTATCCTGGTAATGGTTGAAGAAACCGTGATTTAAAACTCATTTTGTGTAAAATATCAGTGTTTTATCGGCAAGGTCGCGATTGGTCACCATGTCCGTGGACCAAATTAGCCAGTTTTTGTTATACTTAATTAACTAATTCACGGTTGGTCGCAATGTCCTTGAACAGTTTTGTTATTTTATGTTTTCAAGACGTCATGATTCCCACTTGCAAACTTCGTTTGCAAATGGTTATAAGTTTGTAATTTTTCTCGAAATTTCTGTCATATTTTTCCTTTGTTTCTTCTCTTTTTTCCGTCACGGAGGTTTCCAGAAAACTCCTCCTAGGCTATTTGACGTAGGACGATGAAATTTGGCACAGTGATAGAGGGTGACGAGATGTCACGGAGGTCAAGGTCAAATTGAGGTCAAAGGTTTAATGACTTGTCGTAAAAAGACGGCATTTTGCAGGAACATAGAGGGTAATGAGTTGTCGTCAAATCCGCAGAATTTTTTTACCTTGAACCTCAGAGGTCAAGGTCAAAGTAAGGTCAAAATATTTTTGGAAACGCCTATTAATCACGAAAACTAGCCATAAAGGTGCTCAAATCCCAGTTTGAATACATGAAACGTACTCAGTAAAGGGAAAACTTTCATCACTAAACTTGACCTTGAGGGTCAAGGTCAAAGGTCACCTGACTTCACGCGCCGTTAACAACAGGCCGACTCATCTCGAAAACGGTTAGAGATAGAGCGATTTTGAGCTCATTTTCGACCCTTTGAGCCTAAACACCGTTACACAAGACGTACCTCGGTGACCTTGACCTTCTGGGTCACGGTCAAGGTCTAAAACCGGAAGTTGACTATTATCTCGAAAACGGTTAGAGATAGAGCGATTTTGAGCTCATTTTCGACCCTTTGGGCCTAAACAAGGTTACATAAGAGTTATCTCGGCGACTTTGACCTCCTCCGTCATGGTCAAGGTAAAAAACCGGAAGTTGACCATTATCTCGAAAACGGTAAGAGATATAGGGATTTTGAGCTTATTTTCAACCCTTTGGGTCCAAAAGACGTTATATAAGAGGAACCTCGGTGACCTTGACCGCCATCATGATCGACGATAAGAACTGGAAGTTGACCAGTATATCAGAAACGGTTAGAAAACTGAATTTGATTTATTTGTGCCTAAATGAGGTTATATTATATTTACGTCGATGGCCTCGTTCAAGATAATAATCCGGAAGCTGACAATTATGTCGAAACACTTAAAAATGTGTCTTTGACCAAATATTTTGTGTTTCTGCCCTTGCAAGTGGGTGCTTTTTCGCTACGTGTAGCGAAATTCGATCTAGTTGTTTATTATGTCATCATTGTTTGACGGCGAAATATTCGAATTAACAATATTCAAATTAATATTGTTAATTCGAATATTTCGTCGTCAAAAATATTTTGACGAGTTTGTGATAAGATGTTGACAGATTGTACATTAGTATTTAACAAATATGTGACAAGAAAACTACAGGTCAGTAACAAAGAAAAATTTTTGACAAATTTTCATTGTTGAGTTAGGGGTCGTGACGTTGACGAATTTTGGGTCGTCAATCAATTCGATGAATTTTTATGAATTTGTGACACGTGCGAATGGACGAGTTGCTGACAAATTATTGACGAATGTGTGGCGTGATGAGTTACGGACAAGCTGTAAACTGACGAATTAATGGCAAATTTATCACAAAGTATTGACAAATGTTTGATTGGAAATCGTTCAATTGGGCATCGTGAAGTGGACAAATTAAATTAGTGTCTTGTCAGTTCGACAAAGCTTCGACAAATTTTTGATAAAGTCATATTATTTGTGCAATCCCTATTATACTAACATTTACTGCTCGGCGTGGGAGCTGTGGGCTTCTTATCCCACAATTTTGATCAGATTTTCTTCAAATTTTGCACGAATATTGCCTAGATAGGTCTCTTTTAAAAAATTACTCATTTTGGCGATCCGCCAAAAGTTAGACAAATGGGGGACATTTTTTATTTTTTTTTGGTGTCAAATTTTTAAATTGCTTCTTCTTCCACAATTTTGATCGGATTCCTTTCAAATTTTGGATACTTGATTTCTAGTTAAACCTCTCTTGAAAAATTACTGTTTTTGGCGGTCCGCCAAAAATGGCCAAATGGGGGACATTTGTAATTTTATGATCACAAATTTTCAAAATGCATCGATATGCGGTTTGAATTTCGAACCAGTGCGCATGTTTCTTTGGGTTGCGTTAATGCGCGGTTCGCATTTCGGACCACTGCGCATGTCTATTCAACTTACGTCCTGCGCATGTCTATTCAACTTGTGTCGAAGCGTGGTTCTTTTTCGGACCAGTCGCATGTTTATTTAACGTGTGTCGATGCGCGGTTCTTATTTTGGGCCAATGCGCATATTTCTTTAACTTGAGTTGATGCACAGTTCTTATTCTGGACCAGTACGCATGTTTTTTAAGTTGCGTTGATGCGCAGTTCTTATTTTGACTAGTGTGCATGTTATTATATAACTTGCATTAATGCGCAGTTCGCATTTCGAACCAGTGCGCATGTTTATTTAACTGCGTTGATGCACAGTGCTTATTTTGGTCCAGTGTACTTACTTATTTAGCGTGTGTTGATGTGCGGTTCGCATTTCGGACCAGTGCGCATGTTTTTTATAACTTGTGTTGATTGTGGTTCGCATTTTGGACTAGTGCTCATATTTATTTAACTTGTGTGGATGCGCGGTACTTATTTTGGACCAGTGGAAATGCTTATTAAACTTGCGCTGATGTGCGGTTCGCATTTCAGACCACTGTGCATGTTTATTCAACTTGCGTTGATATCCGGTTCGCATTTCGGACCAGTGTACTCGTTTCTTTACGTTACGCTGATGCGCAGTTCGCATGTTGGACCAGCGCGCAGGTTCATTTAAGTTGCGTTGACACGCGATTCTCATTTCGGACCAGTATGCATGTTTATTTAAGTCCCGTCGATGCCCGACTCTTATGTCTATTCAACTTGTGGCGATTCGTGGTACTTTCTTCGGACCACTGGGCATGTTTATTGAACTTGCGTTGATGCGGGGTTCTCATTTCGGACAACTGCGCATGTCTATTCAACTTGCGTCGATGTATGGTTCTTTTTTCGGACAAGTGCGCATGTTTGTTTAACTTGCGTTGATGTGAAGCTCGCATTTCGGACCAATGCGCATGTTTATTTAACTTGCCTCGATGTGCGGTTTCCATTTGGAACCAGTGCGCATGTTTCTTTAGGTTGCGTTGATGCGCGGTTCGCATTTCGGACCACTGCGCATGTCTATTCAACTTGCGTCGATGCGTGGTTCTTTTTTCGGACCAGTGCGCATGTTTATTTAACTTGCTTTTATGCGCGGTGCTTATTTTGGACCAGTTGGCATGTTTATTTATCTTCCGTCGATGCGCGGTTCACATTTCGGACCAATGCGCATGTTTATTTAACTTGCATCGATATGCGGTTTGCATTTCGAACAAGTGCACATGTTTCTTTAGGTTGCATTAATGCGCGGTTCGCATTTCAGCCCACTGTACATGTCTATTCAACTTGCGTCGAAGCGTGGTTCTTTTTCGGACCAGTGCGCGTGTTTATTTAACTTGCGTTGATGCGCTGTTCACATTTCGGACTAATGTGCATGTTTATTTAACTTGCATCGATGCGCAGTGCTTATTTTGGACTACGGTGCATGCTTATGTAATTTGCATCGGTGTGCGGTTGTTAAATCTGACAACTGCGCATGTTCATTTAACTTGCGTTTATGCGCTGTAGGAGGGGATTTTTTTTTCTTCAAAAATTATGACAAAAAAATTAAAAGTTAAATGAGATCTGATAAAAACTGTAGGACGAAATGCATTTTGAATTTCTTTTTTTTCAAGAATTCCCCGAAAATTCCCTGATTGACTCAAAACGCACAAGCCGTATTCACGACACCCTAAGCATGCCCCAGTCCAAAAATAAACGATGTCTGATCAAAACTGTAGGAGAAGATTCATTTTGAGGTGTTTTCATCAAAACTCCCCCCACCCCCAATCAAAAATTCTCAAATAGCTTCAAAAGCTCCCTAAAATTTCAAAAATCGACTAAAAAGCACAAGCCGTATGCGCGACCCTTTAGGGGTGCCTCATACCAAAAATAAATGACATCGGATTAAAAATGTAGGAGGAGATACATTTTAAAATTTTTTCTTCAAAAAATCCCCCAAAATTCAAAAATCACCCGATCGACTAAAAAAAGCACAAGCCTCATGTACGACCGCTTAGGGATGTCTCACACAAAAATAAATGACACCGAATCAAAATTGCAGCAGCAAATGCATTTTGAATTATTTTCGAAATATTTGCTTCAAAAATCCCCAAAAATTCAAAAATCACCCGATCGACTAAAAATGCACAAGCCCTATGTGTGACCGCTTAGGGATGCCTCACACCAAAAATAAATGACATCGAATCAAAATTGTTGGAGTAGATGCATTTTGAATTACTTTCGAAATTTTTCCTTTAAAAACTCTCAAAAAATACAAAAATTGTCCGATCGACTGAAAAAAAAACACAACCGTACGCACGACCCTTTAGGGGTGCCCTATACCAAAAATAAATGACATCGGGTCAAAAATGTAGGAGATACATTTTGAAATTTTTTCGTCAAAAATTCGACAAAAATTCAAAAACCACATGATCAACTAAAAACACAAGCCGTATGCACGACCGCTTAGGGATGCCTCATACCAAAAATAAATGACATCGAATCAAAATTGTAGGAGTACATGCATTTTGAAGTATTTTTGGAATTTTTGCTTAAAAAATCTCCAAAAATACAAAAATCACCCGATCGACTAGAAAAGCATAAGCTGTATCCAGACCCCTTAGGGATGCCTCTTACCAAAAATAAATGACATCGAGTAAAAATTGTAGGAGTAGATCCAATTTCAATTATTTTTGGAATTTTTGCTTAAAAGATCTCAAAAAATACAAAAATTGTCCGATCGACCAAAAAAGCACAAGCCGTATGCGTGACCGCTTACGGATGCCTCACACCAAAAATAAATGACATTGAATCAAAATTGTAGGAGTAGATGCATTTGGATTATTTTCGAAATTTTTGCTTAAAAAATCTCAAAAACTGTCCGATCGACTGAAAAGGCACAAGCCGTATGCATACCCTCTAGGGGTGCCTCATGTAAAAAAATAAATGGCATCGGGTCAAAAATGAGATACATTTTAATTTTTTTCGTCAAAAATTCCCAAAAAACTCCAAAAATCACCCCACCGATTAGATAAGCACAAACCGTATGCATGATCCCTTAGGGGTGATTCATACCAAAAATAAATGACATCGGATCAAAATTGTAGGAGGAGATGCATTTTGAAACAAAGTTTACTAAATAAACAACTAACTAACTAACGAACGCCATCCGCAAATCAAAAGGGAAACCCCAGCTTACGTGTTACGTAAGCTGGGCTAAAAAACAGAAAGCTAAAGAGTCACATATGTTTATGCACAATGTTGCCCCAACCCTTTTTGTTGGAGCTGGAGTGCGGTTCCGAATGTACCCCACTCCTCTGTTCTATACACGGAGTGTTGAACAAAACTCCGCGTCGACTGTATCGGGCCTCCATATCACCCGCTCACTCTTCTGTAGGACACACGGAGTGCTGAACAAAAGTCCGCGCCGACCGCATTGGGCCCCCAAATTACGACCCCCCTTCCTTACTCTTATTGTTCAATTAGAAACGCAAGGTTGCAAGTAGCCCTGGGCAACATGTCAATTGTTTTGGAAGTGCCACCCCTTGAGTGACACTGTTACTCCACCCTCTCTCCCACTCCATTTATAGACATCCTGACGCCATTATGTGTGAAGAAGCTGCAGGGATAAAGGACGACAATGGGGACGTTTCGTTCTAGTCAGTAATCGGGGGAGGGCGATGTCAGGTGACCTAAGTGAAAGGGAGCTTTTATTTTTAAGGTTCGTCATGAATGTTTAAAAGCCATTTTGCTAAAATGTTAAAAGCTTTCCTCTGACGTAAGCAAAAGAAACGGAGTATTGCTTCAAACAGAAAGTGGTTTGATTTAACAGGAACATTCAGTTGGTGTGGAAACCGACTCCACTGAGTCCGGGTTTACTAAGACACTTTGTAGTGCTGCTTTGCTGGACAAGCTTTGTGTCTCCATGGAAACGGGGTGTGCCACACTGCTTATGAAGGTATCAAAATACAACGATAGACATCAGCTCTGTTTCCAGGCAACTCGAACAAGACCCATTAGCAAATTTTTAGAGATTTCGGGATAACATCCCACTGCCGGTTTTAAATTCCATATTATCATATGCCGAGATCACATTTCTAGTGCAGTACATTAAATTGGAACTCATCCGAAACAGTTCCGGTCTTTGAATCAGAAACATAAATGTAAGGGATACGGGGATGCGGGCAGTGGTGGAGCAGCTTGGGGTAGGGGATGGGACCGGGGTGGGACGGGGATAGGGTCGGGGTGCTGGTGTAAGAGCTTCATCAGATTACATCGGGTCGGATATGGGGTAGGGTCGGGGTGGGGGCGAAAGAGCAACATAGTGCAGCATTTCTCCCAGCGTGCCCTTCCTGCCCTCCCTAACCACCTCCTTCCTGTCACCAGTCACTGTCTCAGTAATCTTCTCAAGGAATGATTTACTCACTTACCTTTTCTCAGGTAAAACTGAAAATTATTTTTAAGCTAAAATAAATTTAATCTTATCTTTAACTGGTGTGGATTCGTATATAATAACAGCACTTCACATAACCGATACAGATGAGGATTAGCTCATTAAGGCGATTAAAACATTGCTGATAATCCGAAGTCCTTTTAGTGGCATTTTTATTTTGCCTTTTATTGATGTGGATTCTCGTGCAATAACGGATTAGTGGGCACAGTCGCCAGAAGATACAATTGTCTTTAGTAGTATGAAAACGAGAGTTCTGACCCAGGAAGTGACGCAATAGGCGGCGTTGCCATGGTGATGACCTCTCCCATAGGACATACTGTGTACCGACCCCCCAGGACATACTGTGTACCGACCCCCCCCCCTTTAGGACATACTGTGTACCGATCCCCCTAGGACATACTGTGTACCGACCGACCCCCCCCCCCCCCCAGGACATACTGTGTACCGACCCCTCCCCCTAGGACATACTGTGTACCGACCCCCCTAAGACATACTGTGTACCGACCCCCCCGGATATATTATGTACCGAACCCCCTAGGACATACTGTGTACCGACCACCCCCCCCCCCCCCCCGAGGAGAGCACCATTCTACCAAGTCAGCTGAGAACAAGAGCTGTTTGGCGAGTTTTTCATGCGGTCTGAGTGGTATATAAGGAAGAGCTCCCCACTCATATTAACTGCAACAACAGTGACAGCCATATCAGTAAGTGGTTATTTGCATAAGCGGTTGTAAGCATCATTGAAACTTTGTAAACAAAAGTGTGCTAACTTTCGTTATACTTGGTCGACTTGAATGAAAATTTCACTCTTTGATTCAGTTTATGTAAAGTTTGTTACAAAGTAGCCATGGGCTATTTGCACATGTGGCTGTATGCATTATTGTGACATGCAGTCATTTTTAACTTAGAAAATTTGAACTTTCGCCATAGTTAACCGATTTATATGAAAATTTCACTGTTTGATTCAGTTTGCAGTGGTCATGTGTTATTTCGCGGATGAATACCATGTTGGCGGATGAACACCATTTGCCGGATGAATACCATCGCCAAGCTTCACCGCAAGATGTCTCTGCTGTGCAGCTGTACAACTCTAGAACTGTAGGTGAAATGAGACATTCATATCAAGCAGTGATAAATTCTGCTGAGTCAGCAATTTTTTGAACAAATTTGAACAAGTTACAAACCATATTTTGATTACATTGAAGTAGTAATAATGCATGAGTGAGGAGAAAACCATTGACAATGACAACATTACTTCTTCACCGATGTGCAGAGACCATGGATGATGTCTTCAAAGTGAACTATATTGACTATGAGTTTTCAAAGCTTCCTGCTTTTGAATCGGATTGGATTTTGCAAGTGAAGAATTTGCATCAACATTGGGAAGCTGTTGGAAAGGCCATTCCAAGAGATCGTTTCATCCACTCGTTTCTACGCGAATGTGAAGAACTGCATTTACCATTATCTTAGGACATTGATTCAGCATTTATCAACGCGAATACAATTTGGGCAGTTGAGCTCATGTTAGATGTAGCTGCTAGAATCATTTTACATTGTGATGATGACATTCCACTGACGACGAATGTATCAGAACTTGTTCGATTCAACCATGGACGAGTTGAAGTGAATTCAGAACTTTGCAAGATGTTTGTTGACTCAGCAGATAGTTGGGTACAAAAGGAGTGGACTCAAAGTCATCATTACACTGTGCAGCCATGGAGAAGACAGGCAGCTTTAAAATAAGTGCCAACGTAACCATTACTCTGGAGCATGGAGAATTTGGGTCATTTCTACGCATCACACGTGGAGAGAGATGGTGTGCTTTATCACCATCTTTGTGGAAGATTGTATGTCAGGGCTTGAAAAATTTACGTGACATTGGCTTCAAACTGTACTTAACGCAAACGAAGTGGCTTGAAGTCATTTCACACTTGGATATGCGTTATGTGAGTTTTGTGCGCACATCACGGTTTGAAGGGAAAGAATACACACACCATATCAACATGAATGATGGTGAATGGGAGACACTGCTTCAGGAGATGGATAACATTAACCCAGCCTTGTTACCATGTACGGAATGTCATGGTGAGAAAACTATCATCAAACTTCAAAAGGATGATCGCATGAAGGTGTCAAGACTTTCCAAGAAAAGACTTGCTGAAGTTCAGTTGGAGAATATAAACGTACAAAATCAACTTGGACTTACCTGCGACTATTGTGGTGCTTGTAGGATTATCATTGTCACTGCCACAAGTATAATTGCAAGTTGTGCGAACCAAACATTCTGCGACAAGTGTGAAGTACTTAAAAGTCTGTGAAGCAAAGTAGAAGCCCACATTTTCCAGACATATTGAAACAAGATGGACGCATGTTCTAAAAAGGCTTATGTTGACTTGATGATTGCTAAACTTGCTTGCTGTGGCACTCCAGATTATCATTTAGACGCTTTTTGGGATGTTGTACATCATAGTCTTGATGTGATTGAACTACATTCAAGATTTCTTGTCATAAAACTGGAAAGGAAGATCCTGACTTTGACTTTGATTCTGCGTTCTGTTCTGCTCGCACTGATGTGGAAGTATATTTCACCGTGGTTGATTATTTGAGAGATTGCTGTGGACTAGAAGAAGAAGAGGAAACTGAACAGCTTTGTCAGGTAAGAGAACCTTCTGAAACAACTTTAAAGATATAGCAACAACCTTTTAACATCTTTGTGACAACATAGTGAATTTAATCTTAAGCGAGTTGTTTCAAAGAGTCATTTAAAGACATAACAATGTTTTTCTTACTAGCAAATTTAATCTTATGTGAGTGGTTTCAAAGTGAACAAACAAAGAAAATTATAGAAGAGGTAGCAGATATTTTAAAAGATATTTTATTACAGGAAGAAACCGACATGTAAGCGTCAGAATAAACAAAAGAAACAAAGTCAACCACATGGAGAAGTATGCAGACTACATGATAAGTGAATGGTTTTGAACAACACCTGGAAACTTGTGTGATACCACTGTCGGAGCAGCATCTCACAAGACTGTACAACGGCAGACATTATACTGAGACAATATATTATGCAAAAATCCTATTGTGAAGAAATGTTATTAGCTTAAAAAAGTTTGCATGTTCAGTATGTCCTGCTTGTCAACATGAAGAGTGTCAAGAACATACTTGTCATTTCACATGTGTCTATACATATTGGAATGAAGCTAAATATTATATCCATTTAGATAAAGTGTTAGAGAATGCAAATCAACGTTGTGAGAAATATGGTGTATATGCTATTACATTAGATAACTAAGTAGTTGGTTAGTGTTCATTAAACATCAATGGTCTCCAGTTATTCACACCATTGTATCTATACTTGATTTGTAAAAACTTGTTAGTTAAGTTATAAATACATGTTAGTTAAGATACAAAAACTATGTTACTATGTTAGTTGAGTTATAAAATAAGTGTTCTGTTAAGAAGTGTTGATCACTGATCATGTCGACGTGAAAAGACTTCTTGACCAAGATTTACTTCAAACCTGGACAGCCTGGGGCATTTGCTGGCCCTTACAAACTTATAACATCTTAAGAAAACATGATCAACCAGTCACACATTCACAAGTGAAGAAATGGTTACAGGATCAAGATGCATTCAGTTTACTACAACCTGTAAAATACAGGTTTAAAAGACAACGTGTGATTACACATGGCATTGATGACATGTGGGATACTGATTTGGCTGATGTGGGAAACATGGCTCACTATAATGATGACACACGCTTTTTATTCATTGTCATTGATGTATTTTCCAAATATTTGTGGGTACAGCCAATACCTAATAAATCACATACCAGCGTCATACAAGCTTTTCAAAAAATTTTTCTGACACACGACGAAGACCACGAACTCTAAGGTCTGATAAAGGAACGGAATTTAAAAACAGATGGGTAAAAGCATATTTGAAGAAAGAGGGAATTCATGCTTATACCATAAAGAATGAAACCAAAGCCAACTTTGCTGAAAGAGTCATTCGTACTCTAAAGAGAATGATGTATCGGTATTTTCTACATAATCAAAATTACCGTTATGTAGACATACTTCCAGACTTGGTGTACAATTACAACCATAGACCTCGTGGTTCTCTTCCTGTTAAGTATGCTCCTGCAGAGATTCTTAAAGACAACGAATCGAAAGTGTGGAAGTATATGTATGTAGACAAACTGAAATTGAATTGTATTGTATTGTTCTTTAGATCCCTTTCAACTGCTATGGTCATATCGGGATCCCCCTGCCACATTATACTGAAATGGGGCATTCCACCCCTCCTTGTAACCCTTACCTGTGGAGTGCCTCACAGGGTAGCAAGGAGCAGTGCCAATTTTAAAGTCTTAGGTATGACCCGATCGGGGTATGAACCCACGATCTCCCAGTCTCGAGGCGGACACTAACCGCTAAGCCACCGAGGCTGGTTCGGATCGCCAGAAAAAAAGTAAGTTCTCAAGAGAGGCCCACCTAGAGAACATTGTACAAAATAGGAAAGGAATCCCATGAAAATTGTGGGAAAAGAAACATTTTGAAAAATTGACACCAAAAAATTTAAAAATATCCCCCATATGGCCCAATTTTGGCGGAGCATCCATTTACATGTTTGGTCTCTGGACCTACAGGCAGCGGTTAAACGTCTCTGGTGAAGGAAATTCTAGAACAAAAGTTGATTAAGCCCTCTCCAAAAAGTATTTTATGGCTCTATGCAGCAGGTCAGACTTTATACAACGGAATGAAACATGTGGAATTTTTACCAAGGCATTCCAGATGACATTAAAGAGCGCTTTAACCCCCAAAAAACAAACTTACTCATCATTGATGACTTAATGACTTAATAGTAATGAGCGTATGACACGTCTCTTTACTGCTGGCAGCAGTCATCAAAATCTAAGCATTATCTTTATTGTGCATAATTTATTCCATCATGGCAAAGAGATGCGAAATATTAGTTTGAATACACATTACATCATTTTGTTTAAAAATCCTAGAGATAGTCAACAGATAAGTACATTAGCGCGACAAATGTCTCCTGAAAGATCTGTTTCTCATAGAAGCCTATCAATGCTATAAGCAAACCACATGGTTATTTATTCATTGATTTAAAACCAAAGACAAATGATCAACTACGTATTCGTACAAGCATTTTACCAAAAGAACCAAGTCATTTAACCATTCGCAGTCAAGATGTCTAAACGTATTCCAGCGAACCAGCCTTTTCTTCACTTGCTCGCACGCAGTGGGCCTAAACGACGTAAATCCTTGCTACAGCAAGCTACGAAGGAGGAATTAACGAGCTTGTTTCAAATTTGTTTGAATATATTGCGGGGACATTACCCTTAAGCTCAAAACGGTTTAAGGGATTTAAACGTGAACGTCATACTCTACGTACTCTGGCAGATAAGAAGATATCACTTCAAACAAAAAAGAAGTTGGTTAATCAGAAAGGAGGATTTATTGGAGCTATTGCTAAATTTGCATTGCCCTTATTAGCTCAACTGCCGTTAAAATGAAACATACTACGAAAATGGTTCTCATTTCTTAATATGAATACAAACTGTTATTAGAAAAGAAAAATGATGGCATTAAAACGAAAGTGAATAAACTTTTACGTGGGAAACGAACGCGTGAAAAGGTTATGGAAATGTCTCAACTTCTTGGTCGTCATTTACGAACAAGTCAGTCACAACAACAACAACGGCAAAAGCATGTTACGTCTTCTGAAAAACCAGAAAAGTTATTTTTAATCATTTATTTTCAACCTATCTATCATGGAAAAGTAATACAACTTTTAGCAGAACTGAAGAAACATGGTGTAAAATGGCCAGACAAGATTGAACTTGTGTTGAAAACGGGCGATATTATAACAAATTCCAACATTGTTGATTTAATGAAAGAAGCATTGGTGGCGACAAGAAGAAAAGAACGAAGAGAACCGCATGGTTGGCATCCGTTTATCCAGGAAATTGTAGATGCTAATATTCCAAAAACGATGTTTAGTAAAAAGACCACTCGTGACGACATTACAACAGAAATGACATAACGTCAACAGACAGTTTCCTGAAGGATGGGAAAATTTTTAACATTGGTGAAAGAGCTATGTTGTTGTCAAGAAACAACCAATCATATTCCTGTAAAAATAAGATGCGCAAGTGCTTGTTGTGAAGGAGAAGTAAAAGACCATGTAGATCATGACGATGTGAAAGATTATGAGAAACATCATTTACATACTTGTTCAAATGGCGCGCGCTATCGTGATGTATATAGACAACGTCAACGCACATATACCATTTAGTCATCATGGAGTCAACAAGTTTTTACATTACTTTGCCTAGCAGTGCTAGTATGAACTATTATCCCAACAACAAGGCTTCGAATTATCAAATTCGTATGCCTCGAACCATCTATCTGAACGGAAAATATGAAGTGGCTTTAGCTGAAATTCAATATCCACACACATGGACAACTATGAGACATGAAATGGACTATTCTATTCAGTATCGACAACAACCACTGACAGATTCTGTCCTTGACACAATCACTATTCCTTATGGTTATTACAGAACCCTACAAGAGATATGTAATGTAGTGAATGAAGAAACGGCTAATTCTATGAAAGATGAACTGAAACAAGCTACTCGGATAAAGTATGATAAAATTAGACAAGTTTTTCTTTTTCTAAATTATAACTTTGAAGTGTCATTTTCCGCTGGATTAGCTGAAATTTTAGGATTTATCCCAAATCAATAGTATACTGAAAAATGTACAGCTGATCATAAAGCCGATGTGAAACAGGGATTTTATACACTTTATGTGTATTGTTGCATTTGTGAACCACAAGCTGTTGGCGATTATTATGTTCCTTTGCTAAGTTCTGTTCCCATTCAAGGCCATGATGGTGATATTGTTATGAAAACTTACGGCGAACCTCATTATGTTCCTGTAAACACGTCCAAATTTGACGTGATAGAAATGAATATTAAGGACGACACAGGCCATAATGTCACAATTCACACTGGAAAGGTGATCTGTAAACTTCATTTTCGACCAAAAGCATTATGAAAGCTTACACACACGATCCGTCTGCATATCGCAGCCATTTTCTTCGTCAAGTTGGCGGAGAATTACCAGGATTAAAAGGAGCGCGAATCCAATATGGCGATGGTATTGGTTCAATACTGGGATCATTGGCTCGTAAAGCTATTCCACTACTTAAGGCTGGGGCTAAGATCGTTCCGCCACATCTTAAAAAGGCTGCAAAGAATGTCGCGAAAGCTGTTACGGGCCGAGTTGCACAGCATCTGATTGGCGATGTGCTTGAAAAGCGAGTACAACCGACAAAACGTGCCAGAAGACGAAAAACAGTCAGACGGATAACATCGAAAAATATTAAAAAAGATATTTTTTAATCATGTCTCTCATTCATAATCATTCGTGTGAATGTAGTCTTTCTCCATTGGAATGGTTTCATATACCACCGACGCAAACTGCTGTAGAGAAAAGTTATAATGTCGACTATCAACCACTCACTACCATTAGAGAAGGCGCTCCAATAGAATTCTACATTCCTGCGAGTACAGAAGAATATCTGGATTTAAAGAACAGCAAACTTCATAGTATATGTCGAATTGTAAAGGCTGATGGAACAGCCTGTGGTGCAGATGATAATTTCTCATGCATCAATGATTTGTTTAATTGGTTATGGTCTAATATTAAATTATTTCTGAATGATCGATTGGTATCCCATAGTAACAATACCCATGGTTATACCAGCATGATTCGGAAGAAAGTCTCCATTCTGAGCGCTCTATGCGTCTCATGTATAAGGATACTGCTGGGTCAATTAATAGTTATGAGGTGAAAAGACCTAATCATGAAAGATATGTATCAGGGTTTCATGTCAATGCTGACGGTGGTGACTTAGCTGAGCAAGGAAATAATGGTTTACATAATCGTTATTTGCATACCCGTCTCAGCCGTGATTTTACGCTAACAGGTGGTTTAAGAGTAGATTTGTTTGAGCACGATCGTTATCTTCCTAATGGCATCAGTTTGAAATTGCGTTTCCATAGACAAAAAGATGAATATGTATTGATGGCTGCAAATAATACCTATAAGGTAGAAGTGAAACAGGCATTTTTAACCATTCGCAAAGTGAGGGTTAGTCCAGGTATTCAGTAGGACACACAGATGCACTGATGGAAAGTCCTGCCAAGTTTCTCATCACTAGAAAAGAATGTAAAGTGTTGGCCATTCCAGCAGGATTTCAGTCTTTTGTGAAAGATAACATCTTCTTGTGTCAATTACCAAAACGTATTGTCATTGGTCTGGTTCATAATGAAGTCTTTCGTGGAACAGCATTGAGAAAGCCATATGATTTCAAACATTTTGATCTGGACTACATGCAACTGTACACGGATGGTGAACCATCCATTACAAACCTCTCAAGCTTGACATTACACAGAACAAATACCTAGACGCTTTTGAAACGCTTTACAAATCGTTTGATAGATTGAATGGTGAGAAAGTTCTATCATAAAACCAAAAGATTGGCCTAGAGGTTATGCTTTATTTTCGTTCGACGTAACATCTGATTATGATGGTGATGATCATTTTCCCGTGATCAAGCACGGGAATTTGCGGCTAGAAATGAATTTTAGCAGGGCTTTGCAACATACAGTCAATGTCATCGTCTATCCTGAATTCGGTAACATTATTGAAATAAGTGCAAATCGCAGCATCAAGTTCGACTACCAGTCATGAACACGAAGCAGATCGATGCCATATTGAGCCATGATGTCATGAAAAAGACTTGTTTCAAGGCGTGCTTGCCAAGGACCAGTTACCATCTTTACAACGTGGTGCCTATGTCATCAACACAGACGATCAAGATGAACCAGGAGAACATTGGGTGGCAGTGTATTATGACAAAGACCCTGTACAATATTTGGACTTTTACCTCTAGATGATCGTTTAGAAACGTTTTTAAGAAATGACTATATGTATAATTCCACATTATTACAAACGCTAATATCATCTTCATGTGGTTTTTATTGCGTATATTATATACTGCATAGAGCTCGACATCACACTATGTTTGATATTGTCAATATATTAAAAAGAAAGGATGGTGATTTTATTGTAAAGGATCTTGTATCTAGACATTATAAGCCTTCGTTTTATTAATGTTGTTGTTGTATTAGTTAAGTTATATTAGATAAGTTGTATTAATTATATTAGTTAAGTTATATTAGTTAAGTTGTTGTTAATTGTTCAAGTTTTTTAAATAAAACAACCAAGTTTCAAACAACTGTCTTGTTTATTGTGTTATATAAACTCTATTTTACAAACTTTTATTTACAAACTCTATTTACAAACGCTTAATTACAAACTCTATTTACAAACTCTATTTCCAAAATCTTAATTACAAACTCTATTTACAAACTTTTATTTACAAACTCTATTTACAAACTTTTATTTACAAACTCTATTTACAAACTCTTAATTACAAACTCTATTTACAAACTCTATTTACAAACTCTTAATTACAAACTCTATTTACAAACTTTTATTTACAAACTGTATTTACAAACTTTTATTTACAAACTCTATTTACAAACTCTATTTACAAACCTTTATTTATAGACTCTATTTACAAACCTTTATTTATAAACTCTATTTACAAACTTTTATTTACAAAACACATTCAATACATCTCACTAAATGCATTCCATACATTAATCAATGAATGCCATTCATTACAATCTAAATTAATATATGTATCATAGACATTACGTCCGCATTTGTAAATGTTATGAAAACTCACATCAACAAACTTTATCACTTTAACAGTTTCATGTTCAGACAGTTTCAGTTCATATCCATCTTCATTCATGTCTATGTCCATCACCCGCATAGGCTGTGTCAGCTCAATGGATTTGGTACCCCGCTTGAGTTGTATTGCTTCCTCTTTGAATTGAAGCATAAGGTTCTTCCCAATCCAATGCTTGTAACAACGCGTTCCATTCCACTGTGCTGAGGGTGATGATGTCGTAGTGCTCTGTAAGCTCGTCATATTGGCGAAATTGTACAAACAAGTCTAGACCGTTCTCAGTCACACGCACTTCTCTGTCATTTGAGACTGCTAGGAGAAAACAAGGTATCCTAAACTTGTCTAGATGATCCTTCAACACAGATTGGTCGTAAAGCGATAGTATGATATACTTTCAAAAATGTCGTAGCACAATGTCATCACGTAAGTTTCTCATATGTGAGAATCCATATGTAATGGGTTCATAATCGAACAAATAGTCTTTCATCTCTTTCAACAGTTCTCCTTGCCGGTAAAGACGTTTTTATGTTCACAAGACTGGACAACTTCTAGGAATCGTAAGACTGCGCGCCAGTTCTTGATATCAAAGTTGATTAAATCTGAATATGGAGTATCTGGCACAACTTCATTATAATCCTCTGGACAATCCTGTAAAAGATTTCTCCAGAATGTCACACGTATGTCAGAATCATGTTCAACCACTAACACTTCAACTTTATTTCCAAGTCTACGTTTAAACCCAGGTTCAAGCGGTATGTTTTGAAAGTCTTTCCACACTTCAGGTTTAAACCGATAAGCACGTATTATCCGAGAATTTATTATCACTTCATTCAAATCATTTACAGCGAGGTAAACACCATCGTCAAACACAAGTGCATTCATGTTTTTACCTTATTCTTCTTGTCTGCGAAGCCTTTTATCCACTTCTTTCACTTGCTTCTTGAACATTTTCCATTCATGTATTACCAGCAAAATTCCCTTTTTCGTAGGACGGTTTCTTCCAGGCCCCTCATCTCTGATGTATTTGCGAATGTTCACCACTCCTTCATTGCTTTGTTTCATAATCTTGATACACTTTCCATTGTCTAGAGAAAGCATTCCCTCCCACGACTGTGGTGTTGGTGTCGTCTCCACTTTTAATTTCTTGATGGTGGTGGTATTGTCAGGATTTTTCACTTTCAAGTCTTTAACTGTATCAGCAAGAGTATCCATATCCGTTGCAGATCTTTTCCGATTCATGTTCACGCTTCAGTGTTCACACCTCAACTAACTCTAAACTTGGAGAGTCTCCCCCTTATATACTGTAATGTCCATGTGCCAAAGTGGAATAGCCAATATTCAGCACATACCGCTTGTCATCATAGGCGGAGAGAGCCACTTTCCTCATCTTCTCCGAGAAAATCTGGTGGTCATGACTTCGAATAATGTGTCCTGTAGCCATCGTTTGCGTTTGGTTGAACAAACTGTCTTTATACTGCTTAATGTGTCACACGTCTTTGACACGCGCGAGTGATGAATTTGACCGTACGTTTTTCTTTCCCACAATACATCATACTGTACATTTTAGGCCGAAGTTTAAAACTCTTCAATGGGAATGCCTGCCGTCTCATCTTTCATTTTCCCAAGCACTTTCTTGTTCACGTTGGAATGCAAGAAATGATCTGACGAATAGTCACTTGTGTCGAACAGGTCAGCATCTTCCTGCATATCCTTGTAGATATCGTTCGTTTCTATGTCGTAACATAGACTGTCAGTTTCGCTGAACAACAGCTTGGCGTCGGGATACTTGGTCATGATGTAGTTGTAATGAAAGTGAAACATGAGCACTTTGCTGAGGTCGAGAATGGTGAAGCCAACTTGAATGGGCTTATCCAGCAAATCCACTTTGCGCAAATGTACCGCGGTCAAATCTTCGTTGAAAATTTTGAATTTGTGGAATGACGGTTTAGCTACAAGTTTCTTGAACCGCTTTTCCTGGTGAACGAGTTCAACATTGATTCGCTTTCTCACATTTTCCATGGTTTTTCCAAACACAGAGTTGTTCATCAATTTAAAGAAGTCTTTCTCAAACGGGTCCTTGGCCAATTTTCTCTTTTCCGTGTTCAAGGAGATGTATTTCTCCAACTATTTGCTCTGTGCAAACATGATGGCACGATGCACCTTAGTGACTTTCAATCCCAGTGAGACATACTGTTGTAAATTTCTATAATGAAGCACATATTTCTTCTTGTCACACAAGTTGGGAATGAGCTTTTCATGGGTTTGTCTGTCATATTTAGATCTTTCCGTAGCTTCTGAATATGCTCTGACAATTCTCCCACTTTGATACTTTTCCGTTCTGGGGCCACTGGGTAGTGATTATGACGATCATGAATGGTCTGTGGGTATTCTAAATCCACCTCTAAAATGTACCCAATCTCGTAATCTTCATCCACATCCATAAAGTCGACGGATTCTGGCTCGCTCACCCACTTAAATTCACTTTCTTGCATGCTTTGAGACATGTCCCAACCATACACGTTGTTCGCGTCCAGGTACACCAAGTAGTTGGTTGGTATCGTGGGATCGTAACCTGCTACATAGGGGTTATTTGCTTTCGCATACTTGTGTGTGATGACAGATATTCCTCCACGTAGACCTTGTTCAACCACTTGGTACATGTCGATGTCATTGATTAATTGCAACTTCACTTTTGTCGCTTTTAACATCGCATCCCACGACAGTCCTGGCGCTGTATAGTAGTGAGCAGAATCCAATTCATACCAGTTGAGACATACTTGACGAAAGTTTTCAAACACGTCAGCCAGCAGTAACACATCCGATTTCAGGTACAGGTCATGGTATTCACCAAATGTAGTACAGTTGAATGTATCCCACACCTTCTGCGCATGCGCATAATCCTCATCGCTAATGTCCTCTTCACTGATCAGACTGTAAAACTTGTCCTTTGACCGCAGTTGTGTTTCAGCAAACTTGGATGGCTCATCCACGTCATCGTAGGGGTACACTCCCTTTCTCAGCAGTAAATCTTGTTGGTCACTATCGTGACTGTGAGACGTCATGTTGTAGAAGTTATCTTTCCCCCTCTGCCGCAAGGTTGGATACCAGCTTCTGTAGAGAAGTACTCATAAACTGATAACTATCCGTAAATTTCAGATTGCTCATGGTGAATGCAATATATTTCTCAACGGTGTTGGGAATAACTGTAATGGTTTCATTTTTGTACTTTCCAATTTCTTCCATGATCAAATGACTGTCATAGCCTCGCAAATTGTGGAAAAACACAGGAATGATAAAAGAATCTTTATCGTCCTGCTTATCCTTTCTAAGTCGGAATTGTAAGTTGCATTCATTATGTGCAGCTCCGCGGTATTTGCCATTGATATGGTCATGATCTCTCACACGATCCGCTCCTAGAGGCTCATGACAAATGTAGCAATCGGTGGCGTTCTTGAAATCCTCTTCATCTTCACGAGTCATCACCATTTCCTTTGGCTGTTGTAAGCCATGCACAATACGATCACGCTCATTCACAATATGGTCTAAAAAGACTTTCACAGCAATATCTCCTCGCTACACGACTGGGGCACGTGTGTCATACTGGATAACAACCACATAGGCGAAGCTGTTTGGACGATGATGCTGATACTTGTCTCCTTCTTCATGCTTTTTCGTGAAGCATTCAAAGTCCGCATAAATCACAAAAGGTGCTCGCTGTTGTTTGGCTACATTCTTGAACTTGATAAACGGTTTCTTGGGGAATTATAAACGTTGTGCTCCATGCTTACCACACACTTCACGCTGCTCATCTAAAAGACCTTGTCGCATAAACATGTGACGACAGTTGAAACTATAAAAAAGCTACTCCATGATGCTTTGATCGATAAGACATAGGTCTGCTGAAATTTTTGATGAGGCAGTAATGCCTTTTCTTGTCATTGTTAATCAAAAGTACGTTGATTTCTCTGGCGCTGGTGTTTCGACTCAGTTGTATCGGAACAACTACATCATGTTCATATCCAAACACGTTAATAGACACATCATTCTCCTTTTCAAATTTTGGAATGTCCGTAATGGGTGTCGGAAATGCCATGCCTTCCACCTTCAATTCCTTCTCAAATGGTGTGTAATGATTCATACGCTGTGGGTTGTTCTCATCAGGGTGAAGATGAGCCAATACGGACCATAAGAAGCACTTGTTATCGTCATTCTGAATGTTTAACACAGCCTTTGTATTCTTCACTTTCTTCGGTAGTGGGATAAAACTGATTGCTTCCTGTGGTGCTGACGTAGCTGTATGCACTTCAATGTACAGTCTGTTATCCAACACCCAGCCAGAACCTTGTCGCTCATGTTCGTCAAACTTGGTAAACAATTCTTTATAGGCTTCTGGCAAGTCCTTCTCAATATCCGCCGGATTGTATGCTGTATATGCTGGACTGCTGATAAAGACATTATCCACTTGTTCTACCATAACACCTTCAGCATTCGCCGTCAGTTTCTTGAAGCGCGCATGCACGACAATGTACCATTTCATTCCATGGTTTAACGTTTCTAGCAAATGCGTCTTGATCCGATTCTCTTGGTGCCGCATTTCAAGCAGCAAATCTGATCCATCCTCAGGCTCAAACCGTCTTTCCTGTGCGTTTCACGAGCACGTTTCAACTTGGCTGGTATGCATGTATGTGCCACCAACAATTCCAGAGATGGAAATGTCACATCGCAATCATGACAGAAGACTGTTGCCATCGTTGTTGTTGTTGTTGTTGCTAGAACTGAAATGAGTGAAATACACGTTTCACTCTTCCTTTTATACTACTTCGATGTAATCAAAATATGGTGTGTAACTCAAACTTGCTCAAACTTGTTAAAATTGCTGACTCAGCAGAATTTATCGCTGTTTGACATGGATGAAATGCATGTCTCACTCATGCTTTAATGCTACTTCAATGTAATCAAAATATGGTTTGTAACTTGTTCAAACTTGTTCAAAAATTGTTAAAATTGCCGACTCAGCAGAATGTATCACTGCTTGATATGAATGTCTCATTTCACCTACAGTTGTAGAGCTGTACAGCTGCACAGCAGAGACATCTGGCGGTGAAGCTTGACGATGGTATTCATCCGCCAAATGGTATTCATCCGCCAACATGGTATTCATCCGCGAAATAACACATGACCACTGTAAACTGAATCAGTGAAATTTTCATATAAATCGGTTAACTATGGCGAAAGTTATCTCATTTTTAAGTTAAAATGGCTGCATGTCACAATAATGCATACAGCCACATGTGCAAATAGCCCATGACTACTTTATAACAAAACTTTACATAAACTGAATCAAAGAGTGAAATTTTCATTCAAATCGACAAAGTATAACGAAAGTTATCACACTTTTGTTTACAAAGTTTCAACGATGCTTATAACCACTTATGCAAATAACCTTTTACTGATATGGCTGTCACTGTTGTTGCAGTTAATATGAGTGGGGAGCTCATCCTTATATACCACTCAGACCGCATGAAAAACTCGCCACACAGCTCTTGTTCTCAGCTGACTTGGTGCAATGTTGCTGTCCTGAGGGGAGGGGGGGGGGATTCGGTACACAGTATGTCCTAGGGGGTAGGGGGTCGGTACACAGTATGTCCTGGGGGGGGGGGGGGTCGGTACACAGTATGTCGTAGGGGGGAGGTCATCATCATGGCAACGCCGCCTATGACGTCACTTCCTGGACCATAAATCTCGTTTTCATACTATTGTCTTTCAAACTGCACTTATTTACCCCCCCCCCCCCCCCCTACACGATGAATTATTGTATAATTATAATTAGGAATATATGAGAAAATAAGTGTTAAATTATCCATTTTATTTTGAGCCTAAAATTTAAATATTGGTTAAAATTATACACTTATATACCTTCCAGTATAAATGAATTGATTATTCTGGTAACATTATTCTTTGTATTTTGATTTTCAACATTAAATTATTAATTTTCGTCGCCGTTTTGTCCAAGGTTGCACTTGTCGCCGTTTTGGCTATCGCCGTTTTGGCCGTCGCCTTTTTTATCCGGGATTCATAAAGGAATGATAGAAAACTAGAAATGTGTCCTGGAGGAACACGAATGACCCGCTCTTGGCATTTATACGTATAAATGACTAGCACAAGCTCATTAAACAAAACTTCACGTTCAAACTTTTTTCATTAAATACGACTGAAGAAATTGTCCAAGTTCAGACACTGCCCACGGTTACGCTCACTGAGGTACTTCAATCAAAAGCTACTATGGACATGTTATTATTGACAGAATCATTCACAACGGCTTTGGAATGTATAGACAGAAATTACTAGCACAAAGTCATTACACAAAACTTCGAAGCTACCAATAAATGAACAAAGTATTTGCTAAGTTCCAAACCTCCTCAAGGACAGGCGGATTCACGTACGTCAGTCAAAAGGGGAGGTGCAAACCCTCATACCATATATATTGATTCCATACACGTTTCAGGTTGTCAGGCTTAAAACCCTCGGACGAGTTCATTACAAAAAAAAATTCGAAGCTATATCAATGTACTAACAAGAAGCCAAACCAGGATAAATTCAGCCACCTACCACGGCCACACGGGCTAAACGGGAGGAGCACATCTTCATTATATGCATAGTCATTCTCAATGCCTTTGCCTAAGTTCAGACACTCACCACGGCCTGACCTATCGGTCGATTACGGTCAAAAGGAGAGGTGCACATCTTCATTGTATATCTACCCATTTCCAATGGCTTTGGGATTTATAGATACAAATTCCTAGCGCAATTTCATTACACAAAACTTCAAGTTGTTCATCAAATATGACTGAAAAATTGTCTAAGTTCATACACTCACCACGGCCTAACCCAAAAGCCGATTTCGGTCAAAAGAGGAGGTGCACATCTTCATTATATATCTAACCACTTCCAGTAGCTTTGAAATTTATAGACAGCAATTGCTCGCAAAAGTTCATTACACAAAACTTCAAGCTGTTCATTAAAAATGCCTGAAAAATTGTCGATTTCGGTTGTTATTTCGCGATTTGAGTTGAAAAGGGGTTACTTCCGTTGAAGTGTCAAAATAACAAGAAACATTCGAAAGGAAAAAAAAGGAAGAAGCTATTTGTAAGCCGGCGTACAAATAAGAGCTATTTTCGTCTTATTTGCTTATTTGTACGCCGGCGTACAAATAAGCGACTACAGGCTATTTGTACGCCGGGTTAAGGAAAGCTTAATTGAGAGTTACACGGTGAAAAAATATATATTTTTGTCTTGTTTAGCTCGCGTGCTCGTGAGGCTAGTTCTTAAACCACACGAGTCTGAAGGCATATAAATTAGTGTGTTTGTAATTTCTCTGATGGCAAAAAGAAAGACAAGTTTTTATTTTTAAAAGTAATTGTTGTTTGTAAATTTATACTTTCTTCGGGTGATATATTCCATGAAGACGGGGACAAGGTGGGGGTGGGGGGGGGGGGGGGGCTTATACGCAAATAATCATTGCACATTGCAAACAATATCCAATATTTATTTTTGATAATTAATAAAGAAGGTTCAGTATCAATACCAGCCGCAGTCTATTAGGTTGAAAAATCTGTGACTTGGCGGTTAAGGAGATAACTAACACTATAGAGAGAAAAAGCACTTGTACGACACCAAAATGGCGGCCAAAAAAGTTTCACAACAACCAATAAAAAGATCAAAACGTTGAGGAATAACTTTTACACATCGCTACAAAACCATGACAACAAACACTTTAACACGTCTTCATTCTTCGGGCTCTCAAAAGAGCCGAATAGTGTTAGCCTTAACCGCCAAATCCGTAAAGTGTATGCTCTGAAGCCCTGTCGCTTCAGAGCATATACAACATCTATTGCTGTAACGGTCGATCCTACTTTCCGATGTCGAGATATTTTGCTAAACAACAGATAATTTTTACACGTCAAAAGTTGAAACAGTCGTCTTACTGAACCAAGGAATATATATAAAATAAAGATACGACTTTCCGTTATCGAGATATTTTGCACACAAGACCCTGTTCATAATATTTACATATTTTACATGATGACGTCATATGCCGCATTCGTTCTACTCGCGAAAAAATCTAAGAAATTATATATAAAAGCTACACAGAAGGTTTGATTGAAATCCGCCCAGTAGAACTAGACTAGTCGAAAACATACTGCCCCTCCTTACCTCAGTCAGGTCTGGGCATAAAGATCATTCAGAAACAGAAAGTCTGGAGTTTTGTAAAAACTATTACGTGTTGGGCAAAATTGTTGGACAAAATATTAGAGGGCTGGAATTTTTTCTGGTATGAAGTACATTTCTCGCTCACTTGCTATCTGACACTGGTAGCACGTAAATCGATGTCAACGACCCGGCATTAGGTGTTGACCACAGCTTTATTTCCGAAATAAAGGAAATAAAGGAAAAAAAAAGAAATAAAAAAAATTCCTTAAGTTAACAAAAACTGGGAGCTTTGTGAAAAAAAATAGCACTCTAAAGTAACTTTGTCAATGTAATAAACTATTAAATTTGTTCGCATGCCACAGAAAATTACAGCGCACAAATTTTTTCCAGCCCCTCCCCCCCCCCTAATTCCCCCTCCCCCATCTGGCCAGATTCTGGCGGATAGCAAAGAAAACTAATTTTTCAAGAGAGGCCTACAAAGATATATAAAATTTAAATAAAATCTGATCAAAATTGTTGGAGAAAAAGCATTTTGAAAATGGGCAACCAAAAAAAATTAAACTAGAGCAGTGTGCATAGCCCACATATTGCCCACAGCCCCCCCCCCCCCCCCCTCAGTTAAACACGGCCATCAATAGTCAATCAAGAGCTGAAATTTTCAACGTCCAGTTGGTGCATTTTCCTTGGACGAACCTGGTTTATTTATAATACCGATCTCTGTTTTTCCCACAGAAGCTACACACCAGGTTTCATTAAAATCCTTGCAGTTGTTCTTGAGATCTCTTGTTAACAAACTCATTCCGATGCTGAATAATTTCCAGACTTTCATAAATTTCAAAGTTCATTTGGCTCATTTTCCTTGAACCAACCTAACCCATTGACAATACCTATCCTTCGTAGTGCACACAGAATATACACACCAGGTTTCATTAAAATCCTTGCAGTTGTTCTTGAGATATCGTGTTAACAATAGTCAATGAAGAGCTGAAATTTTTCTAAGTCCAGCTGGTCCATTTTCTTTGGACGGAACTGGCCCATTTACAATATCGATCTGTGTTTGCTCCCATAGAAGCTACATACTAAGTTTCATGAAGATTTTTGCAGGAGTTTATAAGTTATCGTGTTAACAAGCTCTTGATGACAGACCGTAAGAGCGACAGACCGACACGCGGTCGATCGCATATATTCCACACAGGTTCTACCTGTGGGGAATAAATCACCCATTTGACCAAATTTTGGCCGATCTCCAAACAAGCACATGTAAAGAACAATCGGAGGCCTTTAAAAAGTAAACACCAATAAATTATACCTTAAAATAACCACAACCTGATAAAAAAAATCACACGAACTACTAGAGAGAAAAACTGGGGAGCTTTGTAAAACATTCAATATTGTTAATTATGAAAAGCATTTGAAAATTTTATTAATGATATAATAAAACATTACTTTTCTCATTTTTTTAGACTACAGGACGCCTTGAAAAGTGAAACTTGATTAAAAATTAAACGAAATACTTAAAAAGAGAAGAGAAATAAGAAATTCCTTAAGTTAACAAAAACTGGGAGTTTTCTGAAAAAAACTTAGCACTCTTAAGTAACTTTGTCAATGTAATAAACTATTGAATTTGTTCGCATGCCACAGAAAGTTACAACGCTCCAATTTTTTCCAGCCTCGGGTACATCTCTGGTTGACGTGCTACCCGGCACTAGTAGCACGTTAATCGATGTTCTCAACGTCCTGGTATCGGCGCTGACCACATCTTTAGTCCCCAAGAGTGTCAGTATATGGTCAACACCCCGGCATTCGGTGCTGATCATATCAGTATACTCAGCGACTAAGCTACCATGAAAGTACCTTTAGCTGGAAGATGCGAGCGCTACGCCAGCTGTGTTTTTATGAAATCTTAACTTTTGATGACAATATTTTGGCAAAATTTCGCCAAACCCAAGAAAAACTACAATGCTGCAGGGATAATTCCTGTAAATTCCAAACTAGGGTGTCAAGGGGCATTGATCCAATTCTGGGAGAAAAAATATTCTGGAAACTGGTTACGGAAAAATATAGAAGCCCCCCCCCCCTCCATCTGGCCAGATTCTGGCGGATGGCAAAGAAAACTAATTTTTCAAGAGAGGCCTACAAAGATATATAAAATTTAAAGAAAATCTGATCAAAATTGTTGGAAAAAAGCATTTTGAAAATGGGCAACCAAAATAAAAATTAAACTAGAGCAGTGTGCATAACCCACATATTCCCTACAGCCCCCCCTCCCCCCCCCCCCCTCAGTTAAACACGGCCATCAATAGTCAATCAAGAGCTGAAATTTTCAACGTCCAGTTGGTGCATTTTCCTTGGACGAACCTGGTTTATTTATAATACCGATCTCTGTTTTTCCCACAGAAGCTACACACCAGGTTTCATTAAAATCCTTGCAGTTGTTCTTGAGATCTCTTGTTAACAAACTCATTCCGATGCTGAATAATTTCCAGACTTTCATAAATTTCAAAGTTCATTTGGCTCATTTTCCTTGAACCAACCTAACCCATTGACAATACCTATCCTTCGTAGTGCACACAGAATAAACACACCAGGTTTCATTAAAATCCTTGCAGTTGTTCTTGAGATATCGTGTTAACAATAGTCAATGAAGAGCTGAAATTTTTCTAAGTCCAGCTGGTCCATTTTCTTTGGACGGAACTGGCCCATTTACAATATCGATCTGTGTTTGCTCCCATAGAAGCTACATACTAAGTTTCATGAAGATTTTTGCAGGAGTTTATAAGTTATCGTGTTAACAAGCTCTTGATGACAGACCGTAAGAGCGACAGACCGACACGCGGTCGATCGCATATATTCCACACAGGTTCTACCTGTGGGGAATAAATCACCCATTTGACCAAATTTTGGCCGATCTCCAAACAAGCACATGTAAAGAACAATCGGAGGCCTTTAAAAAGTAAACACCAATAAATTATACCTTAAAATAACCACAACCTGATAAAAAAAATCACACGAACTACTAGAGAGAAAAACTGGGGAGCTTTGTAAAACATTCAATATTGTTAATTATGAAAAGCATTTGAAAATTTTATTAATGATTTAATAAAACATTACTTTTCTCATTTTTTTAGACTACAGGACGCCTTGAAAAGTGAAACTTGATTAAAAATTAAACGAAATACTTAAAAAGAGAAGAGAAATAAGAAATTCCTTAAGTTAACAAAAACTGGGAGTTTTCTGAAAAAAACTTAGCACTCTAAAGTAACTTTGTCAATGTAATAAACTATTGAATTTGTTCGCATGCCACAGAAAGTTACAACGCTCCAATTTTTTCCAGCCTCGGGTACATCTCTGGTTGACGTGCTACCCGGCACTAGTAGCACGTTAATCGATGTTCTCAACGTCCTGGTATCGGCGCTGACCACATCTTTAGTCCCCAAGAGTGTCAGTATATGGTCAACACCCCGGCATTCGGTGCTGATCATATCAGTATACTCAGCGACTAAGCTACCATGAAAGTACCTTTAGCTGGAAGATGCGAGCGCTACGCCAGCTGTGTTTTTATGAAATCTTAACTTTTGATGACAATATTTTGGCAAAATTTCGCCAAACCCAAGAAAAACTACAATGCTGCAGGGATAATTCCTGTAAATTCCAAACTAGGGTGTCAAGGGGCATTGATCCAATTCTGGGAGAAAAAATATTCTGGAAACTGGTTACGGAAAAATATAGAAGCCCCCCCCCCCCCTCCATCTGGCCAGATTCTGGCGGATGGCAAAGAAAACTAATTTTTCAAGAGAGGCCTACAAAGATATATAAAATTTAAAGAAAATCTGATCAAAATTGTTGGAAAAAAGCATTTTGAAAATGGGCAACCAAAATAAAAATTAACCTAGAGCAGTGTGCATAACCCACATATTCCCTACAGCCCCCCCTCCCCCCCCCCCCCCCCCTCAGTTAAACACGGCCATCAATAGTCAATCAAGAGCTGAAATTTTCAACGTCCAGTTGGTGCATTTTCCTTGGACGAACCTGGTTTATTTATAATACCGATCTCTGTTTTTCCCACAGAAGCTACACACCAGGTTTCATTAAAATCCTTGCAGTTGTTCTTGAGATCTCTTGTTAACAAACTCATTCCGATCCTGAATAATTTCCAGAGTTTCATAAATTTCAAAGTTCATTTGGCTCATTTTCCTTGAAACAACCTAACCCATTGACAATACCTATCCTTGATAGTGCACACAGAATATACACACCAGGTTTCACTAAAATCCTTGCAGTTGTTCTTGAGATATCGTGTTAACAATAGTCAATGAAGAGCTGAAATTTTCTAAGTCCAGCTGGTCCATTTTCTTTGGACGGAACTGGCCCATTTACAATATCAATCTGTGTTTGCTCCCATAGAAGCTACATACTAAGTTTCATGAAGATTTTTGCAGGAGTTTATAAGTTATCGTGTTAACAAGCTCTTGATGACAGACCGTAAGAGCGACAGACCGACACGCGGTCGATCGCATATATTCCACACAGGTTCTACCTGTGGGGAATAAATCACCCATTTGACCAAATTTTGGCCGATCTCCAAACAAGCACATGTAAAGAACAATCGGAGGCCTTTAAAAAGTAAACACCAATAAATTATACCTTAAAATAACCACAACCTGATAAAAAAAAATCAAACGAACTATTAGAGAGTAAAACTGGGGAGCTTTGTAAAACATTCAATATTGTTAATTATGAAAAGCTTTTGAAAATTTTATTAATGATATAATAAAACATTACTTTTCTAATTTTTTTAGACTACAGGACGCCTTGAAACTTGATTAAAAATTAAACGAAATACTTAAAAAGAGAAGAGAAATAAAAATTTCCTTAAGTTAACAAAAACTGGGAGTTTTCTGAAAAAAAACTTAGCACTCTAAAGTAACTTTGTCAATGAAATAAACTATTAAATTTGTTCGCATGCCACAGAAAATTACAGCGCTCAAATTTTTTCCAGCCTCAGGTACATATCTGGTTGACGTGCTACCCGGCACTAGTAGCACGTTAATCGATGTTCTCAACGTCCTGGTATCGGCGCTGACCACATCTTTAGTCCCCAAGAGTGTCAGTATATGGTCAACAACCCGGCATTCGGTGCTGATCATATCAGTATACTCAGCGACTAAGCTACCATGAAAGTACCTTTAGCTGGTAGATTAAAGCGCCACGCCACCTGTGTTTTTTTTATGAAATCTCCACTTTTGTTGTCAATATTTTGGCAAAATTTCGCCGAAACCAAGAAAAACACTAAAATGCTGCTGGGATAATTCCTGTCAATTTCAAACTAGGGTGTCAAGGGGCACTGATCCAATTCTGGGAGAAAAACTATTCTGAAAACTGGTTACGGAAAAATATAGAAGCCCCCTTCCTTCCCCCCTTATTTGGCCAGATTCTATCGGATAGCGAAGAAAACTAATTTTTCAAGAGACGACAACAAAGATATATAAAATTTAAAGAAAATCTGATCAAAATTGTGGGAGAAAAAGCATTTTGAAAATGGGCAACCAGAAAAAAAAAAGAAAAATCACCCGTTTGACCAAATTTTGGCCGATCGCCAAACAAGCACATGTAAAGAACAATCTGAGGCCTTTAAAAAGTAATAATAACACCAATAAATTCAAAAATACCCACCATTTGGCTAATTTTTAGTGAATCATCAAAAAACGTAATGTTTTCAAGAGAAGCCTTCCTAGAGAACATTGCTTCAAAATTTAAAGAAAATCCGGGAGAAGATGCATTTCGGAAATTGGCAACCAAAAATTACAAATGTCATCTCCCATTTGGCCAGTTTTTAGCGGATCACCAAAAAAGGGAAATTTTCAAGAGATACCTACCAACAGAAAAACCGTACAAAACTGAAAAGGAAATGCGAATAAGTTTTTAAAAAATTCCCCCATTTAGCCAATCTTGGGCGGATCGAGCAAAAACACGATATAACATCCTCAGGCAGACAGAAATGTCACGTAAAAACTATCAGTCGCACTGCCAAAAATCTATTTCATGCAGGATTGTGCTAGCTGTTTGACTTTGCTGCATAAGCACCTTCGCAGCAACCTTCGCAGCAACCTTCGCAGCAACCTTCGCAGCAACCTTCGCAGCAACAGCAAACTAACGGTTTCTTGACTTCGCCAGTTCAAAACTTCTCTTTCGCGCCAGCCCTACAAAACAGCATACATACATTATACGCATTTAATATCGAAAATGCTTGGGCAAAATGGGCATCTTTTTTCGGATGCATAATAAACGTATAAAATACCAAAACGTTGCCTATTTTCAACAAGTCGCCATTTCGTCAATTTTTGGTCGAATCGAAAAATTACAACGTCGCACACTTTCAATATATATATTTTCACTGTAGCAACAATTAAAAGCCAGGGTTGCATAGCAGCTGAGATATCGCGTGCCCAAAGTTTCCCTGTACGCAACAGATATACTAAAACATTGCCTATTTTCAACAAGTCGCCATTTCGTCATTTTTTTGGTCGAATCGAAAAATAATACGACGTTTCACAACTTCAATATATATTTTTTCACTGTCGCAAAAATCAAAAGCCAGGGTTGAATAGCGGCTGAGATATCGCTTGCACAAATTTGTGCTTCCAAGTGTCGCCAGACGGAAGGACGGACGGACGGACGGACACACCAAATGCTATGTATGTCTGACTTACGGGGGAGATATATAAATATCCGCATTTCTAGATACATATATTATACGTATAAAATGCGTGGGGAACTAGATGCTGTCAGAGAGCAGCAATATCCCCCGTGAAACCCTAAATATTACCCCTATGCAATATCTAAGCTAATGGATTACCATTGACAGGAAACTGGACACCCTTCCTTGAAGTCCACTCCGTTTGCATATATGTCGATTTATGACGATTTTTAAAAGCCTGTCATTTTGTCAATTTTGCTTCGATCAAACTGAAACCTTGACGTTGCACATCTTTATACCCTATATGTTGCCTATATGAAATATGAAAGCTGAATTATGCTACGTTGATATAGAAGTGGTGTCCACAAAGTCCTATACATGTGCACATATGTCTATTTTCAACGATTTTCAAAAGCCTGTCAATTTGTCAATTTTGCTTCGATCAAACTGAAACCTTAACGTTGCACATCTTTATACCCTATATTTTGCCTATATGAAATATGAAAGCTGAATTATGCTTCGTTGATATAGAAGTGGTGTCCACAAAGTCCTATACATGTGCACATATGTCTATTTTCGACGATTTTCAAAAGCCTGTCAATTTGTCAATTTTGCTTCGATCAAACTGAAACCTTGACGTTGCACATCTTTGTACCCTATATTTTGCCTGTATGAAATATGAAAGCTGAATTATGCTTCGTTGATATAGAAGTGGTGTCCACAAAGTCCTATACATGTGCACATATGTCTATTTCGACGATTTTCAAAAGCCTGTCAATTTGTCAATTTTGCTTCGATCAAACTGAAACCTTGACGTTGCACATCTTTATACCCTATATTTTGCCTGTATGAAATATGAAAGCTGAATTATGCTTCGTTGATATAGAAGTGGTGTCCACAAAGTCCTATACATGTGCACATATGTCTATTTTCGACGATTTTCAAAAGCCTGTCAATTTGTCAATTTTGCTTCGATCAAACTGAAACCTTGACGTTGCACATCTTTATACCCTATATTTTGCCTGTATGAAATATGAAAGCTGAATTATGCTTCGTTGATATAGAAGTGGTGTCCACAAAGTCCTATACATGTGCACATATGTCTATTTTCGACGATTTTCAAAAGCCTGTCAATTTGTCAATTTTGCTTCGATCAAACTGAAACCTTGACGTTGCACATCTTTATACCCTATATTTTGCCTGTATGAAATATGAAAGCTGAATTATGCTTCGTTGATATAGAAGTGGTGTCCACAAAGTCCTTAGCTTGAAGACGGGGACGGACGGACGGACGGACGGGCCAACGAGAGGTATCTTATGTGGTGGTTGCATTATGTGGTAGCATTTGATATGCCTGAAATGCATTTAAGTGGTAGGTCACGGACAAGATTATTTGAGAATACAAAATACTTATGTGGTGGTTTATATTTGCCCGTGCCCTTGTGTGGTTCCCAGCAGGCGTCATGTCAATGTCAATAATGTTTATGCTTTGTGTGTGACATTTGTAAATAAACGGAATTATATATGTGGCACTTTACTGTATAAAGATATTTTACAACTTATCTTTCACAACTGCGCATATTTTATTCCCACTTGCAAACTTCGTTTGCAATGGGAATAAGTTTGCAGTTTTTCTGGAAATTTCTGCCCTTTTTTTTTCCTTTTTTTTTCTCTTTTTTTTTTCCGTCACGGAGGTTTCCAGAAAACTCCTCCTACGCTATTTGACGTAGGACGACGAAATTTGGCACAGTGATAGAGGGTGACGAGATGTCGTCAAATCCGCAAAATTTTTTGACCTTGATGGTCAAGGTCAAATTTGAGGTCAAAGTTTTTCCTGACCTCAAAGTGGTTTCCAGAAAACTCCTCCTACAGGGTTTGTCGTAAAAAGACGGCATGTGGCAGAGACATAGAGGGTAATGAGTTGTCGTCAAATCCGTAAAATTTTTTGACCTTGCACCTCAGAGGTCAAGGTCAAATTGAGGTCAAAATATTTTTGAAAACACCTATTAATCAAGAAAAGTAGCCAAAAAGGTGCTCAAATCCCAGTGTGAATGCATAAAACGTACTAAGTAAAGTGTAAACTTTCATCACTAACCTTGACCTTGAGGGTCAAGGTCAAAGGTCACGTGACTTCACGCGTCCTTAACGACAGGCCGACTCATCTCGAAAACGGTGAGAGATAGAGCGATTTTGAGCTCATTTTCGACCCTTTGGGCCTAAACAACGTTACATAAGAGGTACCTCGGTGACCTTGACCTTCTGGGTCACGGTCAAGGTCAAAAACCGGAAGTTGACTATCATCTCGAAAACGGTTAGAGATAGAGCGATTTTGAGCTCATTTTCGACCCTTTGGGCCTAAACAACGTTACATAAGAGGTACCTCGGTGACCTTGACCTTCTGGGTCACGGTCAAGGTCAAAAACCGGAAGTTGACTATCATCTCGAAAACGGTTAGAGATAGAGCGATTTTGAGCTCATTTTCGACCCTTTGGGCCTAAACAACGTTACATAAGAGGTACCTCGGTGACCCTGACCTTCTGGGTCACGGTCAAGGTCAAAAACCGGAAGTTGACTATTATCTCGAAAACGGTTAGAGATAGAGCGATTTTGAGCTCATTTTCGACCCTTTGGGCCTAAACAACATTACATAAGAGGTACCTCGGTGACCTTGACCTTCTGGGTCACGGTCAAGGTCAAAAACCGGAAGTTGACTATTATCTCGAAAACGGTTAGAGATAGAGCGATTTTGAGCTCATTTTCGACCCTTTGGGCCTAAACAACGTTACATAAGAGGTACCTCGGTGACCTTGACCTTCTGGGTCACGGTCAAGGTCAAAAACCGGAAGTTGACTATTATCTCGAAAACGGTTAGAGATAGAGCGATTTTGAGCTCATTTTCGACCCTTTGGGCCTAAACAACGTTACATAAGAGGTACCTCGGTGACCTTGACCTTCTGGGTCACGGTCAAGGTCAAAAACCGGAAGTTGACTATTATCTCGAAAACGGTTAGAGATAGAGCGGTTTTGAGCTCATTTTCGACCTTTTGGGCCTAAACAACGTTACATAAGAGGTACCTCGGTGACCTTGACCTTCTGGGTCACGGTCAAGGTCAAAAACCGGAAGTTGACTATCATCTCGAAACGGTTAGAGATAGAGCGATTTTGAGCTCATTTTCGACCCTTTGGTCCTAAACAACGTTACATAAGAGGTACCTCGGTGACCTTGACCTTCTGGGTCAAGGTCAAGCTCAAAAACCGGAAGTTGACTATTATCTCGAAAACGGTTAGAGATAGAGCGATTTTGAGCTCATTTTCGACCCTTTGGGCCTAAACAAAATTACATAAGAGGTACCTCGGTGACCTTGACCTTCTGGGTCAAGGTCAAGGTCAAAAACCGGAAGTTGACTATTATCTCGAAAACGGTTAGAGATAGAGCGATTTTGAGCTCATTTTCGACCCTTTGGGCCTAAACAAAGTTACATAAGAGGTACCTCGTTGACCTTGACCTTCTGGGTCACGGTCAAGGTCAAAAACCGGAAGTTGACTATTATCTCGAAAACCGTTAGAGATAGAGCGATTTTGAGCTCATTTCGACCCTTTGGGCCTAAACAACGTTACATAAGAGGTACCTCGGTGACCTTGACCTTCTGGGTCACGGTCAAGGTCAAAAACCGGAAGTTGACTATTATCTCGAAAACGGTTAGAGATAGAGCGATTTTGAGCTCATTTTCGACCCTTTGGGCCTAAACAACGTTACATAAGAGGTACCTCGGTGACCTTGACCTTCTGGGTCAAGGTCAAGGTCAAAAACCGGAAGTTGACTATTATCTCGAAAACGGTTAGAGATAGAGCGATTTTGAGCTCATTTTCGACCCTTTGGGCCTAAACAAAGTTACATAAGAGGTACCTCGTTGACCTTGACCTTCTGGGTCAAGGTCAAGGTCAAAAACCGGAAGTTGACTATTATCTCGAAAACGGTTAGAGATAGAGCGATTTTGAGCTCATTTTCGACCCTTTGGGCCTAAACAAAGTTACATAAGAGGTACCTCGTTGACCTTGACCTTCTGGGTCAAGGTCAAGGTCAAAAACCGGAAGTTGACTATTATCTCGAAAACGGTTAGAGATAGAGCGATTTTGAGCTCATTTTCGACCCTTTGGGCCTAAACAAAGTTACATAAGAGGTACCTCGTTGACCTTGACCTTCTGGGTCACGGTCAAGGTCAAAAACCGGAAGTTGACTATTATCTCGAAAACGGTTAGAGATAGAGCGATTTTGAGCTCATTTTCGACCCCTTTGGGCCTAAACAACGTTACATAAGAGGTACCTTGGTGACCTTGACCTTCTGGGTCACGGTCAAGGTCAAAAACCGGAAGTTGACTATTATCTCGAAAACGGTTAGAGATAAAGCGATTTTGAGCTCATTTTCGACCCTTTGGGCCTAAACAACGTTACATAAGAGGTACCTCGGTGACCTTGACCTTCTGGGTCACGGTCAAGGTCAAAAACCGGAAGTTGACTATTATCTCGAAAACGGTTAGAGATAGAGCGATTTTGAGCTCATTTTCGACCCTTTGGGCCTAAACAACGTTACATAAGAGGTACATCGGTGACCTTGACCTTCTGGGTCACGGTCAAGGTCAAAAACCGGAAGTTGACTATTATCTCGAAAACGGTTAGAGATAGAGCGATTTTGAGCTCATTTTCGACCCTTTGGGCCTAAACAACGTTACATAAGAGGTACCTTGGTGACCTTGACCTTCTGGGTCACGGTCAAGGTCAAAAACCGGAAGTTGACTATTATCTCGAAAACGGTTAGAGATAAAGCGATTTTGAGCTCATTTTCGACCCTTTGGGCCTAAACAACGTTACATAAGAGGTACCTCGGTGACCTTGACCTTCTGGGTCACGGTCAAGGTCAAAAACCGGAAGTTGACTATTATCTCGAAAACGGTTAGAGATAAAGCGATTTTGAGCTCATTTCGACCCTTTGGGCCTAAACAACGTTACATAAGAGGTACCTCGGTGACCTTGACCTTCTGGGTCACGGTCAAGGTCAAAAACCGGAAGTTGACTATTATCTCGAAAACGGTTAGAGATAGAGCGATTTTGAGCTCATTTTCGACCCTTTGGTCCTAAAACAACGTTACATAAGAGGTACCTCGGTGACCTTGACCTTCTGGGTCAAGGTCAAGGTCAAAAACGGAAGTTGACTATTATCTCGAAAACGGTTAGAGATAGAGCGATTTTGAGCTCATTTTCGACCCTTTGGGCCTAAACAAAGTTACATAAGAGGTACCTCGGTGACCTTGACCTTCTGGGTCACGGTCAAGGTCAAAAACCGGAAGTTGACTATTATCTCGAAAACGGTTAGAGATAGAGCGATTTTGAGCTCATTTTCGACCCTTTGGGCCTAAACAAAGTTACATAAGAGGTACCTCGGTGACCTTGACCTTCTGGTCACGGTCAAGGTCAAAAACCGGAAGTTGACTATTATCTCGAAAACGGTTAGAGATAGAGCGATTTTGAGCTCATTTTCGACCCTTTGGGCCTAAACAACGTTACATAAGAGGTACCTCGGTGACCTTGACCTTCTGGGTCACGGTCAAGGTCAAAAACCGGAAGTTGACTATCATCTCGAAAACGGTTAGAGATAGAGCGATTTTGAGCTCATTTTCGACCCTTTGGGCCTAAACAACGTTACATAAGAGGTACCTTGGTGACCTTGACCTTCTGGGTCACGGTCAAGGTCAAAAACCGGAAGTTGACTATCATCTCGACCGAAAACGGTTAGAGATAGAGCGATTTTGAGCTCATTTTCGACCCTTTGGGCCTAAACAACGTTACATAAGAGGTACCTTGGTGACCTTGACCTTCTGGGTCACGGTCAAGGTCAAAAACCGGAAGTTGACTATCATCTCGAAAACGGTTAGAGATAGAGCGATTTTGAGCTCATTTTCGACCCTTTGGGCCTAAACAACGTTACATAAGAGGTACCTCGGTGACCTTGACCTTCTGGTCACGGTCAAGGTCAAAAACCGGAAGTTGACTATTATCTCGAAAAAGGTTAAAGATAGAGCGATTTTGAGCTCATTTTCGACCCTTTGGGCCTAAACACCGTTACATAAGAGGTACCTCGGTGACCTTGACCTTCTGGGTCACGGTCAAGGTCAAAAACCGGAAGTTGACTATTATCTCGAAAACGGTTAGAGATAGAGCGATTTTGAGCTCATTTTCGACCCTTTGATCCTAAACAACGTTACATAAGAGGTACCTCGGTGACCTTGACCTTCTGGGTCAAGGTCAAGGTCAAAAACCAAAAGTTGACTATTATCTCGAAAACGGTTAGAGATAGAGCGATTTTGAGCTCATTTTCGACCCTTTGGGCCTAAACAAAGTTACATAAGAGGTACCTCGTTGACCTTGACCTTCTGGGTCACGGTCAAGGTCAAAAACCGGAAGTTGACTATTATCTCGAAAACGGTTAGAGATAGAGCGATTTTGAGCTCATTTTCGACCCTTTGGGCCTAAACAACGTTACATAAGAGGTACCTCGGTGACCTTGACCTTCTGGGTCACGGTCAAGGTCAAAAACCGGAAGTTGACTATCATCTCGAAAACGGTTAGAGATAGAGCGATTTTGAGCTCATTTTCGACCCTTTGGGCCTAAACAACGTTACATAAGAGGTACATCGGTGACCTTGACCTTCTGGGTCACGGTCAAGGTCAAAAACCGGAAGTTGACTATTATCTCGAAAACGGTTAGAGATAGAGCGATTTTGAGCTCATTTTCGACCCTTTGGGCCTAAACAACGTTACATAAGAGGTACCTCGGTGACCTTGACCTTCTGGGTCACGGTCAAGGTCAAAAAACCGGAAGTTGACTATCATCTCGAAAACGGTTAGAGATAGAGCGATTTTGAGCTCATTTTCGACCCTTTGGGCCTAAACAACGTTACATAAGAGGTACCTCGGTGACCTTGACCTTCTGGGTCAAGGTCAAGGTCAAAAACCAAAAGTTGACTATTATCTCGAAAACGGTTAGAGATAGAGCGATTTTGAGCTCATTTTCGACCCTTTGGGCCTAAACAAAGTTACATAAGAGGTACCTCGTTGACCTTGACCTTCTGGGTCACGGTCAAGGTCAAAAACCGGAAGTTGACTATTATCTCGAAAACGGTTAGAGATAGAGCGATTTTGAGCTCATTTTCGACCCTTTGGGCCTAAACAACGTTACATAAGAGGTACCTCGGTGACCTTGACCTTCTGGGTCACGGTCAAGGTCAAAAACCGGAAGTTGACTATCATCTCGAAAACGGTTAGAGATAGAGCGATTTTGAGCTCATTTTCGACCCTTTGGGCCTAAACAACATTACATAAGAGGTACATCGGTGACCTTGACCTTCTGGGTCACGGTCAAGGTCAAAAACCGGAAGTTGACTATTATCTCGAAAACGGTTAGAGATAGAGCGATTTTGAGCTCATTTTCGACCCTTTGGGCCTAAACAACGTTACATAAGAGGTACCTTGGTGACCTTGACCTTCTGGGTCACGGTCAAGGTCAAAAACCGGAAGTTGACTATTATCTCGAAAACGGTTAGAGATAGAGCGATTTTGAGCTCATTTTCGACCCTTTGGGCCTAAACAACGTTACATAAGAGGTACCTCGTTGACCTTGACCTTCTGGGTCACGGTCAAGGTCAAAAACCGGAAGTTGACTATCATCTCGAAAACGGTTAGAGATAGAGCGATTTTGAGCTCATTTTCGACCCTTTGGGCCTAAACAACGTTACATAAGAGGTACATCGGTGACCTTGACCTTCTGGGTCACGGTCAAGGTCAAAAACCGGAAGTTGACTATTATCTCGAAAACGGTTAGAGATAGAGCGATTTTGAGCTCATTTTCGACCCTTTGGGCCTAAACAACGTTACATAAGAGGTACCTTGGTGACCTTGACCTTCTGGGTCACGGTCAAGGTCAAAAACCGGAAGTTGACTATCATCTCGAAAACGGTTAGAGATAGAGCGATTTTGAGCTCATTTTCGACCCTTTGGGCCTAAACAACGTTACATAAGAGGTACCTCGGTGACCTTGACCTTCTGGGTCACGGTCAAGGTCAAAAACCGGAAGTTGACTATTATCTCGAAAACGGTTAGAGATAGAGCGATTTTGAGCTCATTTTCGACCCTTTGGGCCTAAACAACGTTACATAAGAGGTACCTCGGTGACCTTGACCTTCTGGGTCACGGTCAAGGTCAAAAACCGGAAGTTGACTATTATCTCGAAAACGGTTAGAGATAGAGCGATTTTGAGCTCATTTTCGACCCTTTGGGCCTAAACAACGTTACATAAGAGGTACCTCGGTGACCTTGACCTTCTGGGTCAAGGTCAAGGTCAAAAACCAAAAGTTGACTATTATCTCGAAAACGGTTAGAGATAGAGCGATTTTGAGCTCATTTTCGACCCTTTGGGCCTAAACAAAGTTACATAAGAGGTACCTCGTTGACCTTGACCTTCTGGGTCACGGTCAAGGTCAAAAACCGGAAGTTGACTATTATCTCGAAAACGGTTAGAGATAGAGCGATTTTGAGCTCATTTTCGACCCTTTGGGCCTAAACAACGTTACATAAGAGGTACATCGGTGACCTTGACCTTCTGGGTCACGGTCAAGGTCAAAAACCGGAAGTTGACTATTATCTCGAAAACGGTTAGAGATAGAGCGATTTTGAGCTCATTTTCGACCCTTTGGGCCTAAACAACGTTACATAAGAGGTACCTTGGTGACCTTGACCTTCTGGGTCACGGTCAAGGTCAAAAACCGGAAGTTGACTATTATCTCGAAAACGGTTAGAGATAGAGCGATTTTGAGCTCATTTTCGACCCTTTGGGCCTAAACAACGTTACATAAGAGTTACCTCGGTGACCTTGACCTTCTGGGTCACGGTCAAGGTCAAAAACCGGAAGTTGACTATCATCTCGAAAACGGTTAGAGATAGAGCGATTTTGAGCTCATTTTCGACCCTTTGGGCCTAAACAACGTTACATAAGAGGTACCTCGGTGACCTTGACCTTCTGGGTCACGGTCAAGGTCAAAAACCGGAAGTTGACTATTATCTCGAAAACGGTTAGAGATAGAGCGATTTTGAGCTCATTTTCGACCCTTTGGGCCTAAACAACGTTACATAAGAGGTACCTTGGTGACCTTGACCTTCTGGGTCACGGTCAAGGTCAAAAACCGGAAGTTGACTATCATCTCGAAAACGGTTAGAGATAGAGCGATTTTGAGCTCATTTTCGACCCTTTGGGCCTAAACAACGTTACATAAGAGGTACATCGGTGACCTTGACCTTCTGGGTCACGGTCAAGGTCAAAAACCGAAAGTTGACTATTATCTCGAAAACGGTTAGAGATAGAGCGATTTTGAGCTCATTTTCGACCCTTTGGGCCTAAACAACGTTACATAAGAGGTACCTTGGTGACCTTGACCTTCTGGGTCACGGTCAAGGTCAAAAACCGGAAGTTGACTATCATCTCGAAAACGGTTAGAGATAGAGCGATTTTGAGCTCATTTTCGACCCTTTGGGCCTAAACAACGTTACATAAGAGGTACCTCGGTGACCTTGACCTTCTGGGTCACGGTCAAGGTCAAAAACCGGAAGTTGACTATTATCTCGAAAACGGTTAGAGATAGAGCGATTTTGAGCTCATTTTCGACCCTTTGGGCCTAAACAACGTTACATAAGAGGTACATCGGTGACCTTGACCTTCTGGGTCACGGTCAAGGTCAAAAACCGGAAGTTGACTATTATCTCGAAAACGGTTAGAGATAGAGCGATTTTGAGCTCATTTTCGACCCTTTGGGCCTAAACAACGTTACATAAGAGGTACCTCGGTGACCTTGACCTTCTGGGTCACGGTCAAGGTCAAAAACCGGAAGTTGACTATTATCTCGAAAACGGTTAGAGATAGAGCGATTTTGAGCTCATTTTCGACCCTTTGGGCCTAAACAACATTACATAAGAGGTACCTCGGTGACCTTGACCTTCTGGGTCACGGTCAAGGTCAAAAACCGGAAGTTGACTATTATCTCGAAAACGGTTAGAGATAGAGCGATTTTGAGCTCATTTTCGACCCTTTGGGCCTAAACAACGTTACATTAGAGGTACCTCGGTGACCTTGACCTTCTGGGTCACGGTCAAGGTCAAAAACCCGAAGTTGACTATTGTCTCGAAAAAGGTTAGAGATAGAGCGATTTTGAGCTCATTTTCGACCCTTTGGGCCTAAACAACATTACATAAGAGGTACCTCGGTGACCTTGACCTTCTGGGTCACGGTCAAGGTCAAAAACCGGAAGTTGACTATCATCTCGAAAACGGTTAGAGATAGAGCGACTTTGAGCTCATTTTCGACCCTTTGGGCCTAAACAACGTTACATAAGAGGTACCTCGGTGACCTTGACCTTCTGGGTCACGGTCAAGGTCAAAAACCGGAAGTTGACTATTATCTCGAAAACGGTTAGAGATAGAGCGATTTTGAGCTCATTTTCGACCCTTTGGGCCTAAACAACGTTACATTAGAGGTACCTCGGTGACCTCGACCTTCTGGGTCACGGTCAAGGTCAAAAACCGGAAGTTGACTATTATCTCGAAAACGGTTAGAGATAGAGCGACTTTGAGCTCATTTTCGACCCTTTGGGCCTAAACAACGTTACATAAGAGGTACCTCGGTGACCTTGACCTTCTGGGTCACGGTCAAGGTCAAAAACCGGAAGTTGACTATTATCTCGAAAACGGTTAGAGATAGGGCGATTTTGAGCTCATTTTCGACCCTTTGGGCCTAAACAACGTTACATAAGAGGTACCTCGGTGACCTTGACCTTCTGGGTCACGGTCAAGGTCAAAAACCGGAAGTTGACTATCATCTCGAAAACGGTTAGAGATAGAGCGATTTTGAGCTCATTTTCGACCCTTTGGGCATAAACAACGTTACATAAGAGGTACCTCGGTGACCTTGACCTTCTGGGTCACGGTCAAGGTCAAAAACCGGAAGTTGACTATTATCTCGAAAACGGTTAGAGATAGAGCGATTTTGAGCTCATTTTCGACCCTTTGGGCCTAAACAACGTTACATAAGAGGTACCTTGGTGACCTTGACCTTCTGGGTCACGGTCAAGGTCAAAAACCGGAAGTTGACTATCATCTCGAAAACGGTTAGAGATAGAGCGATTTTGAGCTCATTTTCGACCCTTTGGGCCTAAACAACGTTACATAAGAGGTACATCGGTGACCTTGACCTTCTGGGTCACGGTCAAGGTCAAAAACCGGAAGTTGACTATTATCTCGAAAACGGTTAGAGATAGAGCGATTTTGAGCTCATTTTCGACCCTTTGGGCCTAAACAACGTTACATAAGAGGTACCTTGGTGACCTTGACCTTCTGGGTCACGGTCAAGGTCAAAAACCGGAAGTTGACTATCATCTCGAAAACGGTTAGAGATAGAGCGATTTTGAGCTCATTTTCGACCCTTTGGGCCTAAACAACGTTACATAAGAGGTACCTCGGTGACCTTGACCTTCTGGGTCACGGTCAAGGTCAAAAACCGGAAGTTGACTATTATCTCGAAAACGGTTAGAGATAGAGCGATTTTGAGCTCATTTTCGACCCTTTGGGCCTAAACAACGTTACATAAGAGGTACCTCGGTGACCTTGACCTTCTGGGTCACGGTCAAGGTCAAAAACCGGAAGTTGACTATTATCTCGAAAACGGTTAGAGATAGAGCGATTTTGAGCTCATTTTCGACCCTTTGGGCCTAAACAACGTTACATAAGAGGTACCTCGGTGACCTTGACCTTCTGGGTCAAGGTCAAGGTCAAAAACCAAAAGTTGACTATTATCTCGAAAACGGTTAGAGATAGAGCGATTTTGAGCTCATTTTCGACCCTTTGGGCCTAAACAAAGTTACATAAGAGGTACCTCGTTGACCTTGACCTTCTGGGTCACGGTCAAGGTCAAAAACCGGAAGTTGACTATTATCTCGAAAACGGTTAGAGATAGAGCGATTTTGAGCTCATTTTCGACCCTTTGGGCCTAAACAACGTTACATAAGAGGTACATCGGTGACCTTGACCTTCTGGGTCACGGTCAAGGTCAAAAACCGGAAGTTGACTATTATCTCGAAAACGGTTAGAGATAGAGCGATTTTGAGCTCATTTTCGACCCTTTGGGCCTAAACAACGTTACATAAGAGGTACCTTGGTGACCTTGACCTTCTGGGTCACGGTCAAGGTCAAAAACCGGAAGTTGACTATTATCTCGAAAACGGTTAGAGATAGAGCGATTTTGAGCTCATTTTCGACCCTTTGGGCCTAAACAACGTTACATAAGAGTTACCTCGGTGACCTTGACCTTCTGGGTCACGGTCAAGGTCAAAAACCGGAAGTTGACTATCATCTCGAAAACGGTTAGAGATAGAGCGATTTTGAGCTCATTTTCGACCCTTTGGGCCTAAACAACGTTACATAAGAGGTACCTCGGTGACCTTGACCTTCTGGGTCACGGTCAAGGTCAAAAACCGGAAGTTGACTATTATCTCGAAAACGGTTAGAGATAGAGCGATTTTGAGCTCATTTTCGACCCTTTGGGCCTAAACAACGTTACATAAGAGGTACCTTGGTGACCTTGACCTTCTGGGTCACGGTCAAGGTCAAAAACCGGAAGTTGACTATCATCTCGAAAACGGTTAGAGATAGAGCGATTTTGAGCTCATTTTCGACCCTTTGGGCCTAAACAACGTTACATAAGAGGTACATCGGTGACCTTGACCTTCTGGGTCACGGTCAAGGTCAAAAACCGAAAGTTGACTATTATCTCGAAAACGGTTAGAGATAGAGCGATTTTGAGCTCATTTTCGACCCTTTGGGCCTAAACAACGTTACATAAGAGGTACCTTGGTGACCTTGACCTTCTGGGTCACGGTCAAGGTCAAAAACCGGAAGTTGACTATCATCTCGAAAACGGTTAGAGATAGAGCGATTTTGAGCTCATTTTCGACCCTTTGGGCCTAAACAACGTTACATAAGAGGTACCTCGGTGACCTTGACCTTCTGGGTCACGGTCAAGGTCAAAAACCGGAAGTTGACTATTATCTCGAAAACGGTTAGAGATAGAGCGATTTTGAGCTCATTTTCGACCCTTTGGGCCTAAACAACGTTACATAAGAGGTACCTCGGTGACCTTGACCTTCTGGGTCACGGTCAAGGTCAAAAACCGGAAGTTGACTATTATCTCGAAAACGGTTAGAGATAGAGCGATTTTGAGCTCATTTTCGACCCTTTGGGCCTAAACAACGTTACATAAGAGGTACCTCGGTGACCTTGACCTTCTGGGTCACGGTCAAGGTCAAAAACCGGAAGTTGACTATTATCTCGAAAACGGTTAGAGATAGAGCGATTTTGAGCTCATTTTCGACCCTTTGGGCCTAAACAACATTACATAAGAGGTACCTCGGTGACCTTGACCTTCTGGGTCACGGTCAAGGTCAAAAACCGGAAGTTGACTATTATCTCGAAAACGGTTAGAGATAGAGCGATTTTGAGCTCATTTTCGACCCTTTGGGCCTAAACAACGTTACATTAGAGGTACCTCGGTGACCTTGACCTTCTGGGTCACGGTCAAGGTCAAAAACCCGAAGTTGACTATTGTCTCGAAAAAGGTTAGAGATAGAGCGATTTTGAGCTCATTTTCGACCCTTTGGGCCTAAACAACATTACATAAGAGGTACCTCGTTGACCTTGACCTTCTGGGTCACGGTCAAGGTCAAAAACCGGAAGTTGACTATTATCTCGAAAACGGTTAGAGATAGAGCGACTTTGAGCTCATTTTCGACCCTTTGGGCCTAAACAACGTTACATAAGAGGTACCTCGGTGACCTTGACCTTCTGGGTCACGGTCAAGGTCAAAAACCGGAAGTTGACTATTATCTCGAAAACGGTTAGAGATAGAGCGATTTTGAGCTCATTTTCGACCCTTTGGGCCTAAACAACGTTACATTAGAGGTACCTCGGTGACCTCGACCTTCTGGGTCACGGTCAAGGTCAAAAACCGGAAGTTGACTATTATCTCGAAAACGGTTAGAGATAGAGCGACTTTGAGCTCATTTTCGACCCTTTGGGCCTAAACAACGTTACATAAGAGGTACCTCGGTGACCTTGACCTTCTGGGTCACGGTCAAGGTCAAAAACCGGAAGTTGACTATTATCTCGAAAACGGTTAGAGATAGAGCGATTTTGAGCTCATTTTCGACCCTTTGGGTCTAAACAACGTTACATAAGAGGTACCTCGGTGACCTTGACCTTCTGGGTCACGGTCAAGGTCAAAAACCGGAAGTTGACTATTATCTCGAAAACGGTTAGAGATAGAGCGACTTTGAGCTCATTTTCGACCCTTTGGGCCAAAAAGACGTTATATAAGAGGTACCTCGGTGATCTTGACCTCCTCCGTCATGTTCAAGGTCAAAAACTGTCAGTTGACCAGTATCTCAACAACGGTTAGAAAATTGAATTTGATTTATTTGTGCCCAAATGAGGTTATATTATATTCACTTCGATGGCATCGTTCAAGATAATAATCCGGAAGCTGACAATTATGTCGAAACACTGAAAATTGTGTGTTTGATTAAATATGTTGTGTCTCTGCCCTTGCAAGTGGGTGCTATTTCGCTACGTGTAGCGAAATTCGGTCTAGTTTAACTTGCGTTGATGCGTGGTGCTTATTTTAGACCACTGCGCATGTTTATTTAACTTGCGTTAATGCATGGTGCTTATTTTAGACCAGTGCGCATGTTTATTTAACTTGCGTTAATGCGTGGTTCGCCTTTGGAAAAACTGCGCATATTTTTTTAACTTGCGTTGATGCGCGGTTCACATTTCGAATCACGGCGCATTTCAACTTAACTTGCGTCGATGTGCGGTTCACATTTCGGTCCAGCGCGCATGCTTGGTTAACGTGCACTGATGCGCGGTTTGTATTTCGGACAACTGCGCATATCTATTTAACTTGCGTCAAAGCGTGGTTCGCATTTCGAACCGGTGCGCATGTCCATTTAGCTTGCGTCGATGCCCGGTTCGCATTTCGGACCACTGCGTATGTTTATGCAACTTACGTTGATGCGCGGTTCACAATTCGGACCAGTGCGCATGATTACATAACTTGCGTCGATGCGTGATTTTTTTCCGACCAGTGGATATATCTAACGTGCGTTAATGCGTGGTGCTTTTTTTGGAAACTGCGCATGTCTATTCAACTTGCGTCGAGGCATGGTTCTTTTGTCGGACCAGTGCGCATGTTTATTTATCTGGCGTCGATGCGCGGTTCGCATTTCGGACTAGTGCGCAGGTTTGTTTAGCTTGCGATGATGCGAGATTCACATTTTGGACCAGTGCGCATGTTTCTTTTATTTGCGTTGATGCACGGTTCTTATTTTAGACAAATGCGCATGTTTATTTAACTTGCGTTGATGCGCGGTTCACATTTCGGACCAGTGCGCATGTTTTTTTATTTGCGTTGATGCACGGTTATTGTTTTAGACAAATGCGCATGTTTATTTAACTTGCATCGATGCGCGGTTCACATTTTGAACAAGTGCGCATGTTTGATAAATGTGCACTGATGCGCGGTTCAAATTTCGGACCAGTGCGCATATTTATTAAACTTGCGTCGATGCGCGGTTCGCATTTCACTTGCGTCCATGCCCGGTTCACATTTCGGACAACTGCGCATGTTTATTTAACTTGCGTTGATGCGCGGTTCACATTTCGGACTAGTGCGCATGATTACTTAACTTGCATCGATGCGTGGGTCTTTGTTCGGACCAGTGCACATATTTATTTAACTTGCGTCGATGCGCGGTTCGCATTTCGAACCAGTGCGCATGTTTATTAACCTTGCGTCCATGTCCGGTTGCGCATTTCGAATCAGTGCGCATGTTTATTCAACTTCCGTTGATGAGCGGTTTGCATTTCGGACTAGTGCGCATGTTCATTTAGCTTGCGTTGATGGGCGTTTCTTATTTTAGACCAGTGTACATGTTTATTTAACTTGCGTTGATGCCCGGTTCAAATTTCGGACAACTGCGCATGTTTATTTAACTTCAGTTGATGCCCGGTTCGCATTTCGGACTAGTGCGCATGTTTATTTAACTTGCGTTGATGCGCGATTCACATTTCGGACCAGTGCGCATGTTTATTTCACTTGCGTTAATGGGCGGTTCGCACTTGGAACCAGTGCGCATGCTTGTTTAACTTGCGTTGATGCGCGGTTTACATTTCGGACCAGTGCACATGTTTATTGAACTTCCGTTGGTGCGTGGTTCACATTTCGGACAACTCCGCATGTTTATTCAGCTTGCGTTGATGCGCGTTTCTTATTTTAGACCAGCGCACATGTTTATTTAACTTGCGTTGATGCCCGGTTCGCATTTCGGACCAGTGCGCATGTTTATTTCACTTGCGTTAATGCGCGGTTCGCATCTGGAACCAGTGCGCATGTTTGTTTAACTTGCGCTGATGCGCGGTTCACATTTCGGATCACGACGCATGTTAACTTAAATTGCGTCGATGTGCGGTTCATATTTCGGACCAGTGTGCATGTTTAAATAATAACCACACATTAGCACAAGTTAAGTAAACGGATAAAACTGTAGGATAAGATTCATTTTGAGGTATTTTCTTCAAAAATTTCCCCTAAAATCAAAATTCAAGATCGAGTCAAAAAGCACAAGTCGTATGCCCGACCAATCTAGGGCTGTCTCGTACTAGATACCAAAAATAAATGAAATCGGATAAAAACTGTAGGAGGAAACGCACTTTGAAGTTTATTCTTCAAAAAATCCCCCAAAATACATACATTGTTCGCAGTGGGTGTATTCTTAAGATTCTCCCCACCCCACAGCGGGATTTAAACAAATGCTGCTCTCCTTATTTGCTTTAGAGATTAGCTTCATAGTTGCATTATTTTCCAACAGATGGTGTTACAGGACAGTTGATCTACGGACTTTGACGGACTCCCTTATGTGGTTTGTTTTGTGCTCAATGGGTGCTTATGTGGCTACCTCATAAGAACCACCACATAAGGAAGAAAAACCACATAAGTGACGGATGTACCGAAAATCCACCACATAGCATAATCATTGTGGGCACGGACGGACAGACGGACGGACGGACAGACGGACAGGCCAACGAGAGGTATCTTATGTGGTGGCTGCATTATGTGGTAGCATTTGATATGCCTGAAATGCACTTAAGTGGTAGGTCACGGACAAGATTATTTGAGAATAAAAAATACTTATGTGGTGGTTTATATTTGCCCGTGCCCTTGTGTGGTTCCCAGCAGGCGTCATGTCAATGTCAATAATGTTTATGCTTTGTGTGTGTCATTTGTAAATAAACGGAATTATATATGTGGTACTTTACTGTATAAAGATACTTTACAACTTATCTTTCATAACTGCCCATATTTATTTAAATTGCGTTGATGCGTGGTGCTTATTTTAGACCAGTGCGCATGTTTATTTAACTTGCGTTAATGCGCGGTTCGCCTTTGGAAAAACTGCGCATATTTTTTTAACTTACGTTGCTGCGCGGTTCACATTTCGGATCACGGCGCATGTCAACTTAACTTGCGTCGATGTGCGGTTCACTTTTCGGACCAGCGCGCATGTTTGGTTAACGTGCACTGATGCGCGGTTTGTATTTCGGATCACTGCGCATATCTATTTAACTTGCGTCAAAGCGTGGTTCGCATTTCGAACCAGTGCGCATGTTCATTTAACTTGCGTCGATGCCCGGTTCGCATTTCGGACCACTGAGCATGTTTATGCAACTTACGTTGATGCGAGGTTCACAATTCGGACCAGTGCGCATGATTACATAACTTGCGTCGATGCGTGTTTTTTTTCCGACCAGTGCATATATTTAACGTGCGTTAATGCGTGGTGCTTATTTCGGAAACTGCGCATGTCTATTCAACTTGCGTCGATGCAGGGTTCTTTTGTCGGACCAGTGCGCATGTTTATGTATCTGGCGGTTCGCATTTCGGACTAGTGCGCAGGTTTGTTTAGCTTGCGTTGATGCGAGATTCACATTTTGGACTAGTGCGCATGTTTCTTTTATTTGCGTTGATGCACGGTTCTTATTTTAGACAAATGCGCATGTTTATTTAACTTGCGTTGATGCGCGGTTCACATTTCGGACCAGTGCGCATGTTTGTTTTATTTGCGTTGATGCACGGTTCTTGTTTTAGACAAATGCGCATGTTTATTTAACTTGCATCGATGCGCGGTTCACATTTTGAACTAGTGCGCATGTTTGGTTAATGTGCACTGATGCGCGGTTCAAATTTCGGACCAGTGCGCATATTTATTAAACTTGCGTCGATGCGCGGTTCGCATTTCGAACCAGTGCGCATGTTTATTTAACTTGCGTCCATGCCCGGTTCACATTTCGGACTAGTGCGCATGTTTATTCAACTTCGCTGATGAGCATTTCGCATTTCGGACTAGTGCGCATGTTCATTTCGCTTGCGTTGGTGCGTGATTCACATTTCGGACAACTGCGCATGTTTATTTAACTTCAGTTGATGCCCGGTTCGCATTTCGGACTAGTGCGCATGTTTATTTAACTTGCGTTGATGCGCGGTTCACATTTCGGATCAGTGCGCATGATTACTTAACTTGCATCGATGCGTGGTGCTTTTTTCGGACCAGTCCACATATTTATTTAACTTGCGTCGATGCGCGGTTCGCATTTCGAACCAGTGCGCATGTTTATTTACCTTGCGTCCATGTCCGGTTGCGCATTTCGAACCAGTGTGCATGTTTATTCAACTTCCGTTGATGAGCGGTTCGCATTTCGGACAACTGCGCATGTTCATTTAGCTTGCGTTGATGCGCATTTCTTATTTTAGACCAGTGCACATGTTTATTTAACTTGCGTTGATGGGCGGTTCGCATTTCGGACCAGTGCGCATGTTTATTTCACTTGCGTTAATGCGCGGTTCGCATTTGGAACCAGTGCGCATGTTTGTATAACTTGCGTTGATGCGCGGTTCACATTTCGGACCAGTGCGCATGATTACTTAACTTGCATCGATGCGTGGTTCTTTTTTCGGCCCAGTCCACATATTTATTTAACTTGCGTCGATGCGCGGTTCGCATTTCGAACCAGTGTGCATGTTTATTTACCTTGCGTCCATGTCCGGTTGCGCATTTCGATTCAGTGCGCATGTTTATTCAACTTCCGTTGATGAGCGGTCGCATTTCGGACTAGTGCGCATGTTCATTTAGCTTGCGTTGATGCGCATTTCTTATTTTAGACCAGTGCACATGTTTATTTAACTTGCGTTGATGCCCGGTTCGCATTTCGGACCAGTGCGCATGTTTATTTCACTTGCGTTAATGCGCGGTTCGCATTTGGAACCAGTGCGCATGTTTGTATAACTTACGTTGATGCGCGGTTCACATTTCGCACCAGTGCGCATGATTACTTAATTTGCATCGATGCGTGGTTCTTTGTTCGGACCAGTGCACATATTTATTTAACTTGCGTCGATGCGCGGTTCGCATTTCGAATCAGTGCGCACGTTTATTTACCTTGCGTCCATGTCCGGTTGCGCATTTCGAACCAGTGCGTGGTTCACATTTCGGACAACTGCGCATGTTTATTCAGCTTGCGTTGATGCGCGTTTCTTATTTTAGACCAGTGCACATGTTTATTTAACTTGCGTTGATGCCCGGTTCGCATTTCGGACCAGTGCGCATGTTTATTTCCCTTGCGTTAATGCGCGGTTCGCATTTGGAACCAGTGCGCATGTTTGTATAACTTGCGTTGATGCGCGGTTCACATTTCGGATCACGGCGCATGTTAACTTAAATTGCGTCGATGCGCGGTTCATATTTCGGACCAGTGTGCATGTTTAAATAATAACCACACATTAACACAAGTTAAATAGACGGATAAAACTGCAGGATAAGATTCAAAAATTCAAGATCGAGTCAAAAAACACAAGTCGTATGCCCGACCCATCTAGGGCTGCCTCATACTAGATACCAAAAATAAATGAAATCGGATAAAAACTGTAGGAGGAAACGCACTTCGAAGTATATTCTTCAAAAAATCCCCAAAAATACAAACATTGTCTGCAGTGGGTGTATTCTTAAGATTCTCCCCACCCCACAGCGGGATTTAAACAAATGCTGCTCTCCTTATTTGCTTTAGAAATTAGCTTTATAGTTGCATTATTTACCAACAGATGGTGTTACAGGACAGTTGATCTACGGACTTTGACGGACTCCCTTATGTGGTATGTTTTGTGCTCAATGGGTGCTTATGTGGCTACCTCATAAGAACCACCACATAAGGAGCAAAAACCACATAAGTGACGGATGTACCGAAAATCCACCACATAACATAATCATTGTGGGCACGGACGGACGGACGGACGGACAATCTCAAACGTATATCCCTCCGTTTCACGGGGGATAATAAGATGCCCATATTGAATCCGCATCCTATACATGTATTTTTCAACGTACAATATGCGCATATTCAACGATTTTTACACATATGAAAATAAATGCCCATTTTCAATTCGTACAGTATACGCATTTTTCCGACGCATATTGTACGAGTATCTAGGGACGGATATTATGCATATATTTTGCATGGGAAAAAAAGATGTCCATATTTGAAACCTATATCAAGCGCATTTTTACTCACGTATATACGACGCATATTTAAGACTGTTTATTACACGCGTTTTCGTCCATGCATGCATATTACACGTCCATGCGTGCAATATGTGACGCATATTAAGCATATAATTTGCGTGGGAAAACTTATGCCCCTATTTGAGGCGCATATTATGCGAATATTTTTACACTTAAATTACACGCATATCTAGGAACGTTTATTAGACGCATTTTCGCCCAAGCATATTACGCGTGTAATATGTTACGCATATTATGCATATATTTTAGAGTGGGAAGAAAAAGACGTCCATATTTGATACGCATAATATGTGAATTGTTTTTCACTTACATTACACGCGTATCTCGCAACGTGTATTATATATATTTATCAAACGTCACATTCATATGCATACCACGTATACGTAACTGTTCAGACAGACATATATGTTCCAGTCCTGACAACCCTTTCCCGGTAAGCAATGAAAGGTTTTCCTTTGGTTTAGAAAAACATGAAACGTTTTCTAAACCGAATAAAAAAACCTTTTAGTGGTTCAAAAAAATTTTCCAAAACCATTTACCAACCAATTCAGTTTAGAAATCGTCATAACTCCAACCAAAAGAAAAAGTTTCAACTGGTATCACGTAAAAACTTTCGGGGTACAGTTAAGCCAGCAATTAAGACGTAAAAAATTACTGATGCATATTTTTTGATAAAATTACTAATTATTGTTCGCTTTAAGATGGGATGTTGGACCTAAGTTTTTTTTAACTCTAAACCATTTTTATCTTTCTGCACTTCATGTGTCGTTCACATATTATTATGGCTTGAACTACTTATATTATCTTGTAGCACTTTTATTCCATATTTGAAACTTATTTACTTTAATTTAAGTAACACTAAACGCACATGGAAATTCCATAAATCTATACAAAATAAATTAAAAACAGGAATTGGGGTATTATCATTATCATCAAACGCCAAAGTTTTGCCATCTTTTTTCTGTTTTACCTTTGTTTCATACATCAATTTTGCATGGCACTTGCTTATAGCAGACCAATAAACATCTTTTATATTGTTGTTAAGATGATTTTTTAGTATTGTTATTCAAAGAATAATCAATTCACACATGTTTTAACTTTAAAGAATCGGGAAATGTAACATATTTTCGGTAAAATGACACGCAGAATATGAAAAGGAATCCTGTGCAGTGAAGACGGAAAAAATTAAATCCACCTGGAACTTGGACCTTTTGGAGTCATCAATACAGTAAGTTTTACCAACCTGTTTTCTAAAATGTTATGCTAACATTTGCTAACATGATAACGTAAGTAAATGGAGTTTAAACCACAACTTTCGACTCAAGAATTGGTTTTAACTTGCGAGTGTACGACATTGTGTACGAAAGCTGCACTGTGCAAAATCCAGGAACGCGCCATTGTCGAAGAGCACATCTGTTTCCACATCTCGCAGCTTCATTTGCCGCCCTCACCCCTTACCCCTCACACCCAACTCCCCCTTTTAACAGAAAGCAAGCTGTGAATATCACAGAGCTCTGAGACGCGCCAGCATGTGCCGCGGAATTCAACTTGTGTTGAGCTGATCAATATTTTATTCAGTAGAGTTGTTGTCTCTGTGTTTATACATAACAGACAGATCTCATTTTAGGTCAGTCGTCTTATCACGATGTTCTGTAGGTGCTTTGTTTAGCTACCGCGGTAGACAAAGGCAATTATGCGGGTACTTGTGCTTCACTGTTTCAAAAAGCAAAAGGAAGTCGGGAATAAATTTAAGTAATTGAAGGTTCGTTTACTTAATTTAGATCTGCTACGAGTGTGAACACTAAAGGCTTATTCTTGTGTCTTACACATGACATTTGCGAAACAGATGAGCAATTGTGGTCGTTTTGAATTCGTTTGCAGACGATTCGATCTTGATTTCGACGAGTGTGTGAAAGAGGACAAGATTTTGCCATAAATTTGTGGTAAGTACAGGATTTTCTTTAAAGGCTTAAAAACCAGAGCGAGAGAGAGAACATGACATATTAAGCGGATTCTCACTTAGAATTTTGCCGAAAAGATTTGGTATTTCGACCGTATTGGGTTGGGGTAAAGTTACAAAAAAAGATACGAGAAAAGATTCGCATTGTATTGTATTGTATTGTATTGTTCTTTAGATCCCTTTCAACTGCTATGGTCATATCGGGATCCCCCTGCCACATTATACTGAAATGGGGCATTCCAGCCCTCCTTCTAACCCTTATATGTGGAGTGCCTCACAGGGTAGCAAGGAGTCCCAATTTTAAAGTCTTAGGTATGACCCGACCGGGGTTTGAACCCACGATCTTCCAGTCTCGAGGCGGACACTCTAACCACTAGGCCCCGGGGCTGGTGCAATTTGGACAAGTGCGCATATTTATTTAGCTTGCGCTGTTTGTTTAGCTTACGTTGATCAGCGTTTTTTGTTTTAGACCAGTGAGCATGTTTATTTAACTTGCGTTGATAAGCGGTTCGCATTTCGGACCACTACGCAAAAATCAACAAAATTCAGTTTGCTTGAAAGTGGGCTATAAAAGAGGCTGAATAATATATTAAATGATTTTTAAAAGGTCAAATGTTGGCTCTTTAGCCCTCAGCCAATATTGGCTGAAGCCTATTGCTATCGGTCAGTCCGGACGTCTGTCGGTCGATAAACTCTTTTGTCTGGATGATATCCCAATAACTATTCATTGGAACTTCACCAAACCTTACAGGAAGACCTTTCAGTCCGTCTGTCCGCCCCTTGCACTTTAAACTTCTTTTTTGTCCGGGTGATATCTCAAAAATTAGTCAGCGGATCTTTACGAAAGATTACAGGAAGTAAGTATATATAATACAAATGTGCAACGGAGGTTTAATTTGTCTGTGTTCGTCCGTCTGTCGAACTTTAAAATTTTTTCTTGTCCGGACGATATGTCAAAAACTATTCATCGGATCTTCATCAAACCTTACAGGAAGATAGTATCTGTAGTGCACATGTGCAAGTGGGGTTCAATTTATCGCTTGTCCGTTCCTCTGTCCGTCCCTTGCACTATAAACTTTTTTCTTGTCCGGATGATATCTAAAAAACTATTCATTGGATCTTCACCAAACCTTACAGGAAGGAAGTATATGTAGTACAGATGTGCAAAAAAAAAAAAGGGTTCAATTTGTCCCATGTCCGTTCGTCTGCCCGTCTGTCGCACTTTACTCTTTTTTCCTTGTCCGGACGATATATCAAAAGAGTAACTCGCCCACAGTGATGTAACTGCTATTGTCTGAGGGCTCTGCATGTCCGATGCCTATGTTTCTTTCCGCGAAAAGAAGTGATGTGTGGGTAATTGGAGCGGTAGGAGCTAACAAAAATGCTCTGTTCATATGATGAATAGCTGATTGCAATTAGAATGAAATACAGTTCAGCATTGGAACATTTTGATATGTTATTGTAAGTCGGTTACAATTTCACTGTTAACCATTCTGAAGAAAATGCAGTCGAAAGAAACTTGTTAGAAAAAGAAAAACCAAAAAAAAACATGTGATCGAGAAAAGAAGATGGGCCTTTTACCGGGGAAAGGTGGTAGAAGATGGACCAAAATGCCTTGATACGTAAGGTCATTGAATGTAAACCACTTGATCTCACACATGGCAAGTGATATAGCGTTCGCATTCTGTTTGAAACAGGTACTTTGTGTGGCATTTTAAAAGACTTAATGCTTCAGTTATAGCTTATAATAGATAATTGCAAAGAAAAAGTAAAAGAGGAGTTAGAAAGAAAGAAATTCCGATTAGTGCCTCTTAAGCCATGCACGCTACACCCACTGCGTTTAGCCGCTTCTTACGCCATGCACGGAACAGAACGCAGTGGATGTATCGTGCACGGCGTAAGGGGCCGTTAATCGGAATTTCTTTCTTTCTAACTCTTCTTTTACTATTTCTTCATTCTTCCCTCTTTTTTTCCCACTTGTTCCTTTAGCAAGTGCGTCCCATTATACCTATCATAGTCGCTTAACGGGACGTTAAACACCAAACCAACCAACAATCAATTCGAAAAAATTGTCTGAAACACGTGGCTTTTACTTTGTTTGGCGATTCGCCAAAATTGGCGGATATAGTGGCGATAAACCGTTTTTGCATTAAAATCTTGACAGACGCTAGGTACATAGCCTTACTGTCTTAAAATATTCGTTACAGGTTATACTTATATGTCATAACTCTTGACATCAGCATTCGTGAGCTCGGACATTATCATGTGCGTACTTGCACAGTAAGGAAAGAATTGTTTATTGATTGATTCATTGATTGATTGCCTCACAATACCAGCCTCGGTGGCCTAGTGGTTAGAGTGTCCGCCTCGAGACTGGAAGATCGAAATGAATCTTGCTTTGAAAGAAGGGAAAAATGTTAAGTTAATTATACAGCTTTTTTGGTTCATACAATGAAAGAGTAGAGAATATATATTCCGTGGCTTCAACACAAAAGAGAAAGATTATTAATTATTGTGTTTTTCATGAAATGTTTTTCAGTAGTAACAGTGGCAGTTCTAAGGCGTGTTTTATGCAGATTACGTTGCGTAACAATTGCATTTTGATGTTACACGTAAGAAGTAGATAGTTTTGCTTGTGTGTCAATTTATAACAAGAAGTACCAGCTTTTCCACAAATAGACGTGCCCGAAACGTTGAGGGACACAGAGCCTGTTGAGGGACAGCCGGAAGGAGTTAGCCTTGTAAGCTTATTATACAAAAAAGTTTCCTATTGTAGAGTAAACATTGGAACATAGGCAGCTTTCTACATGGTGCGCAGTAGTGATGGGCGATCGGTCCAAAATTTGGGCTCGACTATTGTTTCTAAAAACCATGCCGATCATCAATTTAATCGATTGCAGAGCATTATAAATCTAAAATTCGCCAGGTACTTTCCCTTTTCCTGGGTAAGCTTTACCTGGATGTGGCATCAGTTAAAACCGTTTTTAGCGTGGCTTCTCCTGACGCGCGTGTCGTATTTAACAATTTTAAATTAAATTACAAATATTTATACATTATTCTAACTGAGCATTAGTTTGAAAGTGAGCTTATGCCTTTACTAGGAGCTAGAAAAAAACATAAAAAATTGGAACTACTTTTGATTTAGAAAAAACAGAAACTATAGATGGTCCAGGAAAAATTTTGAAAGAAAATGCAGTTTGTAAAATCTGCAACAAAACGTGCAAGTATACAGGAGGAACGACTAATTTAAGTCAACATTTATTTCGTCACCATAATATTAAGCTGACAGAAATACAGGTAAGAATTTCTTCATAAAGGGTAATACAGAATAGTTGTGCATAGATATATTTGGATTGCAAATTTATCTATCATAAAATGATGGTATAACTAAAATTTTACCATGGTTCGTTATATTCTAAAACACTAGTACACATGTTATATGTAAATGTTTCCTTTCCTATTTAGGGAGATGCTTCCAAACCATCAGACCAGCCAACAATTAAGGCAGCGTTTACTAATCCAGCTTTTGCAAAAAACGAACAGAGCACTGAAAGAATTTATTATAAAGGATAACGAGCAACTAATTGTCATAGAAGGAGATGGTTTCAAATACCTAATGTCTGTGTGCGTGCCTGGATACGATATCCCATCCAGAAGAAAGATTACTACAGATTTAAACAAAGTACACGACGATATTAAATATAAACTTAAATCACTGCTAGCCAAACAGAATAACTGTGCATTAAGTTCTATTATTATTATATATCATATTATAATAATTAGATATTATAGCAAACGGCAGAAGAATCTTAAACTACTGTCACAAAAGCCCAACAGCTAGCGCCACTTTTAAACGGAAACAGGAACTAGTGTTTGACCATGATAAAAAGCTCCAAAACCGATCCTTGATACAGGATGGTCAGACACGATGGAATTCTACTGTTGATGCGGTTATCAGAACAAAAACCAGCGGTACATGCAACAATACTAGATACCTCAGATTCCGGTCTTGGAGACAGAGAAATGTTCGATGCTGACAAACAAAAAATTGTCGATTTAAAGAAGGAATTGTAAATATCTCGAGAGAAGATGCACCAACCCTTCCAGCGTTATACCAGACTCTCAAAAAGCTAGACAGCCTGTTGCAGAACTAGAATAGGATATATCAGTAATGACAAAGATTAAAGGCGCAGCAAAGAAAAATTTGGATAAACGGTATGCATCGAAAGACATTTTACCGATGGCGAGCTTCTTTATGTCCATGAACAAAAGCGCTTGCATTTGTCAACGATGACGACCGAAACAAAACGCATGAAAAGCTGCTAAACGTCGTGAAGGAAATGATCGGTAGAAACAACAATCATGTCATGAAAGAGCCACAAGGTACTGAAGAAAACGTGACAGCTGGACCACCACTACCTTCGTTATTTGGTGTAGAGTCTGGTACCAGCTCAACCTCCATGTCCGATACTAAACCTGTTTCAGACATGAGCCAGCACCTCCACTCAAAGTACGTGTACCGGGTGCTCCATGTCACGTTGTCATGGACTGGTTAGATCATACTGTTCGTACAGAGGGCCCGAGATCAGACAAGTCAAGAAAAGGAGGAAACAGAGGTCAAAATGTATACTACAGAGGCCCCGTCGAAGGATGAGCCCCTTCAGTTGTGGAAAACGAGGGAAGTACTATACCCTCATATCTCTCGATTGGCAAAGAAATATTTATGCGTCCCAGACTCAGAGTGTTCCGAGCGGACATATTTTCAGTTTAGCCGGAAACATTATCACAAAGAAAAGGGCTAGATTCAGTGCAGAAAATGTTGACATGCTTATTTTCTTAAATAAGAACTACGATAATCTGTACTAGAAGTGTAGCGAATAGAATTTGTAAGTAGTGAACGCACGAAAATTAAAATAGAACACTTGGCTACAGTAGACTCGAAGACCAATTATCGACACGTTTTTGTTACAAATAAGACTCTTGAGTTGGGACAATTTCTACTAAAGTAGAATTATAGCTAAACAGTTTGCAACTTGAAGTACAATTTGACATGTTCAAGTATCTCGTATTGTTATTAGGTACACCGTTTTTAAGTGAAAAAGGCTTACTTAGTTGCTCTATACTTTCTATTTGTGGTGTTTGTTTGTGAGAAATTATCGTTTCTAGCAAGGTCCGTAATTGGATGCCAAAATCCTTGATGCTACAAGACTAATAAACCTTCATATTGAGAACATATTTGTTATTTTTTTTAAATTGTTACGATCATCAGTTACTCACAGTGCATCGCGATCACAGGGTTTAGCGATGGATGTAATCGATGATCGTCCCATCACTAGTGCGCAGTGGCCATGGTTAAATTTCACGCGTAAATGAACACTTTAAAAAGAGAAATTATTCCGGAATTTTGTTTTAAATTACAGAAATGTCACTCATTTTGAGTTCCCTTTAGGAGCTGTCGATGTAGACGTGCCTTATTTAAAGTATGCAGCTTGTAAGGGAAGAATCTGTGCTATGTGCACATAAGCTTTAAGGGTAGAATCTGTACTATGTGCACATAAGCTGTAAGGGTAGAATATGTGCTCTGTTCACATAAGCCGTAGGGGTGATTGTATTGTATTGTTCTTTAGATCCCTTTCAACTGCTATGGTCATATCGGGATCCCCCCGACACATATACTGAAATGGGACATTCCAGCCCTCCTTCTAACCCTTACATGTGCAGTGCCTCACAGGGTAGCAAGGAGGAGCCCCAATTTTAAAGTCTTAGGTAGGGGTGAAATCTGTGCTATGTGCACATAAGCTGTAAGGGTCAAATCTGTGCTATGAACTGTCTATTCATTTAGCATACATGTTTTGCTGCAATTGCCACTATATCTTCTACCGGGTGTGATTGTAGTTAATAATATAAGCTTTTCTGTATACTGATTTCATTCTAGGCCGAATCACTCTCATTTAGCACTACTTTCGCTAGAGGGCCCGCAACCTATAATGGATGAAATTTTCGAAAACAACTGAGTTTACAGGGTAAATTCGAAAGTCTTTCCGGCAACGTGAAAAATTTTGAGAATTAAGTTACGTGAACCTTGTGGCATTTCATATGGCGATATATATCTAAGATCTTGTGATACAATCAAACGCGAAACTGAAAATATTCAATTAGGATATTTTATTTGCTATTTATCGATGCTCAGACCATTAACGGGGAGGGGAGTATAAAACAAGCTCATGTGAAAACCTCAAAACCAAAACTAATATCACTTAGGTTGTTATGCTGCAAGTGGGAAATCAACAATCACATGTCAGCTAGAATTATATTTTTAGCCCAACTTACGTTACACGTAAGCTGGGGTATCCCTATCGGTCTGGAGACCTAGTCCGTTAGTTAGCTGTTTATTTAGTAAATTTTTGTTTCAAAATGTATCTCCTTCTACAATTTTAAACCGAAGTCACTTGTTTTTGGTATGAGGTATTCCTAAAGGGTCGTGCGTATGGCTTGTGCTTTTTCAGGCGATTCGATAATTTTTGAATTTACGGCGCATTTGATGTAATTTGCATCTTTTTGTGAAAATACGATGAATAGTTTTTGAGAAATCAACGGGAAAAAAAGTTTAAAGTGTAAAGGACGCACATTTGACAAATTGAAACATCCGCTGCACATCAACACTATGCATAGATTCTTCCTGTCAGATTTGATGAAGATCCGATAAATAGTTTTTGAGATATCGCCCGGACAACAAAAAGTTTAAAGTGCGACGAACGGACAGACAAACAGACATTTGACAAACTGAATCCCCCCACCCCCGGTGCACATCTACATTCACAAGTTTTTGTGAAGCTCCAATAAAAGTTTTTGAGACATCGCCCGGACAAGAAAAGCTAATGGACAGACAGACGGACGGACAAACCGATAGCAATAGCCTTCAGCCAATACTGGCTGAGAGCTAAAAATAATTTTTCAAAAAGAGGTCTACCTAGACAGCATTGGTACGAAATTGAAAGAAATCTTATCCAAATTGTGGGAGAAGAAGCATTTTGAAAATTGGATACAAAAAACCCAAGTTGTCTATTTTGTATCTTATTTTATATCTTAGTAATTGGTAAAGAATTGTAGGCTAGAGAGTGTTCACAAGCCACATGTCACCAAACCTGATAATGGCAGAAACATGCAAATTTAAAAGTCCAGCTGAGCCACTGTTCTTGGTTGTTTATGGCTCTTTTTCAATACGGATCTTCATTGCTCCATATAGTAGCTACATCCGAAATATCTTAGAAATTGGTAAAGAATTGTAGGCTAGAGAGTATTCACAAGCCACATGTTAAGCAAACTTGATAATGGTACGAATAAGAAAATTTCAAAGTCCAGCTGAGCCACTGTCCTTGGTCGGATATGGCTCAAAAACAATAGGGATCTTCATTGGTCCATATACAAGCAATATTTAAAATATCTAAACAAATTGTACGCTAGAGCGTGTTCACAAGGTAAGTATTAACGGACGGACACGGCCATAGCAATAGCCTTCAGCCAAAATTGGCTGAGGGCTAAAAATGTGCCCCGTTTGGCCAATTCTTGGAGAATCGACAAAAAAGTGATATTTCAAGAGAGGCCTACATAAAGAACATTCGTAAAAATTAAGGCCCTCGTGTTAATATAGTTAAGTCAAGTTTGTTTATAAGGCATACACGTGTATCTTTGGGCTTGGAAAAAGTCAAAGTCGGTGAGTAAGATTATTTATTAGTGGTCTGTATCGCTAATAAGTGGTAAATTATTTGTTAACTAATGCTAAATTTCGATGTTAACTAATGGTAAATTTCTTTCACTTTAATCATTATTTTTTTGTTTCTTACTTAATGGTCTTTTTGTGTCTTTCAGACAACCCGCTTGGAAACGAAATAAACAGTGAAACGTGTTCTCGACCTTTATTCGCCTACCCCCGCAACAGTTGTCGACTTTGAGTCTGCGATGGGCAGAATTCGCCCAAAGATGACGAGTTAAGCCTCTTGGGTTGGGGCCGATCGATCAGCCGATGACCAGTCCCCCCCCCCCATGTCCAGCTCCCCGATGTCCAGCCCCCCGATGTCCAGCCAAACGATGACCAGTCAGTCTATGTCCAGCCACCCGATTTCCAGTCAGCCGATGACCAGCCGGCGGGCCCGTTATGCGCTCGCAATGCGCCCGCCACGCGCCCGTTTGTCACGCATACGCGTCCGTAACGCGCTCTTCTCTCTCGACCGCCAAGCGTCTTTTACGCATTTTCAACGTGCAGCCTTTAAAGAACAGTGCAACAAGGACTTTTGAATTCTACTGATTGAACACTGAAAACCGAGGTAAATAATGTATTGTGTGTGAATATCTAGTTCTATTTGTGATTCTATTGAATTCTATCCTTCCATGTCTGCTGAAAGAGATGTACCTTGGAAGCAACTATCAAAAATTGAAAAGGAATGCGATCAAAATTGTGCGAGAAGCAAATTTGAAAATTGTAAACCAAAAAATTGAAAATGTCCCCCATTTGGCTAATTTTTGGCGGATCGCCAAAATCAGTAATTTTTCAAAAGAGGTCTACCTGGGGAATATTGGTGCAAAATTTGAAGAAAATCTGACCAAAATTGTGGGAGAAGAAGCATTTTGAAAATTGGCATTTTGAAAAATGTCCCCCACTTAGCCAATTTTTTGCGGATCGCCAAAAAAGTAATTTTTCTAGAGAGATCTACCTTGAGAACAACTATCAAAAATTGAAAAGGAATCGGATTAAAATTGTGCGAGAAGAAACAATTTGAAAATTTGACACCAAAAAATTAAAAAATGTCTCCTATTTGGCCAATTTTTGGTGGATCGAAAAAACGAGTAAATTTTCAAAAGAGGCCTACCTAGGGAAGATTCGTGCAAAATTTGAAGAAAATCTGATCAAAATTGTTCGAGAAGAAGCATTTTCAAAATTGGCAACAACAAAATTACAAATGTCCCCCATTTAGCCAATTTTTTGGCAGATCGCCAAAAAGAGTAACTTTTCAGGAGAGGTCTACCTAGAGAACAACTATCCAAAATTGGAAAGGAACCGATCAAAATTGTGGAAGAAGAAGCAATCTGAAAATTGGACACCAAAAAATTAACAAGCATGTCCAGGGACATGGTGACCAGCCGTGACCTACAGAATATATATCCAGGAATCACAGACAAAATCATGATCAAATTCGCAGACAGTGGTTACGAAAAAAACCGTAACTGAATGGAGAAAATATTCGCTCACTTTCATAAGGGGAAAAAATTAAAAAATGCCCCCCATTTGGCCAATTTTTGGCGGATCGCCAAAGTGATTTTTTTTTTCAAAAGATACCTATCTAGGGAGTATTCGTGCAAAATTTGAAGAAAGTCTGATCAAAATTGTTCGAGAAGAAGCATTTTGAAATTAGCAACCACAAAATTACAAATGTTCCCCATTTGGCCAATTTTGGGCCGATCACCAAAAAGAGCAATTTTTCAAGAGAGGTCTACCGAGAGAACAAGTGTCCAAAATCGGAAAAGAATCCGTCAAAATTGTGGGAGAATAAGCAATTTGAAAATTTGACACCAAAAAATTAAAAAATGTCCCCCCTTTGGCCAATTTTTGGCGTATCGCCAAAAAAAGTAACTTTTCAAGAGAGGCCTACCTTGAGAACAACCAACAAAAATTGAAAAAGAATCGGATTAAAATTGTGCGAGAAGAAACAATTTGAAAATTTGACACCAAAAAATTAAAAAATGTCTATTTGGCCAATTTTTGGTGGATCGAAAAAACGAGTAAATTTTCAAAAGAGGCCTACCTAGGGAAGATTCGTGCAAAATTTGAAGAAAATCTGATCAAAATTGTTCGAGAAGAAGCATTTTCAAAATTGGCAACAACAAAATTACAAATGTCCCCCATTTAGCCAATTTTTTAGCAGATCGCCAAAAAGAGTAATTTTTCAGGAGAGGTCTACCTAGAGAACAACTATCCAAAATTGGAAAGGAATCCGATCAAAATTGTGGAAGAAGAAGCAATCTGAAAATTGGACACCAAAAAATTAACAAGCATGTCCAGGGACATGGTGACCAGCCGTGACCTACAGAATATATATCCAGGAATCACAGACAAAATCATGATCAAATTCGCAGACAGTGGTTACGAAAAAAACCGTAAATGAATGGAGAAAATATTCGCTCACTTTCATAAGGGGAAAAAATAAAAAAATGCCCCCCATTTGGCCAATTTTTGGCGGATCGCAAAAGTGATTTATTTTTCAAAAGATACCTAACTAGGGAGTATTCGTGCAAAATTTGAAGAAAGTCTGATCAAAATTGTTCGAGAAGAAGCATTTTGAAAATTAGCAACCACAAAATTACAAATGTCCCCCATTTGGCCAATTTTGGGCCGATCACCAAAAAGAGCAATTTTTCAAGAGAGGTCTACCGAGAAAACAAGTGTCCAAAATCGGAAAAGAATCCGTCAAAATTGTGGGAGAATAAGCAATTTGAAAATTTGACACCAAAAAATTAAAAAATGTCCCCCATTTGGCCAATTTTTGGCGGATCGCCAAAACGAGTAAATTTTCAAAATAGGTCAATCTAGGGAATATTGGTGCAAAATTTGAAGAAAATCTGATCAAAATTGTGGGAGAAAAAGCATTTTCACAATTAGCAACCACAAAATTACAAATGTCTCCCATTTGGCCAATTTTTGGCGTATCGCCAAAAAGAGTAATTTTTCAAGAGACGTCTACCCAGAGAACAAGTATCAAAAATTGGAAAAGAATCCGATCAAAATTGTGGGAGAAGAAGCAATTTGAAAATTTGACAACAAAAAATTTAAAAATATCCCCCATTTAGCCAAATCATTGGCGGATCGCCAAACCGAAAATTTTTTCAAAATAGGTCAAATTAGGGAATATTGGTGCGAATTTGAAGAAAATGTGATCAAAATTGTGGGAGAAGAAGCATTTTGAAAATTGGCAACCACAAAATTACAAATGTCCTCCATTTGGCCAATTTTTGGCGGATCGACAAAATGAGCAATTTTTCAAAAGAGGCCTACCTAGGGAGTATTCGTGCAAAATTTGAAGAAAATCTGATCAAAATTGTTGGAGAAGAAGCATTTTGAAAATTGGCAACCACAAAATTACAGATGTGCCCCATTTGGCCAATTTTGAAAACTGGACACCAAAACATTAAAAAATGTCCCCCATTTAGCCAATTTTTGGCGGATCGTCAAAAAGAGTAATGTTTCAAGAGAGGTCTACCCAGAGAACAAGTATCCAAAATTGGAAAAGAATCCGATCAAAATTGTGGGAGAAGAAGCAACTTGAAAATTTGACACCAAAAAATTAAACAAGACTGTCAAGTGACAGTGGCCCAGTTGAGGATTCAGTCTTGTGCCTCTTGGAAAATGGTAAGACAGTCTGATCTGGTTGAATGTTTTTTTTATATTAAATTATGCTGAAATTACGAAAATTTCTGAATATTTGTAATAAATGGGAAAAATACAGACACAGGAATTTTACTGCAATTTGATATTAAATTCAAACAGAAGTCAGATGTAAAAATTAAAATAAAGTCCTTTCTTTTATTACTTATCTTGGGCCTTGTTTCAAATGAGTATAAAAATGTGCATACAGTTTTGGAACATCCTATCCAGAACACGGTACGATATTTGTCAAATAAAAATATATGTGTAAAAACAGGAATTTTTCTCCAATTTGTTTTTGATATCAAAGAGAAGTGGAACTCCAAAATTTAAATAACGTCCTTTCTTATATGCACTTATCTCGAGCCTTTTGTTGCATACGATTACTTAAACGTGGATTCCTATCCAGGGTGGTACTAGGCCAGCGTTTAATTAAAAATCGATAAATGATTGGGTGAGGAATATCCAGACCCTGGATAGTCTACCCTGACAGGCGTACTTCAAATGCCCTGGTAAACTTCAAAGCGGGGGTTTCATCAAAAATATGTGGACCCTAATTAATTCTAATTTGCGTGGAAAAAATGAAAAAGAGGCTGTCGACCACCCGAAAAATATCACATTTATCATATTATCGGGTCATATAATTGCTTGATGCACCTTTAAAATAAAAATTACAACTATGCATTATGCTCAATATTACCTATTACCGCCCACCCGAAATATATCATATTTATCATATTTTCGGGTAATACAAATGATTCCTGCACTTATAAAGCGAAAATTACAACTTTCTTACATTATCGCCCAATATTCCAAATTATGGCCCACCCGAAAAATATATTTATCATATTTTCGAGTCACAGAATTGATACCTGCAATTTTAAAGTGAATATTACAACTTTCTTGCATTATCGCCCAATGTTCCCTATTATCGCCCACCCGTAACATGTCACATTTGTTATATTTTCGGGTTCTAGAATTGATTTCAGTATTTTTAAAGCGAAAATAACAACCTTCTTCCATTATCGCCAATTGTTCCCTATTTTCGCCCACCTGAAAAATACCACATTTATCATATTTTGGGGTCATAGAATTGATTCCTGCACTTTAAAAGCGAAAATTATGATTTTCTTCCATTATCACCCAATGTTCCCTATTATCGCCCACCCGAAAAATATCATATTTATCATATTTTCGGGTTATAGAATTGATTCCTGCACTCTTGAAGCGAAAATTACAACTTTCTTGCATTATCGCCCAATGTTCCCTATTATCGCCTACCAGAAAAATATCATTTTTATCATATTTTTGGGTCATAGAATTGATTCCCGTGCTTTTGAAGCGAAAATTACAACTTTCTTGTACTATCGCCCAATATTTCCTATTATCGTCCACCCGAAAAATATCAAAATAATTATATTTTCAGGTCATAGAATTGATTCCTGCACTTAAAAAGCGAAAATTACAACTTTCTTGCATTATCCCCAATGTCCCCTATTATCGCCCATCCGAAAAATATCATGTTTATCATATTTTCGGGACATAAAAATGATTCTTGCACTTTTAAAGCGAAAATTACAACTTTTTTACATTATCGCCCAATATTCCCTATTATCGCCCAACTGAAAAATAACACATTTATCATATTTTCGGGTCATAGAATCGATTCCTGCACTTTAAAAGCGAAAATTACAATTTTCTTCAATTATCGCCCAAAATTTCCCTATTATCGCCCACCCGAAAAATATCATATTTATCATATTTTCGGGTCATAGAATTGATTCCTGCACTTTCAAAGCGAAAATTACAATTTTCTTCCATTATCGCCCAAAGTTCCCCATTATCGCCCACCCAAAAAATATCATATTTATCATATTTTCGGGTTATAAATTGATTCCTGAACTTTTGAAGCAAAAATTACAACTTTCTTCCATTATCGCCCAATGTACCCTATTATCGCCCACCCGAAAAATACCACATTTATCATATTTTCGGGTAATACAAATGATTCCTGCACTTTTAAAGCGAAAATTACGACATTCTTACATTATCACCCAATGTTATCTATTATCGCCCATCGGAAAAATAGCATATTTACCATATCTTCGGGTCACTGAACTGATTCCTGCAATTTTAAAGCGAATATTACAACCTTCTTGCATTATCTCCCAATGTTCGCTATTATCGCCCACCCGAAAAAAAGACACATTTATCATATTTTCGGGTCATTAAATTGATTTCTGCACTTTTATAGCGAAAATTACAATTTTCTTGTGTTATCGCCCAATGTTCTCTATTATCGCCCACCGGAAAAAATATCATATTTATCATATTTTCGATTCATAGAAGTGATTCCTGCACTTTTAAAGGGAAAACTACAATTTTCTTCCATTATCGCCCAATGTTCCCTATTATCGCCCATCCGAAAACTATTATATTTATATTTTTGGGTCATAGAACTCATTCCTGCATTTTTGAAACGAAAATTACAAATTTCTTACATTATCGCCCAATGTTTCCTATTATCGCCCAACCGAAAAATATTAATTTATCATATTTTCTGGTCACAGAATTGTTTCCTGCACTTTTAAAGCGAAAATTACCACTTTCTTGCATTATCGTCCAATGTTTCCTATTATCGCACAAACGAAAAATGCCACATTTATCATATTTTCGGTTCACGGAATTAATTCATGCACTTTTAAAGCGAAAATTGCAACTTTCTTGCATTATCACCCAATATTCCCTATTGTCATGCAGCCGAAAAATATCATATTTATCATATTTTCGGGTTATAGAATTGATTCCTGCACTCTTGAAGCGAAAATTACAACTTTCTTGCATTATCGCCCAATGTTCCCTATTATTGCCTACCAGAAAAATATCATTTTTATCATATTTTCGGGTCATAGAATTGATTCCCGTGCATTTGAAGCGAAAATTACAACTTTCTTGTACTATCGCACAATATTTCCTATTTTCGTCCACCCGAAAAATATCACAATAATTATATTTTCAGGTCATAGAGTTGATTTCCTGCACTTTAAAAGCGAAAATTACAACTTTCTTGCATTATCCCCAATGTTCCCTATTATCGCCCATCCGAAAAATATCATGTTTATCATATTTTCGGGACATAAAAATGATTCTTGCACTTTTAAAGCGAAAATTACAACTTTCTTACATTATCGCCCAATATTCCCTATTATCGCCCACCTGAAAAATACCACATTTATCATATTTTCGGGTCATAGAATCGATTCCTGCACTTTAAAAGCGAAAGTTACAATTTTCTTCCATTATCGCCCAATGTTCCCTATTATCGCCCACCCGAAAAATATCATATTTATCATATTTTCGGGCCATAGAATTAATTCCTGCACTTTTAAAGCGAAAATTACAATTTTCTTCCATTATCGCCCAAAGTTTCCTATTATCGCCCACCCGAAAAATATCATATTTATCATATTTTCGGGTCATAAAGTGATTCTTGAACTTTTGAAGCAAAAATTACAACTTTCTTCCATTATCGCCCAATGTACCCTATTATCGCCCACCCGAAAAAATACCACATTTATCATATTTTCGGGTAAAACAAATGATTCCTGCACTTTTAAAGCGAAAATTACGACATTCTTACATTATCGCCCAATGTTCTCTATTATCGCCCATCGGAAAAATAGCATATTTACCATATCTTCGGGTCACTGAACTGATTCCTGCAATTTTAAAGCGAATATTACAACCTTCTTGCATTATCGCCAAATGTTCACTATTATCGCCCACCCGAAAAAAAGACAGATTTATCATATTTTCGGGTCATAAAATTGATTTCTGCACTCTTGAAGCGAAAATTACAACTTTCTTGCATTATCGCCTAATGTTTCCTATTATCGCCCACCTGAAAAATACCACATTTATCATATTTTCGGGTCATAGAATTGATTCCTGCACTTTAAAAGCGAAAATTACAATTTTCTTCCATTATCGCCCAATGTTCCCTATTATCGCCCACCCGAAAAATATTATATTTATCATATTTTCGGGTCATAGAATCGATTCCTGCACTTTAAAAGCGAAAATTACAATTTTCTTCCATTATCGCCCAAAATTTCCCTATTATCGCCCACCCGAAAAATATCATATTTATCATATTTTCGGGTCATAGAATTGATTCCTGCACTTTCAAAGCGAAAATTACAATTTTCTTCCATTATCGCCCAAAGTTCCCCATTATCGCCCACCCAAAAAATATCATATTTATCATATTTTCGGGTCATAAATTGATTCCTGAACTTTTGAAGCAAAAATTACAACTTTCTTCCATTATCGCCCAATGTACCCTATTATCGCCCACCCGAAAAATACCACATTTATCATATTTTCGAGTAATACAAATGATTCCTGCACTTTTAAAGCGAAAATTACGACATTCTTACATTATCACCCAATGTTATCTATTATCGCCCATCGGAAAAATAGCATATTTACCATATCTTCGGGTCACTGAACTGATTCCTGCAATTTTAAAGCGAATATTACAACCTTCTTGCATTATCGCCCAATGTTCGCTATTATCGCCCACCCGAAAAAAAAAGACACATTTATCATATTTTCGGGTCATTAAATTGATTTCTGCACTTTTATAGCGAAAATTACAATTTTCTTGTGTTATCGCCCAATGTTCTCTATTATCGCCCACCGGAAAAAATATCATATTTATCATATTTTCGATTCATAGAAGTGATTCCTGCACTTTTAAAGGGAAAACTACAATTTTCTTCCATTATCGCCCAATGCTCCCTATTATCGCCCACCCGAAAAATATCATATTTATCATATTTTCGGGTCATAGAATTAATTCCTGCACTTTTAAAGCGAAAATTACAATTTTCTTCCATTATCGCCCAAAGTTTCCTATTATCGCCCACCCGAAAAATATCATATTTATCATATTTTCGGGTCATAAAGTGATTCTTGAACTTTTGAAGCAAAAATTACAACTTTCTTCCATTATCGCCCAATGTACCCTATTATCGCCCACCCGAAAAAATACCACATTTATCATATTTTCGGGTAATACAAATGATTCCTGCACTTTTAAAGCGAAAATTACGACATTCTTACATTATCGCCCAATGTTCTCTATTATCGCCCATCGGAAAAATAGCATATTTACCATATCTTCGGGTCACTGAACTGATTCCTGCAATTTTAAAGCGAATATTACAACCTTCTTGCATTATCGCCAAATGTTCACTATTATCGCCCACCCGAAAAAAAGACAGATTTATCATATTTTCGGGTCATAAAATTGATTTCTGCACTCTTGAAGCGAAAATTACAACTTTCTTGCATTATCGCCTAATGTTTCCTATTATCGCCCACCTGAAAAATACCACATTTATCATATTTTCGGGTCATAGAATTGATTCCTGCACTTTAAAAGCGAAAATTACAATTTTCTTCCATTATCGCCCAATGTTCCCTATTATCGCCCACCCGAAAAATATTATATTTATCATATTTTCGGGTCATAGAATCGATTCCTGCACTTTAAAAGCGAAAATTACAATTTTCTTCCATTATCGCCCAAAATTTCCCTATTATCGCCCACCCGAAAAATATCATATTTATCATATTTTCGGGTCATAGAATTGATTCCTGCACTTTCAAAGCGAAAATTACAATTTTCTTCCATTATCGCCCAAAGTTCCCCATTATCGCCCACCCAAAAAATATCATATTTATCATATTTTCGGGTCATAAATTGATTCCTGAACTTTTGAAGCAAAAATTACAACTTTCTTCCATTATCGCCCAATGTACCCTATTATCGCCCACCCGAAAAATACCACATTTATCATATTTTCGAGTAATACAAATGATTCCTGCACTTTTAAAGCGAAAATTACGACATTCTTACATTATCACCCAATGTTATCTATTATCGCCCATCGGAAAAATAGCATATTTACCATATCTTCGGGTCACTGAACTGATTCCTGCAATTTTAAAGCGAATATTACAACCTTCTTGCATTATCGCCCAATGTTCGCTATTATCGCCCACCCGAAAAAAAAGACACATTTATCATATTTTCGGGTCATTAAATTGATTTCTGCACTTTTATAGCGAAAATTACAATTTTCTTGTGTTATCGCCCAATGTTCTCTATTATCGCCCACCGGAAAAAATATCATATTTATCATATTTTCGATTCATAGAAGTGATTCCTGCACTTTTAAAGGGAAAACTACAATTTTCTTCCATTATCGCCCAATGCTCCCTATTATCGCCCATCCGAAAACTATTATATTTATATTTTTGGGTCATAGAACTCATTCCTGCGTTTATGAAACGAAAATTACAAATTTCTTACATTATCGCCCAATGTTTCCTATTATCGCCCAACCGAAAAATATTAATTTATCATATTTTCTGGTCACAGAATTGTTTCCTGCACTTTTAAAGCGAAAATTACCACTTTCTTGCATTATCGTCCAATGTTCCCTATTATCGCACAAACGAAAAATGCCACATTTATCATATTTTCGGTTCACGGAATTAATTCATGCACTTTTAAAGCGAAAATTGCAACTTTCTTGCATTATCACCCAATATTCTCTATTGTCATGCAGCCGAAAAATATCATATTTATCATATTTTCGGGTTATAGAATTGATTCCTGCACTCTTGAAGCGAAAATTACAACTTTCTTGCATTATCGCCCAATGTTCCCTATTATTGCCTACCAGAAAAATATCATTTTTATCATATTTTCGGGTCATAGAATTGATTCCCGTGCTTTTGAAGCGAAAATTACAACTTTCTTGTACTATCGCCCAATATTTCCTATTATCGTCCACCCGAAAAATATCACAATAATTATATTTTCAGGTCATAGAGTTGATTTCCTGCACTTTAAAAGCGAAAATTACAACTTTCTTGCATTATCCCCAATGTTCCCTATTATCGCCCATCCGAAAAATATCATGTTTATCATATTTTCGGGACATAAAAATGATTCTTGCACTTTTAAAGCGAAAATTACAACTTTCTTACATTATCGCCCAATATTCCCTATTATCGCCCACCTGAAAAATACCACATTTATCATATTTTCGGGTCATAGAATCGATTCCTGCACTTTAAAAGCGAAAGTTACAATTTTCTTCCATTATCGCCCAAAGTTCCCTATTATCGCCCACCCGAAAAATATCATATTTATCATATTTTCGGGTCATAAATTGATTCCTGAACTTTTGAAGCAAAAATTACAACTTTCTTCCATTATCGCCCAATGTACCCTATTATCTCCCACCCGAAAAAATACCACATTTATCATATTTTCGGGTAATACAAATGATTCCTGCACTTTTAAAGCGAAAATTACGACATTCTTACATTATCGCCCAATGTTCTCTATTATCGCCCATCGGAAAAATAGCATATTTACCATATCTTCGGGTCACTGAACTGATTCCTGCAATTTTAAAGCGAATATTACAACCTTCTTGCATTATCGCCAAATGTTCACTATTATCGCCCACCCGAAAAAAAGACAGATTTATCATATTTTCGGGTCATAAAATTGATTTCTGCACTCTTGAAGCAAAAATTACAACTTTCTTGCATTATCGCCTAATGTTTCCTATTATCGCCCGCCTGAAAAATACCACATTTATCATATTTTCGGGTCATAGAATTGATTCCTGCACTTTAAAAGCGAAAATTACAATTTTCTTCCATTATCGCCCAATGTTCCCTATTATCGCCCACCCGAAAAATATTATATTTATCATATTTTCGGGCCAAAGAATTGATTCCTGCACTTTCAAAGCGAAAATTACAATTTTCTTCCATTATCGCCCAATGTTCCCTATTATCGCCCAACCGAAAAATATTAATTTATCATATTTTCTGGTCACAGAATTGTTTCCTGCATTTTTAAAGTGAAAATTACCACTTTCTTGCATTATTGTCCAACGTTCCCTATTATCGCACAAACGAAAAAATGCCACATTTATAATATTTTCGGTTCTTGGAATTAATTCATGCACTTTTAAAGCGAAAATTGCAACTTTCTTGCATTATCATCCAATATTCCCTTTTATCATCCAGCCGAAAAATATCACATTTATCATATTTTTGGGTTATAGAATTTATTCCTGCACTCTTGAAGCGAAAATTACAACTTTCTTGCATTATCGCCCAATGTTCCCTATTATCGCCTACCAGAAAAATATCATTTTTATCATATTTTCGGGTCATAGAATTGAGTCCCGTGCTTTTGAAGCGAAAATTAAATTTTTCTTGCACTATCGCCCAATATTTCCTATTATCGCCCACCCGAAATATATCACAATAATTATATTTTCAGGTCATAGAATTGATTCCTGCACTTTAAAAGCGACAATTACAACTTTCTTGCATTATCCCCAATGTTCCCTATTATCGCCCACACGAAAAATATCATATTTATCATATTTCCGGGTCATAGAATTGATTCCTGCACTTTTAAAGCGAAAATTACAACTTTCTTACATTATCGCCCAATATTCCCTATTATCACCAACCCGAAAAATATTCTATTTATCATATTTTCGGGTCCTAGAATTGTTTCCTGTACTTTTAAAGCGAAAATTACAGCTTTTTTACAGTATCGCCCAATATTCCCCATTATCGCCCATCCGAAAAATATCATATTTATCATATTTTCGGGTCACAGACTTGATTCCTGCACTTTTAGAGCGAAAATTCCAACTTTCTTACATTATCGCCCAATACTCCCTCATATCGCCCACCCGAAAAATATCACATTTATCATATTTTCGGGTCATAGAATTGATTCCCGCACTTTAAATCGAAAATTACAACTTTCTTGCATTATCGCCCAATATTCCCTATTCTCGCCCAGCCGAACAAAAATCATATTTATCATATTTTCGGGACATAGAATTGATCCCTGCACTTCTAAAGCGAATATTAAAACTTTCTTACATTATCGCCCAACATTCCCTATTATCGCCTACCCGAAAAAATCACATTTATCGTATTTTCGGGTCATAGAATTGATCCCTGCACTTTTAAAGCGAAAATTACAACATTCTTGCATTATCGCCCAATGTTCCCTATTACAGCCCATCCGAGAAATGTCATATTTATCATATTTTCGGGTCATAGAATTGATTCCCGCACTTTTAAAGCAGAATTTACAACTTTCTTGCATTATCCCCCAATGTTCCCTATTATCGCCCACCCGAAAAATATTATATTTATCACATTTTCGGGTCCTAGAATTGTTTGCTGCACTTTTAAAGCGAATATTACAACTTTCTTGCAGTATCGCCCAATATTCCCTATTATCATCCATTCGAAAAATATCATATTTATCATATTTTCGGGTCATGGAATTGATTCCTGCACTTTTAAAGCGTAAATTACTATTTTCTTGCTTTATCGCCCAATGTTCCCTATTATCGCCCACTTGAAAATATCATAGAAATGACCCACTGAGAACAAAATTACTGAAAGGTCCAACCAGAAGTACTTGTATGTAACATATTGTGTCCCTCTGCAAATTGAAACGTTGCTTTTTTTAAGAAGAAAAATGGAAATTTCCAATTTTGTAAAAGCTGCAAACTTCGAAGCTCAGTAGATTCAAAAATAAGGCGCAATTCAAAAATCGAAAAAAGTACTTTTTTGACCCCTTGGTTCTAGTTTCTTCATAAAAAATTTCGGAATCTTCCGATGAAAAATGAGGGACTAGATAGGTTTTTTTCGTATTTTGCCCAAATTGGCAATAAAATCGCCAAAAATGGTTTAAACCAAAAAATAAAAATTCCTAATGCAGTAAAGCTTTAGGAACTCGTGTTTAAAACTTGGTAAGAATCGGATAAAAACTAAGAAGCATTTTGAAAATTGGCAACCACAAAATTGAAAATGTCCCCCATTTGGCCAATTTTTGGCGGATCGCCAAAATAAGTAATTTTTCAAAAGAGGTCTACCTGGGGAATATGGGTACAAAATTTGAAGAAAATGTAATTAAAATTGTGGGAGAAAAAGCATTTTGTAAATTAGCAACTACAAAATTACAAATATCCCCAATTTGGCCAATTTTTGGCGGATCGCCAAAAAAAGTAATTTTTCAAGAATGGCCTACCTTGAGAACAACCAACAAAAATTGAAAAGGAATCGGATTAAAATTGTGCGAGAAGAAACAATTTGAAAATTTGACACCAAAAAATTAAAAAATGTCTCCAATTTGGCCAATTTTTGGCGGATCGCCAAAACGAGTAAATTTTCAAAAGAGGCCTACCTAGGGAATATTCGTGCAAAATTTGAAGAAAATCTGATCAAAATTGTTCGAGAAGAAGCATTTTCAAAATTGGCAACCACAAAATTACAAATGTCCCCCATTCAGCCAATTTTTGGCAGATCAGGAGAGGTCTACCTAGAGAACAACTATCCAAAATTGGAAAGGAATCCGATCAAAAAGGTGGGAGAAGAAGCAATTTCAAAATTGGACACCAAAAAAATTAAAAAATATCCCCCATTTGGCCAATTTTTGGCGGATCGCCATAATGAGTACTTTTTGAAAAGAAGCCTACCTAGGGAATATTCGTGCAAAATTTGAACAAAATCTGAAAAAAATTGTGGGATAAGAAGCATTTTGAAAATTGGCAACCACAAAATTACAAATGTCTCGCATTTGGCCAATTTTTGGTGGATCGCCAAAAAGAGTAATTTTTCAAGAGAGGTCTACCTAGAGAACAACTATCCAAAATTGGAAAGGAATCCGATCAAAATTGTGGGAGAAGAAGCAATTTGAAAATTTGACTCCGAAAAATTGAAAAATGTCCCCCATTTGGCCAATTTTTGGCGGATCGCCAAAATGAGTAAATTTTCAAAAGAGGCCTACCTAGGGAATATTCGTGCAAAATTTGAGGAAAATCTGATCAAAATTGTTCGAGAAGAAGCATTTTGAAAATTGGCAATCACAAAATAAAAAATGTCCCCCATTTAGCCAATTTTTGGCAGATCGCCAAAAAGAGTAATTTTTAAAGAGAGGCCTACCTAGAGAACATTCGTGTATAATTTGAGAGGAATCCGATCAAAACTGAAAGAGAAGAAGCATTTTAAGTAAAAGTTTACACACGTACATACATACGTACATACAGAAGACGGATACCCCTCTATTGATAAGATAAGACCAGCCCGACATAGTCGGCTGGTCTAAAAAAAAAACACAGATAATGCGTTGGAATGACTGAAAAATCGTATCTCAACTCACCTGTTTGCGGCGTGAAATCGGTGTAGTTTATATCCTGTGTTTAAATTATGATTTTAAAGCTGTCTTTAGACACACACCTTTCAGAATTGGTTAGATCTTCAAAGGTATATTCAATTTTCTAATAAACTAACATTTTCCCAAAATTCTATCCATAAAAGTTGTTTTTACGGTTTTATTTGCATTGTTTTCGTTCTGTGTGTGTTGAACGCGATGAAAGCAGTACTTTGCTTGTGTACTGGCTTCACGGCCCTCGTAGTGATCTCAAGCAGTATAATGAAACACGCAGAAAAGCTGCTTCGCTTCATGTGTGAGCCTTGTTGTCATTTTTATTAAAGGGCTTCCTGTGTGTTATCTTTATCTTGGAGCTATTTAATCACAATGGAGTGGAAATTTAAAAACTGTTTTTTACATATTTACGTAAGTTGTATCTGCATTGAAATCCATTTAAAATCTGAAAACATGTGTGTTTATTGTTGAATACAGCAACATTCTTTCTTGGTTTGGTCGAAGACAGTGTACTATACTCTTGATTTGGTGTTGCCATAAATTAACTAGAGCGGTGTGCCATGGTCTGTTCATTTCAAGGTTTTCGTTGTTAAACTGGTAATTTTAACGAATTTAAACCTGCGTTTTTGATTTTGTGTTGTCATAAAGTAACTAGAGCGGTGTACCATGGAGCTAATGGCCCATCGGTCTGTTCATTTCAAGGTTTTCTTTGTTAAACTGATTATTTTAACGACTGTAAACGTTAGTTTTCATAGTATCTAGTAATAGCGTCACTCGGTCTGAATATATTATTTTTTCATGGGTTACTCGGAGTGGTTTCTTCCTTGCTTTATTTATAAAAAATGGTTATTCAACTAGAATGGTTACAAGGTGCTGAGATGCCTCTTCAATCAGCAAATATACAAGACTGCCTCTTCAATCAGCAATTACTATAAATAATAAATACTCCTTATATTACAGCTGTGATGGATTGCTGATTTAAATTGCAACAATGCATTCCTCTCTACGAATTTTAACAACAGAAAAACACTTGGAATACATTAAAACATAAATCCATTTATAAAAAGCTCAACATCAGACATATTAGTTCCCAAGTGTTTTTTTCAAAGGTTGAAATTTGCCTCTGCCTTTTACTCTTATTTTTTCTTTTTATGTTTCGTCTAGCTGGCTTTGTAATATCTTTCCTTGTAAGGCTCCATTGCGTCTCATTTTTCTGTCTCTTTTTAGTCCTTACAGCATGGCAAGTTGACTTTTGTGTTCCTTTTCAATGAGTCTTTGTGTTTCACATTCAAATCATTCCTTCTATATTTAATCTTAACACTTCATTGAACTTATTTCTCAATAAACTTGGAACCTTTTAGAAAGGATTTACAATATGATTTCAAATTTGCTGACACTTTTTCGTGTTTATTGAAATCATGAAACTCACTAGCAACACATTCATAATTTATTTTGAGGTTGCTTGGTTTCCAGTATTCGATTATATTGAATTATTTAGAAACTGTGACCATCACTTGTGATGTTGACTTCTTTATTATCAGTGTTGAGTTTAAAGTTTGTCGGTGTTACATTGAAAACATTATTATCACGGGTAAACTTTTGAGTTGCCCCAAAATGGCGGCAACCGGCGAGAGTTAAATGTGGTACGAAATAAATAATTAACGGTGATTTACAGTTAAAGCAAATTTGCGAGTATTATCTGTTTCTTACGTGGAACTGGTTTGGGTCCTTGCATTTAAAATACTGTCTCCATATTCCAAACACATAGCAACGTAATAACCCAATGGCTGGTGGTTTGCTGTAGGTCGGTCCTAATCTCTTATGTTAGTCCGGTTATTATTCAAGCATTCAGTTGTTAGTTTTGGTTAGATATCCAGTATTTTGTTAATGGTCATTAGAGTCGTATGTGTATTCAGCTTATTTAACCAAACGTATCTAACATATCGAGTAATACGAACAGTAGCGCATTACGGTAACACAGTGTCAACATTAAGTCGTGAAGTTTCATGTCAGTCATAGCTAATGACGAAGACCTCCCCCGTGATGATGGATCTGTTGATTTTCTTGATGATGGTGGGTTTAGTTTACCTGACAGTACAAAACCAAAGCGATAAAAAAAAGTTAACTGAGGAAGGCAAGTTCTATGCAACTGAGAAGTTCAAAATCTTTGCAAGGAGGATCAAAAAGCGTATGCGATCCTTTGAGACTTTACTCTTTTCTGAGAGCAGGATTGAAAGCTTGATGTCTTCTCGGGTCCAGTTTTTTCGGTGGACTAACTGTTTTTTCGATATAACTGCTTCGGATAAGGAATATCTTGCTGATATTGAATCAAAAGGTGATTCGTTTCTTTCCAAGATGGATGCGAAAATAGCCAAGTTGTTTAAGGCCGAAGGAGCATCTGCTCTTGGTGCTGGTGCACCCCAAGCACCAGCTTCTGTTATTGGTGCTGAGGAACCACCAGTGATGGCTTCTCCTCTTGGTGTTGATGCACTCCAAACGCCAGCTTTTGCTCTCGGTACTGGTGTTCCCGCAGTTGTACCTTGTGTTCGTGATGGTACTACATCAGCAGTTGCTTCGTCTGTCCATGATGTTGCGGCTTATTCTGCTGGGTTGAATCTTGGTGCCAACATTCCTGCAATTAAACCTGACGGTACAGTCTCCTGTTGAATCTCTTCGAGGCGCTGGAGTGTCTCATTTGGAGCCAGTACATGTTACTGGACTGACTCCAGTTGGTTCCATTCAAGGCACTGGTCCCCCTCCAGTTAGTCCTATTCATAGCGCTGCTCCCACCTCAAGTCGGGACTACTATTGGATCTGGCCTCCTACCAGTCAACGCCTTTCAAGGTGTTAGTATGTCTCCAGTTGGATCAGTACAAGGAGCCGAATCTTTTCAACACAATGCGGAATTGGAACCAAACAGCAACACCGAGAAATGTGCGGTTTATTAATCGTCATGGTGGTTTCGTCACTGATCCATCGCAAGAGGTTCTTAGCACTCTTTCTGCACAGTTGTCTCTCTCGCGTCTTCCTCCTCCTTAACCCTCAATGTTCACTGGTGATGTACTTTCATATAAGGGATGGAAGAGGTCTTTCGATGTTCTGGTATCAAGCAGAGGTATCCCAGAGGAAGAACGCCTTTACTATTTAAAGCGGTACCTGGGAGGTGACGCCAAGGCTTGTGTTGAGTGTTTCCTAAGTTTAGGTACACCTGAGACATTCGTTGCCGCATTCAAGCATCTGGACAAAAGATTTGGGAATGCCTTCATTGTCAGCGAGGCATATCGGGATAAGCTTCAAAACTGGTCAAAGGTTCAGAATTGAGATTCACAAGGTCTTCGAAATTTGGTTGATTTTCTACGTCAACTTGATGTAGGGATGCAGTCCATTCATGGTCTCAAATTCTTGGATGACCCCAGCGAAAATAGAAAAATACTTTTGAAGCTTCCCGATTGGTTAGTTCAGCGCTGGAAGTGGGTCGTCAACGATTGGACTGTTGAGAAGGGAGTTTTCCGATTTTCTCTACTTTCGTCAAGTTTCTCCACAAAAAATCTGAGATCGCAAATGAGCCATTCACATCCGTGAGCGTCGGTCAAAGGTCTGAGGATGGTAAAACGCATAATCGTGAAACTTCAAAGAAGGTGTCTCAAAGAAAATCACCGTCACATGCCTTGGATTTCAAGAAGTCCCAAGTTTGTCTCTTGCAAGAAACCTCATCGGTTGGTCAAGTGCAAGTCTTTTGTGCTTCAGTCCGAAGCTGACAAACGGTCTTTTGTGTTCAAACACAAGTTATGTTGGGGTTGCTTGTCCCCTGGTCATATTTCAAAGCAATGTAATCGCAAGGCGACATGCGATACCTGCCAGAACAAGCACCCAACTGCTATGCGTGCGAGTGTTCAATCATATCTAAAAGGAAAGTCTATGGGCAAGGAATCTGGTTTGCAGGTGGATGCTCCATCATACGTCCCAACTCGTAGTGTAGCTACTTCTACTGTTTCAGCGAGTGCAATGATTGTTCCTGTTTTTCTCAGTCACACAGACACACCTTGTGAAGAAAGGTTGGTTTATGCGCTCTTGGACACGCAGTCGGACAATTCGTTTTTTTTAGACAGTACATGTTCAGCTCTAAAACAATCAGGTCCTCAAGTCAAACTGTCGCTCTCAACAATGTTTGCGGAGAACAAAAAGGTGTCGAGCCGAAAGATTAGTGGGCTTGTAGTTAGAGATGTGATGCCAGCCAATCGGTCCCATATTCCTACAGCGGCTATGGCCGGTAAGTGGCCTCATCTACAACGCATTCAGAATTCGCTGATGCCTGTTGCTGATGTCGAGACAGGTCTCTTGATCGGTTACAATTGTACTCGCGCTTTAGCACAAAAGGAAGTTAATGTGTCCAAGTCTGGTGGTCCGTATGCCCAACGTACCGAATTAGGCTGGGGTATCGTTGGTGTTGTGGATTACAATGATCAAGAGGATGATTGCATTGGTTTTAGTCACAGGATCGTGTGTTTTGAGACAGAGTCTAGGTCTCTTCAAGTAGTTCTAAGAACGGAAGTGAAAGAAACTATTTGTCCTCGTGACATTATTGCTGTGTTGGAGTCTTGACTTTAAAAACTCGTCTACGCTAGAGGTCTGTTTGTCGCGCGATGATCGCGATTTCCTAGATGCAATGCGAAATCATATTCACCAAGATAGTGACGGTCATTACGTGATGCCCTTACCGTTTCGAGATAAGTCTCTGGATCTTGTCAACAATCGTCCCATCGCGGAGAAAAGACTAAATTAGCTAAAGTCCAAATTTGTTCGCGATCCAGTTTATAAGTCAGAGTATGTTGGCTTTATGTCGGACATGTTGTCAAAAGGCTATGCTGAGCCTGTTTTGTCCTCTGATCTGAGTCAAGAGAAAGCTTGATACATACAGCTTCATGGTGTTTTCAACAGCCAAAAGAACAAGCTTCGGGTAGTATTTGATTGCAGTGCTAACTATCAAGGCAAGTGTTTAAATGTCGCTTTGCTGCAGGGACCCGATTTGATCAATTCATTGACTGGCGTTCTGTTGAGGTTTAGGAAGGAAAGGATTGCGTTAAGTTGTGACATAAAAATGTTCTACCAGTTCAAGATTCCAGTTTCACAGCGAGATTATGTCCGTTTTCTGTGGTGGTCCAAAGGTGACACAACTAAGACACCAGGCGTACATCGAATGTGTGTTCACATATTTAGCGCATCGAGCAGTCCATCGTGCAGTAATTTTGGTCTGAAGCAGGTTGCTACCGACTACGAGTCACAGTCATGTACGGAGAGCAAAGCTCCAGATTGCAGATAGCAATCTGGACAAATATGGTGAACGTGCAAGTCCAGCAACTTATTTGGAAATGCCAATTCATAAACTGGTTGTACTTGTGATGGCACAGCGGTAATGTTTTTTAGTAATTAACAATGTTGACATGGATTTAAATGAAGAACAGGGTAGATTCCCGGCCAAGGGAGCCTCTTACTCTAGTGATGTATTTGTCTTAGCGCAGTTTATCGTTTTCACGCGTATTGAAGTGTGATCAGTTACGGTAGCGATATGAGTATGTGTATTTCTTGTTTAGCTCATGTGTTCATGTTTTCCTGTCTATACATTAATATTGAAAATTATTTTATAATTTTGAGGAGCCATGTAACGGCGTCTAGGGTTGTATTTTAGTTTTAAAACGAGACTGACACGTGTTGTGGCGTCCAGGGTTGTATTTTAGAAGTTTCAAAACGAGACTGACATGTGTTGTGGTCATTCAAGAGTAAGAATTCAACCCATATTTAACCATCAAGCGGCCCTCGTGTTAATATAGTTAAGTCAAGTTTGTTTATGAGGCATACATGTGTATCTTTGGGCTTGGAAAAAGTCAAAGTCGGTGAGTAAGATTATTTATTAGTGGTCTGTATCGCTAATAAGTGGTAAATTATTTGGTAACTAATGCTAAATTTCGACGTTAACTAATGGTAAATTTCTTTTTCTTTAATCATTATTTTTTTGTTTGTTACTTAATGGTCTTTTTGTGTCTTTCAGAAAACCCGTTATGAAACGAAATAAACAGTGAAACGGTGCTCTCGACCTTTTCTTCGCCTCCCCCCGCAACAGTGCCCCTCTACTGATGTGATAAGACCAGCCCGACGTAGTCGTAGTCTCAGTGATGGCACAGACATATATCGGAGTGGATGCAGCGGTCTCTATCTCATCTTAAGTTATTCTATCTTATCTTGTTCTATCTTATCTATCTAAATAATAGGTAAATTTAAGTAATAGTACGATGCGAAAAAGAAGTTTGATTGTTTATGTGTTTGGTGTTTAACTTCCCGTTCACCAACTAAGATGGGTAAAATAGGACACACTTGCTAAAGCTACAAGTTGGAAATGAAGGAAGAATGAAGAAATAGCAAAAGAAACCTTTAAGTGCCTTGCATTTGGCCAATTTCTGGTGGATCGCCAAAAAAGTAACTTTTCGAGAGTGGCCTACACAGAGAAGAATCGTAAAAAAATTGGAAAAGAATTTAATAAAAATTGTGGGAAAAGAAGCATTTTCGAAATTAAATGCCAATGAATTAAAAAAAATGCCCCCTATTTAGCCAACTTTTGGCGAACCATAAAAGTACCACTTTGAAAATTGGCAACAAAAAACTTTAAATATAATTTTTCAAGACAGGCCTACTAGAGAGCAATTGTGCAAAATAGGAAAGGAATCCGATCAAAATTGTGGAAGTAGAAACACTTCGAAAACTGACACCAAAAAATTAAAAATATATCCCACATATGGCCAAATTTTGGTGGGTCGCCAAAATAAGTAATTTTTTAACAGACCACATAGAAAATATTCGTATAAAAGTAAAAAACTGATCAAAATTGTGGGATTTGCAAACGAAAAATTTGAAATTCCCCCCCCCCCCCGCTCCCTATCCACATTTAGCCAATTTTGGGGGGATCGCCAAACGAAAATAAATTTTTCAAAAAGGCCTACGTAGAGAACATTCGTACATAATTTGAAAGGAATTCAAACAAAACTGAAGTGTAAGTTTACACACGTACCTATGTACATACGAACGACGGATACCTCTCTACTGATCGGACAAAACCAGCCTGACCAAGCTGGCTGGTCTAAAAAGCTATATGATAAATACTTTCGGAGATATAGTCCGGACACGAGTGCGAACGAAAGTGGACACAGGCGGAGAGACGGAGAAGCTGAACTTATATCCCCTCGTTACACGGAGGATAATTATGTAAGAATCGGCATTAAGTAAAAATGTAAAGGCACATACCTGCTCAATTTCTTTCCGGGTGAAGGGGTGGACGCATCAAATTATCTGAAAAACAACCATTTTTGACAAGTCGTTTTATTTGAGAATTTTGGGCTGATTTCAAAAATAACACGACGTTGCAACACCTTCAGTGTCTGTTCTAACCATATACCAAAGGAACAAGACTATTCAGGAACATTGTGACCAGCCGAGATCTATTGAATCATGTATGAATAAGCTTGTATGGTTGCCAAAAAGTGGTAGTCACATTGCACAAGTTTGTCCAAGGACAAAGTTCCAGCTTACAAAAAGCGATAAGACTAATACCAGCGTGCATGAGCAAGCGAATTTCCCTGAAAAATTAGGCATCAAAAGACGAGATGACAAACATATAGCTAAATAATCAATTTAGCCACGGACCCGAACATAGACCGATAAATACATTCAAAGATTTGTTTCCCAGAAAATAGGAAACAGATCTTGTGTATCTTTGATAGAGATACCTTGGAACAAGGCATCGAAATTGTGTACTGTTGTACATACACAGTTATTTCAAGGAACAGAATCGACCAGTGAATGCTGATATGATCAAATCATAATCAAATGTGATTACGTTTGCACTTGCGTTTTGACAAGAAGAAAACGCCGCGTCTAAAACAGTCTTACTTAAATTTTAGGGTTTTGGTATGTATTATTTTGTGGGATTTGCATTTCGGACTAGTGCGTATATTTATTTAGCTTGCGTCGTGCGCGGTTTGCATTTCGAACCAATATGCACATTTATTCAATTTGCCGATATGCTCTGTTCGCATTTGGGATCAGTGGGCATGTTTATTTAGCTTCCGTTGCGCGTTTCGCAATTCGAACCAGTGGGCATGTTTATTTACCATGCATTGTTGTGCGGTTCGCATTTCGGACCAGTGCGCCTGTTTGTTTAACTTGCGTTGATGCGCAGTTTTTATTCTGGACTAATTCGCATGTTTACTTACCTTGCGTCGGTTGGCATTTCGGACCAGTGTGCATATTTTTTTAGTTTTTGTTGATGCGCAGTTCACTTTTCAAACCACTGGGCATGCTTATTAAATTTGCGCCATTGCGCGGTTCTTTTTTAGGTCAGTGCGCATGTCTGTTAAATTTGCCTTGATGTTTATTCAACTTCCAACTTTTGGCGGATCGCCAGAAATTGTATTGTATTGTTCTTTAGATCCCTTTCAACTGCTATGGTCATGTCGGGATTCCCCTGCCACATTATACTGAAATGGGGCATTCCAGCCCTCCTTCTAACCCTTACATGTGGAGTGTCACACAGGGTAGCAAGGAGGAGTCCCAATTTTAAAGTCTTAGGTATGACCCGACCGGGGTTTGAACCCACGATCTTCCAGTCTCGTTTTGAATTCGTTTGCAGACGATTCGATCTTGATTTCGACGAGTGTGTGAAAGAGGACAAGATTTTGCCATAAATTTGTGGTAAGTACAGGATTTTCTTTAAAGGCTTAAAAACCAGAGCGAGAGAGAGAACATGACATATTAAGCGGATTCTCACTTAGAATTTTGCCGAAAAGATTTGGTATTTCGACCGTATTGGGTTGGGGTAAAGTTACAAAAAAAGATACGAGAAAAGATTCGCATTGTATTGTATTGTATTGTATTGTTCTTTAGATCCCTTTCAACTGCTATGGTCATATCGGGATCCCCCTGCCACATTATACTGAAATGGGGCATTCCAGCCCTCCTTCTAACCCTTATATGTGGAGTGTCTCACAGGGTAGCAAGGAGTCCCAATTTTAAAGTCTTAGGTATGACCCGACCGGGGTTTGAACCCACGATCTTCCAGTCTCGAGGCGGACATCTAACCACTAGGCCCCGGGGCTGGTGCAATTTGGACAAGTGCGCATATTTATTTAGCTTGCGCTGTTCACATTTCGGACCACTGCGCATGTTTGTTTAGCTTGCGTTGATCAGCGTTTTTTCTGTTTTAGACCAGTGAGCATGTTTATTTAACTTGCGTTGATAAGCGGTTCGCATTTCGGACCACTACGCAAGTTTATTTAACTTGCGTTGATGCGCGGTTACTATTTCGGACCACTACGCATGTTCATTTAACTTGCATTGACGCGCGGTTTGCATTTATCACCAATGCGCACATTTATTTAACTTGCGTCGATGCGCGGTTCGATTTCGAACCAATGCGCATGTTTACCAAACTTGTGTCGATGCGATGTCCGTATTCCGAACCATTGCGCATGTTTATTCAACTTACAAGTTTTGGCGGATCGCCCAAGAAATTATTTTTCAAATGGGGCCTAACTGGAGAACAATGGTACAAAATTGGAAAGCAGTCCGATCAAAATTCATGGAGAAGCAATTTCAAAATTGACACCAACAAATTAAAAAATGTCCCCCATTTGCTTAATTTTTGGTGGATCGCCAAAATGAGTAACTTTTCAAAAGAGGCCTACCTAGGGAATATTCGTGCAAAATTTGAAGAAAATCTGATCAAAATTGTGGGAGAAGAAGCATTTTGAAAATTGCCAACCGAAAAAATTCAAATGTCCCCCATTTAGCCAATTTCTGACGGATCGTCAATTTTTTTTTTTTTGAAGACAGGTCTACCTAGAGAACATTCGTGTAAAATTTGAGAGGAATCTGATCAAAACTGAAGGAGAAAAAGCATTTTAAGTAAAAGTTTACACACGTACATGCGCACATAAGTACACACATATACAGCTACGTGGGGAAACGAACGACGAATCGCGATTTCTTCTCCAATTCGCGAAATGTACTCCAAAAATTTAACTTCATTATAAGGGACTTTTCAGACATAAGTTGTATATGAAAATCTCAGTAGATTTTTTTTACATTCAATTCCGAAAGCGAAAATATAGAAAAGACAACAGATTAAGAGAAATTTAACAAAGCATGAACCCTGCGAAACGGAATATTTTGTTTACATTATTTGCATATTTTACACGATTTTTTTTATATCTGCAACTATAAGTTTGCTGTGAAACGAGACTGTGTAAAAAATGTAAACAAACCGATTTTGTTTATAAACAAAGGCCACGTGCTTTCTGTAAAAGAGTATTAGGGAAACACTAAATAAAAGCCAAAAAGCGTAGAGTGTGTTTTCTTTTATTTACACCATAAAAACAAAATACAGATTCAAACAAATGAATGTTTAAAAACAAAACTCTTTTAAAATAAAACCAAAATACAGAAAAAATAATAAAACAGAATCCCCTACTGATATATTCGTGATGTGAAAATAACCAACTCTATCTCATTTTCAAGCTCAGTGTTATGTGTACTACATAACCACATAAAAGCTTCCTAAAGAAAACAAAATACACAGCTGAAACTTTCAAACTAACATGCGAAATGTGCGTACACAGCCATGCACAAAATTTGCACGTTTAGAGACCCTGCAACACAACTTGGGTGTACTACCCCATCTCGTGACGCTCATAAATTTACAGTCGGTGACTTCGTATGAGAAAAGTAAATTGAAAATAACAATTAAAACTTTCAAACTGACCTGCAAAATGTACGTACAAAACCATGCGAAATGTGCGAACACCAAAATTATTTAATCACGGAAACATCGGCAAATTTCCAAGTTTTGAGGCTCTGTCACATATCATTTGCTCGTACTACACAATCTCGCAACGTTTATAAACTTTGAAATTGGACACTCCGAACAGTGAACTTTCAACTGACAAGCGAAACGTACGCTCATACACAACCAAGTTTTCAGAACCTGTCACGTTTGCGCGTACGCCCTTCTCGCGACGTTCATAAATTTAAAGTCGGTCACTTCGTATAAGAATAGTGAACTGCAAATAACACAGGTAAAATTTTCGAATTGAGAAGCGAAATGCAAGTTCATACACAATCATGCGAAATGTACGTATAACAACCATGTATGTGACACGGTCTCAAACTTTTGAAAATTTTGCCGATGTTTCTGTAAATAAGCATATTTTGGTTTCGCACATTTTGCATGGTTGTGTGCGAACTAAAGTCAGTGACTTCGTATGAGAAAAGTGAACTGTAAATAACACAAAACTTTCAAACTGACATGCGAAATGTACGTACACAACCATGCGAAATAGGCGAACACCAAAATTTTCTTAATCACGGCAACATCGGCAAAATTTCCAAGTTTTGAGGCTCTGTCACATATCATTTGCTCGTACTACCCAATCTCGCAACGTTCATAAACTTTGAAATTGGTCACTCCGAACAGTGAACTTTCGAACTGACAAGCGAAATGTACGCTCATACACAACCATGCGAAATGAAGTGCAACCACGCGAAATCTACAAAGCAAGTATTTCTTTTTTAAACACATCGGCAAACTTGGCAGCTTTTGTGACCCTGCCACATGAAACTTGCCCGTACTACCCGACACCGCCACTTTCATAAATTTACAGTCAGTCACTTTATACGAGAAAAATCAAATGCAAATAACACTTTGAAATTTTCAAACTGATACGCGAACGCACATAACCATGCGAAATGTACGAACCCAAACACTTCTTAAATACCTCGGCAAATTTGAAAATTGCCCGTACTACCCAGCCCCGCGACGTTCATAAATTAAAAATTCGGTCACTTCGTATACGAATAGTGAACTGCATGTGAAAGTGATACAAAGAAAACTCCCCGCACTTGTGTAAACCAAAACAGAATCTCACTAACATGAAATCACAGCGAAATGTCCCCAAAATAGTTTCTTTTTTTTAACGGATCTGAAGCTTCATCCGCATTCATCATCCAACTTTATCCCTGTGTCCTAAAGTATCACATTCGAAATGTACGTCCACAACCATGTATGTGACAGGGTCTCAAACTTCGAAAATTTTATTGATGTTTCTGTGAATTAGAATATTTTGGTGTTCGCACATTTCGCATGGTTTTGTACGTTCTAAAGCCGGTCACTTGGTGTGAGAAAAGTGAACTGAAAATAACGCAGTTAAAGCTTTCGAATTGACAAGCGAAATGTACGTACACAACCATGCGAAATGTGCGAACACCAAATTGTTCTTACAGAAACATCAGCAAAATTTGAGACCCTGTCACGTATCATTTACTCGTACTACCCAATCTCGCAACGCTCATAAATTTAAAGTCAGCCACTTCGTATAGGAGCAGTGAATTGCAAATAACACAGTTAATACTTTCGAACTGACAAGCTAAATGTACACACACATCCATAACCATGCGAAATACAGTGCACCCACGCGAAATCTACGAAGCAAGCATTTCTTTTTTAAACACGTTAGTTAGTTAGTTTGTTATTTGATTGGTTTAACGACACCGCCAACCTGTTGCAGGTCATATTGTGTCATTCCTGGTAATTTTGTCGAGTTTATACTTTATTGGTTAAAAGTCATTATAAGATAAAATCTTAAATATACTAAAAACTAGACTTAGTGGTGATCTACACATAGGAATACATGTTAATCTCTTTTAAAAATTCTAGGAACTTGTTGGAATTTACTTTTTCAAAGAGCTCTCTCATGGAGTCAACCCCCTTTAATAACGGGGACGAATGTGATTGAAGTCTATACAATCTATCAAGATATGTTTCACTGTATACCGTTCCTGACAACTTACACATTCGGATTGTGGTTCACCTCTTAAGAGGTGTTTGTGAGTAGTGTAAGAGTGTCCTATTCTTAATCTGTGTATTACCATATCGTCGCGAAGACCAATTAGGGAGAGCAATTTGCGCCCTAGTACAGGGTTAATTTGGTATAGCTTGTTGTTGGTTTGTTCATCCCAATGTTGTTGCCATAGATTTTAGACATATCTAGAAATATGGCACTTAAAATCTGATGACGGTATAAGGAAATCTGAGCAATCTTGGTTTAACGCTTCTTTGGCGCCTTTGTCCGCTACCTCGTTGCCCGGGATTCCAACATGGCTCGGTACCCAACAAAATATTATCTTTTTGCCAGCTTTTACCACTCCGTCGTGTTTTTCTATCAAGTCCAAAATTAATGGGTTGGATACCTGTAGGTTTTCTAGTGACTCAAGCACTGACATGGAGTCCACGCAAAATATGAATTTTTTTGCAACGGCTAATCTTGACAATTTGCATAGCTAGCTGCAGGGCTCTAACTTCTGCAGAGAAAATTGAAGACCCATCAGGGAGCCTGGTTTTCAATGTATTATTTTCTGTGACAGTAGCTGCTGCAGCCTTGTCCTCAGGTTTGGAGCTATCGGTATATATGAAATGGTAGCCATTATACTTACCTTTAAATTCTGCAAATTTTGACTGAAATACACACGTATTAGTTCGTTCTTTTGTGGACTCAGAAAGAGTCTTCAAGACCACAGGTTTCGTTAACTTCCACGGGGGTTCGTTGGGTATTCTGTAATTTGCAACAGATTCAACGATTATACCTGCTTCTTGCAGGTGTGGTATGATCCTAGTTCCAAAGGGGGGGGGGGGGGGGGTAGCATTGGAACCTCTATCCGCATAATGTGATCCGAAAACAATCTGATGAGTAGAGTTATTTCTATTGGCGTAAAGTTTTATACAGTACTGCATGGCAAGTTTTAACCGCCGTATATTGAGAGGTTGTTCATTTGCCTCAACGTGTAAACTGTCGGCTGGGGATGTTCTAAAGGCATTTAAACATATTCTTAAGCCTTGATTCTGTATCGGTTCTAGCATCTTGACATACGACGATCTAGTTGAACCATAAACTATACTGCCATAGTCCAGTCGCGATCTAATTAGAGCTCTATACAACACGAGTTTAGTATCACAATCTGCTCCCCAATTGTGGGAGGAGATAAGTCTCAGTAAATTTAAAGCCTTCTGACACTTTATTCGGAGGTGCTTGATATGTGGGATAAAACTAAGTTTGTTATCAAAAATTAAATCTAAAAATTTGTTCTCCTTGACAACAGGGATTTGCACGTTAGAGATGTGCAAAACTGGATCGTCGTGTTGTTTCCGTTTTTTACAAAAGTGCATACAGACCGTTTTGGTTTGTGAGAATTTAAAACCATTCTTATTCGCCCAAACTTGGAGAGAATAAATACTCTGCTGAAGACGACGCTGTATTAAATTCATACTTTTGCCTCTACACGACATGGCAAAATCATCTACGAAGAGTGAGCTATCTATGCCCTGTCTCAGTGTATCTTTTATATAGAGTAGAATTGAAAGGATGCATCCTTGGGGGAAGCCTTCCTCTTGTTCAAAATATTCTGAGAATATTGTACCAAGGCGAACCCTGAATCGACGGTCATCCAGGAATCCTTTTATAAACTGGGGCAGACGGCCTCGGAGGCCAAAATGAAAAAGATCCTTTAGTACTCCGTGTTTCCACGCTGTGTCATAAGCTTTTTCCAAGTCGAAGAAAACAGTAACATGTTCCTTGTTATTGAAAGCTTCTTTCACAAAAGATTCTAGTCTTACAAGATGGTCTAGAGTGCTCCTTTGTTTCCTAAAGCCACTCTGTACGTTGGCAAGCAAGTTGTTTCTTTCCAGGTACCATTTTAATCTTTCAGCTACCATTCGCTCAAATGTCTTGGACAGGGCACTTGTCAAGGAAATTGGTCTGTAATTTTGAGGATTTCGTGGATCTTTGTTTGGCTTTGGTATTGGTATTATTGTGGCTTCCTTCCATATTTCTAGAAAAGTGTCGGAATTCCAGGTATGGTTTAACAATTCTAAAAGGATCTTTAGGGTATGGTCTGGCAGGTGTTTAAGCATCTGATAATGTATGTCATCTGGTCCTGTTGCTGAATCATGGGAACTATCTATGGCCTTTCTTAATTCATTAAGAGAAAAGTGCCCATTATACGCTTTGCTGTGGCTGAATAGAAGTTGAGAGGAATACATCGGCAAACTTGGCAGCTTTTGTGACAATGTCACATGAAACTTGCCCGTACTGCCCATCACCGCAACTTTCATAAATTTACAGTTGGTCACTTTATAAGAGAAAAGTGAAATGCAAACTAGAGCCGTGTGCATAGCCCACATATTCCCCACAGGCAGTGCTCTACCACATCCCTCAAAACACATGTCGCAATTTCATGTCCCGCAAATATCTCCGCATCTACCCCTCCAAGCCTCTCTACCATCCTGCAAACAAGTTCAGCAGCTTCTGCAAGAAAACAAAATGACAGACATGAGAGTTACACAAGCAAATGGTAAACGCATTTATGTGATATAAGCGAAGACCTGGAGGGCCACTACTGCTGCTGCCGCACTTGGATTCTGCATGTGAAATCCTGCTTAGGCAGTGCTTAAGTGGGCATTGATAAGCAGTCCGTTTCGCCGACAACCAAAACCCACGAAAAATGTTTTGAATTCTTTAAAAAGCCAAAACCTGGTTGGCTTAACCAAATCTGCACTACTGCTACATATATCAAGATACTCCTTCCGACACACCTCAGCAACAATTCTTACCCTTTATAAAAGCAAAAGGTTCACTTACCCAGCAACTTGTTAGAAGATGCCCCTTCAACAGCCGATTCCGCATTCGCTGAGAGTTTTGTGTCTTTTTCGCCCTGCGATGAATGTGTGTATGCCCCCTCTTTCCTTTTCACTGGTCTCTCACAAAGCTCTTTTGACGTGGTATCGGCGCCCGTAGTGACGCCATCGCTGTCCGAACTACGTTCTTCGGATTGCGCCAACCCCTCCCCAACGGGGACCGCGACTTCTGTGTCGCGGCTTCCGATTGCAGCAACGGGGACATTTTCTGAAAAAGTATAACACTGGTATTACAAACGCTTAACCACTGCGAATTCGTACGACAGAGACACTGAAAACTTCACATCAAGTCAAAATACCAACTACCTTTGAAGAGACAATGGAGCGCACAGGAATAACCTTCACATTTCATCTTCAATTCAAAGCTGAACTGTACAAAACTCTTGCAATCACAGCAGTGGGCAGTGATAAGCGGTCCGTTTCGCCGACAACCACAACGCACGAAAAATGTTTTGAATTCTTTAAAACGCCAGCACCTGGTTGGCTTGACCAAATCTGCACTAGAAATACATATATCACGATACTCCTTCCGACACATATTAGCAACAATTCTTACCCTTTATAAATGCAAAATCATCACTTACCCAGCAACTTCTTAGAAGATGCCCCTTCAACAGCCGATTCCGCATTCGTTGAGAGTTTTATGTCTTTTGCGCCCTGCGATGAATGTGTGTGCCCCCTCTTCCCTTTTCACTGGTCTCTCACAAAGCTCTTTTGACGTGGTATCGGCGCCCGTAATGACGCAATCGCTGCCCGAATTACGTTTTTCGGATTGCGCCCTCTCCCCAATGGTGACCGTAACTTCTGTGTCATGCCTGTCGATCGCCGAACAGGGATATTGTATGAAAATGTCAACCAGTTAATCTGTTCAAGCGAAATGAACAGATGTTTTAAAAATTAATTTAAACTCTGTGGTTACTTTTCTTCCAATGCCAATGTTCGATTCTAATGTAACAGCCGAGTAATAAAATATAACGTCCTTATTTCATCCTTGAACAATTTAAAGCTTAGCCGCACAGGACACGCACGTTCAAAATTCTGACAACAGTCCGTTTCGCTTCAGTCTTACAAGTTCCGGTTCAGTAAAATAATGAAACTGCCCTTCTGATCACACTCACACAAAAAAAAATGAAACTTGACTACGTCTCGAGGAGTACGTCTATCCCCCGTGGGGGATATGGTTTGTGTAAGGCTGTTGCGTGTTGACTACGCAAAAAAAAATTTACAAGTGGAAGGATGTAAGTCGACGTAGTGTCTAACATTTAGACGGATCAATCCATTAACCAGTATTCGCGTGAGACTGTCGTAGGTACGCTAAGTACAGCGCCGATTTTAAAAAATTCGCCATTTTGTCAAGTCCTATCCGGAAAATGCTTGATCACTGCACTGCGGAAGGTGCCAGGGAGCCCGTGTGCAGAATTTGAAACGAATCCATTCATTAATGTGGCCTGTAGACGCGTGAGACTGCCGTATATACGCTAAGTCCAGTGCCAATTTTCAAAAGTCCGCCATTTTGTCAATTTTTGGCCGATCCGGAAAATTCTTGGTCACTGCACTGCGGAAGGTTCCAGAGAAGCCGTGTACAAAATTTGAAACGAATTTGTCTATTAATGTGGCTTGTAGACGCGTGAGACTGCCGTATATATAAAGTCCAGTGCCAATTTTCAAATGTCCGCCATTTTGTCAATTTTTGGCCGATCCGGAAAATTCTTGGTCACTGCACTGCGGAACGTTCCAGAGAAGCCGTGTACAAAATCTGAAACGAATCCGTCCATTAATGTGGCCTGTAGACGCGTGAGACTGCCGTATATACGCTAAGTCCAGTGCCAATTTTCAAATGTCCGCCATTTTGTCAATTTTTGGTCGATCCGGAAAATTCTTGGTCACTGCACTGCGGAAGGTTCCAGAGAAGCCGTGTACAAAATTTGAACCGAATCCATGTATTAATGTGGCCTGTAGGCGCGTCAGACTGAAGCGTGACAGACGGACAGACAGACGGACAGACGGACGGACAGACGGACAGACCGAAAAGTTCAAAACTATATCCCTCCGTTTCACGGGGGATAAAGACCGAAAAGTTCAAAACTATATCCCTCCGTTTCACGGGGGATAACGAGAAACACGCGTCAAGCAAAATATATGTTGTATATTCGTCCACCTGTGATTACCTGAAATCGGCGCAGGGATGTTTTCCGCTGCTTTCTTAATCTGTCTACAGGCTTGGTTAACATCCGAACTGTCATCACTATCTTTAACCGGTCCCCCAACAATTTCACCCACAAAATGGGTCAAGTGGCTCTGATCCCTGCCGCATAACCTCTTTCCGGCTTCCGCCCAGGCCTTGATGTATCCCTTCCCGGGATATTTACACACCTCTTCTGCAGAAAAAATGCTTAATCATTCCACATTTCATTCCATACATGTTTAGACGCATATAAATCATTCCCAAAAACCATGTGAAAACACACTATGCGTAAAGGAAAACCATTATTTTTTATCATTCCAAGGCGTGAGCACAAAAAGTACACGTACATAATGGTCATTTCAATTTCCCTTCCACGCAAGTTACAAAGAGAACAGATAACATAACAAGAGAACATTTAAAAATAGGTGCTATACGAATAAGCAAAATCTCGCATATACAGTCCGTTTAGCAATGAGAGCGTGCAACTGGCAATAGAGTGATTCCGCACTTCATCTAAGATACTGAAAAAATACAAGTCCTTTTGGGTCTGATGCTTCCGGCTAGATAATCGAACCTGCAAACTTATGAAGCACTATCATGCAAAACTCAACAGAAACGGAGACTGGCAAACCATAAAACGACAAAACAAACATTTAACCCAATCACAGGAAAGAAAAAAATCTGTCATTTCTTTATAACATATTACCAAAGCCCACAGCCATATGAAACGGTTTGAGCTTCCTGGGATCGGAAACTTTCTCCGGACTAAAAATGAAAGAATGTTTTGAAATCACGCATCACTCTCAGCTGCTGTAAGGACGTCACTTCTGTCCTTGTCAAGTTTTTTTTCAGTTATTACAGGAGCAAAAAAAAATGCTTCAATACACTGGTCTTTCAACTCTACAAAAGTATAATTTCTGCGAATAGGACGTCATGATTCAACAAGAACACGCAAAAACAAAAGGGAATCTAAATCAACCTGGTTTTACAAGAGGTCCACGACCTGGAAGGGAAAGCAATAGAAAAATGTTTAAGAACTTACGCAAAGTCAAAACCGCAAAACGAGACTTCTAAACTTCCCGTCAGGATCCCGGCCTTCCATACGTGCAGGCCACCACTTCCTTCTATACATGTGAAGCACAACGTCACCTGTTCTGTAGCGCTGCAGATCAACGAACTTCTCTGGGACCTTTGTCTTTTTAATCCACCCTTTTTTTCCGCGGCATCTGTGAAAGCAATAAGAGAATTACCATTAGCTGAATATATTGGGAATTTGAAATAACGACAACACAATCCATAAATCTCAGCGAAACTAACCGACAAGTGACCGGATACATTTTGTGTAGCATTGTGATTTTCTATCTTTTTTCTTTACTGCAATGGCAATATCGGAGTCTCCTGTCACATTATTCTGATATGGGGCATTCAAAATCTCTCTAACCGTTGTATGTGGAGTCCCTCACAGAGTAGCAAGAAGGAATCCCGATCTTAGGTATGACCCGACAGCATAAGCTATAACTGCGCGAAATTGACCGATTTTTTTTTACATTCTAAGAGACCATCCACGCAGTTTTTTTCTATCATTTACAACCTAATCCCACCTTAATTCAGCCGAAACGCAAAAGTGCGAAATGGCCTATTCTTTTAAGCGTTCAAGGTGGAGGGGGTGGCCAAAGCATCCGGACTGCGTTCAGGGGAGGGGGTTTAAAATTGGCAAAAGTCTGTGTACGTATTAACAGGGCTGGAAATTGGCGGGGGTCCGAGACACTCCTTTTTGGCTACCCAGAGTCAGACTGAGCCGCAAAAAATCAGGTCTTCTTGCGCCCTATATTATCTTAACACGATTCGGATCCTCCCTAAATAGCTTTGGACCCTCCTTTTTCAAAGACCCGGGTCCCAAGGACCCGGGCCTTTAAAAACTAGTTTCCAGCAGTGGCCACTCACAAAAAACTGTAAACCAAGAAATCCATGAAAAGACAACATCGACAGCATTTTCAAGCGAAACTGAGCAACAATTTTCTGAGCAAACATTCCTAAACACTTAAATCCGTAAAATGAAGAGATGTTGACTCAGAATTTGCCGCCCTCACAATTAAGCCTGTATTTTTACAGCAGCATCTTACACATTCTTTAAAAAAATACTACAAATCACACCAAACACACTAAAACAACATTTTCTCGTGATTCACAAAATAACCGCGCTTTTAACATGTGTGTATTTACCTTTCAGGCATATCCTCATTAACTTTTTATCCACTTTTAATTTTTTCAAAAATTATCCACATGTGTCCTGGACGCTTTCTGCATTGAAAGTGATTCCACAAAGAACAAAGCCGCGCGCATACACCTCGTGACAGGTTAATTTGCATACTGAGTAAAAAAAAAAACATTCAAGTTCATGTACACAGTGCAGTGTTTCGCATATAATTTCATTCCAAACCTTACCATATTTTTTATAAACTAATACAAGCTAAAAAATTTCACCAAACAAGCATTTTAATGGCAGAAAACCTTTACAAAATAACGGATTATTTCGCGCGTAAACAGTAACAAGGCAAGCTAATCATAAAAGTAGTGCTCACACAATTAAAACAGCGCACAATAATATACCTGTAAGCCTGTCATGAGCGTGGGAATCTCGAGCTTTTAGCCCGTTCACAGATTAAAGCAAATCAACTGCGAAATAGAGCTTCTAATACGTGTTTGAACTGGCAATTCCGGAGTGAAGGAGGACGGGGGTGTGGATGGAGAGGGGGGAATCTGGGAAGCATATATGGAAAGTAAATATGACATTTTTCGCGTGTAAATAGTAACAAGGCAAGCCAATCATAAAAGCAGTGCTCAAACAAATAAAACAGCGCACAATAATACACAATCAGCCTATCACATGTGCGTGAGAATCTCTCGCTTTAGCCCGTTCACAGATGCAAGCAAATCAACTGCGAATAGTCGTTTCGGTGTGTTTATCAACTGCCAATTTAGAAGTTGGCGTGTGCAAAAGAGGAGGAAGACTTTACCAGAGCATTTCGCTTTTTGGGGGAAAGGGTGGGGTTTACCCCGAATCCCCCCCCCCCCCCACCACAAACCCTGTTGTTGCGCCAATTTAACAGTACAATTACTACAATTTTTGGCCCGAAAAAAAGCCGTTTTGATGTGCCAAAACGTAAAGTCAATGTGAAACGAATAGAGGTGTGACAGTTCACCTCCGGCTCGGTTCGATTCGGTTCGGTTCAAGAAAAATCTTCGGTTCGGTTCGGTTTTTTTCGGTTCGGTTCAGCAAAACCAATCGGTAGTTTTCTTTTCAAATATATATTGTATTGTATTGTTCTTTAGATCCCTTTCAACTGCTATGGTCATGTCGGGATCCCCCTGCCACATTATACTGAAATGGGGCATTCCAGTCCTCCTTCTAACCCTTACATGTGCAGTGCCTCACAGGGTATCTGCGTGGTTTTTTTTTTTATTTATAATTGCCTGCACTTAATCCGACATTTCTTTTTACGTTAGAACAGACAAAATCTAACATATAATGGTAATGTTTTATATTTATTACCTCAAAGCTTACTTACACAAGAATTTACATTGTTATTGACTGACAGACTCACATGTAGCCATAATAAACGCATGAAATTCGTCACAGGTTCCAAAAACAAGTGTGTGAAATATTTGTTGATTTGTGCGATGTGATATATATATATGTCACAGTCAATGAGCGAAACCCGCCATTTCACGAAATGGCAAATCATTTTAGCCATTTCGTTAAATGCCTGAAATCATTTGCCGTTTGATGAAATGACCAAAATTTTTAGCCATTTCGTGAAATGGCTAAAATTTCCGCTTTGCCATTTCACGAAATGGCAAACCAGACTTTGAAAATAAAAAACAGAATAATTTGAACTTTTTATTTGCAAATTTTGACACCATCACCACACAAATACCAGTGTAACATACAGTAACAAGCTTTTTCATACTCTTCGTATTTCTGCAATAATCTTACCGGTTTTTAGTTGCAAATTCGAATAGTTACACATTTCAGCGACTCGTTATCAGAACAAAATGCTCTAAAAGTTTAACTTCTGTACATTTGGACTCAGTGGTGGAGGCACGGACGATTGCGACACGTCGTTAACAGGAGCATCTGATCTATCTTCTAATTGGAGGCCGTGTAATAGTCCTTTCAACATTGTCGCAATTGCAATTTACATGCCTTTTCTATTTCAAATGAATGCAGGAATTTGTCCTTTCATCTTGTAATTGCACTTTTTAATTGTGTTGCTTTGCCTTTCATATACTCAGTTGCAATTACACAGCCAGTTACTGGAGTGTTTGATCATTATAGTTGCAATCCTAGAGCAGTGTTGTTCATCCGGAGTGCAAAGCAAGGCTAAGGAAACCGAGGAAACACCCGAACAGATCATTTCGCATTTTGCATTTTTGATTTTAAGGTGTTTTACAAAAAAAAAGAAAGAAATGACAGATACCTGGTTGTTTTATTTCTGTTTTGGCATTCAAAGTAAAATAAAAAATAGAAATTAGTTGGGTTGAATGGTCCTCGGGGGGAATTGTCCTATGGGGGAGTTGTTCGGGGGAATTGTCGTGGGAAGATTGTCCTAGACCCTAGGTTTAATTGGAGAGCTTTTGAGCCTGTTTTAGTTAATGATTAAAAGAGAACAAAAGTATTTTGTAAATGATTAATATCTGGGTAATATGTGGTTAAAAGGAGTTCGAAGACCCCTTGATATAATAAATAAAAGACCACCAAAACTGTTTCACAGATTGCCTTATTGTATTTGCCATATTTGTAATGAAGACTTCTAATTTCAGCCATTTCACGAAATGGCTAAAATGTTTTGCCCTTTCATTAAACGGCAAAAGATTTCAGGCATTTCACGAAACGGCCAAAACGATTTGCCATTTCGTGAAATGGCGGATTTTACGCATTGACTGTAACATATATATATATATATATATATATATATATATATATATATATATATATATATATATATATATATACTAAGACTGAACTATACTAAGAGAACTAAAATAACATTACCAAATTAATGTATTATCTTGTTATAAATAGTAAAAAAAACCGAACCGAACCGTGATTGGGCTTAACGGTTTTCGGTTCGAACCGAACCGAAGCCTTTTATCGGTTCTCGGTTTTCGGTACGAACCGTCACACCTCTAGAAACGAATGGATTTCACTCTCTCTCTCTCTCTCTCTCTCTTTCTCCCTCCCTTTTCTCTTTTTTTTAAATAAAGCATACTCAAGATTAAGGACAGTCAGATAGTGAAACTCAGTTAAAGCGTATTTTTTTTTTGATAAAGGGAGGGGGAAGGTTGCACGTCATTGTCTTCCACTAGCTACACTAATGGAGCAACATATTTTAGAAGGATTGCGTCCTGCAATGAATAAAATAAGCCGATTTTAATGCGTTTATCAACTACCAATTTCGCAGTGGTTGTGTATTGGAGTAGAGAGGGGGTTCTCGCCTGCAAAAATCTTAAGTTTAACGGTGTTCACATTTTTTTCCGACTAATAGGCAGTACTACTGCATTTTGCTTTTGTTACAGGAGGGGGGGAGTGGGGGTGGTGCACCTCTCTACTTGCGCTAATGCAACAATGCACTTTCGAAGTATTAGATTCAGTCAAAGTGAAATTAGCCGAATTTGAAAAAGAAGACAGCACACTTAAGATTAAGGTCACCAAGCAATGAGAAACAAAACTCAGTTTAAGTGATATTGACGGAAAGACAGTGTATATTATACTTGTACGCACATGACACACGCTTGTACACCCCAAAAATATAAATGGCACAAGCCGTATGTATGACCCTTTAGGGTTGCCTCATACCAAAAATAAATGACATCAAAAATGCAGAAGATACATCTTAAAATTTTTTCTTCAAAAATTCGCCAAAAATTAAAAAACCACCCGATCGACTAGAGAAGCACAAGCCGTATGCTCGACCCCTTAGGGATGCTTTACATCAAAAATAAATGATATCGGATCAAAAATGTAGGAAAAGATACATTTTAAAATTTTTCTTCAAAAATTCCCCCAAAAATTCAAAAATCACCCGATCGATTAAAAAAGCACAAGCCGTATGCATGACCGCTTAGGGGTGCCTCACACAAAAAATAAACATCGACTCAAAATTGTAGGAGTATATGCATTTTGAATTATTTTCGAGATTTTTGCTTCAAAAATTCCCCAAAAATAGTTTTTCGATCGACTAAAAAAGCACAAGCCGTATACATGACCCTTTAGGGGTGCCTCATACCAAAAATAAATGACATCGGGTAAAAATTGCAGGAGGAGATACATTTTAATTTTTTTTTTCAAAAATTCGCCAAAAATTAAAAATCACTCGATCGACTGGAAAAGCAAAAGCCGTATGCAGGACCGCTTAGGGATGCCTAACACAAAAAATAAATGACATCGGATCAAAATTGTAGGAGGAGATGCATTTTGAAACAAACTGGGGCTAAAAAGTGCTGTTTAATCTTCAACATCACGTAGTCATTTTTTCACCTTTTTTTCCATTGCATTAAAAAATAATCAAAATTATGTTTTTGCACATAGTTTTAAGGTACTCACTTCTGTCGAGGACATCTTCATCAGCATCACCTGAAAACAGCCATTTTTGACAAGTCATTTTTTTAGCATTTTGGGCCGATTTCAAAAAATAATACGACGTTGCACCCCTTCAGTATATGTTCTAACCATATACCTAAGGAACAAGACTCTTCAGGGACATTGTGACCAGCCGAGATCTAGTGAATCACGTATGAATAAGCTTGTATGGTTGCCAAAAAGTGGTAGTCAGATTGTACACGTTTGTCCACGGAAAAAGTCCCAGCAAAAGATGAACAGACAGCTAAATAATTAATTTAGCAACGGACCCGAACATAGACCGATAAATACATACAAAGACTTGTTTCCCAGAAAATAGAAAACAGATCTTGTGTCTAACAGAGATGCCTTGGAACAAGTTATCGAAATTGTATCCACACCCGTGTACTGTTGGTCGAACATACACAATTATTTCAAGGAACAGAAATGACCAGTGAATGGTGATATGATCAACTTCATGTGATTACATTTGCGCTTGCGTTTTGACAAGAAGAAAACGCAGCGTTTAAACAGCCTTACTTAAATTGTAAGGTTTTGGTATGTACTATTTTGTGGGATTTGCATTTCGGACTAGTGCGCGTGTTTACTTAACTTGCGTCGATGCGCGGTTTGCATTTCGAACCAACATGCACGTTTATTTAACTTGCGGTTATGCTCTGTTCATATTTATTTAGCTTCCGTTGATGTGCAGTTCGCAATTCGAACTAGTGCGCATGTTTATTTACCATGCACTGTTGTGCGGTTCGCATTTCGGACCAGTGCGCATGTTTATTTAACTTGCGTCGGTTGGCATTTTGGACCAGTGTGCTTGTTTGTTTAGCTTTTGTTGATCACTTTTCAAACCACTGGGCATGCTTATTTAATTTGCGCCGATGCGCGGTTCTGTTTTTTTTTTTTTTAGGTCAGTGAGCATGTCTATAAAACTTACCTCGTTGTTCGCATTTTGGACCAATACGCATATTTATTTACCTTGCGTCAATGCGCGGCTCGCATTTCGAACCAGTGCGTGTGTTTATTTAACTTGCGTTAATGCTCGGTTAGCATTTCGAACCAGTGCGAATGTTTATTTAACTTGAGTCGATGTGCGGTTCGCATTTCAGTCAAATGCGCACGTTTATTCAGCTCCCGTTGACTTAGTCTATCTTATCTTGTTCTATCTTATCTATCTTAATAACACCCACCTTCAATGCGTCCATCCCTCTCTGGATGGGGATTGTTGTCAAGCCCTCTTCTGAAAAATCACAACTGACAGTAGCATGCTTGAACTACACACATATGCAAGTATACCGGCAAAACAACAAACGACAGCGGAACACTTGAACTACATACATACGCATCGATGCCGGCAAAAACCACAAGCGACAGCGGCATGCTTGAACTACACACACACACAAGTATACCGGCAAAACCGCAAGCGACAGCAGCATCCTTGAACTACAGACATAGGCAAGTATACCAGCAATCCACAAGCGACAGCAGCATGCTTGAACTACACACATAGCCAATTATACCGGCAAAACAACAAGCGACAGTGGCTTGCTTGAACTACAAATATATGCATGGATGTTGGCAAAAACAACAAGCGACAGCGGCATGCTTGAACTACACACATAGGCAAATATAACAGCCAAACCACAAGCGAGAAATATCACGCACCGATTTACACAGTCAAGTGTTATATCAAATTAAGTAAAATATCTGCACAACTTCACACAAAGCAGAAACTAAGCGTCTTCACCGTTCTTTCTTGAAATATCTACGCCAAACCCTGGCTGGTGACTTGAGAATTACCCTGATGTCATGCACAGTTCTTAAAAAAACAGCGCCAAGAAACTGTTCTCCTCGTTTTTACCAACAAACATGCTAATAAACGGTCACTGAGCATCATGTACTACTTGCAAATCCACGGAACTATATTCCACATAACAATAACACGTACTTCATACACACAGCTCATAAGCAATGCATTTATGAAAGACGATATGTTAACGATATTTTCAGGGCATAAAAGCGATTTAGATCCCTTTCAACTGCTATGGTCATGTCGGGATCCCCCTGCCACATTATACTGAAATGGGGCATTCCAGCCGTCCGTCTAACCCATACATGTGGAGTGCCTCAAAGGGTAGCAAGGAGGAGTCTCAACTTGAAAGTCTTAGGTATGACCCGACCGGGGTTTAAACCCACGATCTTCCAGTCTCGAGGTGGACACTCTAACCACTAGGCCACCGAGGCTGGTATTTCCATTCCTGTGCAAATAAGCACATTGCTGGGTGACCTATAAATTGCTGTCCTGGACTAGAGTACACGGCGAAGGTCCAATACGATTGATTGTCCATGGACAATGTCCGAGCTCACGAATGCTGATGTAAAGAGTTATGACACATAAGTATAACCTGTAACGAATATTTTAAGACAGTAAGGCTATGTACATAGCGTCTGTCAAGATTTTAATGCAAAAACGGTTTATCACCAATATATTCGCCAATTTTTGCCGAATCGCTAAACAAAGTAAAAGCCACGTGTTTCAGTCAATTTTTTCGAATCGCCAAAAAAAGTAATAATCAGGTACACATAGATACCACTACCTTCCATCTAAATTTTAGGACGTCTCAATTTAAATCTTTAGAGTAGATACGCTTTCATAAAAATGTTTTAAAAGTTTTTGGCATTAAGAGTGCCACGTTTAATCAGAATTTCAAGATATTCAGGCCACCAAATCACTAAAAAAGTTATAGCCAGATGGGTACTAATTTCTGCTTCTATCATTCAAAATGTTAAGAAGGTCAGATTACACTCCTAGCATAAGCAACAATTTTAGAAAAAACTGGTTTTCGCCAATATTTTTGCAATTTTTTCCGAATTACGAAAAAAACAATAATCAGGTAAGTACCAATGACCACTATTTTTAACCAAACTTCCAACAGAGTCTGGTCATTTCTGTGGTGTGAGTTAAGATTTTACTAATTTTTTGTGTTCTTTCGTTACTATTTCGTGAAAGATTTCACACTAATCACCAAAAAAAGTAATGGCCGGATACGCAGTAATTCCTGCTCCCTATACCTAAAGCTTCAAGATTGTAAAGCTATTTTCCTGCAGGGTTTAAGATTTAAAATGCTTAAAAGTGTAAAAAATAGTTTTATCGTCAATATTTCCACCAGTTTTTGGCGAATGGCCAAAAAAGTAATAACCGGTTGCACACTTGTGCATGCTTCCATTGAAACCATAGGAGGATAAACTTTTTAAAGAAATTTGCATTTTGACCAATGTTCTGCCAATTTTTTTTGCGAATTGCCGAAAAGTAATAGCCGGGTAGGCAGTAATTTTTGCCTCTATTGCATAAAATTACAAGACAATGAGGTTATTTTCTTAGCGCTAGTTGAGATTTTTTGAAAAAAAACTGCTTTTTCTCCAATGTTTAATTTTTTTGCGAATCACAAACAAGAATGTCCAGGGACATTGTGACCAGCCTAGTAAATCACGTATCAATAGGCTTGTATGGTCGCCAAATGTCTTTCATATTGTGAAACCCGGGTGTGGAAAATCTGTACAATTTATAAATCAACCCGGTCAAAGTTATGGCAGAAGCATTTTGAAAATTAGCTATTAAATATTTTTAAATGTTCCCCATTCAGCCAATTTTGGGCGGATCGCCAGAAAAGTAACTTTTCAAAATTTGAAGACAGTCCGATCAAAATCGTGAAGGAAGAATCGCTTTGAAAGTTGGCTACTGAAAAATGCCACTCCCCTCTCTAACTTGACATCTGTCAACGCACCATTCCCGAGGAGAAGAGTAAAGAAAGTTCCATTTGGAGAGATGCCTATCATCGACTGTCCATCCGACCGGATAGCAGTGGATCTAGAAGTTGCTCTAGCTCCCATATCGGATCAAGGACACAATGCATCTTGAAAGCTGTGGACTACGCAACCAGATACTCCGAGGCAATACCGATGAAGGGTATCGACACAATAATAGTCGCGGAAGAACTTTTGGATGTATTTTGCAGACTCGGATGTCCAAAAGAACTTTTGAGTGACACAGTTTAGTCTCGGATTTGATGGCAGAAGTTTCACGTCTGATTTCGGTCAAACAACTGTTCACGACGCCGTACAACCCAAAATGCAACGGACTGGGCGAGAAGATAGATGGCGTGTTGAAGAATACGAAAAGAAGATGTGCCAAGAACTTCCGAAAGTCTGGGACAGGTACCTACCGGCTGTGTTGTTTGCTTACCGAGAGATGCCGCAAGCCATTTAAGTTATTATACGGAAGGAGACCTCGCGGACCGATGGACATACTGAAAGAAATCAGGACCGATGGGGAGCCGCCGACGAAGTTTGTTTGTTTGTATGGTGTTTAACGTCCCGTTCACCAAATAGGACCGGTATATTAGGACGCACTTATCAAAGAAACAAGTGGGAAAAAAGAAGGAAGAATGAAGAAATAGTAAAAGAGGAGTTAGAAAGAACTTTCCGATTAGTCTTCAATGTGGTAATTATCTCGTAAAAATAAACAGACAAAAGGGGTATAATGGAAGAGACATGCCGCATAGCCCAAGAAAGCTTGAAGGAAGCAGAAGGGTTAGCCAAGCATCACTGCTACAAGAAATCGAAAGATCGTAGCTTCGAAGTGAGGACGACGAAGAGGCCGACGAATTTTTCGTAAAACCTTAACCGTTCGTTGAACGTAAAGCGATTGATGATGAAGTGGAGAAGACGCTAGAAGCTGGGATAATCAAAGAGCGTACTTCTGAGTATAACTCTCCAGTAGTTCTGGTCAAGAAGGGACACCAAACGGTTCTACCAATTCACTAGGAACCCTTTTGGCTTGGTGAATTCGGGAGCCAAATTCAATCGCATTATGCGCAAGATGCTTGGAGGGATGTCGAACTGTGACAGTTATTTGATGACTTGTTGCAACACACCACAACGTGGAGTGACCATCTCAATACGCCTCGCGAGCTTTTCACACGCATTCGCAAAGCCAAGTTAATAAATTTCACTGGTCATGTCATTGGGAAAGAACACTTACATATGGAAAGCGAGAAGTTGGAGATCGGGGACGCACCCAAATCGCAGATGAACAAGCAAGCCCTGATTGGTTGAATTGGTAATGGCGCGGCTCTTTCTTTCCAGCAAGTATATAAGGAGCACCAAGTCTGCGCTGTTGGCAGTTGATTTTTGTGACGCATAGAGGCCACACGTCAGGGGTGAGTCCAAATGGTGCAAAGTGAGTTGCCATTGAAGTGTTTCAATGGCACAATCGAACGAAGTCTTGGATAAATTATGTTGAGGCCAAGTGTTCAATAGTGAATCGCTCTCGTTCAATATTGGAGAGAAAACTGTAAGAAATCTTGGATAATTGCAGATCGTGTTAAACTGTAGTGAGAATAAAGACAGAAAACGGCAATCTGTAGTTTTGTTGAATGGGCCTTGCCTCCAAAGTAGAAGTTAACGACGCACAAGAGAAGAAATTAGGTTGTATTGTATTGTTCTTTAGATCCCTTTCAATTACTATGGTCATGTCGGGATCCCCCTGCCACATTATACTGAAATGGGGCATTCCAGCTCTCCTTTTAACCCATACATGTGGAGTGCCTCACACGGTAGCAAGGAGGAGTCCCAATTTTAAACTCTTAGGTATGACCCGATCGAGGCTTGAACCCACGATCTTCCAGTCTCGAGGCGAACACTCTAACCACTAGGCCACCGAGGCTGGTACCTGATCAAATTTGTCGGAGAACAAGCATTTTGAAAACTGGTTACATTAAAATTATAAATGCCCCATTTGGCCGAAAAAAGTAATTTTTCAAGAGAAACCTATTGAGAACAATTGTGCAAAATTGGAAAGGAATCTAACCAAAATTGTGGGTGAAGAAGCATTCTGAAATTTAAGCCACTAAAAATGTTAAAATGCCATCCATTGAGCCAATTTTTGGCCGTTCGCCAAGGAAGAATATCCAGGGGCATTGTGATCAGCCGAGATCTAGTGAATCACATATGAATAAACTTGCATGGTTGCCAAAAAGTTGAAGTCACATTGTACAAGTTTGTCCAAGGACAAAGTCCCAGCTTACAAAAAGCAATAAAATCAATTCCAGCTTGCATGAGCAAGGCAATTTTCCTTGAAAAATTGGGCCTCAAAAGATGAAGGTGAGATGGCAAAGAGTTGGCTGAACAATTAATTTAGGAACGGACCCGAACATAGACCGATAAATACAGGATAAATTCCCACAAAAATGGGAAACAGATCCTGTGTATATCTGTATTGGTAGGACAATATACAATTATTTCAAGGAACAGAAACGATCAGTGAACGGTGATATGATATAACACGTGATTACGTTTGAGCTTGCGTTTTGACAAGAAGAAAACGCCGCCTCTAAAACGGTGTTACTTAAGTTTTAATGTTTTGGTATGTATTATTTTGCGGGATTTTCACTTCGAACCAATGCGCATGTTTACTTAACTTGTCGTTTTGCTCTGTTCGCATTTCGCACCAGTGCGCATGTTTATCTAACTTGCGTTGATGTGCGGTTCGCAATTCGAACCAGTGCGCCTGTTCATTTAACATGCAATGCTGCGCGGTTCGCATTTCGGATCAGTGCGCATGTTTATTTAACTTGCGTTGATGTATCGTTTATATTTTGTACCAATGCAAATGTTTACTCGAGTCGATGCGCGGTTTGGCATTGAGGACCAGTGCGCATATTTGTTTGGTTGGTTGATCTAAAACCAACTAAATTCAAATTAGAGCTTAATGTACAAGTCTATTTCTTTCGGAAAAGAAATAATTTTGCTTGGTGCTACCTTTGTAAAGAGGTCTTTCATGGAGTTCACACTGTAGTAGCGTGAACGAATGTTCTGAAAATCTACACAATTGAGTAGAATATGTTTTACAGTCAAACGTTCTTGACAACCAATACATTCTGGCGGCGCATCGCCTCTCAAAAGATATCTGTGGGTGATGTATGTATGCCCGATTCGGCCTCTATGCATAACCGTTGTGTCGCGAATATTGCCAAAAGCTAGCTGCTTTTGTCCAACTGTTGGTTGGATTTGTAACAGTTTGTTATTTCTTTGTTCGTTCCAGTTTTGTTGCCAAAGGTTTTTTACATAGCTTGAGATATGGGGTTTAAAGTCGGAGTATGGTATGAGAAGGTTTGATATGTTGTAGTTTAGCGCCTCTTTTGTAGTTTAGCGCCTCATTTCCCGGTATGCCCACGTGGCTTGGCACCCAGCAAAACACTAGGGAGTTGCCTTGTTTAATTGCCCTTTCGTAACGTTCTATTAGGTCTAAAATCATTGTGTTCGACACTTGATTTTCTAGTGATTGTAAGACCGATAAGGTCTGTGTTCGACACGTGATTTTCTAGTGATTGTAAGACCGATAAGGAATCGACACAGATAACAGTTTTTTGTACCTACTAATCTTGACTATTTCCATGGCTAGTTGGAGTGCCCGAACCTCCGCGGAAAAGATGGAGGAGCCGTTTGGTAATCTTGTTTTCAGGGTATTTGATTTTGTAACTATTGAGGCAGCAACTTTGTTATCGAGTTTAGATCCGTCTGTGTGTATGAAATGATGGTGAAGGTAGGTTTACTTTATCTCAGCAAACCTAACTTTGAACTCTTCAGCATTTATTGCGTCTTTGGAAAAGTTTGCCAGAGCTTTGTTTATTGTTGGTCTTAGTATTTTCCATTTTTGGTATGTCGAAACTTTTAAGTTTGCAATTTGCTCGACTTTGATTCCAGCATTATTAAGGTGGTTACGGATTCTAGTGCCAAAGGGTACGATAACCCTAGGGCGTGTGTTTATGATTTCTGAATGGTATTTTTCGAACACTGCTTTACGGGGGGGGGGGGGTTTCCTTTATTTGCGTATAGTTTAACTGCATATTGCACAGTTTGATTCGTTAGATATCTAATGGACGTTCATTTGATTCAACCTGAAGGCTTTCCGCAGGTGACGTTCTGAAAGCGGTAAGGCAGAGGCGAAGGCCTTGGTTTTGTACTGGGTCAGCATCTTGAAGTACGAGGGCCTTGCCGATCGGTAGACGATGCTACCATGATCTATTCTAGATCTTATTAATGATCTATACAGTTTAAATTTAGTACTGATATCTGCTTCCCAGTCTTGGGCGGAGACGACTCGTAGCAGGTTGAGAGCCTTTTGACATTTCCTCTTCACGTGTTTTATGTGGGGAATAAAATTTAGCTTCGAATCCAGAATTAGACCAAGGAATTCGTTTTCCTTCACTACAGGTATCTGAGTGTTTGATAAGTATAAAATAGGCTCGTCGTGTGACTTTCGCTTGTTGCAAAAGTGCACGCACTCTTTTGGCTTGCGAAAATTTGAAACCATTTTGGTCAGCCCATTTTTGAAGAGAGTTTATATTTTGCTGGAGGCGACGCTCGATGAGATTCATATTCTTACCCCTTGCAGACATAGCAAAATCGTCTACAAACAGTGCGCTGTCTATTCCCTGTTTAGTTGCGCCTTTGATACTATTGATTTTGATTAGAAACAATAGAATTGATAGAATACAGCCTTGAGGATAGCCCTCTTCTTGCTCAAAATAGTCCGAGAAAACAGAACCGAGACGGACCGATGTCATTTTAAAACACTTCACAGTGACGACATGTTCGTTATTGATAAAACCTTCTCTTATAAATGATTCGAGTCTAACCAGGTGATCTATGGTACTTCTTTCTTTTCTGAAGCCACTTTGGATGTCAGTAAGCAGATAATTTTTCTCTAAATACTAAATTAGGCTTGCGGCTATCATTCGCTCTAGTGTTTTGCACAACGAACTTGTCAGAGATGTTGGGCGGTAATTTGGGGGATTGGTAGGATCCTTATTGGGTTTTGGAATTGGTATAATAGTGGCCTCTATCCATGTTTCAGGAAAGCTTCCTGTAGTCCAAACTTAGTTGAGTAATTCTAGGATGACTTCAAGGGTTATCTCAGGTAGGTGTTTTAGAACCTGGTAGTGCAGGTCGTCTGGCCCGGCAGCTGAGCTATGTGAGTTTTGTAAAGGTGCTATTGTACTGTTCCGAGTTATTTGAGGTGAAGTCCATTGGTATTTGTTCGTTTGCTTCTTTTATTTGATGAAACGCTTGGGGGATCAGGAGTTGAACTGAAAGGTTCTGCAAAATGTATTTGCTATTTCTTCGGGTTTTGTGATAGTTTGGTTGTTTGTGGTGAGGTGGTTTATGGGTTTTGAGATGTTTTTGTCAGATATTTTCCGAATTATCTCCCATACTTTTTTGGTTGAATTGTTTTTGTTTAATGTGGAGATATATTCCTCCCAGGTTTGCTTTTTGCTTGCTTTGATGGTTCTGTGTGCTGCGGCACGCAGCCGTTTGTATTCAAGTTTGGTAGCATTGTCCGGGCTGATATAAAATTGGACAAGAGCTGTTTTCCGCATGGCTACTGCTTTTTTGCAGTCGTCGTTAAACCAAGGTTTCTGTGGCTTTTTAGGGTTCTCGGAGGTTTCAGGTATGTTTTTTTTCCATGATTGCCTGGATTAGAGCAGTAAAATCGGGTCGCCATCATGTGTAAAGTAGTTGGTTTTTATGGCCTTTACGCATAGTTCCTGGAACATTGACCAGTTTGCTTTGTGGAATTTCCACCTTGGTATTCATTTCTGTTGCTGTGGATCTAGTGGTTTTAATAAAACAGGGAAGTGGTCGATGCCGTAGTTGTCGTTCAAGTTAGTTAGTTAGTTATTTGATTGGTTTAACGACACCGTCAACCTGTTGCAGGTCACATTGTGTCATTCCTTGTCGTTCAAGACTTCCCATTTAAAATCTAAAAACAATTTAATAGATGCCATTGTAAGGTCGATTGAGGATTTTGAGCCAGTGCCAGGGTGTAGGTATGCAGGAGATTTATCGTTGTAAAGTGAGAGATTGTGGAAATTTAGCAGGTTTTCAATTAGTTTACCTTTGTGGTCGGTGCTTGTATTACGCCATAGGTCGCTATGTGCATTGAAGTCGCCTAAAAATAGAAAAGGTTCTGGTATTTGGTTAATCAAGTCGTTCAGTTCTTCTGGTTGGGGTTTGAAGGGTGGTGGTAGTTATATGTTGCAAATGGAAAAAGTTTTCTTCATCGTAACAGGAACTGCAGTTGCTTGCCGGTTTGTATTTGAGTTCACTTTGAATAACGTTGTTTCGGAGTAAGGTAGTGATTCCGCCAGAGGCGCGGTTGTTACTGGCATTTTTGTTACAGGAAGTGTAACCGGTTAAAATTGGTGGGTAAAAGCAGTACAGTATGTTTCTTGGAGGCAAAAGATGGACGGGTTATACTGCTGCTCAGAGTTAATAGATCTATCTGGTTGGTCCAAAAACCTCTAATGTTCCAGTGAACTATTGTCATTAGGTACTGTTGACTCTAGGTCTGCTGATTGCCACTCCTGGTGGCTTGGGATGGACAGGGAGGGTCTGAAGGGAGATCTTACGATCCTATGCTGAAAATGTTTTTGGAGAGGGATGTAGCCTCTTTCTTTGGTTCAGTTGTTGTCTCTGCGTAACGACTTGGGCTTTGTTTTTCAGTCTTGCCCGCGAATCTTTGTCAGCATCTCCTGGGCTCGGTGTTTTAGACCGGGCTCTAACTGAGTTTGGTTCTGGTATTTTCGAGGTACTTGGTTTTGGAGTTTTAGGTGGGGAGGAGTTTATTGTTGGTTGCTTTCGTGATGTTGATCTTGGTGTAGTTACTTGGACTGTTTATTTATTTATTTATTTTTTTTTTTTTGTCTTTTGTTCATTTACCCAGGCCCAGTCGGTCTGGCATGAAGCAGTTCGGTCTTATGGCTTTGTCGCCGCAGCATATGATTTAGCTGGAATTGTAGATAGCATGGCTAGTTTCCTTGATATCCTGCACTTTTTTCTCGAGGGGCCACCGTGGGCAATCTTTTGAAGAAGCCGGGTTGTTTCCTGAGCAGTTGGTGTTCTTGCGGGGCAGGATTCGAAGGTGTGGCCTTCCTACCCACATTTAGCGCAAGATTGCAGTTTTGCTTTACAGTTGTTTTGGTGTGCCCGTACTTAATTTTGGCTGGGAGTGTAGGTTTGTTGAAAGTAAGAACCAAGGTACCTCTCTGACCGAGAAAGCGCGCATCTGTCACTGCTTCGGTTTTCACTCTTCCATGATTTTCTCCACAGAGCAGAATTTCAGCTCTGGGTGGGAGACAACTCCTTTAGATGTGTTAAGTGTTCTGTGGGCAGTTGCTCTCACGGGTACGCAGACGAAGTTTTCTAACTGCAGTAGTGCAGCGCTGTGTCAATGACAAAGACAAGTGTTGACAAGCAGGTTACTTAGCAGAGTTTTTTCGTATTTTGAAGGTATGCCTAAGTCACAAGATGTCTCATTGACCAAGTTCCTTGCTCCAGCATTAAGGGATGCAGTTCACGGGAAAAAGCGTATATATGACTCGAGTACTCACAATGAAGGAGACCCAAGCTGCTGGAACAATATTGAATAACACACAACAGACTGCCGCGCTTTTATGCGATTTGCGCGGGAACGTTGAGCAGCGGTACTGTGCTTGGGCAGGGACCAACAAGGTAAGACTGGAGTGCATACAGTGAAGGAGACCCCAGGTAGTTTATAATTACTGCGCAAAGGTATATTTATAATGAAACTGCGACAGGTACTGAAGTATTAGATTGTTCGACACCTATAAACCCTTCAGGGTTATATTGTGTCTGGAAGGTAGTTCGAATATCAAGATGGTTTATTGGTGAAGTAGTTTATTGGTGAAGTAAAAGTAATTATTTAAGTATTTATTATAGGTATATGTTATTGAGGAGGTATATATTATAGGCAAGGTGGGGGGGGGGGGGGCGAGATACCAGTAGAACTGAGGTAATCCAGTAAGACTGGTACCCCGAAGGGGGTCGGAATATCGACTTCGGCCTCCCTTGGGGTCAAGGGGCTCATTTAAGAATAAAGGGACGGGCCCAAGTGAGACAGTTTCACGTCATGCCCGGGACCGCATATTTGTTTACCCTGTGCTGATGCCTGGTTCACTTTTCAAACCACTACGCATGTTTATTAAACTTCTGTTCAATGTGCGGTTCTCATTTTGAACCAGTGCCCATGTTTATTTAACTTGCTTAGATGCGCGGTTCGCCATTTCCAGACAGTGTGCTTGCACATAACTTGCCTCGATTCGCAGTTCGCATTTCAGTCTAATGCGCATTGTTATTCAACTTCCGTTCATATTGGGCATGTTTATTTAGCTTGCGTTGATGCGCGGTTCCCATTTCGAACCACTGTACATGTTTGTTTAACTGGTGTTAATGCGCGTTTCTTATTTTATACAAATGTGCATGTTTATTTCACTTGCTTTGATACGCGGTTGCAATGTCGAACCAGAACGCATGTTTTTATTACTTGTTCTGGTGCGCGGTTGGCATTTCGGACCAGTGCGTATGTTCATTTAACTTGCATTAATTATTATTTCGGACCATTGCGAAAGTTTATTCAATTTGCGTTGATGGTCCAGCGCAAATATTTATTTAACTTCAGTTGATGCTCGGTTTGTATTTCGGACTATTGCGCAAGCTTATTTAATTTGCGTTGCTACACGGTTTGAATTTCGGCCCAGTGCGCATACTTATTTAACTTGCACTGATACGCGGTCCGCATTTCGGATCAGTGCGCGTGTTTATTTAACTGGCGTCGCTGCGCGGTTCGCAGTTCGGACCAATGCGAATGTTAATTCAACTTCCAATTTTTCTAGGATCGCAATTTTTTCAAGAGGGGTCGACCTAGAGAACAGTCGTTCAAAATTGAAATGGAATCCAATCAAAATTGTGGGCGAAGAAGCATTTTGAAGATTGGAAGCCAAAAAATTAAAAAATGCCCACCCCTCTAAAGTCAAAATTTTGTTAGAAGGTAATCATCAACCTGGCTTACTTCTTTTAGCCATTCACCAAAAATTGATGGAAATCTTGGCAAAAAAAGTAATATTTTAACGAACTCTTAAGAAAGTAGCTTGACTGATAAATGCATATATAAGATTTTTTCCAAGAAAACTGCTAAACACATCTTGTGTATCTCAGGTAGAGTGGATAGTCTGCCAGAGATACCTCGAACAACGTACCGAAATTGCAACCACACACGCGTGCTGTTGGTCCGACATACGCAATTATTGCGCGGTTCAAATTTCAGACCAGTGCACATGTTTCTGTAACTTGCCTCGATGCGCGTTTCTTATTCAGACCAGTGCGCATATTTATTTAACTTGCGTTGATGCGCGGTTGGCATTTCGGACCAATGCGCATGTTTACTGAACTTGCGTTGACGCACAGTTCTTATTCTGGAGCAGTGTGCATGTTTCTTAAGGTTGCCTTGATGAGCGGTTCACATTTCGAACCACTGAGCATGTTTATTTAACTTGTGTCGATGCGCGGTTCTTATTTCAGACCAACGCGCATATTTTTCAAATTTGAGTGGGAGCAGGGTTCTTATTTTGACCCATGCGCATGTTTTTGAAGTTGCCTTGATGCGCGGATCTTGCTTTGAATAGAAAGCATATTTATTTAATTTGCGTTAATGCACGGTTTGCATTGCGAACCAATGCGAATGTTTTTTAACTTGCATTGATGCGCGGTGATTATTTTGGGCCAGAACGCATGCTTACTTGGCTTGTGTTGATGCGCGGTTCGCTTTTCAGACTACTGCGCATGTTTACTCAACTTGCGTTGATGAGCGGTTCGCGTTTTGGGTCAGTGTATGTTTCTATAGATTGCGTTGGTGAGCGGTTCGCAATTTGGACCAGTGCACATGTTTATTTATCTTGCGTTGATGCGAGATGCTTATCTGGAACCACTGCGTACATTATTTAACTTGCGAATATGCGCGGACCATTGCGCATGTTTATTTAGCTTGCGTTGATGCGCGGTTGGCACTTCAGACCAGTACGCATGTTTATTTAACTCCCGGTGGTGTCCGATTTTTATTTCGGAGCAGTGCGCACATTTACTTAACCTGTGTTGATCCGGGGTTCTTATTTTGGACCAGTGTGCATGTTTATGTGAGTTGCGTTGATGCGTGTTTCGCACTTTGGACCAGTGCACGTCTATTCAACTTGCACCGATGTACGGTTGTTATTTCTGACTAGTGCGCAAGTTCATTTAACTTGCGTCGATGCGCTGTAGGAGGAGATTCATTTTATTTTTTTTTTTTTTAATACCGAACAAAAATTCAAATATTTTCCAATTCACTCAAAAAGTACAAGCCGTATGAGACGGGCCATACCAAAATACATGACATCTGATAAAAACTGTAGGACGAAATACATTTTGATTCTTTTTACTTCAAAAATTCCCCCAAAATTACTTGATCGACTCAAAAAGCCGTATTCACGAACCCCTAAAGCATGGCTCACACCGAAAATAAATGATACTGGATCAAAACTGCAGGAGAAGATGCATTTTGAGGTCTTTTCTTCGAGTCAAAAAGCATAAGCCGTATGCTCCAAACACCTAGGGATACACCATACCAAAAATAAATGAAATCCGATAAAACTGTAGGGGTAAAGTTTTTTCTTCAAAAGTGCATGAAAAACACAAAAATTGCCCGATCGGCTAGAAAAACACAAGTTATATGTATGACCCACCTAGGATGCCTCAGACCAAAAATACATGAACTCGGATAAAAACTGTAGGGGGAAATGCACTTGGAACGTTTTTGTTAAAAAATTCCCCCAAAATGCAAAAATTGTTCGATCGGCTAAAAAGGCACAAGAGGTATGTGCGACCCACCTAGGAGGTTTCATAGCAAAAATATACAAGTCATCAGTGAAACTGATTAATGTCCTCCGGCACAAAAACACTCGATGGACAGGAAATTTTAGAATGACTAAGTCTCCCGCAGGAGTGCAATTCAACGATTTTAAAAGTTTAAAGGAACAAAAAAATCTCGCGCTAAAACATTCTAAGAAATGTTTGACTTGTTTAACTAAATCCATGTAGGTTTGAGTGTGTTAACAAACTCATTCCAGTATGTAAGGGTTGCGAAAATTTCTGAAGTTCAGCTGGGCCAATGTCCTTGGGCTCACAGCGCTCATTTACAATACCGACCTTTGTTGGTTCCAATAGTTTCTATATGTAAAAGATTTCAACAAGCGATCCAGAAATGTAGGCTTGAGTGTGTTAGCAAACTCATTTAAATGAGCAAGGATTGGGAAAATTTGTCAAAAGTTCAGCTGGGGCAATGTCCTTCGGCCGACATGGCTCATTTACAATACCAACACTTGCTGGTGCCAATACTACTTACAAATAAGACATCTTGTCAATCGATGCAGAAATGTAGGTCTGAGTGAGTTAACAAACTCATTCCAGTATGTAAGGGTTGTGAAAATTTCTGAAGTTCAGCTGGGCCAATGTCCTTGGGCTCACAGCGCTCATTTAAATTACCGACTTTTGTTGGTTCCAATACTTCCTATATGTAAAATATTTCAACAATCAATCCAGAAATGTAGGCTTGAGTGTGTTAGCAAATTCATTTAAATGAGCAAGGATTGGGAAAATTTGTCAAAAGTTCAGCTGGGGCAATGTCCTTCGGCCGACATGGCTCATTTACAATACCAACACTTGCTGGTGCCAATACTACTTACAAATAAGACATCTTGTCAATCGATGCAGAAATGTAGGTTTGAGTGCGTTAACAAACTCATTCCAGTATGTAAAGGTTGTGAAAATTTCTGAAGTTCAGCTGGGCCAATGTCCTTGGGCTCACAGCGTTCATTTACATTACCGACTTTTGTGGTTCCAATACTTCCTATATGTAACATATTTCAACAATCGATCCAGAAATGTAGGATTGAGTGTGTGAACAAACTCATTCAAATGAGTAAGGATTGAGAAAATTTGTGAAAAGTTCAGCTGGGCCAATGTCCTTGGGCCGACATGGCTCATTTACAATATCGAACCTTTTTGTTTCCAATACTACTTATAGTTAAGATATCTTATCAATGGATGCAGAAATGTAGGCTTGACTGTTTTAACAAACTCATTCCAGTATGTAAGGGTTGTGATAATTTTTGAAGTTCAGCTGGGCCAATGTCCTTAGGCCGATAAGGCTCATTTATAATACCGACCTTTGTGGTTCCAATACTTCCTATATGTAAAATATTTCAACAATCGATTGAGAAATGTAGGCTTGAGTGTGTTAACAAACTCATTCAAATGAGCAAGGATTGGGACAATTTGTGAAGTTCAGCTTGGCCAATGTCCTTGGGCCGACATGGCTCATTTACAATACCGATCCTTGTTGGTTCCAGTTCTACCCATACATAAAATGTCTTAATAATCGGTAGAAAAATGTAGGCGTTCGTTCCAGTACTACCCATATATAAAATTTCTTAACAATCGGTCGAAAAATGTAGGCTTAAGTGTGTTAACAAACCCATTGCAATGAGCAGCGATTGGGAAAATTTCTGAAGTTCAGCTTGGCCACTGTCCTTGAGCCGATAGGGCTCATTTACAATACCAAACCTTGTTGGTTCCAATACTACTTACAGTTAAGATATCTCATAAATCGATGCGGAAACGTAGGCTTTAGTGTGTTAACAAACTCATTCAAATGAGTAAGGATTGGGTAAATTTGTGAGGTTCAGCTTGGCCAATGTCCTTGGGCCGACATGGCTCATTTACAATACCAACACTTGTTGGTGCAAATACTACTTACAAATAAGACATCTTGTCAATCGATGCAGAAATGTAGGCTTGAGTGCGTTAACAAACTCATTCCAGTATGTAGGGGTTGGGAAAATATGTTGGTTCCAATACTACTTATAGTTAAGATATCTTATCAATCGATGCAGAAATGTAGGCTTGAGTGTTAACACTCATTTCAGTATGTAAGGGTTGTGAAAATTTCTGAAGTTCAGCAGGGCCAATGTCCTTAGGCCGATAGGGCTCATTTACAATACCGACCTTTGTTGGTTCCAATACTTCCTATATGTAAAAGATTTCAATAATCGATCCAGAAATGTAGGCTTGAGTGTGTTAGCGAACTCACTCAACCGGGTAAGGATTGGGAAAATTTGTTAAGTTCAGCTTGGCCAATGTCCTTAAGCCGACATGGCTCATCTACAATACCGATCCTTGTTCGTTCCAGTACTACCCATATATAGAATATCTTAGCAATTGGTCGAAAAATGTAGGCTTGAGTATGTTAACAAAAAAGGTGTCGCCAGACGGACAGACGGGCGGATGGACAGGTAGACCCAAAAACTATAGTCCCCCGGCGGGGGACTAATGAAATCAGATAAAACCTGTAGAAGGGAATGCATTCTGAAGCTTTTCCTTCAAAAATTCCCCCAAAATACAAAAACTGTCGGATCGACTTGTGACCGTATGAGCAGATCTACTTGGGATGTTCAGTGTTGCCACGGAGTCGTCAAGAAAAAAAAGGATAAAAAAAAGGATAAAAAAGGATAAATTTCAGAAAAAAAAGTATGAAAAAAAGGATAATTCATATTTTGCTGAAGATCGAGAAAACATTAATGTTAATCATATTGTATCATTTTTTTGTAATTTACAAGGTTCGCGCTGGGTTCTCAGGAAAGTGAGTCTAAAAGGGAAAGTGTGACTCAGTTAGGTCCAGAAAAACTCGCTGGGTTCCGAAAAAGTGAGTCAATTCGTAAAAAATGCCCAAAAAGTGGACAAAAACCCCGCCAACGCGAACCCTGTAATTTATAATGCTCGTTTTCACAGCGATTAAAAAATATTTGCATACCTGATTGTACTTTACAAATTTATAAAGGAATCCGGCCAAATTGTGCCAAAAAAAGAGTTCCAAAATTGGTACTAAATATTTTTAAATGCCCCCGTTTAGCCAATTTTTAGCGGATCGCCAAAAAACAAGCATGTCCAGGGACATGGTGACCAGCCGTGACCTACAGAATACATATCCAAGAATCACAGACAAAATCATGATCAATTTGGCAGACAGCGCTTACGAAAAAAGCCGTAACTGAATGGAGAAAATATTCGCTCACTTGCTCGGTGTAGTTGTGGCTGATGAGGAGTCATTCTTTCAATTCTTTCATACGTACATACAAACGACGGATACCCCTATATTGATAGGATAAGACCAGCCCAACATAGTCGGCTGGTCTAACAAGTATCCAAAATTGGAAAAGAATCCGATCAAAATTGTGCGAGAAGAGGCAATTTGAAAATTAGACACCAAAAAATTAAAAAATGTCCTCCATTTGGCCAATTTTTGGCGGATCGCCAAAATGAGTAAATTTTCAAAAGAGGCCTACCTAAGGAATATTCTTGCAAAATTTGAAGAAAATCTGATCAAAATTGTGGGAGAAGAAGCATTTTGTAAATTGGCAACCACCAAATTACAAATGTCCCCCATTTGGCCAATTTTTGCCGGATCGCCAAAAAGAGTAATTTTTCAAGATAGGTGTACCTAGAGAACAACTATCATAAATTGGAAAGGAATCCGATCAAAATTGTTGGAGTAGAAGCAATTTGAAAATTTGACACCAAAAAATTAAAAAATTTCCCCCATTTGGCCAATTTTTGGCGGATCGCCAAAATGAGTAATTTTTCGAAAGAGGTCTACCTAGGGAATATTCGTGCAAAATTTGGAGAAAATCTGATCAAAATTGTGGGAGAAGAAGCATTTTGAAAATTGGCAACCGAAAAATTTCAGATGTCACCCATTTAGCCAATTTTTGGCGGATCGCCAAAAAAAAAATTTTTAAAGAGAGGCCTACCTGGAGAACATTCGCTTAAAATTTGAGAGGAATCCGGTCAAAACTGAGGGAGAAGAAGCATTTTAATTTAAGTAAAAGTTTACACACGTACATACGTACATACCGACGACGGATACCCCTCTATTGATGTGAGCCAGCCCGACATGGTCGGCTGGTCTGAAAAAAAGGTGCGTGCGTACTTTATCGATGGTTCCTAGGGACATGAAACTCAAACTTACAGAATGAAATTATTGAAAATCATTCAAGAAATAAAAACTCCTCAACATCATTTAGAATACTGGATATTTCCCACTGGCAAACTTCGTTTGCAAATGGGTATAAGTTTGTAGTTTGTCTCGACATTTCTGTACTTTTTTTCCTTTTTTTCCTTTTTTTCTTCTCCTTTTTTCCGTCACGGAGGTTTCCAGAAAACTCCTCCTAAGCTACTGGACGTAGGACGATGAAATGTGGCACAGTGATAGAGGGTGACGGTCAAATCCGCAAAAATATTTGACCTTAACCTTAAAGGTCAAGGTCAAATTGAGGTCAAAGTTTTTCTGACCTCAATGTGGTTTCCAGAAAACTCCTCCTACAGCATTTGTCGTAAAAAGACGGCATTTCGCAGAGACATACAGGGTAATCAGTTGTCGTCAAATCCGCAGAATTTTTTTGGCTTTGAACCTCAGAGGTCAAGGTCAAAGTGAGGTCAGAATATTTTTGGAAACGCCTATTAATCACGAAAAGTAGCCATAAAGGTGCTCATATACCAGTTTGAATACATAAAACGTATTCAGTAAAGGGTAAACTTTCATCACTAACCTTGACCTTGAGGGTCAAGGTCAAAGGTCACGTGACTGCGGCCGTTAACGACAGGCCAACTCATCTCGAAAACGGTTAGAGATAGAGTGATTTTGAGCTCATTTTCGACCCTCTGGGCCTAAACAACGTTACATAAGAGGTACCTCGGTGACCTTGACCTGGGTCACGGTCAAGGTCAAAACCGGAAGTTGACTATTATCTCGAAAAAGGTTAGACACAGACCGGTTTTGAGCTTATTTTCGACCCTTTGGGCCTAAACAACGTTTCATAAGAGGTACCTCGGTGACCTTTACCTTCTGGGTCATGGTCAAGGTCAAAAACAGGAAGTTGACTATTATCTCGAAAACGATTAGAGATATAGGGATTTTGAGCTTATTTGCGACCCTTAGGGCCTAAAAGACGTTATGTAAGAGGTTCCTCGGTGACCTTGACCTCCTCCGTCATGGTCAAGGTCAAAAGCCGGAAGTTGACCATTATTTCGTAAACCATTAGAGATAAGGCGATTTTGAGCTTATTTTCAAACCTTTGCGTCTAAAAGACGTTATATAACAGGAACCTCGGTGACCTTGACCTCCTCCATCATTGTCAAGGACAAAAACTGGAAGTTGACCAGTATATCAAAAACGGTTGGAAAACTGAATTTGATTTAGTTGTGCCCAAATGAGGTTATATTATATTTACTTCGATGGCCTCGTTCAAGATAATAATCCGGAAGCTGACAATTATGTCGAAAAACTGAAAAATGTGTCTTTGACTAAATATGTTGTGTTTCTGCCCTTGCAAGTGGGTGCTCTTTCGCTACGAGTACCGAAATTCGGTCTAGTTTACAGTGTGATAAGACATTGAATTACATTTACAGAATATATGTTTCAATTCCATGAAAAAATACCCTTTCTCTACAGATGTATTGATTTTAACAATAGACGCTGCAAAAAAGTTGTAAATTACATACACATACAGTGTAAGAGCGGTTAATACCGTAGCCTAATCATGAGTTATGACCAGGGTGAGAAAAAATTATAGCAAAAAAAAAAAAGCATATAATAATTAGGAAAAAAATGATATTTTGAACGAAAAAAGAAAATGAAAAAAAAAAGTATCAAAATAAAAAAAAGGATGAAAAGCGAAAAAAAGGATAAAAAAAAGGATGAAAATTAAAAAAAAGTATAAAAAAAAGTAAGGATAAAAAAAGGATAAAATCGGGCTTTTTCAAAAAAAAGGATAATCCTTTTAAAAAAGGATGATGTGGCAACACTGGATGTTTCATACCAAAAAATACATGAAATTCGATAAATACCGCAGGGGGAAAAGCATTTTTAAGTTTTTTCTTAAAAAATTCTCCCCAAAAAAAATTGTCTGATTAAGAATGCCATATGCCTAGGATAAATAGTTTTAGAGAACTCGCGCAGACCCAAGTCTTACATTGCAGTTACCTCAAAAAATCACAATTTTTGATAAGTCGATATTTTGGCAATTTTTTACCGATTTGAAAAATAACACAACGTTGCACAACTTCAATATACATATTTTCACTGTGCAAGGTAGCACATGCCTAAGATAAACAGTTTCGGAGAACTCGCGTGGAGAGCACCCAAGTCTTACATCGCAGTTATCTCAAGAGATCACAATTTTTGACAAGTTGCAATTTTGGCAATTTTTGGCCGATTTGAAAAATAATACGACGTTGCACAACTTCAACATATATATATATATTTTCATTGTGCAAGGTAGCATATGCCTAGGATTAATAGTTTCGGAGATCTCGGGTGGAAGGCACCTAAGTCTTACATTGCAGTTATCTTAAAAGATCACAATTGTTGACAAGTCGCCATTTTGGCAATTTTTGGCCGATTTATAAAATAGCAAAACTTCAATATATATATATATATATATATATATATATATATATATATATATATATATATATATATATATATATATATATATATATATATTCACTGTGCAAGGTTGCGTATACCTAGTACAGAGGGAGATCCTATAGACAACCGGGTTCGCAATTTTGGGGTCTACATTGATTGATTGATTGATTGATTGATTGGTTTAACGACACTAGCAACCCGTTAGGGTCATATTGTGTCAGTTCTGTTACTATAAGAAGACTCAGTTGAAACTAAAATCGATTAAAATAGACAAAACAAGTAGTGTATAAATCTAAAATCAGCTAAATTCAGTTTAAAACTTACTGTACATGTGTATTTCTTTCAGAAAAGAAATAATTTTGCTTGGTCTACAAAGTACATTTAAAAACCCCTCTTGGTTGTAAGCTATAGCGAGAGCGAACAAAAAATTATTATTTTTACTTTAATGGCTGAGAGATATAACTCCGTCTTTGCGAGGCATTGTTTGCAGATAAAGTAAAACCTGCCTACACCGGACAACGGGGGACTGGCGGATTTTGTCCGGTATATAGAGGTGTCCGATATTTCAAGGGTCATGTAAACCAATGGGGAAAACGGGACTGCGAATTCTTGTCCGGTATTGGCAGCTATCCGGTATTTCAGGATTTGCCCAGAATGAGGTTTACTGTAATGAAGAGCGTTTACTCACAATGTAATTAATCTCGCTTGTTCCGTCACCAAGTCAGCAAGTCTGCAAAACAATCAAATCAACAAGTATTTTTAAAGAAATTATTTTTTCCCCTAACAAATAAATAGAGAAGGATATTTTTTATAAAAGAATATTAAAATCGTGGGAAGATTTAATTTTATTGTTTGCCAGCTATAACGAAAGCGAACAAAAAATTATTATTTTTATTTTAATGGCTGAGAGATATAACTCCGTCTTTGCGAGGCATTGTTTGCAGATAAAGTAAAACCTGCCTACACCGGACAACGGGGGACTGGCGGATTTTGTCCGGTATATAGAGGTGTCCGATATTTCAAGGGTCATGTAAACCAATGGGGAAAACGGGACTGAGAATTCTTGTCCGGTATTGGCAGCTGTCCGGTATTTCAGAATTTGCCCAGAATGAGGTTTACTGTAATGAAGAGCGTTTACTCACAATCTAATTAATCCCGTTTGTTCCGTCACTATGTCACCAAGTCTGCAAAACAATCAAATCAACAAGTATTTTTAAAGAAATTATTTTTTCCCCTAACAAATAAATAGAGAAGGATATTTTTTATAAAAGAATATTAAAATCGTGGGAAGATTTAATTTTATTGTTTGCCAGCTATAACGAAAGCGAACAAAAAATTATTATTTTTATTTTAATGGCTGAGAGAAATAACTCCGTCTTTACGAGACATTGTTTGCAGATACAGTAAAACCTGCCTACACCGGACAACGGGGGACTGGCGGATTTTGTCCGGTATATAGAGGTGTCCGGTATTTCAAGGGTCATGTAAACCAATGGGGAAAATGGGACCGGTATTTTAGGATTTGTCCAGAATGAAGAGCGTTTACTCACAATCTAATTATCGTGTTTTGTTCGGTAACCACGGCCTGAAGTCTGCAAAACAATCAAATCAACAAGTATTTTTAAAGAGATTATTTTTTCCCCTAACAAATAAATAGATAACGATATTTTTTATAAAGGAATATTGAAATCGTGGGAAGATTTATGGTAACGGTATTAGTAACAATTCGTTGAAATCACACAGTGTATTATTAAATCGCTAATCTAGCTGCTTTGTTTAGTTTTCTTCCGGTCACTTTCTGATGCAGATTTAGTTGTAAAGTAGACAGCAATCGTCGTCAATTTGTTATATGACACTGTAATAAAGTCAAAGATATCCGTAGGAGCGATAATCGCTTTAGGTGCAATATGTTACAACAAATAGTATTTTTTAATTTTAAGATAAAAAGAACAAGCCATCGGCGAAGGCGCAAACCCAACCAGACACAACAAGTCGCCATTTAGGCACTTTTTAACCAATGTGTAAATAATACGGCATTCAACAACTTCAAAATATATTTTTTCACTGTGCAAGGTAGCATATGCCCAGGAAAAACATTTTCAGAGAACTCGCGTGCGAAGCACCCAAGTCTCACATTGCAGTTACCTAAAAAAAATCACAATTTTTGACAAGTCGATATTTTGGCAATTTTTTACCGATCTGAAAAAATAACACAACGTTGCACAACTTCAATATACATATTTTCACTTTGCAAGTTAGCATATGCCTTGGATAAACAGTTTCGCTGAACTCGCATGGAAATCACCCAAGTCTTAAATTGCAGTTATCTCAAACGATCACAATTTTTGACAAGTCGCCATTTTGGCAATTTTTGGCCGATTTGAAAAATAACACGACGTTGCACAACTTCACCATATATATATTCATCTTGCAAGGTAGCATATGCGTGGAAACAAAACAGCATCGAAAGTGTGACACATGAACAGACGGACGGACAGAGGGCAATCCTATAGACACCTCCGGGCTCGCTTGGTTGGGGTAAAAATTTGATTGATTGATTGGTTTAACGACACTAGCAACCCGTTAGGGTCATATTGTGTTAGTTCTGTTGCTATAGGAAGACTCGGTTGAAATTAAAATCAATTAAAATAGACAAAACAAGTAATGTATACATCTAAAATCAACTAAATTCAATTTAAATCTTGCTGTACAAGTGTATTTCTTTCAGAAAAGAAATAATTTTGCTTGGTGCTACCTTTGTAAAAAGGTCTTTCATGGAATTCACACTGTAGTAGCGTGAACGAATGTTCTGAAAATCTATGCAATTGAGTAGAATATGTTTTGCAGTCAAACGTTCTTGACAACCAATACATTGTGGAGGAGCATCGCCTCTCAAAAGATATCCGTGGGTGATGTATGTGTGCCCGATTCGAACTCTATGCATAACCGTTGTGTCGTGAATACTGCCAAGAGCTAGGTGTTTTTGTCCAACTGTTGGTTGGATTTGAAAGAGTTTGTTATTTCTTTGTTCGTTCCATTTTTGTTGCCAAAGGTTTTTTACATAACTTGCAATATGGAGTTTAAAATCGGAGTATGGTATGAGAAGGTCGGATATGTTGTAGTTTAGCGCCTCTTTTGCTGCCTGGTCCGCAGCTTCATAACCTGGTATGCCAACGTGGCTTGGCACCCAGCAAAATACTAGGGATTTGCCTTGTTTGACTGCCCTTTCGTAACGTTCTATTAGGTATAGAATCATTGTGACTGTAAGACCGATAAGGAATCGACACAGATAACGAATTTTTTGTACCTACTAATCTTGATAATTTCCATGGCTAGTTGGAGTGCCCGAACCTCCGCGGAAAAGATGGAGGAGCCGTTTGGTAATCTTGTTTTAATGGTATTTGATTTTGTAACTATTGAGGCAGCAACTTGGTTATCGAGTTTAGATCCGTCCGTGTATATGAAATAATGGTGAGGGTAGGTTTCCTTTATCTCAGCAAACCTAACTTTGAATTCTTCAGCATTTGTTGTGTCTTTGGAAAAGTTTGTCAGAGTTTTGTTTATGGTTGGCCATTGTATTTTCCATGTTGGGTATTTTGAAACTTTCAAGTTTGCAATTTGCTCAACTTTGATTCCAGCATTATTAAGGTGGTTCCGGATTCTAGTGCCAAAGGGTACGGTAACCCTAGGACGTGTGCTTAAGATTTCTGAATGGTCATTTTCGAACACTGCCTTATGGGTCGGGTTTTCTTTGTTTGCGCATAGTTTAACTGCATATTGCATTGACAGTTTGATTTGTTGGATATCTAGTGGTTGTTCATTTGATTCAACCTGAAGGCTTTCCGCAGGTGACGTTTTGAAGGCGTTAAGGCAGAGGCGAAGGCCTTGATTTTGTATTGGGTTCAACATCTTCAAGTACGAAGGCCTGGCTGATCCGTAGACGATGCTGCCATAATCTATTCTAGATCTTATTAATGATCTATACAGTTTTAATTTAGTACTGGTATCTGCTCCCCAGTCTTGAGCGGAGACGACTCGCAGCAGATTGAGTGCCTTTTAGCATTTCCTCTTCAGCTCTTTTATGTGGGGAATAAAATTTAGCTTCGAGTCCAGAATTAGACCAAGGAATTTGTTTTCCTTTACTACAGGTATCTGAGTGTTTGATAAGTATAAAATGGGATCGTCGTGTGGCTTTCGCTTGTTGCAAAAGTGCATACAAACTGTTTTGGTTTGCGAAAACTTGAAACCAGTTTGGTCAGCCCATTTTTGAAGCGAGTTTATATTTTGCTGGAGGCGACGCTCGATAAGATTCATATTCTTGCCCCTGGCAGACATTGCAAAGTCGTCTACAAACAGTGAGCTGTCTATTCCCTGTTTAGTTGCGCCTTTGATACTATTGATTTTGATTAGAAACAACAGAATTGATAGAATACAGCCTTGAGGATAGCCCTCTTCTTGCTCAAAATAATCCGAGAAAATGGAACCGAGACGGACCTTAAACCGCCTGTCATTTAAAAACGCTTGAATGAATTCAGGAAGGCGATCTCGTACACCAAGGTCGTAGAGATCTTGCATGACCCCGTGTTTCCAAGCCGTGTCGTAGGCTTTTTCTAAATCGTAGAAAACAGTGACGACATGTTCGTTATTGATAAAACCTTCTCTTATAAATGATTCGAGTCTAACCAGGTGATCTATGGTACTTCTTTCTTTTCTAAAGCCGCTTTGGATGTCAGTAAGGAGATGGTTTTTCTCTAGATACCAAATTAGTCTTGCGGCTATCATTCGCTCTAGTGTTTTGCACAATGAACTTGTCAGGGATATTGGGCGGTAATTTTCGGGATTAGTAGAATCCTTATTAGGTTTTGGGATTGGTATGATAGTGGCTTCTTTCCATATTTCAGGAAAGTGTCCTGTGGTCCAGACTTGGTTGAGTAGTTCTAAGAGGACTTCAAGAGTTTCCTCAGGTAGGTGTTTTAGAACCTGGCAGTGCAGGTCGTCTGGTCCGGCCGCTGTGTCATGTGAGTTATGTATAGCGTCTTTTAATTCCGCTGAGGTAAAGGTGCTATTATACTGTTCCAAATTATTTGAGGTGAAGTCTATTGGTATTTGTTCTTTAATTTCTTTTATTTGACGGAACGCAAGGGAGTAATTTTCAGATGAAGAATTGAACTGAAAGGTTCTTCCAAAGGTATTTGCTATCTCGTCGGCTTTTGTGATAGTTTGGTTGTTTGTAGTGAGTTGGTTTATGGGTTTTGAGATGTTTTTACCAGATATTTTTCGAATTATCTCCCATACTTTTTTGGTTGAATTGTTTTTGTTCAATTTGGAGATATATTCCGCCCAGGTTTGCTTTTTTGCTTGTCTTGATGGTTCTGCGTGCTTCGGCACGTAGCCTTTTGTATTCAAGTTTGGTACTATTGTCCGGGCTGATGTAGAATTGGCGCAGAGCTGTTTTCCGCATGGCTATTGCTTTTTTGCAATCGTCGTTAAACCAAGGTTTTTGTTGTTTTTTAGGATTTCCGGAAGTTTAAGGTATGGTTTTTTCCATGATTGCCTGGATTAGAGCCGTAAAAAATAAAATCGGGTCGTCGTCATGTGTAAACTGGTTCATTTTAATGGCCTTTTTGCAGAGTTCCTGGAACAGTGACCAATCTGCTTTGTGGAATTTCCACTTTGGTAATCCTTTTTGTTGCTGTGGATCTAGTGGTTTTAATAAAATGGGGAAGTGGTCGCTGCCATAAGTGTCGTCCAAGACTTCCCATTTAAAATCTAAAAACAAATTACTAGATGCCATTGTAAGGTCGATTGAGTTTTTTGAACCAGTGCCAGGATGTAGGTATGTAGGAGATTTATCGTTGTAAAGTGAGAGATTGTGGAAATTTAGCAGGTTTTCAATTAGTTTACCTTTGTGGTCGGTGCTTGTATTACCCCATAGGTCGCTATGTGCATTGAAGTCGCCTAAAAACAGAATAGGTTTTGGTATTTGGCAAATCAAGTCGTTGAGTTCTTCCGGTTGAGGTTTGGAGGGTGGAGGTAGGTATATGTTACAAATGGAAAAAGTTTTCTTCATTGTCACACGAACTGCTGTTGCTTGCAGGTTTGTATTTAATTTGAGTTCACTTTGAATAACGTTGATTCCGCCCGAGGCGCGGTTGTTATTGGCGTTCTTGTTATAGGAAGCGTAACCGATTAAATTTGGTGGGTAGATATCAGTACCGTATGTTTCTTGGAGGCAAAAGACAGACGGGTTATATCGTTGGCTCAGAGTTAAAAGATCTATCTGGTTGGCCCAAAAACCTCTTATGTTCCAGTGGAATACTGCCATTTTACTTACTATAAGTCCGGGGCCTTTGTATTGTTACTTTAGGTGGTCTTAATTGTGTTTTTACTGCCGCTTTGTCTTGCTCTACCTCTGCTACCTTTTTTGGGGGAGTGGATGGTTGTTTTTCTGGGGTTTTGGCTAGGTTACCCCCTTCGTGCGCATCCTCAAGTACCGAGTACCGGTTTCCAACAAATTCTAAATTGAGTGGGATATTTGGGTGTCTCTGGTACTTCTCCCTTGCTTGGCGAGCCCGTGGAGGTTTCGGTTGGAGCGGCAATGTTTGTAGAGACGACTTCCTCTCATCGGCAGTAACTTTCTTCGATGGAGGTTGTGGCGGTGAGCAGCCTTCAACCGCGTCGTTCGTTTCCATAAGCGCATCGTACTTGACTTCTTTTAAAGTCTGTTGTATCCTTTTTTTGACCTTGTCTGCCTTGTCTTTGAGCCTCTTCCTCGTTCCGTTATCCAGAGGGGAAGAAGGGCTTGTGTAAGTTTTCGGTCTTGTGCTCGGCGATGGAGTTTTCGGCGAGCTTCCTGTGCAAGTTTGTGTCGCAATTGTTGGTTTTGTCGATTTTGATTGTGCTGTTGTCGGTTTTTTGGCCTGCGGTAGGGTGCGCTGAAGGTCTCCGACCCAGGAGATGGCGGTTTGGCAGCCCGTACTCACTGTTGTTAGTTTAGTTTTGACAGCAGCGGCGTAGTTTCGTGAGCAATCTCCCTCAGCAATTTTGCGGGTCTCGGTGTATGTTACACCCCTTTCTGCTTTTATCTGCTGGACTTTCTTTTCTTTTGTCCACTTTGGGCAGTTTCTAGATGAGGCCGCATGGGCACCTTGGCAGTTGGCGCATTTTTCAAAAGGTGATTTGCAGCTGTTTGTAGAGTGGCCTATTTCGGCACATCGCGAACAAGTAGCTTGTTGTTTGCAAATAGTGCTGCTGTGCCCATATCGCTGGCAGTTGTAGCACCGCAGCGGGTTTGGGATGTATGTTTTCACTTCCAGACTCAGGTGACCAACTTTTATTTTTGGTGGCAGCGAGGACCTTTGAAAGGTGAGCATATAGGTACCTCTTTTCCTCAGCTCTGGCTGCAACAACACCTTGGTCTGCTAGTCCCTCGACCATTTCTTCCTCTGAACAGTATATCAGTTCTGCGTCTGCCACTACGCCCTTCGATACGTTAAGGCTTTTGTGTGGTGCGCATTTTACTGTGTGAGCGACAAATTGGTTGACATTGCAGAGGCTATTGCTCTGTTTAGCGGTTGCAACCCGAACCAACAAGTCCCCAGATCGCATTCGTTTCACTGTGTACTTTGAACCAATGATGGCCGTAAGCTGTTTCTCGATCGCGAAAGGCGAGAGTTTCAACGGGCCGTTTATTCCAGATTCAATTATAAACTCCGGAAAAGTCATCGGAGGCGATTCAATTTGTATATGGGGCCGTTCTTGCGGCGTTTTCGAGTCATAAGTCTTTTCCATATTTTATTAATAAATTTTCGTCAGGTCTGCCGGCCCCCGGCCTTACTTCGACCGACCTTTTGGCAGCGGGAATTCCGCATGGGGCTAGGTCACCTGATATACTCGACTAGGCGCGGCGGTATTCCCCATCCAACGCCGTTTGATTAGCCCATTAGTCGCAGTTTGGTTAACCTGAACGACCAGCCGTTAATGATCGTGACGGGCCAACACGACCGCCCTTCTTGGGTTGAAGAGTCGGGCCAAAGCCGCGTATTGGCAACCAGGCACTGTATTGCCTAGAACCTGGTAACCTCAACAGCCAGGTCACCGGTCTCCCTCCCGTTAGGGGTGCAATTCACGGCAAAGTGCGTTTTTTTTGGGGCAGGGGCACATTCAACGAAGAAGACCCCTGCTTCTGTAGTCCATCTTGAATAAACGCACAACAGATCGCCAGAAACTGAAAACTGCACTAACAACCGTTTTGCGCCGAAGTTCAGCGGACACTCACGGATCGACGGACAAACCGACGCCGGCCCAGTGGGGAGGTACACAACTACCACCCATAAGCTTTCAATCCATAGTTTCAAGTTGATTGAAGCAAAACCCTAGGACAAGTTCGGTCAACAAAACTTAAAAACTGCGCTATTAGCCCTTCTGCGCCTGTACATGCATGTACGAAGTGACAACGCAGCCCAAAAATTTTTTCACAAAATTAGGCTTATTTTAGCACAGAAACAAATTTCTAGGCTTAATATGAAATTTTTGTCTTGGGTCACGCACGCAACACGCACACAGGCTCGCGGCGAAACCAGCCCGAAGGCGCATGGAGCCTAAGTTCTAAAATAAATAAAAACATCATAAAGACCCTCATTGAAGCGTTTTTGGGGCCATCACTTCAAAAAGAAAATTGGAAAATTCCAACCACAGGTGCAACAAGGACAGCTGCTTTTAACAGAGATAAGAGAAAATAAATGTAGATAGTCTCAATACTTTTAATGTCATGCAATGAAATTCACAAACCCCTTGCGAAAATGTTGGCTATGTCCGATATTCCATGTCGTACTGTTGGAGTGATATTGAATTAACAAACTTTTCAGATCTGGTTACAAGGTTTAAATTGGCCTCAAAGAATAACACTTTTCAATTCAGCATTTAAGAGCAAAGCAAACAACTTTTTATGCTTGTAATGTGTGATAAATTCTGGTTTTCAAACTGGGGAAGATTACTATAATAGCTCACAGGCTGTTTGTCACATTTGCTGCTTATTTTCCACAGACTACTCCTTATTGACCTGAATGTGTTATAAAATGACACCATACATTTATTTTCTCTTATCTTTGTTAAAATTAGTTGTCTTGTATATATTCTATAAATTGTCATTGTTTCATTGATTGCATGCAGCAAAGTCTTCCTAAATTAAAACGTTGCAATACTTCATGACCTAATCCTTGAAGCCATCACGTCTTCTGTTTCTACTACTGCTTTTGAAAGAAGGTCGTTAGTTGTTGTATTGTTCTTTAGATCCCTTTCAACTGCTATGGTCATATCGGGATCCCCCTGTCACATTATATTGCAATGGGGCATTCCAGCCCTCCTTCTAACCCGTACATGTGGAGTGCCTCACAGGGTAGCAAGGAGGAGTGACTTTAGGAGTGACTTTAGAATTATCCTGACGTCATGCACAGTTCTTTAAAAAACAGCGCCAAGAAACTGTTCTCCTCGTTTTTGCCGACAAACATGCTAATAAATGGTCACTGAGCATCATGTACTACTTGCAAATCCACGGAACTATATTCCACATAACAATAACACGTGCTTCATACACACAGCTCATAAGCAATGCATTTATGAAAGACATGCATTACGATATGTTAACGATATTTTCAGGGCATAAAAGCGATTTAGATACCTTTCAACTGCTATGGTCATGTCGGGATCCCCCTGCCACATTATACTGAAATGGGGCATTCCAGCCGTCCGTCTAACCCATAATGTGGAGTGCCTCAAAGGGTAGCAAGGAGGAGTCCCAACTTTAAAGTCTTGGGTGTGACCCGACCGGGGTTTGAACCCACGATCTTCCAGTCTCGAGGCGGACACTCTAACCACTAGGCCACCGAGACTGTTATTGTGAGGCAATGCCACAATCAATTAATCAATCAATAAACAACTCTAATCCTTTCCTGTGCAAGTAAGCACATTGCTGGGTGACCTATAAATTGCTGTCCAGGACTAAGTACACGGAGAAGAACCTATACGATTGTCCATGGACAATGTCCGAGCTCAGGAATACTAATGTCAAGAGTTAGGACATATAAGTATAACCTGTAACGAATATTTTAAAACAGTAAGGCTATGTACCTAGCGTCTGTCAAGATTTTAATGCAAAAACGGTTTATCGCCAATATATTCGCCAATTTTTGACGAATCATCAAGCAAAGTAAAAGCCACGTGTTTCAGTCAATTTGTTTTTAATCGTCAAAAAATTAATAATCAGGTAGACATATATAACACTACCTTAGATCAAAATTTTAGGACGTTTCAATTTAAATCTTTAGAGTAGATACGCTTTCATAAAAATGTTTCAAATGTTTTTGGCTAATATTTCCACCAATTTTAGGCGAATCACGAAAAAACTTAATAGCCAGGAAGGCATTAAGAGTGCCACGTTTAATCAGAATTCCAAGATATTAAGGCCACCAAATCACTAAAAAAAGTTATAGCAAGATGGGTATTATTTTCCGCTTCTATCATTCAAAATACTAAGAAGGTCAGATTGTACGCAACAATTTTAGGAAAAAAAATGGTTTTCGCCAATATTTTGGCAATTTTTTCGCAATTACGAAAAAAAAAGCAATAATCAGGTAAGTACCAATAACCGCTATATATTTTGGGTATTATTCGTCAATATTTCGTGAAAGATTTCACACTAATCACCAAAAAAGTAATGGCTGGGTACGCAGTAATTCCTACTACTTATACCTAAAGCTTCAAGATTGTAAGGCTATTTTCTTGCAGTGGTTTAGGATTTAAAAAAGTTTTTAAAAAACTGTTATCGTTAATATTTCCAGCAGTTTTTGGTAAATGGCCAAAAAAAGTAATATCCGGTTGCACACTGGTGCATGTTTCCATTAAAACCATAGGAGGATAAACTTTTTAAAGAAAGTTGCATTTTGACCAATATTTCTGCCATTTTTCTTTTTTGCGAATTGCCGAAAAGTTATAGCTAGGTAGGCAGTAATTTTTGCCTCTATTGCATAAAATTACAAGACAATGAGGTTATTTTCTTAGCGCTAGTTAAGATTTTTAATTTTTTTAGCGAATCACAAACAAGAATGTCCAGGGACATTGTGACAAGCCGAGATCTAGTAAATCACGTATCAATAGGCTTGTATGGTCGCCAAAAAATGGTTTTCATATTAGGAAACCCGGGTGTGGAAAATCTGTACAATTTATAAATCAACCCGGTCAAAATTATGGCAGAAGCATCTTGAAAATTAGCTATTAAATATTCAGACAATTTTTGGCGGATCACCAGAAAAGTACCTTTTCAATATTTGAAGACAGTCCGATCAAAATCGTGATGGAAGAATCGCTTTGACAGTTGGCTACCGAAAAATGCCACTCTGCTCTCTAACTTGGCCAATTTTTGGTGCATCGTCAGGAAAGCCACTTTGCAAGAGATGGCAGGCTAGTGATCGTTGATGCAAAATTTGAAGACATTCCGATTAAAAGTTTGGAAGAAAAACAAGACAATCATAGATTGCATATCCCTGCCGAGCAGTACTTGTACTTAAGCTTTCGTAATTCAGTGAAACCTTACCGATATACCGAGATAAAATTTTATCTGTCCTAATCAAATAACCCAGCATGACTCAGAAATTCTGGCTTGGTATTAAAGTTGTTTGATAAAGCACACTTTAGAAAGGAAATGAAACGACTACACAAAGTTTTAAATCTCTAACATTGTAGCAGAGCACAGCACAGCTCCCAACCGGAGATGGCAATGAGTAGATTTAAAAATAATTCGATAAAGTACATACTGAATATAATAAAACCTGTCACTGAACACATTCCATCGGTGAACAACCTCACTTTACTGAACACACCGAAGTGAAAATTAGAAAAAAAATTGTCAAAAATACCTTCGCGATGTAATGCACTATCTGATCTTTCTAATTCCACGGTTTGGTGAAGATCTGATGAACTGTTTTAGAGATATCGCGTAAAAAAGTCGAAAACAGCTAAAAACAAACCAAAGTGAAAATATCACAAATTCGTCATAAATTCAATGTCGCGCAAACAATGTCCAAAAAAAAAAAAACAGCACTGAAAGCATCAATTTTTTTTAAATCGCCAAAATCCATTTTTTTATCGGAACGACAACAATTTGACATGCATCAAGCTACGGTCATGTGGGTAAGCTTTGCAAAATATCAGACCAAACGGTTCACGCATCTAAGAGGAATGAGTACTAACGGACGGTTGATTGATTGATTGATTTGTTTAACGACACCGGCAACCCGTTAGGGTCATATTGTGTCGGTTCTGTTGCTATATCAAGAGTCAGTTGAAACTAAAATCAATTAAAGTAGACATAACAAGTAGTGTATAATCTAAAACCAACTAAATTCAATTTAAAACTTACTGTACAAGTGTATTTCTTTCAGAAAAGAAATAATTTTACTTGGTGCTACCTTTGTAAAAAGGTCTTTCATGGAATTCACACTGTAGAAGCGTGAACGAATGTTCTGAAAATCTAGGCAATTGAGTAAAATATGTTTTACAGTCAGACGTTCTTGACAACCAATACATTCTGGAGGCGCATCGCCTCTCAAAAGATATCCGTGGGTGATGTATGTATGCCCGATTCGAGCTCTATGCATAACCGTTGTGTGGCGAATATTGCCAAAAGCTAGATGCTTTTGTCCAACTGTTGGTTGGATTTGAAAGAGTTTGTTATTTCTTTGTTCGTTCCACTTTTGTTGCCAAAGGTTTTTTACGTAACTTGAAATATGTGGTTTAAAGTCGGAGTATGGTATGAGAAGGTCGGATATGTTGTAGTTTAGCGCCTCCTTTGCTGCCTGGTCCGCAGCTTCATTACCCGCTATGCCGACGTGGCTTGGCACCCAGCAAAACACTAGGGTTCTGCCTTGTTTGACTGCTCTTTCATATCGTTCTATTAGGTCTAGAATCATCGTGTTCGACACTTGAAGACTTTCTAGTGATTGTAGGACCGATAAGGAATCGACACAAATGAGGAACTTTTTGTACCTACTAATCTTGACTATTTCCATGGCTAATTGGAGTGCCCGAACCTCCGCGGAAAAGATGGAGGAGCCGTTTGGTAATCTTGTTTTCAGGGTAATTGATTTTGTAACTATTGAGGCAGCAACTTTGTTATCGAGTTTAGATCCGTCCGTGTATATGAAATGATAGTGAAGGTAGGTTTCCTTTATCTCAGCAAATCTAGCTTTGAACTCTTCAGCATTTGTTGCATCTTTGGGATATTTTGTCAGAGTTTTGTCTATGGCGGGTCTTTGTATTTTCCATGTTGGGTATTTCGAAACTTTTGAGTTTGCAATTTGTTCGACTTTGATTCCAGCATTATTAAGGTTATTAACGGACGGACAGACAGACGAACAGACGGAGAGAATCCTTAAGCCCCTCCGGTTGGGGGCTAAAAAAGTTGGTACCTGTTCATATCCGTATAGACAGGCAATGTGATCGGTGTAATACAGAGGAACAGAGGCGACAATCTCACAGGGCATGAGGTGAACATTAAGTCAACAAGACCTCCATGTTCAAACATGCCAGCACTAAATCAAATCAAGTTCAAAATATATATAGTTATATAAAGTTCTAATTTAGTATTAAAGTGAAGTTCGTTGAAGCATACTTTAGAAAGGAGCTGAACTAATCAAACTTGTTAAGTTTCGAAGCTGTGCGATCACGGAAAGTTAACAAAAGTGACCCGGACAAAATAACCCACACGGACTGAGAAGAAAAAGAAGAAATAAGTTCAGAGGGCCAAAATTTTTGGTTGATTAAACTGAAACCGAGACGTTGCAAATCTATAGTATATATTTTTACTGTGTTAAGTTTCGAAGCGGTAAGACCAAGGAAAGGACCCGGACAAAAGGGGGGACATCGGGGTTTCTATATCCCCCGGGATAAAAACCTTTGGAAAATTTGTTACGATAAAAAATATAAAAAGCCACAAATAATTGGCGGATCGACAAAAAAGTAAATTTTCAGACGATTTTCACGACATCTAAGGAACAACCGTTCAAAACTAGAAAAAAAATCCGATCAAAATTGTAAAAGCATTTTGAAAATTCGCCACTACATTTTTTTTATGAAGCCGACTTAGCCAATTTCTTGTCGATCGCGCGATAAAAATGGTGGGAGAAAAAAATAGAAAAATTGTCTACAAATCAATCTGAAAATATCACCTATTTGGCCAATGTTTGGTGGATCGCCAAAAATGTCAACACAAGCCTGCTCAGTAAACATTTGTACATAATGGAGAAAAGTGCTAACACAAAATTATAAGTGCCCACTCCCCCCCCCCCCCCCCCCCGCCCATTTAGCCAAAGTTGACGGATCGTGAGAAAATCAATTTTTCAAAGGACCGCCTGGTAAACATTTAGGTAAAATTTAAGGTGATCAGATCAAAAATTGTGGAAGCGTTTTAAAAATTTACGATAGGAATAGACAGAAATATGCTTCGAAACTAGCAAAAAAAGTCAGTCAGACTGTCAAAACATGGAAGACATGCGTAGTCTTAGACGTGAGCCTGGAGCAGGTAGAAAGGCAATGCTCCCTGATCTAGAAAAGTGATTGTTTGCCTAGGTTTAGGAAGAACTGGAAAAGAAACATGTCATTAATTACAAACGTATAAGGAGTAAAGCCGCGGCTGTAAGAGCTGAAATGGATATATGCATTTTTCTACAATGCCAACTGGCAGGCGGTAGTAATCTCCATGGACACGCAAATCATGACTCATAAACTGTGCAAGCATGTCTTGATCCAGGCTGTCGATGTTGAGAACTTGCGACAATGTGGCCAGATGCTTACGCGATTTCGTGGAGCTAAAGCGGCGAGTCTGAACACTTGGGCTTCTGTGGCAACATCTTTTATATTAAGGTGACTAGGATGCGGAGTGGCGTGGTTGCCGATACGCGCAAAAACGAAGGGGCTCGACTCTGCAACGTATCGTTCCCGCAGACTGAGCATTCTGTTGATGTTTGCCATCATATTGTTTGTTAATAAGATTGATATCTTGCGGGCACGCTTGCCCAGGAAATCAACGCGTTTAAGTCCCGCCGTCAAAGTCCTTTCAAAATCCTGCATTCCAGCTAAAAAGTCCGGATGTGGCGCTGTGTCACTTGCAACCCCATTTTTGAACATTTGCAGGTCAATTCGCTCCACCTCTCCACTCCTTTTTCTATTGAACATTATTACTTTAGCCAAATTATATTTCACCATTTCTTTTTAAGCGATATCGTCTGTTCTGTCCTTTATTCGTTGCACTGCGGTGTCACAGGTTTCGTGAAACTTTACTATATCCTTGAACAGAGGAAGGATGCGTTCCTTGTTGAACTGTCTTACATTCAAGGCATACTTTGCACGTTTCGAAAGCAATATATATAGTTGCTGTCCATCAAAGAAATGAATGCAATGACCTTCTGGGTTGCGTCAATATCCATTTTTTAAGCAGGCGGAGGAATGGCACTTGGCAGCTTGTCGCAAATAGCCACCCATCTTCATGATCACAGAAGGGGTTCTGAATTCGTTTGTTTCGCTGGATTCTTGTGATTTGCGAATAGCGGTCATCAGGCACTCAAAAGTAGGGGGTTGATGATATCTTGCATTTGTTGTATTCGGTCGGGAAATCTCTTTCTGCAATTGATCAATAACTTTGCCAATTCGCGGGCAGGCTGCGAAAGCATATGTTCCCAAACGGTGAAATGGCCGTATTTCAGGACATTGAATTCTACGACTTGCATAATAAGTAGGTCATTTTTTATGACATCCAATACAAAGGCCTGCTTCATACCAGCGATAAGCCTTGAAACTTGTTTGTTGCCCGTTGCTACATCGGTAATTCTGGCACGCGCTTCTGCTACAACTCTCCTTCGCTTCTCAGGGTTGACTTCACTTGTTTTCTTTGTATCGTTATGGTCACACACGTTTTGATGGCGCCATAGATATTCCTTTGTGTACATCGCTCCGCAAAATTTACAAGGCAAATACTCCTTTGCAGATTCGGATTTCACTCTCTCTCTCTCTCTCTCTCTCTCTCTCTCTCTCTCTCTCTCTCTCTCTCTCTCTCTCTGTGTGTGTGTGTGTTTTATATTTGACTATGAAATCCTTAGTACCCTTTTTAGCACATTTTTGATTGTACCAAAAGTCACCTTTACTGCGCAAGCTTGACCATATCCTTTTCCTCGATTCCCTCCCAGCAATCGTGTTAATTTTAATTTCCATGTGCGGATTTCACTTCTTTCTCTTCGCTGTGTTGCTGCTGAAAGTGTCTTGCAAGTTTTGGATAAAATTTGTGGCAAAAAACACAACAATGCACTTCAAGCTTGCTCTTGGTTGAAATTGTAGCAGGTACTGTTGAATGAGTTGGAGTGGGAGCTACTGAGCTCCTTTCGCTAAGGCTGTCGGGGCTCATAACCCTAGTGTCTTCTTGTGGATCACAACTGGTTCATCAGGTACCGTTGAATGCGTTGGAGTGGGAACTACAGAGCTCCTTTCGCTAAGGCTGTCGGAGCTCATAACCCTAAGTCTCTTCTTAGGGATCACAACTGGTTCATCACGTACCGTTGAATGCGTTGGAGTGGGAACTGCAGAGCTCCTTTCGCTAAGGCTGTCGGGGCTCATAACCCTACCTCTCTTCTTGTGCCTGATAACTGGGGTGGAGTAAATATCCTGAATTTCCGCACCTGATTCCTCACTTGAAATGTTTCTTGACTTTTCGCTTTTTTTTTTGGTGTTTTGGGGGGAGGTTGCGCATGTATTTTTTCTCCTTTTTGTATCCAGCATAAGCTGGATCCTTTTCATCATCATCTTCCACAGAACTATCGTCGATTTTACACAAGGCTTCTGACTTGCTTCGAGGCAATTTCTTTACACGTTCTTTGCGTGAACCAAAACGAGAGGCTCGCATGTGTGGCAAACGGATAGCAGATCTTGCCTCGGCTTCATCAAGGGAAAGCGGAGCCAAAATATCACTCTCTACAAATTGAAACACGAAACAGGGTCTATTTCTGCATTTGTCGCCTTGACCCGGTTATGTGATACAAAAACAACAATGGTGTCCGACATCATAACCTTTCTGCATTTGTCGCCTTGGCCTGGTTGTGTGATACAAAAACAACAATGGTGTCCGAGATCATAACAGGGCCTTGGAAGAATACATTTTCGTGTTTCATTTATTCATTCGTCTATTAAATGATTTAAGAACTTATTGAAATCAAAATTTAAAATTGATAAAAATGAACAGGGTGCGTGCTTTACATTATTGACAAGTTAAAAAGATAAAAAATCCACCAGAAATAAGAACCTGTTAGCTTGTAAGGGTTGTATAAAATTAAGTTTCTTACACTGATCCTTTGTATCATAACCCTACGACGGAGGATGTCAGACAACTCACCCAAAAACCAACTCATCCAAAAACCAACTCACCCAAAACATGACCAACTCACCCAAAAGTTTTGGACGACTCACCCAAAGCCCCTGGACGACTCACCCAATTTTACAAGACGGTGTGAAATGTTTATAGGGGGCTTTTAAAAATATTTTATTTTATCTTTTCCCCTAGATTGTACTTGAAATTACTAACATCATCAAAATGACTAAAATTTAAGTAAAACTTTTATTTAAGAAAAACATTCGTTTATTAAAGTGTGTAACTGCATATCAAATACAGATCTCAAATGCATTTAATACGAGCAAAGTTAAACTCAGTCATAATGTCATTCGGTGCACGATTCCGGAAAAATGTCATTATTATTCCAACAAAAGAAGAGGCCCTCTGGCTGAACGATCCCGGGAATCACTAATAATCCAGGGATTTTTTGGGTGAATTGTCTTGCTCCCTACGATGGAGCCATTTCATAGCATGTAAAAAAAACGTTTGGTCTGTTTATTGTTCTATCAGATGATTTAGGAACCTACAGAAAGCATTATTATTATTATCCGTGGTGCGGGTGGGAGGGGGGTGGGGTGGGGAACTTTGTCAATAGAGTTGTAAAATAATAAACTATGAAAATTATTTTGTCAGTACTTAACGCTCGCTTTAAAAATGAGATGGCCACGAGTACTTACACTTTATTCACGAGAAAAAACACAGGGTTCGTGCTTAACATTACTGACAAGTACACAGGGTGAAAAAACAAACACGAAACTACTTTTGCATGTGCCTCCGAGTTCGTGCTTTACATTACTGAAGTAAAAATGATCTTGCAAAACTGAAAGCAGTAAATACCAAATAAAAACATATACAAAAAGTTTGATATAGTTACTTAGCATTAAGCCAAGTAAGAACCTAATGAAAGCGAAACGGGAGATGGGTAGCTTTGCCACCGCGTGCAGAAACGGAATATCATCGGAAATTTGAAATATTTTAGCAAGAAATGTGCATGCAAACAGTTAATACACGTGAGATACACACTTATTTGGCATCCTAACGTTCGAACTCTAGTTTTAAAGCCTCAAATCATCTGCGTTCGCGATTTACCAACAGATAATGGCAACTCCCCTAACGTTACAGGTCAAACAAGAGCCTGCGGCAAAAAAAAATCAATCATTTTTTTAAGCTGTGATTTCACATTTATTAGCATTCGCTTGCATATCTCACCAGTAACTGCACACTTTTAGAGAGAAATTGTGATTAAAAGCGAGGGAAAACAACAAAAAACAGGGGTTAATACACACGCATCTTCAACGTTAGGTTAAGCCAAGAGTGCGCTAGAAATAATAGAATGAGGGCAAGATATGACTTAACATTAAATCAGTTAAACTTTTTTGGGCTGTAAATGGCAATTATATTCCACGGTGACGTAAAAAATTGAGCTTAGAAAAGGTAAACAAACTACAGGCCATTGCAGTTAGAAGTACCCAAAATTGCGGGGGGCGAGGGGTGACAAGATTTTCTCAAATGCATCTTCACGCATTCAAAGACGTATTTTTTTTAACGATTATAACGATTATAAATAATATTTTATTGTAATTATATTCTTTATGAACATTTTATGCTATTTTAGTTGACTTTAATTAGATGAAACCATATTAATTCAAACGGAAGTAAGAGTGCATTGTGAATCATAACAAAACATGACACCCCCAGCAGTAGTTCAGAGAACTGATTGGCTATCAATCCAAGTGCTTCTTTACACAGAGTTCATGGTTGTCCTTTTCAACTTGCATCGATGCGTGGCACTTTTTTCGGACCAGTTCGCATGTTTATTTATCTTCCGTCGATGCGCGGTTCACATTTCGGACCAATGCGTATGTTTATTTAACTTGCATCGATGCGCAGTGCTTAATTTGGACTACTGCGAATGTTTATTTAACTTGCGTCGATGTGCGGTTGTTAAATCTGACTACTGCACAAGTTCATTTAACTTGCGTTTATGCGCTGTAGGATGAGATTCAAAAATTCCCAAAAAAATCAAAAGTTTTCCAATCCACTCAAAAAGCACAAGCCGTATGCATGACCCCCTACAGACGGCTCATATCAAAAATAAATGGAATCTGATAAAAACTGTAGAGGAAATGCACTTTCAAGTTTTTTTTCAAACACGAACTAAAAATACAAAAAAAATTGTCCGATCAACTAAAAAGCACGAGCCGTATGCACCATCCTTTACGGTGCCTCATACCAAAGAAAAAAAAAGACATCGGATCAAAAATGTAGGAGGAGATAAATTTTACAATTTTTTTCTTCAATAATTCTCCAAAAATTCAAAAATCACCTGGTCGACTAAAAAAGCACAAGCCGTTTGCACGACCGCTTAGGGATGCCTCACTCCAAAAATAAATGACATCGAATTAAAATTGTAGGAGTAGGTGCATTTTGAATTATTTTCGAAATTTTTGCTGAACAAATTCCCCAAAAATACAAAAATTGTCCGATCGACTAAAAAAGCACAAGCCGTTTGCACGACCCTTTAGGGGTGCCTCACACCAAAAATAAATGACATCGGGTCAAAAATGTAGGAAGAGATACATTTTAAAAATTTTTCTTTAAAAATTCAGTAAAAATTCAAAAATCACCCGATCGACTAGAAAAGCACAAGCCGTATGCACGACCCCTTAGGGATGCCTCAGACCAAAAACAAATGACATCGGATCAAAATTGTAGGAGGAGATGCATTTTGAAACAAAGTTTACTAAAACAACTAACTAACAAACTGACTAACTAACTAACTAACGGACGCCATCCGCAGACCCATTGGAATACCCCAGCTTACGTGTAACGTAAGCTGGGCTAAAAAGTCAGTCGCTCGGCACAAAATTTAGTCGCCCGGCACAATAGTTAGTCGCCCGGCGCAATTTCTGCAATATTTGTATGGCCCATCTCATGTAAAAAAAAAACAACAAAATGGTGTTTAAAATAATTACAGTATTTACCTGAAAATACTCAGAAAAAAGTCAGCCCCCCCTCGGGCGACCAACTCGGAAAAGTTGGTCGCCCGAGCCAAAAGTTGGTCGCCACGGGCGACCGCGAAATCTCAACCCTGCATAAATTGTTTACATGAAGAGATGGCTCCGCTGTACTTTTAGTGCAATTTTAGGAATGTGATTCTCGGTGCCGTTTACGTACACACCTCTCGCTGAATCAGCTGACTCATATTTCTTAGCACAAACGTGCAGCTTCCCGTGATATGTACAATGCAATACAAATTGAACTGACCCCTGACCGATGACTGCGTTCATTTCCCTCAGCGAGCAGTGCGCGAGAACGCCGTAAAACACCCTATTATTTAAAATAAGAATTCTGAAGTAACTAAGAAACCAGACATTTTTTGGTGGGCTATTCCGGAACAGACTACCAATAACTCGGATGTCGAATAAAAATGTTGAAAAATTGAATTTACATTTTGTTGTTTATTAAAATGTCGGTAGTTCATTACTGAATAACCTAATGAAATTTTAAAATTTTAAAAATGCATTTGTATTTTCAATTGTCACGAATTTTTCGAAGGCGCACACCCCAACCGGACACAACAAATGGCCATTTTGGCAAATTTTTACCGATTTGAAAAATAACACGACGTTGCACAACTGCAATATATATATTTTCACTGTGCAAGGTTGCATATGCCTAGGGTAGATAGTTCGGAGAGCTTGCGTGGAAACAAGACAGCAACTGTAGTCCATTCCGGAATAACCACCAGAAAACAGTTGTCTTTTTTTTTATTTGCTTCAGAATTCTTGTTTTACATAATACGGTGTCAGTCAGAAGATAGTGTGAGTCATACAGCATTGATGAACAGATTGCAGAGTGCAGTTTTAGTAATGCTATTCCCTTCACCGTTCACGCACACACTTCTCTCCAAAAGCTGAATCATTTTTCTTAGCATAGACTTGCAGCTTTCCGTGATTTATATACAAGTTTGTCCAAGGATAAAGTCCCAGCTTACGAAACGCAATAAGACCAATTCCAACGTGCACGAGCAAGGGAGTTTCCAAAAAAATGTTCTTCAAAACATGAGACGGCAAAGAGCTAGCTCAATAATTAATTTAGCACCGGACCAGAACATAGACCGATAAATGCATACAAAGATTTGTTTCCCGAAAAAATGGGAAACAGATTTTGTGTATCTCTGATAGACTGAAGTTTGCCATACAACGACGCTCGCATTTCAGACAAGTGCGCATGTTTATTTAATTTGCGTTGATGCGCGGCTCTCATTTTGGAACAGTGCACATGTTTATTTAACTTGCGTTGATGCGAGGCTCTCATTTTGGACCAGTGCGCATGTTTATTTACCTTGTGTTAATGTGCGGTTCTTATTTCGGATCAATGCGCATGTTTATTTACCTTGTATTGATGTGCGGTTCTTATTTCCGATCAGTGCGCATGTTTATTTACCTTGTGTTGATATGCGGTTCTTATTTCAGACCAGTGCGCATGTTTATTTAACTTGCGTCGATGCGCAGTTCTTATTTCAGATCAATGCGCATGTTTATTTAACTTGCGTTGATAGCGGTATTTATTTTGGACAAGTGCACAAGTTTCCTTAGGTTGCGTTGATGCGCGGTTCGCATTTCGGACAAGTGCACAAGTTTTCTTAGGCTGCGTTGATGCGCAGTTCGCATTTCGGACAATTTGCATGTTTATTTAACTTGCGTTGATGCGCGGTTCGCATTTCGGTTCAGTGCGCATGTTTATTCAACTTGCGTTGTTGAGCAGTTCGAAGACCATTGCGCATGTTTATTTAACTTGCTTTGGTGCGCGGTTCGCATTTCGGACCAGTGCGTATATTTATTTAACTTGCGATGATGCGCGGTGCTTATTTTGGACCAGTGCAAATGTTTATTTAACTTGCGTTGGCGCGTGGTTTCCATTTAGAACCACTGCACATATTTATTTAACGTGCGTCGATGCGCGGTTCTTATTTCAGGCCAATGCGCAAATTTCTTTAATTTGAGTTAATGTGCGGTTCTTATTCTGGACCAGTGCGCATGTTTATTGAAGTTGCGTTGATGCGCAGTTCTTATTTTGAATAGTGCGCATGTTGATTAACTTGCGTTGATGCACGGTGCTTATTCTGGTCCAGTGTGCTTGCTTATTTAGATTTGTTGATGTGCGGTTCGCATTTCGGACCAACGCGCATGTTTTTAACTAACGTTAATGCTCGGTTTCCATTTCTGACCAGTGTGTTTGTTTATTTAGCTTGCGTCGATGAGCGGTTCGCATTTTCCACAGTGTGCATGATTAGTTAACTTATGTTGATGCGTGGTTTGCATTTTGGACCAGTGCAAATGTTGATTTAACTTGCGCTGGTGCGCGGTTCGCATTTCGGACCAGTGTGCATGTTTATTTCACTGCATTGATATCCGGTTCGCATTTCTGACCAGTGCCCATGTTTCTTTAGGTTGCGTTGATGCGCGGTTCGTATATCGGACCAGTACACAGGTTAATATAACTTGCGTTGACGAGCGATTTGCATTTCGGACCGGTACGCATAATATTTAAGTCCCGTTGATGCCCGACTTTTATGTCTAATCAACTTGCGTGTTTCTTTCTCCGGACCACTGCGCATGTTTATTCAATTTGGGTTGATGCGCAAATCTCATTTCAGACCACTGCGCATCCCTCGCGTCGATGCCTGGTTCTTTTCTTTTTCGGACTAGTGCGCATGTTTGTTTAACTTGCGGTGATGTGCGGTACTTAATTTGGACAAGTTCGCATGTTTATTTAACTTCCGTAGATGCGCGGTTCGCATTTCGGGCCATTGCGCATGTGTATTTAACTTGTGTTGGTGCGTGGTTCTCATTTCATCTCATTTTTTTGGGTGAAGTTGATGCGCGTTTCTTTTTTTCGGATCAGTGTGGATATTTAACTTGCGTTCATGCGCGGTGCTTATTTTGGACCAGTGCAAATGTTTATTTAACTTGCGTGCCGCGTGGTTCGCATTCCGAGTTAGTTATTTGATAGTTATTTGATTGGTTTAACGACACCGCATTCCGAACCACTGCGCATGTTTATTTAACGTGCATCGATACGCGGCTCTTATTTCAGGCCAATGTGCATATTTCTTTAACTTGAGTTGATGCGCAGCTCTTATTTTGAATAGTGCGCATGTTATTCAAGTTGCGTTAATGCGCAGTTCACATTTCGAACCAGTGTGCATGTTTATTTAACTTGCGTTGATGCACGGTGCTAATTTTGGTTCAGTGTGCTTGCTTATTTAGCTTGTGTCGATGTGCGGTTCGCATTTAGAACCAGTGCGCATGTTTTTTTTTTTAACTTGCGTTAATGCTCGGTTCCCATTTCAGTTTGTTTGTTTATTTATTTTCCGTCGATGCGAGGTTCACAATTTGAACCAATGCGCATATTTATTTAACTTGCGTCGATGAGCGGTTCGCATTTCGGACCAGTGCGCATGTTTATTTAACTTGCGTTGATGCGCAGTGATAATTTTTGGCCACTGCGCAAGTTCATTTAGTTTGCGTTTATGCGCTGTAGGAGGAGATTCATTTAATTTTTTTTTTCAAAAATTCGAAAATTTTCCAATTCAGTCAAAATGCACATGCAGCATGCATGATCCCCTAGACACGGCTCATATAAAAAATAAATGAAATCTGATTAAAACTGTAGGAAGAAATACATTTTGAATTTTTCTTCAAAAATTCCCCAAAATTATCTCATCGACTAAAAAAAGCACGGGCCGTATTCACGACACCCTAAGCATGCCTTAGCCAAAAAATAAATGATGTCTGATTAAAACCGTAGGAGAAGATGCATTCTGATGTGCTTTCATCAAAAATCCCACACCCCCCCCCCCAATCAAACAGAACAAGCCGTATGCTCGACCCACCCAAGGGTGCCTCATGCCAACATTAAATGAAATCGGATAAAAAATGTAGGAGATACATTTTACAATTTTTTTCTTCAATAATTCTCCAAAAATCACCCGATCGACTAAAAACCACAAGCCCTATGCAAGACCGCTTAGGGATGCATCACACCAAAAATAAATGACATCGAATTAAAATTGTAGGAGTAGATGCATTTTGAATTATTTTCGAAATTTTTGCTTAAAAAATTCCCCAAAAGTACAAAAATTGTTCGATCGACTAAAAAGGCACAAGCCGTATGCGCAACCCTTTACGGGTGCCTCATACCAAAAATAAATCAAATCGGATAAAAAATGTAGGACGTTTTATTTTAAAATATTTCCCAAAAATTCAAAAATCACCCCATCGACTAAAAAAGCACAAGCCGTATACACGACCCCTTAGGGATGCCTCATACCGAAAATAAATGACATCGGATCAAAACTGTAGGGAGAGATACACTTTGAACCAAAGTTTACTAAATAAACAACTAACTAACGAACTAACTAACTAACGGACGCCACCCGCAAACCGATAGGAATACCCCAGCTTACCTGTAACGTAAGCTGGGCTAACAACTAAAAAACGGAGCTTACTGAAAAAATGCGAGAACTAGAGTTCAGGTGAAAGCCAGGCTCCTGATTCGCAAAAAAAATATTAAAAAAATGTTTGCAAAGTGGGAACCTCGACCAAAGTCCCATTTCGACCTGGAGGTCCTGTGTACGTCGGTAAACTTCATCCGCATTTGGGAACCTGGGATCTGAGTTCGACGGGAAGTTAAAGACACACACACACACACAGACAAGTCAATAACATAATAGCCCTTCCGACTATCGTCGGGCGGGCTATAAAAATAAATGCCTACGAATCAGAATTGTAGGAGGATATGCACTCTGAAACAAAAGTTTACTAACTACTGGGGACACATGTGTTATTTGTGGTGGTTTATAATTCCAAATAAACTGATTTAGTTCTTGTTGTGATTTGGTACGGGAGGGTGAGATTGCTAACTCAGACATGGAGCAGATATACTGGATATGCCATGACTCTGAAACCAAAATTTTTCTTATAATACTCAAATCTCTTGGGAACCGAACCCGAAACATATTTGATTTCACCTTTTGTTTTAGCATCCAGCCTCCAAACACTGTTGATTAAAAGGTATGGTCAAAATAAAAGCGAATTGTAAATGTTTCGCTCACACACCAGCTTACTGGCTTCTTTCTATCCAACTGGACACTGCAATACTCACATTATACATCCTTTCTTGTAATTGGAGGCTCACACATAGGGTCTGGAAATTCGTCAAAACAGGTAAGTTTTACCGTATGTCTTTTAATCCGAATCTGGAAGGAGCCGCAACAAAAAGTTCTTACTTCACATCTTTTCATCCAGATCTTGAAGATAGTCTGGACTTATTTTTTGTTAATCGTCATCCCGCCCCCGTCTCCAGTCTTGTACATTCCAAACGGCCAAAAAACACTAGAAAGCCATTCTTCATAACTGCGGATCAGATGACTAACCTCGGTGGAAGGAGAGGGAAGGGGGTCATTTCGGTGCCAAAATGATGAGCTGCTTCTCATAACACAAGATATCCGCTGACCCACTTTAAAAGCGACAAAAAGCTCAATTTCAGGCAATAAGACACAACAATGGACCGACAACAATGCTGATGCTGTTCTAAAGAATGCAGGAACACTAGAGAATCTTCCGGAAAACGTTGAAATGAACAGTGTAGTTAATAACTATGCTAAGTTAATAAAGGAGCTTACAAATCGGGAGGCGGGAAGGGGAGGGGCTGGGAGGAGGGTGCTGATATCACACACCTTTCTTAATTTTCTAAACAAGTTTAATGTTCAACCAAAACCGTGCGACTTATCCCAGGAATAACTACATCAAATCCGCTATCGAGCTATTTTGCTTAACAACAGATGATTTTTACGCAATGATGCCAATATAAAACTAAGTCGATACGACTTTCCCTTATCCATAACAAGATATTTTGCATACAGCAGCTTGTCCAAACTATATGCATTTTTACGAGATGAAGTGATACGCCGCAATCGTTCCACTCGCTACAAAATTTGATAGAATCTTCTGGAAATAGAAACCAAAAACACACCAAGATCAACTTTCTCCGATGTTCAGCGGCTGAGAAATTTTGCATGAAACATTTCAACTTTTCTTAATTTCGCTACATCCGCCAAAAGTTGACAGAATCGTCCGACTGACCCAAGGAATATTCATATAAAATTTGAAGTCGATAGGGCTTTACCTTATCGAGGTATTTTTCACATAAGATCTCAGTCAAAACTTGTACATACTTTACGTGATGACGTCATACGCCGTACTCGTTCGTTCTACTCGCGACAAAAATTTAAAAGAATCTTTCGGACCTACCAAACAACAATCCCACCAAGTTTCAACTTTCTCCGATGTTTAGCGGCTGAGAAATTTCGCACACAAGATTTTTACGTAATGACGTCATACTCCCACACTTATCATGTGCCATGCGTCAAAAGTTTAAAGAACCGTAACATCAATCCGCAGAATACTCACATATAAAATTTGAAATCGTTACGATGTTCCGTTATCGAGATATTTTGCAGACAAGAACTTGTTCAAAATATATTCACATCTTACGCGATGACGTCAGACGCCCAATTCGTTCGTTCTACTCGTGACAAACTATTAAAGAATCTTTCGAATTTACAAGGCAGTTACAAGGCAAAAAAAATCTCACGTTTCAACTTTCTTTGATATTCAGCGGCTGAGAAATTTCGCACGCAAGATTTTTACGTAATGACGTTATACGCCTACCCCAATTATGAGACATGCGTCAAGTTGAAAGAACCGTCTAACTGACCCAAGGAATGGCCACATACAATTTGAAGTCGATACGACTTTCCATTACCGCGATATTTTGCACACAAGATCTTGTTCAAAACATCCATATTTTATGTGATGACGTCATAAGCCGCACTCGTTTGTTTTACTCGCGAAAAAATGACATCATGCGCCTTCCCTAATAAGGTAACGTGCGTCAAAAGTTGATAGAGCCGTCCAACCCACCGAAGAAATAAACAGAATAAGTTTAAGTTGATACGACATTTTATCGTTCTCGTACATATCTTGCACACAACATTTTGTTCACACCATACTGACACACACACAAAACCTATAAACACTATGTCTCCGCTTGGTCGGGGAGACATAATCCCACCAAGATGTTCGGATGTTCAGCGGCTGAGAAATTTCGTAGACAAGATTTTCGAGTAATGACGTCAACGCCTGCCATAATCACGTGACATGTGTCAAAAGTTGACAAAACCGTCCAACCTAATCAAGGAATAAATCGAACAAGTTTGAAGTCGATGGGACTTTTCGTTCTCAAGACATCTTGCACATAGCATTTTGTTCGCGGCAGACTGACACACACACGAACATACGGAACGTACAAACACTATATATCTCCCCTTGGTCAGGCAGACATTATCCTTAAGTCGAAATTTTCCGCAGACAAAAATTTTTGTATCTCATCAAGAACAAATGAATCGAAGTGACAATAAATGGGACCAAAATTATACGGATAAAAAATCTCTTACGGATCGGGTTACCCAACAACTTTGCCAAACGAAAACATCGGAACGTTCAGCATGGGGGTTGATATTCTTCACGTAAGCGACACCAAGGTTCCATACTGCACACAGACACTGTATATCAGTGTCACCTACCAAATCTTTGCGCCCCCTGCAACACCCTTAAACCCCCCTCTCCCCACCCCTCAAAAAAGTACCTGCCCAGTCGAGCAGATCGTACCAGCCTGTCCGGCTTGGGCGGGCAGTCCTTAATGGAAAGCCGTGAATATCTCAGAAATGACGAAGAAAAACTTACTTTGCATCACAGTGGCACAGCAACACCAAAAGGATAAACATGAGGCACAGAATCTAGAAAAGGAAACAAAACAAAAATACATCAGATACATTACTGCAGCATCAGACCTGGGCAGTGCGGCGTTAATACCATTTCTATTTAATCATAAACTTCTTGCTAAATAACTTGATATTAGCCTTTGACATTTAACGTGTATGTGTGTATGGATGCGGCTTCGTCGGGAAACAAGACGAATTGGTGTGTATCACGTTGCAAAGTTAAAGTGAAACGGACCGAATTTCGGTCCGTTTCGCATTTAAGGCGGGTCGTCCGTTTCGCAAATCTGTGTTAGGGGTTCATTTTGCGAAACAGGACGTGCTCTTTCACCTGAGACCACATGCCTATTTCGCAGAAATTTACAGATACCATCAAATTGTCTGCGTAAAATAGTTCTCACACCAGCATATAGGTGGCTACCTACCATGAACTCTGTGTGAGAAAAGCACGTGGAACGACAGCCAATCAGAAGCCGTACACATCTTTCGATCTGTGTGAAATCTATGTTTATATCACATTTCAGCCAATCAGGTGCTAGCACATGTGTCAGGTGAGGGCGACCACGTGTTAGAATGGACCCGGCCCCGGGTGGTTGTCTACTTTTTGGCCGACATTTTAGTAGATTTCGGGGTGGTATATCCATATAATTGTATTTAAAACAGGAAGAATAATATCGCAAAATACGTTTTAAAGTTATTTATTGTTTTGTTTGTAGCCTATAAATCTCAAAAATCAAAGTTAAAGTTGATGGTAAACAAGGAAACACCCCTTTTGGTAGTGGACGATAATATCAGAAAGTTTCCACTTCGTTTTTTTTAAGTGCATATTTTTGTCTTACTGAAGCAAAGTGTCACATATTTTATTAAGCAATCGTTAGGGTTTGTTTATCTTCGTTCTTGTTTTTTTTTAAACCAAGTCATTTGTTTGACATATTATTCTCGGTTTCTTTATGTAAGCCGGTCTGTTTCGCAAAGCCACATGTATGAGTGTTGTGTGTGAATTGCAGTCACTGTAAACTCTCAGTACAATTTATAACATGAAGTTGCTAAAAGCTGAGCCAAAACTCATCCGTAAAAGATCCATGGGACATAACGAGCGAACAATGTTTGTGCATCACCTACAGAAAGTGAACTGGAATGTGATGTTCCCTCTTGAAATCTGCGAAGATCAGTTTTCATTTTTCGAGCAAACCATGAACACTCTCCTTAATCAACACATGCCAGAGAAGGAGAAAGTAATCAAAGCAAGTCACAAGCCTTGGATTACACCTCACTTTCTCAATCTCATCGACAATCGACAGAGAGCGTTTTATTCAGGCAACACCCTAGAATACAACCGCCTGCGTAATCTCGTTAACAGATCATCAAAGAAACTCGGTCGCACATACTACCAAACACAAGTTGACCATCTAAAGGATAGCAACCCCCATAAATGGTGGAGTACTTTTAAGTCCATATCTGGCCAAGCGAAACCTGACCCACTCGCGTCTTTATCAAGCATCGCTAAATCAGAGTTTGATGGAAACACTCAGGACCTAACTACTGCAATCAACAAGTTCTTCACGGAAATCTCATGTGCCATGCCACAATTCACAAACCGTCCTCCCCATCCAGAAGTGATCCCTGTAAAGTACATCATATCAGTTGATGATGTTGAAAAGACCCTTATGGGAATCAAAGTGAACAGATCATGTGGCCCTGATGATATACCGAACTGGATTCTCAGAGATTGTGCACCCATCCTGGCTAAGCCAATAACCTCCATATTCAATCGATCCATAGCAGAAGGTGTTATTCCGGAAATCTGGAAATCCGCTACAGTATCCCACGTACCAAAGGTAAACCCCCCGCGCGACTTTCGCAAGGACCTACGCCCAATCTCCCTGACCCCGGTGGTCAGCAAGGTCCTTGAACGTTTCCTGTACAACTGGATACTGGACGCGATCAAGAATGTGATTGACCCGTTCCAATTTGGGGCTCTCAAGAAATCATCAACTGTGCATGCTCTAGTCATCATGTTGGATGATTGGTTACGTGTAACGGACGAAAATCGCGTAGGAAATATAGTGCGTGTCCTGTTAGTTGACTATTCTAAAGTCTTCGGACAGGATAAACCCCAACCTGCTAGTCGATAAGCTTCAGTCTTTCCAAATCCCCCCTGTTCTGACATCATGGATATGTGCTTTCCTGAGTAATCGACGTCAACGTGTACGAGTTGGAAACATATTTTCCTCGTGGCACCTGGTATGGGGTAATGTACCACAAGGAACCCTACTAGGCGCCCTTCTGTTTTTGATTATGATTAATGGTCTCAAACTGGATATACCTACAGTAAAATTTGTGGACGACACGACCACATATGATGCAAGTAACCAAAGCAGCACAGCACTTCAGACAGCTGCAACCTCAATTGGTACATGGTCTAATGCCAACGATATGAAGCTAAACTGTGATAAGACACAAAAAATGGTAATTTGCTTTAAAAGAGCCAAACCTGATTTAGATCCAATCGTTATCAATGGCAAAATAATTGAAACTGTTTCATCAACAAAATTATTGGGTGTAATTATCACTAATGATTTAAGTTGGAATGATCATATTGATTACACTTGCTCTAAAGCTTCTCAAAGAATGCATTTTCTATATGTACTCAAGCGATGTGGTTCAAAACCAAAAGACTTATTATCTGTTTACTGTACAACACTAAGGCCAATACTTGCATATGCGGTTCAGGTTTGGCACCCTGGTCTTACACTTGAACTTGAAAACCAGCTGGAATATATCCAAAAACGGGCCCTTCGAACTGCCTTCCCAAGTCACTCTTATGAAGGTGCCCTCGAAATTGCAAATCTACCCTGAAAGCTAAGAGAATAGCTATGACCAAAAGCCTCTTTGTCAAAGCCCAAGATCCTGGAAATAAACTGAATAAGGTTCTCCCAAGCCCAAATACCCCTTGCTATAACACAAGGAGGCAAATAAATTTCACCCTTCCAAGGTGCCGAACAAACCGATATAAAAGCAGTTTTGTGCCATATTGCTTATACAATTTTCAATAAATCTTAGTATTATATGTGTAATTCTAATCACTCTAAACTGTTGATAATTTTAATGTATCTGTTTTATTAAATGCATATTCTTATTGTACTTATTCTACAAATACCTAATGTCTTTGTTTCAAACAATAAAATTTATTATTATTATTATTATTATTATTATACGACAAATGTTGCAAAAGGACCACTTTAAAATTTTTAAACGGGTTGAGTTTCAATAAAAGAAAAAGTTACATGTTTATATGTGTAGCTTTTAAATATATGCAATACGAGGTTTAAGTGTATTGTGTGTTTAGTTATACAATACCTTTTGTTTCATAATTATTAGAGTTATAAAAAAATCATAAGTGGGCTTTTTGCAACTTTTTAACAAAAAGAGCTTTTAAAGCGAAAACTACACATTTCAAGAACTATTTAAAACTATATTTGAGTGCCACTATGAATTTATTATTATATCTCATCGACTTGTAAAATAATAATGACTTGCCAAAAAATGACTTTGCAGATATATCATGTACACCTGGGCTGATCTTCATTTTTCCAAGTCAAAACGGATTTGAAAATTTTATTAACTTGCTATACGTCTTTCACGAAAAAAATCACAGCGATAAAAAGTTTTGACTTTCTTTTATACAACCAGTTCATATTTAGTTAAAAAATAAAGGGATTTCTACTTGTTTTAAAAGAATTCTGTTTAAGCTTCAAAAGGACCATTTATGAAATATCAATAATAATTATGCCAAAATAACAGCAGGTGTACTTGTTTTCTCCCCATTAACAATGAAACATGGTACAACAAACTAAACAAAAGTAATCGCAAAACGTTGCGGTGCTTATAAACATATATTTAAAAAATAAAATGAATTTTAAAATAATTATGTTGCAAAAAGGACCAGTTATGAGATTATTATTATTATGATTTTAAAAGCAAAACAGTAAAAATTTTTTAAACTGTGAAAAGTTAAATTTCTAAGTTATAAAATTGCATTTCTTTATTCTAAAATCTTATGTGTCAAATTGTAATAGTACAAAAAACTAAGATGTTTTAAATGTTTACAGTTTTGAAAAGTTTTGGTCTGTACGTTCTCATACTTTATATAACTAACGCTTTACCACTAACTCTTTATAGAATATGATCGTTTATTATGTGTAAAAACACTATTCTTCACGTCGATACAGTTTGGAAATATCCAACTAATTCGAATGTTTTTTTCATTTTATGAATAAAAATTTCACACATAATTATTTTACTTTCGATAGAAAATAAAATGTTGAATACAAACCACCGCTGTGTGTGTTGCACGTAGCATCCTATTTTCGAAAAATAAAGGGAAAGTAATTTTGCCGAATTCTTAATAAACAAGGTAAATATTTTGCTGTAAATAGTTCTGTAACAAAGTAGATGTAACATACAACATGTATGTTTGAAAATTCCCTGTAAAAAGTCAGACATTTTACAGGGTTTTTTCATATTATTTTTGTGAGCGATAATAAATTAATTACGTATACATCGTGTATTAAAATTAACCAAAGCAAGAATTCCTGCAATTGGTTCTTAATTATAATCTTACTTCTTAAAAGAACAACAGTAAAGGGATCTGGTTCAAAATTTATAACCATTTTGCCATTCTGCGAGTAATAGCAAAGTATTTTCAAACGGTATCAGAACTCGTTTTTACCGAAACGCTTTCAAAAACACATTTAAATCGATTATTACTCATACAGTAAGCATTAGAAAACATGTAACTGAATGTTTTCTAACTCAGATAAACCTAATAGATAAAATGGGGCAGCAAGTTTCCGCAAAAACAGCAATTTCAAAAAAATTGGTTCCCAGCTCCCAGCAAAATAACTTAACAGGACATGTTGAAAATCGAAATATTTTTTTATTTTAGGTTTTTTGGTTTCACTACCGGATTTTGGCGTCTAATCGTTTAGATATATACAATTCCGAACCAAACACAGTGTTTTCAGTCGATATTTATTCATCTAGGCAAAAAATTAGCTGATTTTGAAAATACTCAAGCAATGGCTTTACCGAAACGGTCTCAAAAACACATTTAAATCAATTATTACTCATACAGTAAGCATTAGAAAACATGTAATTGAATGTTTTCTAACTCAGATAACCCTAATAGATAAAATGGGGCAGCAAGTTTCCGAAAAAACAACAATTTCAAAAAATTGGTTCCCAGCTCCCAGCAAAATAACTTAACAGGACATGTTGAAAATCGAAATATTTTTTTTATTTTAGGTTTTTTGGTTTCACTACCGGATGTTGGCGTCTGATCGTTTAGATATATACAAATCCGAACCAAACGCAGTGTTTTCAGTCGATATTTATTCATCTAGGCAAAACATTAGTCGATTTTGAAAATACTCAAGCAATGGCTTTACCGAAACGCTTTCAAAAACACATTTAAATCGATTATTACTCATAGTGTAAGCATTAGAAAACATGTAATTGAATGTTTTCTAACTCACACAAACCTAATAGATAAAATGGGGCAGCAAGTTTCCGCAAAAACAACAATTTCAAAAAAATTGGTTCCCAGCTGCCAGCAAAATAACTTAACAGGACATGTTGAAAATCGAAATATTTTTTTTATTTTAGGTTTTTTGGTTTGAATGTCGGATTTTGGCGTCTAATCGTTTAGATATATACAATTCCGAACCAAACGCAGTGTTTTCAGTCGATATTTATTCATCTAGGGAAAAAATTAGCTGATTTTGAAAATACTCAAGCCATGGCTTCACCGAAACGCTTTCAAAAACACATTTAAATCGATTATTACTCATAGTGTAAGCATTAGAAAACATGCAATTGAATGTTTTCTAACTCAGTTAAACCTAATAGATAAATGGGGCAGCAAGTTTCCGCAAAAACAACAATTTCAAAAAAATTGGTTCCCAGCTGCCAGCAAAATAACTTAACAGGACATGTTGAAAATCGAAATATTTTTTTGATTTTAGTTTTTTGGTTTGAATGTCGGATTTTGGCGTCTGATCGTTTAGATATATACAATTCCGAACCAAACACAGAGTTTTCAGTCGATATTTATTCATCTAGGCAAAACATTAGTCGATTTTGAAAATACTCAAGCAATGGCTTTACCGAAACGCTTTCAAAAACACATTTAAATCGATTATTACTCATAGTGTAAGCATTAGAAAACATGTAATTGAATGTTTTCTAACTCACACAAACCTAATAGATAAAATGGGGCAGCAAGTTTCCGCAAAAACAACAATTTCAAAAAAATTGGTTCCCAGCTCCCAGCAAAATAACTTAACAGGACATGTTGAAAATCGAAATATTTTTTTGATTTTAGGTTTTTTGGTTTGAATGTCGGATTTTGGCGTCTAATCGTTTAGATATATACAATTCCGAACCAAACGCAGTGTTTTCAGTCGATATTTATTCATCTAGGGAAAAGATTAGCTGATTTTGAAAATACTCAAGCAATGGCTTTACCGAAACGCTTTCAAAAACACATTTAAATCGATTATTACTCATAGTGTAAGCATTAGAAAACATGCAATTGAATGTTTTCTAACTCAGTTAAACCTAATAGATAAAATGGGGCAGCAAGTTCCCGCAAAAACAACAATTTCAAAAAAATTGGTTCCCAGCTCCCAGCAAAATAACTTAACAGGACATGTTGAAAATCGAAATATTTCTTTTATTTTAGGTTTTTTGGTTTCACTACCGGATTTTGGCGTCTAATCGTTTAGATATATACAATTCCGAACCAAACGCAGTGTTTTCAGTCGATATTTATTCATCTAGGCAAAAAATTAGCTGATTTTGAAAATACTCAAGCAATGGCTTTACCGAAACGCTTTCAAAAACACATTTAAATCAATTATTACTCATACAGTAAGCATTAGAAAACATGTAATTGAATGTTTTCTAACTCAGATAAACCTAATAGATAAAATGGGGCAGCAAGTTTCCGAAAAAACAACAATTTCAAAAAAATTGGTTCCCAGCTCCCAGCAAAATAACTTAACATGACATGTTGAAAATCGAAATATTTTTTTTTATTTTAGGTTTTTTGGTTTCACTACCGGATGTTGGCGTCTGATCGTTTAGATATATACAATTCCGAACCAAACGCAGTGTTTTCAGTCGATATTTATTCATCTAGGGAAAAGATTAGCTGATTTTGAAAATACTCAAGCAATGGCTTTACCGAAACGCTTTCAAAAACACATTTAAATCGATTATTACTCATAGTGTAAGCATTAGAAAACATGCAATTGAATGTTTTCTAACTCAGTTAAACCTAATAGATAAAATGGGGCAGCAAGTTTCCGCAAAAACAACAATTTCAAAAAAATTGGTTCCCAGCTCCCAGCAAAATAACTTAACAGGACATGTTGAAAATCGAAATATTTCTTTTATTTTAGGTTTTTTGGTTTCACTACCGGATGTTGGCGTCTGATCGTTTAGATATATACAAATCCGAACCAAACGCAGTGTTTTCAGTCGATATTTATTCATCTAGGGAAAAAATTAGTCGATTTTGAAAATACTCAAGCAATGGCTTTACCGAAACGGTCTCAAAAACACATTTAAATCAATTATTACTCATACAGTAAGCATTAGAAAACATGTAATTGAATGTTTTCTAACTCAGATAAACCTAATAGATAAAAGGGGGCAGCAAGTTTCCCCAAAAACCGGTTCATCTAATAACTGTCTCGGGTCCGGAGACCATTAGAAAGTCATCTTGCAATAGCATGAAAATATTTGCCTGTTCCGCGTCAGTACTATTTGTTGCAGGTTTTTATTAATGTGTATAACGTTTCAATTGAGTAACTGTTTTTCTTTACAGATTTACTCGACAGCATTTACATTCTTTTGTTGAACTTCTACAAAATAAAATGTCCACATTCAACGCATCATCATCTGAAATTGTAACAGTTTTACAGTCATTTTTTTTGTTTCTTTTCTGTTGTCAAATGTGTAGTTGAAAAATGTAAAAACCATTGAAAAAATGACCAGCTAAATTCTAAGATATGATGTTGTTATTGGTACAGCATGAGAATTTTCATTTAATTTTGAATTTGTCAAGATTGAGTACCGAAATAATATTTGAATAACCAGATAATAATTTTGCTTCAGCCCGCAAAGGCGAGTGCAAGGCAGTTCTTCAACAGAGTTCAGGGTACGCTCCTCCGTAATAAGTATATTAAAGTAGTCTCGAAATTATTTTGCCTGCAATTCATATATGATCCATGTCCCATCCAGATGAAACAGTGGACTGGTCTATCGTAACAGTTGAAATAATTTACATATTATAATTAGCATAAAATGTTACTCTAAATATTTTGTAAAGCACAGAGTGCAATTGATATTCTTTCAGCTTACGCATTTGCTTTGCCAAAATTAATGGTTGAGCGATATGTGAGAGAGGCCAGAGAATCCCAACGTGTCGTCATTGACATGGCAACCCAGGTGGCAGTTGCAGTGATAGGCCAGTACATAAGCGGAGAAGAAGAAGCTAGTTTCGTTTCCAAAGTTGGTGGTGTTATTCCAAACACACTGAATGCTGCTCAGAAAATGCGCTTGTGCTATTTACTCCTTAACGGAATGGGTATGTCTTTGATAAGTGCTGAATTGAATGTTCTTCGGGTAAATATCTGCCCTTCCAAAACCGCAACACTGTAAGGGGACAAGGATCTTTAAAACATAAGTAAAAATATGGATTTGCATTTAGAAAGTGTGTAAGTGCAGACTTTGTCATTGAAATTAAATGTTTACTTTTATATTCTTTTTTTTTTTTTGGTCAGTTAATGAAGGACAGGTTGTCTTGGCACCTGAAGAAGACCCACGAAAAAGGCTCGGCGAGTCAATGGCAGCAATGAAAGAGATGTCACGCATATTAGGTATTGTATCTGGTGTTGAATTTTAATGTGATTATGGATAGCGAGAGCCATGGAAGCATTCATCTGTTGCTTTGTCCTTCTGATGCTTTGTCCTTTTAAATGTGATCGAAACAATGCATAACTGACCACCAAATACATTAATTATTATAAGCGTTGCCTGGTTAGTATTGTTTTTAAAGTGACAAGCCTCGGTGGCCTTGTGGTCAGAGTGTTCGCCGCGAGACTGGAAGATCGTGGGTTCAAACCCCGGTCGGGTCATACCTAAGACTTTAAAATTGGGACTCCTTCTTGCTACCCTGTGAGGCACTCCACATGTAAGGGTTAGAAGGAGGGCTGGAATGCCCCATTTCAGTAAAATGTGGTAGGGGGATCCCGATATGACCATAGCAGTTGAAAGGGATCTAAAGAACAAGACAATACAACAATACAATAGAACCAACTGTGTTTGACCTTGTTTACTTTATTTGCAGATAATCCGGCGAAAAATTCAATGCTTCGTGTTGAAAATGACCATGTTCCACAAAAGAAAAACAAGAAGGTAGATAAAGCAGCTTGAAATAAATGGTTGCATTCCAGTACATAATTATATTATAATAATAAACAGATCAGATTTTGGCTCCTTTTTGTCTTAATTAAACAATATTCTGACGATTGTTGCTATTTTTCAGGAGCTGAAGTGTCCGAAATGTGACTTCCGAGGACACAATTTGATGCTTCATCTGAACAAAGTTCATACACGTAAGTAAACCTGGTTGTGTTTGTAGTTATTTCGATACCCCATTGCAATTCTACTATCACGTAACGTAGTTTACGAATTTTAACCACAGTTTATGGTTCGATTTTAGATAAAAAAACCTCCTCCTGCAGTTTACATTCCAGGGCGGTTAATAATCCGGCGACTTCTCAAATTCTCGAAAAAATTGATTTACATTCTTAAGGATACCTACGTTAATGACAAACATCTATTGTGTGCGCTTATTAGTATGTACTAGACTTCAGAGACTGAGGCTTGTACATGGATAACTTGACACTGGGAGGGAGGTTAGCAAAAATCCATTTTAAATAAATTTTGACAACAGAGCTTTGTGTGGACAGGGTGTGGCCTAAAGTCCAGTCGACGACACATTTTTGACAACTTTGTTGGGGTGTGGCCTATACTTCGATGTGGTTAATAGTCAGTGAATGCTGGTACTTAAATGATTGCAGGAAATAACGCACTGGAGCACGCAATTCAACCTGGGACGAAGATATGCAAGACCACAACCATGGTTAAACGGTAAATTTATTATACTCGATAATCCGTTGTAGAAAAGATGCTTTATAGAAGCGTAATAACGTGCTTTAATGCGGACTCTATTAGTGAGAAATATCAATTTATCACTGTCATTGTCAAACGTATTGGTTAAAATGCATTGTTTTAAAAAGTTGATGAGCAATGAGTTATTTATGTTGATAATTTAAACTACACAAGTGTAAGCAATACTTTATTCGAACACTAACTCACAGACAATACCGTATGTTTGCACATGTTGCAGCGATGAAGAATATCGCCCTCCGCCAAGTATTTTCAGAGAAGATAGTTCCAGCTTTGAGGACGAATCAGAGGACGAAGACTACGACCAGCGTATTCAACGCAAAAGCACGGTATTGCCCAGATCAAGAGTAAACAGGGTAATTCTAATGTTAAACTTGGTCCAAATAATGAGCTGACAGTGTACGAATAATTCGAATATCTTTGCAGCACTCACTTTTTCCAATTAAACTAAATTAAACGCATTAAGCAAATATAACAGTTAGTCGAAAATGTCTTATTGTAAGAAAAGCTCAAACGTGAAGGATCGTAGGGAACACTTTTATAGATAAAGCAACATATATTTTCAGAATCCAGTCAGTGACAGGTAACTTTATTCCTAAAATCGAATTTGTCATAAAAGCGTTTGGTAAGACCTGCATGGCATGGAGTTTAAAGGCCATCCTAGCATGAATATGAATGTATCCACACAGGCCAACCTAAGCCCAAAAATAAAAAGCAAACCTAACACTAAGGACATGCAAATCTGTGAAAGACTGGTTTTGTCGATTCTTTAATGCAAGAATTACTTGTCGCAGTCATAATGGAGTACTAAAGTTTATTGCAATAAACATGCAAAATAGTGTGAAGACTGGCCATATTGCATGAAAACGACTTTCACAGTGATCAACAACACATACGTCTTAGTGCATTTGTTTGAGCCAATTATCTAAACACCAACCTTTGCGAAATGTTTTTGCATGATTAGTTGCCATTAGTTTCAACACTAACTTCAATAAATCCATCGTGTCTGTGTGGTGCCATGTCAAGCTCTAGCTTTGGGAGAATTTGAACCACTTTATGTTTATTGGAAAGATTCGTTTACAATGAAGTGGAAATTGTGAGCAAAAAAATCAGCAAAGCAAAAATGAATTATTCCTTTTAACCACTGGCTTAATTATTTTTTAGGATTCTAGAAAATTTTGCGTTGTGTTTTATTTGAACAAGTTCTAAGCAGTTTTATTTACACAATGCCTTTTCTATTTTAGCGATGCAGAATCCAATGCAGAAGAGTGGGATACCGTTAGACCACAAAGAACCGAAGTATATCTGCATTTCATTTAAAAAAACATTTAGTTCAATTTACTGCTTAAAATATTTGCAAAGTAACTAAGACGACTTACAGCAAAACATTAAAATATTTTTACTACTTTACAAACTACATGCTGTTTGCTTTAAAGGCTTATTAAAGGAGATTTTTAAAGAGCAGATACACCACGAAAGGCCATAATGCTAATACGTTATGTTTGGTGTGTATTCATACCATTTTTAACTTCATAGTAAATTGTGAAATTCACAATTATGGCGTAACAAAACCAGTTATATTTTTTGGTAAACTTTATAGAATTTTGCAAAAGTTAATGTTATGTTTATTTGGTTAACAATAACTTCCATGTAATCTTGCGTTTTTATTTGTTGATGTTTTATAACAGGAACGCGGTGAACTACTGGGACCTCAGTTTGGCGAAAATGTGGCCGAACCCGCAAATCCGGAAGTCGTAAGTACTGGAATAATTTTCGGCATTTTCGTTTTGAAGTAAGAAATGATACATTTTTTAATTAAACAATTGTGGCAAGAAATGATGGTCGAAAATTCGATAATTATATTTGAACATATGCTGTAGCAACAACAGCATAATTTTATACAAGAACAATGATAGAGCTGTATCAGTTTTTAAGTGCTAGAGTTGTTTGTTAAAATTTGTGTCTGGTAAAACTGTTTCAGAAGGATGTAGCTCGGCGACGACCTAAGGGTTCGACGGAACGTATGTGTCGTAACATATTTTTTCTTCAGATTTTATTTATCTTTTATAGTGGACCTAGTTTAACTCCTAGTTGTAATTTTAAGAGTAACTTTCTAGCATTATTAATAACAGCGATAAAAATTATGACAAATGTGCTGCGATGACATAGATTTCAAGTATTCCAAATAATTGTTTTAAAAAATCAAAATGTAGCTCAAAGAATGATTTACAGAGCGTGCACCGAAACTTTGCGAAAATTGTGGCGAATACCGGTCCAATGTTAAGAGACACATGCAAAGTTCTTTGAAGAGAAACGGGAAGAGATCAAGGCCGTTGAAGAAGTGTCCATTGTGTCAAGTTGAAAGACACGTCGAGAGGCTCGACAAGCACTTGACTAAGGTTATCTAAACGCTATTTTAGTGCCCATAACACGTTAACTTATGAAAAAGCTGTAGCATCTAATCCTCAACATAATAATGTTGAAATAAGTTGTATAAACTCGGTCTTGTCAATCTGTGTTGTGTCTTAGAGCCAAAGGATTTTCAAAAACAAAGTCAGCTCGCAATATTATTTTAAATCGAAAACGAAATTCTAGGTAGAATTAGGGTCAGTTCCCTATAATTCACCGTGGGTATGAAATGAATATTCAAGCCTTCGGTTGATATCAACGCACCAAAACTAGATTTTAATGCATTTTTATTTTTTAACCCCTTTCTTTAGTTCCATGGTCTAAGCGACCACACTGAGCGGCAACACTACCTCCAGCTGGAATGGGGCCTGAGAACAGGAAAACAACAAGTACCGGCTGCTGTATCGACTAATCAACAAAAGACAGAGCGTGCGGTTAAAGAAGAGCACCAAAAATGGTTACACGATATTGACTGTCGCAAATTCGTTTCCTGGGCCCAAGGAAGTGGTGGTGGCAGGCGTCCAGAGGGTGTTGCCAGGCAGGCTTTGCAACAGACTGCAGCTATCTTCAAGGCAGCCAAGGCAAAATTACCATATGTACTTAGGACAAAATGATGTTTGGGTTTTGACTAATAAAATATTAACCTTAAATATTTAATTTAATTGCAAGTAAAAAAAGCAGTCTTCTTTAATATTAAAATCTGCGTTTGATTGTTACCGAGCAAAAATAGTGTGGTGATCGTGTAGTTTTTTTTTTATTTATTTAATTTCAAATTCAATACTTTGTATGCAACACTGAGATACATGGGTGTTTTGTAGATTTCCAGTTTTTCGTCTCTTCAAGAAGTTACGGTTCTCAACAGAGTTGAGGAACAGTTTGTTGACGAACATTTGCTGAAGAGAAACTCCAAACCGCTCTCCCCCGCCTCTGTTCACGTGTACCTGTACAACTTCAAGTGGGTTTTAGAGTACTACAAGTTCAATGTAGAACCCGCTTGGAGTATTGATCTGGTCAAGGACAGGATAAGAAGATGGACCTCTTCAGCATTTCGCGACAACACGACAGAGTGGCTGGAAAAATCAGCCAAGAGACAAGGTAATTATTAAGCTCTGTTAACTTTGTTATCATTTGGAGTTTGTTAAATATGGTAAGAATTAGCAAGCGGTAAATAACTGGTAAACATTGTAATATGTGGCCTTATGCAACGTATTGAACTTAAGAAATGATGGTTGAAGTGTTGTTCATTTTTTGTTTAAAAACGATAAGAATGGGAGTAAACGGGCTGCACAAAATTGTGAAATTAAAATGCGTACTGTTATTTTACAGCCGAACTGCGCGACATCGACATGAGTTTTCTGGCCAATCTGAGCGACACAGAATTTGGCACTTCTGCAAAAATGGCCCTGGAGACAGGAGTATTTAGCAGAACTGCGCATGCGCTGGCTAGGGGCAAGTGTTTTGTTATTAGTTTTGTGCATTTCTGCAGATTTGAATTTTTTATTTACAGCTGTATGCAACAATAGCAAATACAATATGTTTGGATAAATAAAGTTAAAAAGGTTAAATGATACAATAAGTAAAGATAAACATAAGTATGAATGTTTTTATTTACTGAAATAGTAAATAAAAACAATTTTTAGATACACATAAAAGAAGAAAAAACATGGATGGAACATAATACAACATACCACCCTATTTTAAACAAAATTTCTATTTTCAGGTTTTCAAGCACAAAACCGTGGCTTCTCATGGACCACTTCGCCTTACAGTATCGCCGGACGTGTTTGATGGGCTGAAGAAGTACCTGTCCATGGTTTCTCATGTCCGTTCTCCCAAGCCCAGCGGACAGGATACCCGACCAGTTTTTCTTGTGGCCAATGGAGATGGGATGGATTCGACGTACCTGTCGACCATCATAGCAAGGCGTTTTCTGCAGCTAGAAGGGGCTCCAGAATACAAGATTACGCCGAACACAATACGGCACATCGCTGCTACTCTTGTAAGTTTATGTGTGTACTTAAATAATGCAGTGTATTTTGCCTTTAATAATAATTATTTTAAGGAATTAATCAATCAATCAATCAAATCGTGGTTTTGTAGACTAATAGGATACTAGAGGGAAATCCGAAGGTGAAGCGCTTTCTTTCGGAGCACATGAAGCATGATGCGGTCACTCAAGAACGACACTACAATGATCATGTTGCTTCGAAACAAGCTGTAGGTGCGTCGCTTGTCCTTCACAAGCTTCTGACGTCCCAGCAGATTACGCAAGCTGACCTCCGGGTCTTTGGTAAGTATATTAGTTATCTCAGAACTTCTTGCTAGTGACAAATCGGTTTTATGTAATATTCAATTGCTGAGAGAAAATTATAAAATTTATTTTTAGCAAAGATTGGTATTGTTGAGTAAGTTATGAACTGATACAAGTATGGCACAATATTAAATTTAAAAATAAAATCAAATATACGAAAACAAAACCGGTTGCCAGTACAAATGTAGTATCCATGTGTTTAATAATTTGCAGAATCCAAGGAAGAAGACATCGTGCACGATCTTCACAGCATTTCACAAGCGGTTAGTTGCTTAGTTAATTGAATAATTCTCATGAGATTAACATGGTCAAATTTTTATTAAAACAATTTGTGGTGTAATAAAGTGAATAATAAGTGGTGTAAAAAGTTGTGCAAAAGTGAGTCCAAGAGAGTTGTGTAAATAGTGGGTCCAAAATTGTTTATTTAAACTGTGTTTAATGTTATTGTTATAGTATTACTATTATTACAGTAAGAGCTTTGTGATTATCTGTTTTAATGAACCAAAAGGCAGAGGACGCGCTGAAAGAGACGGATAGTGTGAGCCGTCTTCGGAGCGAGTTTAAGGACACTGTATGTAGAAATCAGAAATGTATATAATATGATGCTGTTATTTTATAAAACAACCAAAACTTCAAAACAAAAATTTTTATACTGAATATATGCATGGAAGTGGAGAAGATTTGAACGTGCAATCTGCAGAAAGGCACAATTTTGGAGTCCGGTCATAAATGTAAAGTGGTAACTGTTGCAAAGAAAAGACACTTAAGTACAGCTTTTATGGCGCGATAAAATATTACTTTTTAAAATTTATTTTGATGTATGACACAGGTGAACGAGGAGAACAGTCCAAAGCCGGGCTGTAGCGATTGGCATGCAGACATCCACAGATTACTGGTTCGAAATGTTCTAGAATAAAAATTCAATTACAGTGGTACCTTTTATACGTTTAGTATATTACTTATAAGGAACAACTTCAGTATGAAATATCACTGTGTTTCTTGTTATTGATCCCTAGTAATATATGCAAACATTTGAAAAAAAACTCGTATATGAATATCTTAAAACTTTAGCTAGTTGTTTTTTTTTTTAATTATTCATTAGGTTGTTTAAAATAATACTTTGCTCCTGTGTTTACAGGCGGTACAAAGCAACAAAGAAGGCGGCAGACCAGCGACCACCCACACCGCTCCTACTTGCGACACAGTAAACAAATGCTACTTTTTAATAATATTGTGCAAAATAACACGTCTCGTGTACATACTGAAATGAAAGATAGCTTTGTATTAGTTTATATATAGATAGGGCTGGATCAGAATGTCTTGAAATAGGGTTAAATTTTCTGAGTAATTTGAAATCCATGTTTCTTGTTATTGTTCCCTAGTAATATATGCAAACATTTGAAAAAAACTCGTATATGAATATCTTACAATTTTAGCTAGTTGTTTCTTCAAATTATTCATTAGATTGTTTAAAATAATACTTTGCTCCTGTGTTTACAGGCGGAACAAAGCAGCAAAGACGGCAGATCAGCGACCACCCACACCGCTCCTACTTCCGACACAGTAAACAAATGCTACTTTTTAATAATATTGTGCAAAATGACACGTCTCGTGTACATACTGAAATGAAAGATAGATTTGTATTAGTTTACATATAGATAGGGCTGGATCAGAATGTCTTGAAATAAGGTTAAATTTTCTGAGTAATTTGAAAACTCATTTAGTTTTTTAAAATAAATACTTTTCTCTTATGTTTACAGACGAAACAAAGCAACAAGGAAGACAGCAGGCCAGCGACTACCCACGCCGCATCTACTTGCGACAAGGTAAACAAATGTAATTTTCTGTTAATTTTGTCTCGTGTGCAGATTGACACGAAATATGTATTTGTAGTACTTTAGATATAGACGGTACTGGTTTGAAATGTTTTAGAAAAGGACTTTAGAATAGGAATTTCAGGGGTACCTTTGATACGTTTTGTAAACCAGCTATGGAGCTATTGTTACTACGCATAAATGACTACGCATAAAAGGTTTAAAGATGTGTATTATTACAGCGATTTTTTTAAATGTTATTTTAGGACACAAAGCCGAAGGATGCGAAGCGATGGGTGCAAGGACGACAGTGTCTTCTGTGTTCAAAAGTCATGAGCACATATGCCAACGCCATTGTCCATGTTAAGGGTGTGCATCTCCGGGAAGCAAAATTTAAATGTTGCTATTGCTCTAAGCAATTTAGTGTCAAGTGCAATATGGTTGTGCACGAAAAGACGTGCAAGCTGAAACGCATGAAATAATGTTTTTATACTATATAGGCGGCTCTTATTACTGTAGTCGCCATTTTAAAACTTTTAACTGTAAGAGTGGTGCGTAACGTTTCAGTATTTTTGCAAATGTTAAGCGATCGGGAATATACCAGCCAAATGCCTTGCCAGTTTTCACTGTTAGCAGAATTTGGTATTTATGGTATTCATTTGGTAACTTAATTACTGCTTCTTAATGTTCTGAAATAAATGGTGACATTTGTTTATGTACCATATTATTAATTTTAGGTTCATTTATGTCAAATTCTAGAAAATGATTGTTTTTACCACAGCGAGGGTGCACATGTTAAATTACTTTGCACACAATGAGCTAGTAAATTAATTTTTATAAATGGACAGTTAATTTGTAAGTTTATCTATACTTTTTCAGGATTTTAATTAAATAAGAGTTATATGCTTTTTATACTTTTTCTTGATTTTAATTAAACAAGACGATACATTTTATTGTTTTATCATTTGTTAAAGTGTATTAAAACATATAAATACGTAATTTGCTATTTTTCTGTGTATTTTAATTAACAAGAGTAAAGTAGTATTATTTTTATTAGGTTTGTACCTTTGCAAAGTGAATTTAAAGTGGAATTTCGATTTAGATTGAGCAATTTTGTGTCCTATGTAATGTTTTAAAGAAGTCTGGATATATTTTGGAACAATCCAATTCATGTTATCTTATTTTATTGTTGAAGTTTTCACAAATAAAACTTTATCATTTTATACGTTTTTATATGCTGTGTCATTTAAATAGCGTGCTAGATACTTTGGTTTTTTATCACGTTTATCCAAAAAAATTATGCAAAATCTCATAACGTACGTTCATATTTTAAGTAAACACAAGCATACACGTCAGCAATACACACATAGCACGATTCATTTCAAACGGGGTTATTAAAGAAATCTAATAAGACAAATTTCAAGCTTATAAAAAGGGACGACAAATCCAGCGTGCACGAGAAAGAAAATTCCCCTAGCCGTTTGGTCTTTTAAAGACTAGTGATTCGCATATGGGAGTCATGCACATATTCACTTAACTGACGTCCATGTGCATGTCGCACTTCAGACCAGTGTGCATGTCTTTTTAACTTGCATCGATCAACAGTTTGCATTACGAACCATTACGCATTTAAGCTGGGCTAAAAGGCAGCCGTAAACTCTCTATGATTTTGGATTCTCAAAATTAGCCAGTTCTTGCTTGCAGAGTAAATATTTTCAAATTATACCATTTTAGCATCCTTCCCTACATTAAACATCAGTTAAATATCGAATTTGTGCTAAGAAAATCGTATGATAATATTATTTTTGACTATTTTCTACTAAAAATATCTAAAAAAAAAGTTCTCGATACGATTTACATAAGGACCGGTATATGTTGCAAAAGGACCGGTTTGTGTTGCAAAAGGACCGCTATGTTGCAAAAGGACCGGTGTGTATTGCAAAAGGACCGGTTATGTGTTGCAAAAGGACCTTGTCGTATAATTATTATTATTATTATTATTATTATTATTATTATTATTATTATTAAACACGAAATGCACTGGTAAAGTCTAGAAGTGAAAAAAATATATAATAACACCGTTAAACCTAGACATTTTCTGGCCAGATCCTCCTTCCCTTCCTCCCTCCTCTCTTGCACACGCCATCTGTGAAATTGGTAGTTGATAAACGTACTAAAAACGGCCTGCCTTATTGACTGCAGGACGCAATACTCCAAAAATGTTTTGCTGCATTGATGTAGCTAGGAGGATACAATGACGGGCAACTCTTCCTCCCCTCCTCCGTTTTTTCTCGGAAAAAAATATCGCATTATCTGAGTTTCATATCTGTTCATGTTAGTTTCGCAAGCGACATGTATGCGTGGCGCGTGTGAGGTGCAGTTACTGTAAACTCTCAGTACCATTCATTTTAAATTTTTTTTTCTTGGGTGTACAAGCGTGTGTCATGTGCGTACAAGTCTAATATACACTCAGTCTTTCCGTCAGTATCACTTAAACTGAGTTTCGTTTCTCACTGCTTGGTGACCTTAATCTTAATTGTGCTGTCTTTTTTTTCAAATTCGGCTTATTTCACTTTGACTGAAACTAATACTTCAAAAGTGCATTTTTTTATTAGCGCAAATAAAGAGAGGGTGCGCGACCTCCCCCGCTCCTCCCTCCTCCCCCGTCCCAAGATAAAAATGCAATGCTACAGCCTATTAGTCATAAAAAATGTTTAACACCGTTAAACTTAAGATTTTTGCAGGCGAGACCTCCCTCCCCCACTCCAGTACACCACCACTGCGAAATTGGTAGTTGACAAACACATTAAAATCGGCTTATTTTATTCACTGCAAGACGCAATCCTTCAAAAATATGTTGCTCCATTAGTGTAGCTAATGGGAGACAATGACGTGCAACCCTCGCCCTCCCTTTATCGAAAAAAATATCGCTTTAACTGAGTTTCACTATCTCACTGTCCTTAATCTTGAGTATGCTTTATTTAAAAAAAGAGAGAGAGAGAGAGAAATCTATTCGTTTCACATTGAATTTACGTTTTGGCACATCAAAACGACTTTTTTCGAGCCAAAAATTGTAGTATTTGTACTGTTTAACTGGCGCAAGAACGAGGTGGGGGGGCATTCGGGGTAAACCCCATCCTTTCCCCAAAAGGGAAATGTTCTGGTAAAGTCTAGAAGTGAAAAAAAATTGCCGGCCAGATCCCCCTCACCCTTCCTCCCTTCCTCTTGCACACGCCAACTGCGAAATTGACAGTTAATAAACAGACCGAAACGGCTATTCGCAGTATTGCTTGCATCTGTGAACGGGCTAAAGCGAGAGATTCTCACGCACATGTGAAAGGCTGAGTGTGTATTATTATGCGCTGTTTTATTTGTCTGAGCACTACTTTTATGACTGGCTTGCCTTGTTACTATTTACACGCGAAAAATGTCATATTTATCTTCCATACATGCTTCTCAGATTCCCCCCCCCCTCTCCATCCACACCCCCGTCCTCCTTCACTGTGGAATTGCCAATTCAAACACGTATCAGAAGCTCTATTTCGCAGATGATTTGCTTTGATCTGTGAACGGGCTAAAAGCTCGATATTCCCACGCTCATGACAGGCTGACTATATTATTGTGCGTTGTTTTAATTGTGTGAGCACTACTTTTATGATTACCTTGCCTTGTTACTGTTTACGCGCGAAATAATCCGTTATTTTGTAATGGTTTTCTGCCATTAAAATGCTCGTTTGGTGATATTTTTAGCTTGTGTTTGTTTATAAAAAATATGGTAAGGTTTGAATGAAATTATCTGCGAAACACTACACTGTGTACATGAACTTGAATGTTTTTTTTTTTTGACTCAGTATGCAAATTAACCTGTCACGAGGTGTATGCGCGCGGCTTTGTTCTTGGTGGCATCACTTTCAATGCAGAAATCGTCCAGGACACATGTGGATAATTTTTGAAAAAATTAAAAGTGGATAAAAAGTTAATGAGGATATGCCTGAAAGATAAATACACACATGTTAAAATCGCGGTTATTTTGTGAATCACAAGAAAATGTTGTTTTAGCGTGTTTGGTGTGATTTGTGGCATTTTTTAAGAATGTGTAAGATGCTGCTGTAAAAATACAGGCTTAATTGTGAGGGCGGCAAATTCTGGGCTAACATCTCTTTTCATTTTACGGATTTAAGTGTTTAGGAATGTTTGCTCAGAAAATTGTTTGTCAGTTTCGCTTGAAAATGCTGTCGATGTTGTCTTTTCATGGATTTCTTGGTTTACAATCTTTTGTAAGTGGCCACTGCTGGAAAACTAGCTTTTTTAGGCCCGGGTCCTTGGGACCCGGGTCTTTGAAAAAGGAGGGTTCAAAGCCATTTAGGGAGGATTCGAACCGTGTTAAGATAAAATAGGGCGCAAGAAGACCTGATTTTTTGCGGCTCAGTCGGACTCTGGGTAGCCAAAAAGGAGTGTCTCGGACCCCCGCCAATTTCCAGCCCTGTTAATACGTACACAGACTTTTGCCAATTTTAAACCCCCTCCCTTGAACGCAGTCCGGATGCTTTGCCCCCCCCCCCCCCTCCACCTTGAACGCTTAAAAGAATAAGCCAATTCGCACTTAAGACTTTTGCGGAAAAATTTTTGCGTTTGAATTCAGGTGGGATTAAGATGTAAATGATAGAAAAAAAAACGGCATGGATGGTCTCTTAGAATGTAAAAAAAAAAATCGGTCAATTTCGCGCAGTTATAGCTTATGCTGTCGGGTCATACCTAAGATTGGGATTCCTTCTTGCTACTCCGTGAGATACTCCACATACAACGGTTAGAGAGAGTTAGTTAGTTATTTGATTGGTTTAACGACACCGCCAACCTGTTGCAGGTCATATTGTGTCATTCCTGGTAACTTTGTCGAATTTATACTTTATTGATTAAATATCGTTATAAAATAAAATCTTCAATATACTAAAAACTAGACTTAATGGTGGTCTACACATAGGAATACATGTTAATCTCTTTTAAAAATTCTAGGACCTTGTTGGAATTTACTTTTTCAAAGAGCTCTCTCATGGAATCAACTCTAGTCTAGTTAGTTAGTTAAATGATTTGTTTAACGACACGATCGACCCTTAGCGGGTTAAACATTGTGTCAGAACATGTCAGTAATCAGTGACTAGAAGACAATGCTACAAGTTAAAATCAAGGTAAGCTAAACCATGCATATTCTAAAATCATAAAGTAAAAAAAAAAAATAAAAAAATAACAACCTGCTAACAAAAAATAACAACCTGCTATACTCGCAGTGACATCCTTTGATCATAAATTTTCAGAATTACTGTTCTTTTAAGTAAAAATAAATGGCAAGAAATCATACAATACTATATTTCCCTATAAAATGCAGCAAGTAAAAAGATACGACTGAATAAGATAAAGAAGTTTTAATGTCTTTTTTGTGACCACGTGTAAAATACACGCCTCGCACAGTAAACAGATAGTGCATAGATAAGACACACTGTGAAACTTTCCTTTTCTTAACACATTTTAGGCTTGAATCATATGATAGAAATCAGGATTTTGACAGCACTGACGAGCAAGCTTCGGAGCAGTATTCACTGCAACTTCCCGAGGTTACCAGCTACAAGGATGTAAACAGTGACACAGTGGTTGGCACTAGCTTCTTATTCATGAGCGTAGAAACAGGGGAATATTTTGACATATACGAAAACTTTCAAAACCAACACGAATTTAACTCCAGCAATATGTTGTTGATATGTTTCGTCAAACGCCTCTCAATTGAACTTTTAGTAGTGGATTAATAAAAGTTATTTAACATCACTAATAAGCCCTATTTTTATTTTTGGAAAGTTATTTTTAAGTGAATTATAATGCACTAAAAATACCAGTTGCTCTGTGATCCATAATCCGGAGGGGCGGGGACTACACGAACACTTGCAACCCCTCCCCCACCCAACCTTGACGCTAAGCGATCTAACATTTTTTTTAATTTTTTCTAGCTACCTACTGTTACAAAAATGGTGTCATCACTGAATCTCAGTGTGACTGTGGTGCGGGACTTTGTCCAGAGGCCCATTGTAAGCACTTCTGTACTGCTATTTATGCACTGATAGATTTTTCAGAGACGAAGTCATTCATAGCACAGGAAACATGCACTGGTCGACTGCAAACTTTTCACCACACAAAAAAATTTAAGGTGTCCCCGTTGAAAGCCGAGTCACTTACGTTACGAAAGAAATCGGGCACTTCATCCCTGGAAGCTATGAACGACATTTATCCGAGACCAGTAACTCTTCGCAGGGACGCACACTATAAACCGTTTTTTCAAAATGCTTGCATTAATTTTTCAGATTCCTCAATGCCAATTTTACCGTTATTTCCACCCGCAAATCTTTATGCTGTTGCAAACGATCACGACTATTTAGCTTCACATCCTGAAGAACAATTCCTCAAAGAAATGGGTTTGGTGTGCGTAACTGACGCCGACGCCGAAGAAATTGAAACAAAAACAATCAGCCAAAGTAAATGCACAAAATGATATACAGAAAGGTCTATTAGAATGAAGCTTCAGATCCGTTAAAAAAAAAAAGAAACTATTTTAGGGACATTTCACTGTGATGTCATGTTGTTTGGATTCTGTTTTGGGTTACACAAGTGCAGGGAGTTCTCTTTGTATCACTTTTCCCGTGCAGTTTACTGTTCCTATACGAAGTGACCGACTTTAAATTTATGAGCGTCGCGGGGATGGGTAGTACGGGCAATTTCCATAAAATTTGGTGTCAAAACCTGTCTGATTTGCGGAGGTATTTAAAAAGAAGTGTTTCGGTTCGTGCATTTCGCATGATTATGTGCGTTCGTGTATCAGTTTGAAAGTTTCAGTGTGTTATTTGCATTTAATTTTACTCGTTTAAAGTGACCGACTGTAAATTTAAGAAAGATGCGGTGATGGGTAGTACGGGCAAGTTTCATGTGACAGGGTCACAAAAGCTGCCAAGTTTGCCGATGTGTTTAAAAAAGAAATACTTGCTTCGTAGATTTCGCGTAGTTGCACTGCATTTCGCATGCTTGTGGATGTGTGCGTACATTTCGCTTGTCAGTTCGAAAGTATTAACTGTTATTTGTAGTTCACTGCTCCTATACGAAGTGGCCGACTTTAAATTTATGAGCATTGAGAGATTGTTAGTACCAGTAAATAATATGTGACAGGGTCTCAAAACTTGCAAATTTTGCCGATGTTTCTATGAGTAAGAACATTTTGATGTTCGCACATTTCGCATGGTCGTGTACGTACATTTCGCTTGTCAGTTCGAAAGCTTTAACTGTGTTATTTTCAGTTCACTTTTCTCACACCAAGTGACCGACTTAAGTGCGAACAAAACCAGGCGAAATGTGCGAACACCAAAATATTCTAATTCACAGAAACATCGGCAAAATTTTCGAAGTTTGAGACCCTGTCACATATATGGTTGTGGACGTACATTTCGCATGTGATATTTTAGGGCACAGGGACGAAGTTCAGTTGCAAGCATACCTTTCAAATTTTTACAAGAAAAATAAAAAGGCGGATGAAGCTTCAGATCCGTTTAAAAAAAGAAACTATTTTGGGGACATTTCGCTGTGATGACATGTTTGTGGGATTCTGTTTTGGTTTACACAAGTGCGGGGAATTTTCTTTGTATCACTTTCACATGTAGTTCACTGTTCTTATACGAAGTGACCGACTTTTAATTTATGAACGTCGTGGGGCTGGGTAGTAGCGGCAATTTTCATGTAATGGGGCCTCAAAACCTACCAAATTTGCCGAGGTATTTAAAAAGAAGTGTTTGGGTTCGTACATTTCGCAAAGTTATGTGCGTTCGTGTATCAATATGAAAGTTTCAATGTGTTATTTGCATTTGATTTTTCTCGTATAAAGTGACTGACTGTAAATTTATGAAAGTGACTGTGGTGGGCAGTACGGGCAAGTTTCATGTGACATGGTCACAAAAGCTGCCAAGTTTGCCGATGTGTTTAAAAAAGAAATACTTGCTTCGTAGATTTCGCGTGGTTGCACTACATTTCGCACGGTTGTGTATGAGCGTACATTTCGCTTGTCAGTTCGAAAGTTCACTGCTCGGAGTGACCAATTTCAAAGTTTATGAACGTTGCGAGATTGGGTAGTACGAGCAAATGGTATGTGGCAGAGCCTCAAAACTTGGAAAATTTGCCGATGTTGCCGTGATTAAGAAAATTTTGGTGTTCGCACTTTTCGCATGGTTGTGTACGTACATTTCTCATATCAGTTTGAAAGTTTTGTGTTATTTGCAGTTCACTTTTCTCATACGAAGTCACCGACTTTAGTACGTACACAACCATGCAGAATGTGCGAAACCAAAATGTGCTTATTTACAGAAACATCGGCAAAATTTTTTAAGGTTTGAGACCGTGTCACATACATGGTTGTTATACGTACATTTCGCATGATTGTGTATGACCGTGCAATTCGCTTATCAGTTCGAAAGTTTTACATGTGTTATTTGCAGTTCACTATTCTTATACGAAGTGACCGACTTTAAATTTATGAACGTCGCGAGAAGGGTTAGTTAGTTAGTTAGCTATTTGATTGGTTTAACGACACCGCCAACCTGTTGCAGGTCATATTGTGTCATTCCTGGTAACTTTGTTGAATTTATACTTTATTAATTAAAAATGATTATAAAATAAAATCTTAAATATACTAAAACATATATATTAAAAATAGACTTAATGGTGGTCTACACATAGGAAAACATATTAATCTCTTTTCAATATTCTAGGACCTTGTTGGAATTTACCTTCTCAAAGAGCTCTCTCATGGAATCAACTCTATAATAACGGGGACGAATGTGATTGAAGTCTATACAATCTATCAAGATGTGTTTTACTGTATACCGTTCCTGACAACTTATACATTCGGGTTGTGGTTCACCTCTTAAGAGGTGTTTGTGAGTAGTGTAAGAATGTCCTATTCTTAATCTGTGAATTACCATATCGTCGCGAAGGCCATTTAGGGAGGGCAATTTGCGCCCTACCACAGGGTTAATTGCGAGAATGGCGTACGCGCAAACGTTACAGGGTCTCAAAACTTGCCGACGTTTCCGTGATTAAAAAATTTTGGTGTTTGCACATTTCGCATGGTTTTGTACGTACATTTCGCATGTCAGTTTGAAAGTTTTAATTGTGTTATTTTCAGTTCACTTTTCTCATACGAAGTCACCGACATTAAATTTATGAACGTCATAAGATGGGGTAGTACACCCAAGTTGTGTTGCAGGATCTCTAAACTTGCAAATTTTGTGCATGGTTGTGTACGTACATTTCGCATGTTGGTTTGAAAGGTTCAGCTGTGTATCTTGTTTTCCTTAGGAAGCTTTTATGTGGTTTATATTTCATTGTCTCACGTTTTTTCGGTCTATCATTTGAAATTTTAACTAGTACACATAACACTGAGCTGGAAAATAAGATAGAGTTGATTATTTACACATCACGGTTATATCAGTAGGGGATTTTGTTTTATTCTGATTTTTTCTGTATTTTGGTTTTATTTTAAAAGAGTTTTGTTTTTAAACATTCATCTTTCGGAATTGAATGTAAAAAAAATCTACCGAGATTTTCATATACAACTTATGTCTGAAAAGTCCCTAATAACGAAGTTAGATTTTTGGCGTAAATTTCGCGAGTTGGAGAAGAAATCGCGATTCGTCGTTCGTTTCCCGACGTAGCTGTATATGTATGGGTGTATGTGTGTTTTATTTATTTAATTATTTGTTTATTTTAATTCTAACAATATCTTCTGAATAGCTTTTACTGCAATGTTTTACATCGAAAAGACTCAAACTTATATTGGAGAGAGCATTGAAAGAATGGTAAGTAAGTCAACAAATCGTGTAAATGGGGTTGTCTCGGGTAGGCGAGGTCGAACAATTTTTCTCCGTCTTTGTCCATGACTCGTCAAATTACTCACACACAAGGGAACTGAACAGATGGTTTCGTTGTCATTATACAAATTTTAATAGGGATAGATCATGGGGCTGTATGCTTTCTATGGGATTCAAGCACGCGTAAAAGGCATGTAAACGAACCGCGCGACGGTGAGTTTATTAGCCTTCAACAAGTGCTCTAATCCCAAACAAAGCACGACTGCACCAGGATCTATCCCTATCAGAACACAAACAAGCAAACGTTTTACGTCACAAAGCAATCATCATAGTATCTTGGAGTCATGCCCATTGTTTTTCTGTGAATTGGCTTTGTGACTTTTGTACGCCATCAGAGCACGCTGACGGTTTCTTATCATTTTTTTACTGGAGTGCATTACTCAATTGGTGCGTGTTGTTGACGTCATGAAATTAGCTGTTACAAATGACGTTAGATTTATCGACCAGTTTGATTGAGCAATAAAACTTTAACTTGACAGGTTTTTAAAACAAACATTTAGCTCAAGGGTATATCACGGTGTCGGCAAGACGGGGTGCTAAGCTCTGTGCAGCAGTGCCAGCAGAGTCGAGGACGTCTGGGGTGAAAGAGGCTGCTTCCGGAACACAGCGGGCTTAGGAACTAAAGCAGCAACATGCGTCTACCGAAGGGGCAAGGCACATGAAAGGTCTCAAGGGGGCGGGAGGGGCGCTGCGGGCAGGAGAGGAGGGTGAGTAAAAAACACTTGTCTTGGAGCAGTGGGGGGAGTGGGGTGGGGGGGATAGTGTAAAACAAGGTCCCCATATAAAATGCTGCTCTCGTATTGGCAAGCTTTCGGCATCCTAGAAATGATAAACAAACAAAACGACGCATTCGCTCCACATAATTTAGTATTAAAGCTTGGCACCAAAAGCAACAAATATGGGAGCAAAGAAAGCCGATCCCCACACCCTCTCCACCCAATTTGTGCCAAAAAAAATTTGCGCAACTTTTGTATTGTGATATCCTTTGTAAATTAAAGTTTAAACAACATCATTGGTTTCGCCTCGTTTTGACATACTCAAGATATCAGTGGCTTGCCTTCATTTAAGGAAAAACAATAAAACAGGAGCTAAACTCACAAAAACAGAGCGATTACTTTGATTGTGCGTTTCTAGGGTGCCGAAAGAACACCACCAACTCCGACCATCCCTCCACGAGACCTTTTTTTTACCATTTTACCTCCAGCCACCTGTCTGGGCGATTTTTTTTGGAAAAGTTTGATGTTCAATCCGAGAACAAGAGCACCAGTCAGGCAGAATCCCCCGTGTGGCACATAATGTCACTGGATGTTAGTAAACTGAAAACCCTACACTGAATACCATTTTTTGGCCGATTTGAAAAATAAGACGACGTTGCACATCTACAATATATGTATATATATATTTCACTGCAAAAAAAAAATCAGAACGCTGGGTCGAATAGTATCGGAGAACGGGCCTTGACAAAATCTTCGTGCAAACAGATTCACTTAAACAATTACGTCCAAAGACAAAGACGAAAAGCGTGCATTTTTGACCAGTGCGCGTGTTTATTTACCTTGCATCGATGCGCGGTTATTATTTCGGACCATTGCGCATGTTTATTTAATTTACATTGATGCACGGTTATTATTTCGCACCACCACGCATCTTTATTTAGCTTGCATTAACGTACGGTTTGCATTTTGGACCAGTGCGCATATTTAACTTGCGTCGATGGGCGGTTCGATTTCGAACCAGTGCGCATGTTTACCAAACTTGTGTCGATGCGCGATCCGCATTTTGGACCAATGCGCATGTTTTAATAAACTTACAAGTTTTGGCGGATAGCCCAAAAACAATTAATTTTTCAAGAGGGGCCTAACTGGAGAAGAATCGTACTAAATTGGAAAGGAATTCAATCAAAATTGTGAGAGAAGAAGCATTTTCAAAATTTTGCCAATAAGTAAAAAAATGCCCCCTTTTTAGCCATTTTTTGGAGGATCGCCAGAAACAGCAGATATTTTGATGTACTCTGTTTTGCAGTAGTGAAAACTCCTTATCCGTCGGGTAAAACTAAATTTAATACAATCTCGACTTGATTATTGATTAACTTCCCGTAAAATTAACCTTTCTGCAAATATTATAGAAATAAACCCTGGTTACCGATCCGATCAGGGTCTTACAGTGGTGAATACCTCCTGCCGTCTCATGAACAAACCTCCCCTCTCTCTCTCTCTCACTCGCTCACTCTCTCTCTCTCTCTTATGTCCTAACCCCCCTCTCCCTCGCTATCGATGTTTGCATCTCTGAGGCTATCTTCTTAGCGTTCTCTTCATTCACTAAACTACATACCCATACATTCATTTTATTCATACTGCCTGTATCATACAATTAGTTTCCCTGTAATCGATCCTTACAGAAACAACCATTTGCTGTAAAATTTGATACAATGTGGCTGCCTGCCAGTATCAGCCTACATATATATAAATACTTAGATATCAATTTATATATATATGGGCGCTTGTGTAAATAATATGTTAGTTGTTCGTTTGTTCTGTCAATTTTTATCCCTTTTTATAATGCCGTATTTGTGTGGTACGAAAAATGTTGACACAGCCGTGGAAAGGTTACGAAATAATGAAGCTTATTTAAGCCGAGTTTATTAATTAAATTAATATCTAAAAATTGTCGAGGGTTGGCCGATTATAACAAAAGAAATGAATTACTCCACTGGATAAAAAATAGTAAGTACTGGGAATTTGATTTCATAATGCTACAAGAAACACATAGTGAAGAGAAGGACATTCGGAGTTGGGAAAAAAATTGGGCTACGTTTAGGAAACACGATAAGCTCATTTTTTCGCATGGCTCTAGTAAAAGTAAAGGGGTATTAACTATTGGTAAAAATGATTTTGTTAAATTTATTTCCAGCGAATTTGTAAGCAAGGACGGTAGAGCTGTCGTTATTGACCTAAAAATGGAGGAAGAGAGCTACTCCATATTCAATATTTATGCACCGAATCTAGAATGTCAAAAAGAACAACAGGAGTTTTATGATCGAATCGGTAACATGATTCAGGAAAGAGAGGAAAACAAAATAATTATTGGTGGTGACCTGAATGTTATCTTAGATGGCAATTTGGACAGAACTCCGATAAATACTAAGACATATAAAGGAGTGGAAACAATTAAGGAGCTTATGGAACAATACAACATAATTGATCTATGGCGGATAAAAAACCCTGGGGAAAAACGGTTTACTTGGCGTAGGGCAAAACCAAATTTAATACAATCACGACTTGATTATTGGTTAACTTCCCGTGATATTAACTTTTCTGCAAATACTGTAGATATAATCCCTGGTTACCGATCCGATCATAGTGCTATTGTGTTATCTGTAAAAATCTCTAACTCTGAAAGGAGCCGTGGTCCAGTTATTGGAAATTTAATGCAAATTTATTAAGTGATACCGAATACGTTCAAAGCATGAAAGCTCTTGTCTTGAAATTCGCACATGAGTTAAGACTTTTGAACCCGCATCTTAAATGGGAATATATTAAGCATGAAATAAGAAAAGAGACCATTAGGTACTCAAAACAAAAATCATATACAAAGAAATTGGAAAAACAAAATTTGATAAAAACTTTAGAAACTCTATATACCAGTCTTCAGAAGGGAAATATAAGCCAAAATGAACAAGATGAAATCTTTATTGAAATCAAAGCAATTAATATGGAGCTAGAGCGTATAGAGAGAATCAATTCCATGGGACATTATATCCGTAGCAAGGCATATTACCTAGCATGACGAAAAAAATTCAAAGGTATTCTTTGCAACTGAGAAAAGAAATTACGAACAGAAACACATTAAAAGGCTCATTGACAAAGATGGGAAAGACGTAGAACAACCCCATAAAATATTAGAGACAAGTGCTCGTTTTTATAAAAATTTGTACCAAAAGAATGACGAAGTGTCAAAAGCTTTTTATGACTATTTCTTCGAGTCTAGAAATATTCCCAAGATACCCAAAGTGCATGCTGAAATGCTTAATACTGAATTAACAAGACAAGAGCTCTTAAGTGTCATTAATAAAATGAAGAAAAACAAATCTCCAGGTACTGATGGCTTGACGGCTGAATTTTATCAGTTTTTTAGATATGAGATAGTCGATTTGCTACTAGAATCTTTTTCATACAGCTATGAGAGAGGATATCTCAGTGTTGAGCAAAGAAGAGGGATAATAAGGCTTATCCCTAAAAAGGACAAAGACTTAGTATATCTGAAAAATTGGAGACCTATAAGTCTTCTAAATGTCGATATGAAAATATTAACTCAAAGTATAGCCCATAGATTCCAGAAAGTACTACCGATAATTATCGGCAAAGAACAAAATGGCTTTGTTAAAAATAGATTTATCGGTTTCAATATAAGAACACTTATTGATAGTATTGATTTCTTGAACAGAAATAATCTCGAGGGGTTTTTGGCATTTATCGATTTTGAAAAAGCGTTTGATAAGCTGGATTGGGACTAGACAAATGCCTGGAGTGTTTTAATTTTGGCAATAGCATACGGAGGTGGGTTAAAATCATATATACAAAAATTGAAAGCTGCACAATAAATAATGGTTATACAAGTCAATATTTTGAAATAAAAAATGGAGTAAGACAAGTAGATCCTCTCTCAGCACTGTTATTTATTATAGCGGTTGAAATTTTAGCAATCTCGACAAGAGAAAATAACAACATTAAAGGTATCAAGGTAAATAATATTGAGACGAAAATCAGCCTTTTGGCTGATGATACAACTTTATTACTAAGCGATATACTTTCTTTAAGAAATGTATTAAATGTGTTTGTTATGTTTTACTATACTTCTGGTCTGAGAGTAAATATTGAAAAGTCAGAGATATTGCAAATAGGTAGAGCGCCAATGAGACTTCTTGAAAAGAAACCTTTTAGATTTAAATGGACAGAGGGTGATGTAGTATCTTTGGGCATACGTTACTTTAATGACATTGAAAAGATCACTGATGTTAATCTCAGAGATAAGCTGACATATTTCAAACAAACGTTACATAACTGGTCAAAATTTTATATGACATTGAAAGGGAAAATAACTATTATTAAGAATCTGGCGCTTCCAAAAATCCTTTTTGTAACCAATGTCCTTTATATTCCCGAATGGTTTATTAATGAAGTAAACTCAGTTTTAGACCAATTCCTCTGGGAGGGAAAACCGCATAGATTCCAGAAAAATGTACTAATACAAGACTTTAAGGATGGTGGTCTTAGAAATTTAGATTATAACTCTTTTTTATGTGCACAAAAAATCATGTGGGTAAAACGTGTTTTGGAAAATGAAAACACTCTAAGTGTTGCTTTTCTTACAAAGTATCTTCCAAATCTGACATTATCGTACATACTCTCTTGCGATTCGGACCCAAAAAGGATACCTGACCATATCCCCAAATTTTACCGCGATATCCTTTGTGCCTGGTATTCAGTGAATAATCCCTCTTACGACACAAGTTGCTTAATGCAACAGTGCATCTGGTTTAACAAAAATATTGTGATTAATCATGAGCCGATCTTTTATACTGAAATGGCGCGTAAAGGAATTATGTTTGTAGTAGATCTGCTAGATGCAGAGGGGCGGTTTATGGAAGCAGGGGAAATTAAGAGCAAATTTAATTTAAATACAAATCTGTTAAAGATCATGGGGCTACTAAGTGCTATACCGAATGATTGGAAGAAAAGTATAAAACAAAATTGTAACGTAGACAAAGACCCAATGGCACCAGTTCCCCAAATTGTACAGTTAAGAACAGACGCTATAACAAAAAACATAACGAAATTGACCTCAAAAGAGGTATATTGGCTAATTATAAAGAAAAAGTCAATAACGCCAAGCTGCATAAACAGATGGGGAAAAGATAACATCGTTTTGAACTCGTCCCAATGGAGAGAAATATTTGAAAAAACGAGATATCTGACAAAAAATGCTAAAAATACAATGATAAATTTTAAGATAATGCATAAAATTTATGCATCTGATCTCATAGCATCCAAATTTGACCCAGATATTAAACCAATCTGTGAACAATGCAATAAAAAAAATGATATTGTCCACCTTTTCGACATGTGTAGTGAGATTTACACCTTTTGGTCTTTGCTAGAAAAGTGGGTAAATAGTAACATAATAAGAGAGGGCCCAAAAATCAGTATTTGTAGAAGGAAAAAATTGCTTGGCTTATTGAAAGAAGATGTTGCAGTGAATTACCTATTTACAATTGACTTTGTACTCTTACAGGCCAGAATGTATATACACAAGAGTAATATTCATAAAGAAGATGTTTATTTTATAAATTTTCTAATGATACTTAGAAATGTTGTAATGATTGAAAAAATGACATATTCGTCAAAGCATGTAAATTTTAAATATTTAGAGGAACTGTATTGTTTGTTATAGTCCTAACCCTCAGTTACTCAGTTACTCGTTTTTTTACGTCTTATATAATCCATGATCTGTGTCGGTATATTTATTACATACTCGAAAAATGTTTGTAGAGACATTTATTTTACTACTCATTTGTATAATGTAGATAATGCTGTATGTACCAAGGACAATTTCTTACGGCGAAATAAAAAAAAAAAAAAAAAAAAAAAAAAATTTAGGACCGGACCAGAACGACCGATAAATGCACACAAAGATTTGTTTCTCAGAAAAATGGGAAACAAATTTTTTTATCTCTGGTAGACTGGATAGTCTGCCATAGATACCTCCGGACAACGCTCGTATCTCGGACCAGTGGGCATATTCATGTAACTTTCCTCGATGCACGGTTCTTATTCAGACAAGTGCGCATGTTTATTGATGCGCGGCTATCATTTTGGAACAGTGCACATGTTTATGTAACTTACGTTTCGCATTTCGGACCAGCGGGCATGTTTATTTACCAAGTGTTGATGTGCGGTTCTTATTTCGGATCAGTGCACATGTTTATTTACCTTATGTTGATGTGCGGTTCTTATTTCGCACCAGTGCGCATGTTTATTTAACTTGCGTCGATGCGCGGTTCTTATTCCAGACCAATACGCATGTTTATTTTACTTCGGTTGATGAGTGGTACTTATTTTGCACAAGTGCACAAGTTTCCTTAGGTTGTCTTGATGCGCGGTTCGCTTTTCAGACCAGTTGACATGTTTATTTACACTTGGAACAACGTCCCAAGGAGATTTTAAATTACCTCGAATTCCGTACATTACTCTTTTCTTTTTTTCTTCATATTTCGTTTTTTGTTATTCTTCGTCACTTGGTTTCCGCGCATCTCCTCCGAGACCGTTTGAGCTAGGAAAGTGAAACTTGGCACACAGATAGGATGTGTGGTAAACTGGATCCACGCGAAAAATTTTTACGTCTGACGTCATCTTCCGCATCTTATGACGTCATGAATATTTTAGAGCTTAATATCTTCAAAACGGCTGGAGCTAGAGATTTGGCGTCAAATACGTTATGAGACTACCTTTTTACACAGGACCTCGTGAAAGCCTTAATTTTAGCGTATGACGCCATAATGACGTCATTTTTCGATTTTTTGTTCCTAGTCGGAGTTAAAGCGGAAATTTTTGTTATTAGTATACAGAACGCTTAACTGAACACCAATTGACGGATAAAAGTTACTTTAAACTCTCCAATACCCTGTAAAACGCTCCCCCCCCCCCGAAATGCACACAAGTGTTATAACATCTCACAGTATCTCACAGTACAAGGTACCTATTGTCGGCACGCGATTATGTATAATGCAGATCAATACGGCTGTATATGTGGTTTGTGGCCTCTCCCATAATGAAAACCTACTCTGTGGCTAGGTGACCATGCAGTACTTTTGTTTTGTAAGTAGGTGGCTGTGATCTGGGCTTTTTTTTCAATGCTGCAATCAGTGAAAAGTTGAGCACGGAGAGCAAATGTTGTATTTTCATTATTTTTTTTTTTTTTTACAAATAACTGCGTTATAATTTGTGAATATATTGAATGCTACGGAACTTTGGTAGTGATAACTGTGTAGTGTTTATTTATTGATCACTCTTACTATTTTGTGACGATATATTATTTCGAAAACCTCGACAGGTGCATAGTTCCCACTTGCAAACTTCGTTTGCAAATGTGTAAAAGTTTGTAGTTTTTCTCGAAATTTCTCTTTTCCTTTTTTTCCGTCACGGAGGTTTCCAGAAAACTCCTCCTACGCTATTTGAGGTAGGACGATGAAATTTGGTACAATGATAGAGGGTGATGAGCTTTTGTCAAATCCGCAATTTTTTTTTACCTTGACCTTGAAGATCAAGGTCAAATTCAGGTCAAAGTATTTTTTACCTGAAAGTGGTTTCCAGAAAACCCCTCCTACAGAGTTGGTCGTAGAAAGACGGCATGTGGCAGAGAAATAGAGGGTAAGGAGTTGTCAAATCCGCAAATTTTTTTTGACCTGGAACCTCAGGGGTCAAGGTCAAAGTGAGGTCAAAATATTCTTCGAAACGCCTATTTATCACGAAAAGTAGCCATAAAGGGGCTCAAATCCCAGCTTGAATACATAAAACGTACTCTGAAGGAGGAAAACTTTGATCACTAATCTTGACCTTTAGGATCAAGGTCAATGGTCACGTGACTTCACGAGCCGTTAACGACAGGCCGGCTTATCTCGAAAAATGGTTAGAGATAGAGCTATTTTGAGCTTATTTTTGACCCTTTGGGCTTATAAAACGTTACATAAGAGGTACCTCGGTGACCTTGAACTTCTGGGTCAAGGTCAGAAACCGGAAGTTGACTATTATCTCGAAAAGGGTTAGAGACAGAGCGAATTTGAGCTCATTTTCGATCATGTGGGCCTAAAAACGTTACATAAGAGGTACCTCGGTGACCATGACGCACGGTCAGGGTCAAAAACCGGAAGTTGATTATTATCTCGAAAACGGTTAGAGATAGAGCAATTTTGAGCTCATTTTCGACACTTTGGGCTTAAACAACGTTACATAGGAGGTACCACGGTGACCTTGACCTTTTGGAGCACGGTCAAGGTCAAAACCGAAAGTTGACTATTATCTCGAAAACGGTTAAAGATGGAGCGATTTTTAGCTCATTCTCGATCACTTGGGCCTGAAAAACGTTACATAAGAGGTACCTCGGTGACCTTGGCCTTTTGGAGCACTGTCAAGGTCAAAAACCGAAAGTTGACTATAATCTCGAAAACGGTTAGCATGTGCTTCTGACATCGTTGATCTTCTATAAAGTATTGATGTGTTCTTTACTGATTTCCAAATGGCTAGGTTTTATTTTATATCTAATTTTAGCATTTAATTAACACTTGACAAGCCTTTGGCTTGCAAGGGTTATACGTATTTGTGCGAGCAAAATTCGTCCTTTTTTTTCTTCTTGACAGTTTTTCCGATTTTTTGTGTCTTCTTCTTCTCTGACACTATGGGCCCTACGACCATGAAACTTGGGACTTATGAAGAGCTTGATCTGAACATGTGTTTGCTAAAACGCAATGTGGAAAGAGTGTATTTTTTGCAAGTAAATGCGTAGCAGACAATAAGTATTTTTTTTAGTATCCCAAATGTTTGTTTCGCAACTCGGTTGCGAAATCGGTCTAGTTTAACTTGCGTTGATGCACGGTGCTTATTTTTGTCCTGTGCATATGTTTAAGTCCCTTTCAGCGATCTCAGCGCTATATCAGGACTGCAGATTAGCACTGATGAGCGGTTCGCATTTTCCATCAGTGCGCATGTTTATTTAACTTGTATTGAATCGTGGTTCGCATTTTCGACCAGTGCGCATATTTATTTAACTTGCGTTGATGCGCAGTACTAATTTGGGACTAGTGCCAATGTTTATTTAACTTGTGCTGATGTGCGGTTCCCATTTCGAACCAGTGTGCATGTTTATTTAACTTGCGTTGATATCCGGTTCGCATTTCGGACCAGTGTGCTTGTTTCTTTAAGTTGCGTTGATGCGCGGGTCGCATTTCGGACCAGTGCATAGGTTCATTTAACTTGCGTTGACACGCGATTTGCATTTCGGACCAGTACGCATGTTTATTTAAGTCCATTCGATGCCCGACTCTTATGTCTATTCAACTTGTGTCGATTCGTGGGTCTTTCTTCTGACCACTGCGCATGTTTATTTGGCTTGCGTTGATTCGTGGTTCTCATTTCCGACCACTGCGCATATCTATTCAACTTGCTTCGATGCGTGGTTCTTTTTTCGGACAAGTGCGCTTAACTTGGGTTGATGTGCGGTGCTTACTTTGGACCAGTTCGCATGTTTATTTTACTTCTGTCGTTGCGCAGTTCGCATTTCGGGCCATTGCGCATGTTTATTTAACTTGTGTTGATGTGTGGTTCTCATTTCAGACCGGTGCGCATGTCTCTTTGGTTTGCGTTGATGCGCGGTTCTTTTTTTCGGACTAGTGCGCATCTTTATTTAACTTGCGTTGATGGGCGGTGCTTATTTTGGACCAGTGCACATGTTTATTTAACTTGCGTTTATGTCCGGTTCGCATTTCGGACCACTGCGCATGTTTATATAACTTGCCTCGATGTGTGGTTCGCAAATCGGACCAGTGCGCATGTTTCTTTAGGTGGCGTTGATGCGCGGATCGCATTTCGGACTACTACGCATGTCTATTCAACTTGCGTCGATGCGTGGTTCTTTTTCCGGACCAGTGCGCATGTTTATTTAACTTGCGTTGATGCGCGGCGGTGCTTATTATGGACCAGTTCGCATGTTTATTTATCTCCCGTCGATCCGCTGTTCACATTTCGGACTAATGCGCATGTTTATTTAACTTACATTGAAGCACAGTGCTTATTTTTTGGACTACTGGGCATGTTTATATAACTTGCGTCGATGTGCGGTTGCTAAATCTGACTACTGCGCACTACTGCGCAAGTTCATTTAACTTGCGTTTATGTGCTGTTGGAGGAGATTCATTTAATTTTTTTTGCAAAAATTCCGAAAAAAATTCAAAAGTTTTCCAATTCACTCAAAAAGCACAAGCCTTAAGCATGGCCCCGTAGAGACGGCTCATATAAAAAGAATGAAATCTGACAAAAACTAGGAGGAAATGCGTTTTGAATTTTTTCTTCAAAAAATTCCCTGATCGACTCAAAAAGCACACGCCATATTCAAGACACCCTAAGCATGCCTCAGTCCCAAAATAAATAATGTCTGATCAAAACTGTAGGAGAAGATGCATTTTGAGGTATTTTCATCAAAAATTATCCCCAAAAGCAAAAATTCCCCAGTCGAGCCAAATAGCATAAGCCGTATGCCGGACCAACCTAAGAATGCCTCATACCAAAAATAAATTAAATCGGATAAAAACTGTAGGAGGAAATGCAATTTGAAGTTTTTCTTCAAAAATTCCCTAAAAATCCAAAAATTGTCGGTTCGACTAAAAGCACAAGCCTTATGCATGACTGCTTAGGGATGCCTCACACCAAAAATAAATGACATCGACTCAAAATTGTAGAAGTATATGCAATTGGAATAATTTTCCACATTTTTGCTTCAAAATTCCCCAAAAATACAACTAGAGCAGTGTGCAAGCCCACATATTCCCCAGAGGCCCCCATCAGTTAAACACGGCCATCAATAATCAATCAAGAGCTGAAATTTTCCAAGTCCAGCTGGTCCATTTTCCTTGGACGAACCTGGCCCATTTATAATATCGATCTGTGTTTGCTCCCATAGAAGCTGCATACCAAGTTTCATGAAAATCCTTGCAGGAGTTTTTAAGTTTTCGTGTTAGCAAGCTCTTGATGACAGACCGACAAATCGACCGAGAGACCGACACGCGGTCGATCGCATATATTCCGGACAGGTTCTACCTGTGGGGAATAAAAAAAAACTGGTCCAATCGACTAAAAAAAGCAAAAGCCGTATGCGCGACCCTTTACGGGTGCCTCATACCAAAAACAAATGACATAGGGTCATTTTCTTGAAATATTCCTCCAAAAATTAAAAAATTACCCGATCAACTAGAAAAGTGCAAGCTGTATGCAGGACACCTTAGGGATGCCTCACACCAAAAATACATGACATCGGATCGGATCAATTTTTTCTTCAAAAATTCCCAAAAAAATTCAAAAATCATCCGATCGACAAAAAAAAGCTCAAAACGTATGCACAACCGCTTAGGGATGCATCACACCAAAAATAAGTGACATCGAATAAAAAGTGTAGGAGTAGATGCATTTTGAATTATTTTTTTTTAATTTTTGCTTAAAAAATTCCCCAAAAATACAAAAATTCTCCGATCGACTAAAAAAGCACAAGCCGTATGCGCGACCCTTTAGGGGTGCCTCATACCAAAAATAAATCATCTTTAGTGAAAGTTTACACACGTACAGACGTGCATACAGACAACGGATAATCCTCTATTAATAAGATAAGGCCAGCCTGACATAATCGGCTGGTCTAAAAACTAACTAATTAACGTGTAACGTGAGCCGGGCTAAAAAAAAATATTTTTGAGAAGTCGTATTTTGAAAATTTTTGGCCGATTTACAAACTAATGAGACGTTACACATCTAAAATATATTTATTTTCACTGCATAAAATTTCAGGACGCTGGATTGAATACTTTCGGAGAACTCGTCTGGTCAAAATCTATCCCCGCGCAAACAAGTTTCTATAAAAAATACATTTTCTTTATTTTTGACCATTTTCGGCCGATTTCAAAAATAATGCGACGCTATGCATCTTCATTATATATATTTTCACCGCATAATATTTCAGAACGCTGGATTGAATGGTTTTGCAGAATCTCCGTGCTAACAAATTTTCTGAAAAATAGCCATTTTTTACCAGTCGTATTTTTGACACTTTTTGGCCGATTTCAAAAATAATGCGACGTTGCACATCTACCTGACTTTGGTCACGTGACATTTAAAGGCCACAATGTAAACAAAAATTTGGGTAAACAAAAACAGGTGGGTGCAGAAGCTAACTTTTCTGCACTTTTATGAACAAATAAAAGATATACAGCTCACTAAAAATTGTGCCAGTTTTACAAAAAGGGCATATTGGGCATGAACTTTCTGTAAATTTTGAAAAATAGGGGCTGGTAAGCAGGATTCGTGCCTCATAACATATGAAGTTGACCCCTATAAGTGGAGCAATGGAAGGCTTCGTAGCTCTGACAGAGATATATACGATGTTATACAAAGTCAGAGCTGACTCGGGGCTAGGACAGCACCATTTTGTTGCAATAAGTGAATTCGCACTTTGAATTTTGCCGAAAGGGTTTTGCGTTTCGGCTGAATTCAGTTGGGATAAGGGTATTTGTTTTTCCCTTATCATTTCTTTATAATGTATCCCAAAAATCTGCAGTCGAAACAACACCTACACCGGTAAGAACCGAGTGTGAATTTGTTTATATACGGAGATTAGCGGTCAATATCTGTCTGTGAGCACGATGGCTACAGCGTAGTGTGTCGACTCGTAAGCTTCGAAACTGCACTCAGCAATAATCTGCTGAAAATTACACTCTACCGGTAGAAGAAAAGAATCGGTACTGCAGGTGCAGGTCTCCATCTTTACTGTTGTAGCTTTTTGCAAACGACCCAAGGATACCGTAAACCCATTTTAAACGCCCTTCCAATTTCCACCTGAAGGACACGTCCCGAAATTACTGGTATCCCGAAACGAGTAAAAAGCAAATGCCTACAGTTATACGAAAAATAAGTGAGCGCAAATATACAGTTCACAAAAATATATAATAAGCTGCTCTCTGTGAATTTTATTCATTTCTCTACATCATACTCTTTGTCTTATCATTTTAGACATTTCAAGTGCTATTGTTTTCTTTTACTACATGCAAGTTGAGAGCCTCGTAACCTATAAAGCGATAATTGACATGTGTACTACAGGTGGTTATTTTGTCATACAACTTTTATTTCTCCGTACAATCACACCTTTCGTTAAATATCCAAGTACAGCATTATTCCTGATACCCGGAAATAGCAAGAAAATTTTTCATGTGAGCCAAGAGGAGTATTGACTTTGGAAGATGCCATATACGTATCTGTGTAGTCCATGTGGTTATCCCATATGTTAACAGATGTACTCCATGTGGTTGTAGGGTGTTAAACTGAGAGGACATCTACTTTCTGTAAATTTTATTTTTTAACATCACACCATCCTTGCCTTGTCATTACAATCATTTCAAAGGCGAAAACCTGGTAAACAATATAGAGACAATTCACATATGTACTCTAGGTCGTTATTTTGTTATACAGGTTTTATTTTGCCATTGGAATTTCATCTTTTGCCCAATATCCAAGTACATCATTATGCTCAATATGTATAAATAACATAAATCACCTTTCAACTAGGGACTCTGTAAAACGCCATATAGGCTCTAGGTGGTTCTTGTATTATATAACGAATGACAAATATTCTTCATGACTGCTTGTTTTCATTCAGACCAATGGACACACTTCCTTCCAGTTACAGACCGCATTATTCTAATACTCTCACCCTCCTATTGTAACCAATCTGATATGTCCGCAAAATTCATGTTTCAACAAGTGTACTCGAGGTAGAGATCGTGTCTTAAATGAAGAGACAGCTACCTCCTATTAATGTTATTCATGTTTTACATCTTACCCTACTTGCCTTGTCATTACAGTCATTTCAGGCCCATCAATTTCCTATACTGGATGCAAGCTGAGAATCCCGCAAATCAAACTGAGATAATTGACATATGTGCTTCAAGTGGTTTTGTTGTCATACAACTTTAATTTTATCATTAAAATTGCATCTTTTGCTTAAAACCCTAGCCTATCATTATGCTCAATGCCAACAACCAACAAAAAAAACTTTTAATTGTGTATAGATGAGTTGGAACTGTGGATAATGCCAAATAGACATCAGTGTACTTCAGGTGGTTATCGCATATATCAAGAGGTGTATTCCAGGTGGTGGTCGAGTCATGCATTGAGAAGGTCGATACTTTCTATCAATTTTATTCATTTTTCTACATTACTACCCTACTTGTCTTGCCTAAGAGTCATTTTAATTGCCATTGTTTCCTTGTGTTCTGGAAGCAAGTTGAGAATTTCGCAACCCACATAGAGATATTTGGCATGTGCGCTTCAGGTGGTTATTTTGTTATACAAGTCTTATTTTGTCCGTGAAGTCCAAGCCTATCATTATGCTCAATACGCATAAATAACTCAAAGGAGACTCAAACTTAGAAAATTTTTGTTTTCAAGCATGTCGCTTTCGGACGCTTTTTCATGAGGGGAGGTTATTATAAATGTAGCTAGCTCTTTTGTAACCAAGTCAATATGATCTATCTTTTGGTGTATGTTCTGTAACAGATATGTCTACGATATACTACACTGGTTCTTGTGGATTCCAGATATTTTGCCTAAGATATGATGCATAACAGATCAGACTAAAAGTTATAGTTCGTGGATAATTATCACTCAAATCACCTCAAACTGCCTCTGTATGATGTAACATTATACATAATCACATATCAAAGGCCATATTAGGATATTCATACTCCGCCCCCACCCCACCGCTCCTCCTCCTATTTTTTCTAAAACTAAAATGTCATAAAATATTAACTTTAAAATTTATGCCTTTAGTTAAATCAGGTCATGTGCTGACATCATAGAGTGGTCGGGAGACCATTTTTGGATACCACTGCGCATTGTTATGATCAATTCCTTTTTTCTTATCACTTACAGTTAATTTTTACACATTTGTAAATTAAAATGTAGATTTAATTTGCAAGTATGTTCTGTACAGCGGTGTCATCAGCATATGTGTCACTTCTTTTGGGCATACGAAGTATCTTGAGCTGCACATTCCGTTTAAATGAGTATTCATATAGGTTGCAGAATTCAATATTAGTAAAATTTACGTTTTATGGGCACCCTGGGGTTAAAAAATATTATTTATGTCTTAATTTGAAGCATGTCTAGAAAATAATAACAGAACTGGCTGCTATGTTTGGAAAAGCTGCCTTATAAACCAATCCCAGGTATAAATAAGCTTTAAGAAGGTATTTCTGTTTGAAAATAGTCCATGCCTTGCAAAAATAGTGCTTACATAAAAAATATATACTTAAAGAGGAATGCGGCTATCTCTGAGCCATCTATTGAGTGAATTTAGAATCAGGATCAGAATTTTCAAATTGTGTATAAACTGAAATATTAAATTTTCTGCTTTGCATGCTTTGCATCCTTTGCAAAGTTATTGGGTAATAAGGGTTCGGGAATCATTTTACACGCCACTGGCCACCCAATTTGTTTGACAACATTAGAACTGACTGGATCACAAAGCTGCGCCAATGTCAGACAACGGTGTGCTCGGTTCAGTAATGCGAAAAAGGGTGGATCAGGGCAACAATCCGTGGAATTTTTCCACCAAATGATGTTTTTTTTCGAGCCCTCTTGCCTACAAGCCTGGAGGACAGTAGGTTGAAAGTGTGTATTGATTTCTCTTGCAATTTGGGAGGGAAATGGTGGTATATGTCATCACTGAAAAAAGTGTAAAAAATGAGGGGGGGGGGCAGGTTCTCAAAGAAACCTGTAGTGACAAAAGAACCGCGGGGACCGCCATATTTTACTATCTCAAATATTGAATGAATGATCAGTGCGTAATTATGTACAATATGAGAGGAAAAATGTTGCAAGTTTTCGTTCTCTATTGGAATTAGTCTCAAAATTTGCTTATTTACCATTCTTAGCAATACAAACCGAAAGAAATCCTGAGTCGTTTTAGTTCTGTTTTATTTCTCATAAAAGCCCGGTGACCATTGCTTTTTATATCCCATTATTATAGCACTGTGTCACATGGTTGCACATGCGAAGTATTAAAACAAAATTGTTTATGGGAGATAGCCGCATTTCCCTTTAAATAGAATTTTTTGATAAATAATTTTAAAAAGTGCCCGAATCTTAATTATACTTTCGCTCCAACGAACGACATATATTTTTAAGCCAATTTTTATACTCAAAGTCCCCAAGTTTTCAGTCAGTTATAATTGCAAAGAGTCATTTTACATAAATAAACTGCACCGTACAACTGCACCTAGAAATATAATAATGAAAAACATTATCATTTATTGCACATAAGTAGAAAATTGCTGAAATTGTTTTTCATTGTAAGATAAAGAATATTTTTTTTAAATTCTTAAATAAATTTAGCGCACTTTATGTGATTTATTTTTTATATTACTACATATCACACTACAAGATCTCTGTAAACCCTAAACCTTGGACAATTTAGATTGTTATAAAATCATAGAAATATAAAAAATAACGCTAAAAATTGCAAAAAAATGCCCATTCTTTTACATTTTTTCAACATTGTCTGAAGTTCTTATGCAACTTGAAATTAAAATGTACCCCATAGAAAGGCGCAGTAGTTGTCGTTTATAACAATAGAGAGAAATCCTTATTGCACACATTATTGTTGGAAAAAGATTAAATTATTAGTGTCGGTAAAGTGCGATTTTCTACACACTGAAGTTTTATCAAAGTGATGAAAAATTAATTATGCTAAAAAACACTTGAAGCCAAAATTTCAATTTTTGCATTTTTGTCTTAAAAATTAATTTAAGCTGCGGGATGGGTACTTTGAAAATTGATATAATAGATAATAGATATCCCCAGATAACATTTTTCAGTATAATTGAAGTTAAAGGCTGAACTCATTCATTTTGTTATTATGTATTGCTCCCAATCGTCGGGTTGTTGCTCGAAATGGAAATTTTAAGAATTCTTGCAGCCCCCCTCCCACCCCCTCCCCGCCTCTTTTTCTTTTCTTTATTGCTACTATTTAGAACCATAGCAAGTAAGAAGTCGTCGTGACCGAGTGGTTAACGCAGAAATCAGAAGATTTATGGTTCGAATCCCAACAACACCCTATTTTTTTTACTAAAATATGGGTCATAATATCACCTTCATGTGAAATTCTGGTATTAATTGTTTGGGTATTTTTAAGGTCATAACGGGAACATTATGGGTCTTGACTAATTTCACTCATATTTTGGGTCTTGAGTTGAAATTCTGGTGTTAAATTCGGGTCATTCTTATGAAGGTGTATGAAGTCATCGCGTAGAATATGAATATATTTTGAACAAGATCTTGTGTGCAAAATATCTCGAAAAGAGGAAGTCTTAACGACTTCAAATTTTATATAGGTATATAGGGGGGGGGGGTGGAGGATGATGGTTAGCAAAAAAAAAAAATAAATAAAATCCAGACCACCTTCAAGACCCGGATAAACATGTAAAGTAAGATCCGTTTGTCGTAACCCCTTTCAGATTCGGGTTAAAAGACGTACGGTAAAACCTGCCTGTCTTGACCAACTTCCAGACCCGGATAAAAATGTTAAGTACAGTAAAACCACTCTAGTGACCAACTTCAGACGTGGGTAATAAGGGCCTACAATAAAACCCGTTTTAGCAGCCACCTTCCAGACTCGGATAAAAAAGGCGTGCAGTAATATTTATTTTAGTGGCCCCATCTGTTTTGTTTATTTTGAATTTTTTGCAATGATGATTATGATTATGTTTGCAGAAATAAATATCTTATTTCAGCAATTTTTTTTTGGGGGGGTGAGATTTGGAGACAGTTGTTTTTGTTTACAAAAAACGAGAAACTAAGTAGGTATCGATTGAGAGTGTGTAATATAAGCCTGTACTTTTATGCTTTGTGTGCACTGGCCGCTTTAATTAGCGATGTTACAAGCCTTTTGTACTTCATTCACTTGATGCTAGCTTGCTGCAATGTATCTTGAAATCTTTATTAGGATGCAGAAAATGCACCCATTTCGCATGATCCCACCTAAACTATAAGTGGAGAAGCATTTACAAAAAATTAACATTGGCATTTTTTAAACACGGTGGGTGGGTAGGCGTGTGGTTGGGTAGGTAAATAGCAAACACGCAGAGAAAGGGTAATTTTTAGAGGACATACATATGTGTCGTATGCCAATTTCCTCTGAAAAGGGGATAGTTACCGTCCAGGACTCTGCGTTTTCCACAGAAGTTTTGCTTTTTTCAGACATTTGCTCCGTAGTTCATTATATAAGGGGATACCATATCAAAACTAGACTGAATTCCGCTAGACAGAGGAATGACCCTTTGCAAAAATCACAAGATAAAATGTATGTCTTACATAACTTGTTTCAGGCCAAAAGAATCCAAAATAAGCTAAAAAAAATCGCTCTTTCTCCAAACATCTTCGAGATTATAAAATAAAGGGTTTTCTACCCAAAGGGTCGGAATGGACTAAAAATGATCCAGGTGCACCCTCCTCCCCCCCCGACTTTTACTGGGGTGATATAACATTTTGCTGTCACCAGTTATGATCTACTGTAACCAGTTCCACTTCCCCTCCCTACAGGTTTTAGCCAAGTCGACTTTCATCGGTCGCCTGTATCCATCACTTGTTGCTGTAGGTAAACAGTTTTTCAAAAATGCTATTTCTCCTACATTCAAGTTTGCCAGCAATGTTCCCTAGGCAATGATCCACACGAATTTTAGTTTTTGTTTTTGTTCTTTTTTGGGGGGAGAGGGGGTGGGGTAGGGTTTCAGACTGTCCCTTAACATGGTGGTTTGATTATTATCAATGTGTTCTATGAAGCAACAAGAATATTTTAGTCCGATCTACCAAAGCTATGCAACAATTTGATATTTTAAAAACTAGAGCAGTGTGCATATCCCACATATTCCCACAGGTCCCCCATCAGTTAAACACGGCCATCAATAGTGAATCAAGAGCTGAAATTTTTTAAGTCCAGTTGATCCATTTTCCTTGGACGAACCTGGCCCATTTACAATACCGCTCTGTATTTGTTCTCTTAGAAGCTGGATACCGATTTTCATTTAAATCCTTGCAGCAGTTTTTAAGTTATTGTGTTAACAAGCTCTTGATGACAGACAGACAGACCCACGCATATATTCTCCACAGGTTCTACCTGTGGGGAATGAATGATTCTGAATCTCTTTAAAATGTTACTGCTGTTAGATTTTTAATCAGAACCCTAACATATTTCTTAGGCTAAACCCCCCTCCACTTTTCAGAGTGGGGGCTATAGTATCCTTTGCCCCCAACCCCCCGTTACGAAAGTTTGGCAGCCCTCAGTTGTAAAAACGTGGCTACGCCAATGCATTTGTTATCCTCCGCCGCCCTAGCCGGGGGCGGGGGAAATAGAAACGCCTCATGTCTGTCCGTCCGCCCCAATCCTCTTTGTCCAGACTGTACCTTTAGTACTTTTCATTGTAGACCAATAAAACCCTACAGGTACAAAGCATATAACTCGTTGTTGTGCAATTTAAGATTATTTTTCGATTTCTTTAAAAAGTGTAATTTTGATGATTTTTTTAATATTTGGACTTTGTCGTTTTTCAGGACAAGTTTGTCCAGGCTGTATCTGTGTTACTATTCATCGTAGACCAATAAATCCCTACACATAGAAAGCATATAAAGTGTAGTTGAACCATATTTTTGGATTTTTTTTAAAAAAGTGTAATTTTGGCGATTTTTCATAATTTAGACTTTGTTATTATATATATGTATTACTAAGTACGCGTTAATCTATAGACAAACAATAATTTCCTTTGAATTGTTGTTGTTGCATTGGTATTTTAAGAGCTGTTTGTGGCAGTGGTTTTTGTTAATGCAGTACCATTTGGAAGGTTTATAATATTTAGTTTCCAAATCTTATTCACTTTGTAGATTAGTGTCTGAAAGCGATAAATAAAGAGTGACGGTTTTCAACCGTGAATGGCGCATGTGTTTTAATTTTCTCTTTGCAAATGTTTCAGATAAGGCAGAAAAAGGCAGCATAAAAAAAACAATAAGACGATTAAAGCTGACAGAGAGAAGGTAGAAGGTTATGACACAACTTTCGCAGTTAAATGAAGTAGAAGAATTTTATTTCTGAGAAAATGTTAAAAATGTCTTGACTGTGTTACTTATTCAAACGAAAACGAACAAAATTAATAAATAACAGGGTGGTATAGATACATAGGTACGTGGACGGAAGGTTTTGCTACATTTCTTCTTTAAAATAGGGTGCATCCGGCGCATGGTATGCATTCTGTTACTAGTATTGAATAGTGAATGTAAGAATGGTTTAACTGTATGGCCATGTATATTGTTTTCATTCTTTTACAAAACACAGACAGAGAGTGGACTATCAGCAGAGCGTGTGGAAAGTCCCTTACAGAACACCATTTAGGTAGGTTTTTACTGAGATTTTGGTAATATAAATATTTAAAACACAGTTATTAAGCTAGGTACAAATGTGAAGAGAAGAAGTAATCAAAGTACGGCAATTTCCATCATAATTAGGTAAAGCGCGTTGGTATTGCAAGGTTTCATGCTCTCTTTATGAAAGGTTTACAAATGAAAATTAACTTACAATTTCAGTATTGAAGAACTGGTAGAATCGGACTCAGACCAGGAATTTGAAGAAATAGACTGGCCTGCTGAGGTTTGGAAATAAAAGTGTTCTATGTTCTGGAATTAACTGTCAGTACTAACTGAATACGACTTAAGTTAGATTTTGAGTTGTAGAAACAAATTGAGAAATAGTATGTTTCAAGCGGCATTCAGCATGCAACTGTGGTATTATGTGATGCAGTAGTAACTTTTTTGCGTTTTTTTTTTTTGAAGAAAGTGAAAGGTATATAAATTTGAAATTTTCAAAGAATATAAAATGTGATCGTTAAAAATAATAAATTATTTATTTCAATTGTTTAAGATCGCGCAAAACATACTGCTAAGAACTGTTCCCATAATAGCAATTGCAAATTTCAGTTAGGTAATATATAGTATTCATTATTATCATCCTCCTTGTAAACAGATATGAGTTTCAGCTAGTCCGTCGGTCTATCCACTCTCATGCGTTCTTAATCCGGGCTATATCTCCGACGAAAGCATTTGTCGTATAGCTTTTTTCCTTTGGCTAGAAAGTATATTGAATGTGTGCAAAGTTGTATTATTTTGAAATCGGTCAAAAATTCTAAAAAATACGACTTGTCAAAAATGGAAGTTTTTCAGGGAACTTGTTAGCACGGAAATAATTTTTATGCAGTAAAAATATCTATAATGTAGATGTACAACGTCGTCTTAATTTTTAAATGGATTAAAAATTGTCAAAAGTACGACTTGTCAAAAATTTGTTTTTTTTTAGGGAATTGTTGGAACCTGCATAGGAGGGTTCTCCGAAACTGTTATACCATAAGTTAGGCCATGTGGGGTTTTCAATTTCATTGAATTTACTAACATCCAATGATGTCTGTTACACGGGGGATCCTACCTCGCTGCGGCTGTATTTAGTAATGAAAATTTTGGCATCTATTTAGCTTGCCGGCCGAATCGGTAGAGTTGATCAACATGTTCTACGCCTACTCTAAGAAGACTCAAAATGTAGGGTTTGGAAGGGAATTCATCGGAGCCAAGGCACTATTCCGAAAAAATATATTCGAGAATAAAATCTTTTTAGACATTTATTTGAAAAGAAAAACGAATACACTTGCACTTAAATTTGAACCATAAGCGTATTTTTTAGTTATATATATATATTATATATAACATATATACGTCTCTGTGTATGTGTAAAATTAGGAAAAAATAATAACAAAATGGATAGCAGTTTAGGAAGAGCGTAGTTCTGTTCTTAAGTTTTCAAATAATATTTTTGTGTATCATATTCACAGTGAAGATATTCATAACTTGCAGGGTCCAATAGTACTGAGTGAGTGGCTGAAAGAAGAAATGTTCGAAGTAGAGGAGGGTGGAGAGTAAGTATATTTCTTTATAACTGTAGTTGAACAAATAATAATTATGCTCTTAAACGTGAATTGCAAAACCAGAAAAAGAATAGTATAGTTTTGTCGAAAGTGGATGTCAATGTCTCGTTAATAAGTAATGGCTATGTGTTCAGTAAAATTAATGAAATTTCTGATGCAGATATGGAAACACATTGGCTTTTCGAAAAAAAATGGAAGGGAAGTTCATGCATGAACTTCATAAGTTTGGTTTAAATAATAAAGTGACTATTTTAATTGCAGGTTATTCTTACTCAGAAAGAAGATATTGCGCGAGAGATACTAAGAAGCGTGCTCGGAAAAAATGCGGTGCAACATTTACCGCAGCAATGACTCTTTGGAAGTGTTAATAACAGATTTCTTAGCAAAACATTTAATTGTCCTTGTGTTAAGCCACAAAGAGAACAAAAGCTATGCTGAGATGTACAGCAAATGCGCCGCAACGATAGTATTTATGTGTAGGTAAATAGGTTTTCCATTGTAGTAACACAAGTACGCGAACTGTTCAAATTTATGTAATGAAGGATATAACTGTAACATGTGTAGGACATAAGTGTAATTGTAAGCAATGCTGTGTGGTTATGCCATTACAGACGGTTATGGTGCTGTGCAGAAGCAGTAAAATTTAGTATGTAGGATTCCACACCTAAAATGTTGCAGAAAAGGAAGTATGCCGCGCCCATTATTTTCAGTTCAAAAGCAGCGTGGTTGTGATGTAACTTAACTGAGTTGATATAAGGATTTCGTTGCTGTTTATACCATTATCAAACCAAACGTTTGTATCATTTACGTCATTCTGATGTACCCCGTAATGTATTTCTATGATTGAAATTTAAGTTGTTGTGTGTTGGTGTCAGGAAGTATGTCGTGCCCATTATTGCAATTTTGCAAGTAAGTGGCTGTGATTGAAATTAACTGAGTTGATATCAGCATTTTGTTACTGTTTATATCATGATATAGCTATAAGTTTGTATCATTTGCGTCATTGTAGTGTACCGTATAGTGTCTTTCTGTGATGGAAAGTTCAGACATTCTTGTGTGTCGGTGACACGAAGTATATTACGCCCATTATTTTAAGTTAAAAGGCAGCATGGTTGTGATGTAAATTAACCGATTTGATATAAGCATTTTATTGGTGTTTATACCATGATATAACTAAAATTTTTGTAATTCACTCTAATTCATTCTAATATACTGCAAAATATAGTTCTGTGATGGAACTCTAAGCAATTGTATGTAGGTGTCATTTTTTCAAGCACTGGTCACAGTGGGTTGATTTCAAAGTAAACTGATAGGGGATGATTTTAATCTTACTTGGGTGATTTTTTATGTTTATTATTATCCCCCGTGGAACGAAGGGATATAGTTTTGAACTTTTCGGTCTGTCCGTCTGTCTGTCCGTCTGTCCGTCTGTCACGCTTCAGTTTTACGCACCTACAGGCCACATTAGTATATGGATTCGTTTCAAATTTTGTACACGACTTCCCTGGACCCTTCCGCAGTGCAGTGACCGAGAATTTTCCGGATCGGGAAAAAATCGACTAAATGGCGGACTTTTGAAAATTGGCACTGGACTTAGCGTATACGGCAGTTTCACGCGCCTACAGGCCACATTAATAGATGAATTCGTTTTATATTGTGTACACGGTTTCCTTGGGACCTTTCGCAGTGCAGTGATCAAGAATTTTCCGGATGGGACTTGACACAATGGCGGATTTTTTAAAATCAGTGCTGTACTTAGCGTACGTACGACATACTTACGCGCCTACTGGTTAATGGATTGATTCGTCTAAATGTTAGACACTACGTCTAGCTATCCTTCCACTTTTAAATTTTGCGTAGTCAACACGTAACAGCCTTACACAAACCATATCCCCAACGCCGGAGAGACATACTCCTCGAGACGTAGTCAAGTTTAAACAAACAAACATTGGCATTCTCGCAATAAAGAAAAAAAGTCAGTTTGTTCGCAATGGAGACTGTTGGTTTTCAAGAAGGTCTTCATGTCGCTCATTCTGACAAGGTTTTTACAACTTCATTACCCAAATTTAAGGTTACAGAGAATTATACAGTATTAGCAATATAAATAAATAATGGAGTATCGGATTTAACAGATAAAGACCAAAATGAGCATAGAGAAGACGAGAAGATGTGTTCAGACAGACAGATGTAAAATGTTAACCGTGAATAGGAAATATGAAGAGCATGGATGTATGTGTGCAAACTTTAGAGGTTGCATATATGCATATATTGCTTTAGAGGTTGCATATATGTACATGTTGCGGATGACTGGGGGTCCGGATAAAATGATGCCAAGTTATACCCCTTTGTAGTGACCACCTTCCATTTTCTGATAACAACGTGCGGCAAAACCTGCCTGTCTTGATCACCTTCTAGACGCGGATAAAAAATAACGTTCATTAAAACTTGTGATGGCCAACCTGAAAACCGGGATAAATAGTACGTATAGTAAAATATGTTTCAGCGACCACCATCGGGAACCGGAAAAGGAGGAAGTATAATAAAACCTCTTTAGTGACCACCTTCTAGAGGCAGAGAAAACACTTAAATCTACACTTGTATAAAAAGAGGAATGAAATACGCACAATTTCAGTTACGTACCCCCCCCCCCCTTTCAAAAATTGGACAGACTACAGGGCACAACGGATACATTTATATGAGGTACAAGGTATTGTTATTCTGAAAATAGTGCAAACTTATTCAAATAAAACTTTGTGAAAGAGCTGTCAGGAGTGGGGGGGGGGTAACAAAAAAGTTATTGGTGAATAATGGATCAAGTCGTGGAGACATTGTGTGTTTCTTTGCAAAAACAAAAAATAGGTGTCGATTGAAAGTTTGTGATATGTGTCTGTACTCTTATGCTGTGTTGCCTCTAATTCATCCTAACTGTGTATTTTATCAACAATTTGCGCTGTTTGCTAAGTAGGATGAAAATGAGAGAACTGGCCCACATTTTCCTAGGATACCTTGTTGCTATGAGAGAACTGGCCCAGCAGCTCGGCCAGGACGATGAGAGAACTGGCCCACAACCCGCTAGGCCGCCGAGAGACGATGAGAGAACTGGCCCACCAGCCGGCCAGGACGATGAGAGAACTGGCCCGCTAGGACGACGAGAGAACTGGCCCACCAGTCGGCTAGGAGGTATGAGAGAGCTGGCCCCCAACTGTAGTTAAACTGGGTCCACCAGCGCACAGCGCACAGTGTTGCACAGTGTTGCACAGTGCTGAACGTCAAAGGGAGCGAAATGTGTTGAAAAGGGTGCCGAAATTGCACCAATGAGAATGCGTTGTTTAATTTGCATTTCTATTGCTTCGTAATTGGTCATGTGATTGAAAATTTCGCTCCCTTTTCGGGGAAAAAAGTGTTAAAAAGAAAAATGAGATGGAAAAAAGTGGAAAAGGGTGCCGAAATTGCACCAATGAGAATTGGATGCTTAAGTTGCATTACTATTGGTTAGGAAATGTCATGTAATTGAAAATTTCGCTCCTTTTTGGGGGGTACAAAAAGGCAAAAAAAAAAGTTGCCGCCGGCCACCCCTTTTGCTTGCTGCTGTTGCTGCTTTGCTTACGAAAAAAGTAATTGCAGTAATTAATGCAGTAATTAGAGAGTGATTGCGATAGCGATAGCGATAGAGAAAAAAAACGGTGAAGAAAAAAAAACGTTTTTTTTGGGGGGTGGACATAGGTATTATAGGTATTGGGGAGAGGGGAGGAGAAGTTTATGAGGGTTGAAGAAAGGCGTGCTGGGGGAGGGGGTTGGGAGTTTTTATTAAAGCATTAATGCATACACACACACGGTCTGGTTTGCTTTTATTTAAAGCATTCCCCCTCATACACACACACAGTTGGGTTTTTTTCTTTCTCCCCCTTCATTTTTTTTTAAAAAGCATTTCCCACACTCTCATGCATACCGAACACGAAAGGTTTGTTTGCTTATTTCTTAATAATTGGCGGCCGCTTTGGAGCGGCCAGGAGATTAACTCCTCATTGGTTTTAGTTATTGTGTGATAAGCGGATCAACTCGAATGTCAGAACATCCCTAACTTGTCTTCCACATGCAGACATCTGCTGTGAGCAAAACACATAGCAGTCTGTCTTTCTTTTGCATGTTATGCATCTCATCGTGTACTGGCTGTTTATAGCCTCCATAAACGCCGCTATGACGCTGCAGTGTAGTCAAGCTACATGTCCACATTGCAAGCAGATCGTTTTATCACACAATGTCAGGCAGTCGCAGCCCGGCACGTGGAGAAGTCGTTCCGTATGTGGTAATTGACCCACTCCGGATACTCAGCTTCTTCGAGCGCGCTTGGAATTTCTTCTCCGAGTATATAACTCCGAATGTAAGCCTTCACAAATTGGCCTGTTTCCACATTCTCTAGCCTCTTGCCCTTCGTGATGACTCGGTCGAAGCTAATTGGAATAGTCGAGACGCCAATCTTCTGTGGATTCGGAAGAAGCTGGTAGAAATATCTCCTGTAAGGTACCTCCCGCTGCCGTTGTCGTGTGAATTGCTTTGTTTCAACAGAGCTGACAGATTTCTCATCGTCCAAATGGAAATAAAACTCCATGATGAAAAGCTGGAGAGCTGGCTGAGCAACAGCTTATATACTCTGTAGCCCATGACGTCAGACCACCCCCCTCTCGAGAGTATTGCCGAATATCCCGACGACGAGGACCCTCCCCCCTCCCCTCTCGAGAGTATTACTATTTGACAGCTGATGACCACCCCCTCCCTTCTCGAGAGTGACAGCTGACGACCACCCCCCTCCCCAAAAAACCCAAACCTTTCTTTCGATGAATTGATACCTCCTTGTTTTGTTTTTGTTTTGTGTGTGTTTGAAAACATGTTTGAAAACCAAGCAGATGATGATGACGAATGTGTGTGACAAAATGATATAAAACGTCATAGTGCTGCATTGTGCTGCACTGTGCTGATTTGAACGGCTTTTTTGTGAGCTTAACTGCTGGCTTACCCCCTCCACCCTCCCACCCTCCCACCCCCCTCATATATAAGGGGGCTAGTTGGGAGCTGTGTGTGTGGCCAGATCATGGAAGCGTTGGTGAATACACTTCTTCTTCCTCCTCCGGACGACTTGTTTAGCTTGGAACCGATTGGTTTTGATACAGTATTACCAGAATTGGCAGTGGAAGAGATTGACGCATTCTTTACTAGAATGACAGAGGCTGAAAAAGACTTGGAGGAACTGTTAGACAGTTTACCTGAAGTGCAGCAAAATTCTGATTTAAAGAATGAAGCGTTAGACGAGGTGGTGCTACCAGGCGCTCCTCCGTCAGAGGAGCAGCAAGGAATGGAGCAAGGAATGGAGGAAGGAATGGTAGATCCTCCATCAGAGGAGCAGCTAGGAATTCCGGATCCTGAGGGCTCCGACTACCCGTTTTGGGTTGCAAATGCACTTGCCAATGGTAGCGCTAAGCCACTCAGCACAAAGTTAGAAGCTCATCTGAAGCAACATAAGGAAGAAATAAGCGCCAAGCCCGAGGAGGAGCCCGACTCCGACGAGTCCGAGGACGAGGAGCCCGAGGAGCCCGAGGAGGATGATGATGAGGAAGATAAGGATTTGAAATTGAAATTTGAATCGAGTAAGACTATCCCTGTGACTGAGGAAGATGTGACGCTGTTGAAAAGAAACTTTCAAGCCGTGCTTCCTCTGATTGATTGCAACATTTTATGGTGTTCATGTGAAGAAGGCTTTTTCACCAAGCACACGTACATGTACCTAATGGAAGAAGTGAATACGGTGATTCTGCTGATGTTCATGCTAGAAGGACACATAGAGCATGTTCCGGCGTCACAGCCAAAGTTTACCCATTCAATGACTCAACGTTTCATTCAACTGTTTAGAATCAATCATGAGGAACAGTTTAAGGTGTTGTGTCTGCCAGAGTCGAGGCATGTGACTGAGGGTTGCGATTCCAAATGTGCAAAGGTGATGCTACATGGTTTCAAATACCTTGAAGAACGCATTAAGGTATATGATATGATGGCCTACCTGTATGTAAAAGGACATTTCACCATGCCAATGCTGTTTCAATGGCTAAAAGGTAGTCGCAAACCAGGAGACTTTTTAGTGATTGTCATGAGGCAATCTTTAACAGGTGGTTTACCAACAGCTTTTCTGGATGGTTTCAAGGAGATGTTTTCGAAATATTTACAAGCATCTTATGAAAACTTACATGTAAACTTAGTAAGGGAATGATGGGAAGTGAAAGGGACAGATTATTACTTCTTCTTCACCGCCGATGTGCAGAGACTATGGGTGATGTTTTCAAAGTGAATTATGTGGATTATGTGTTTTCAAAGCTTCCTGCTTTTGAATCGGATTGGATGTTGCAAGTGAAGAATTTGCATCAGCATTGGGAAGCTGTTGGAAAGACCATTCCAAGTGATTGTTTCATCCACTCGTTTCTACGTGAGTGTGAAGATCTACATATACTATCACCTTACGACATTGATTCAGCATTTATCCACGCGAATACAATTTCGGCAGTGGAGCTCATGTTAGATGTAGCTGCAAGAATCATTTTACATTATGATGATGATGTTCCATTGACGACGAATGTATCAGAACTTGTTCGATTCAACCATGGACGAGTTGAAGTGAATTCAAAGCTTTGCAAGAGCTTTGTTGACTCGGCAGAGAGTTGGGAGGCATAAAAGGGGGAGTGGACAGTGTGCATCCTGCAGTCATGGAGAACAGCGTTGGCAGCAATTTTAAAATTAGTGCAAACTTAACCGTAACTGTGGAGTCTGAGCAATTTGGATGATTTCTTCGCATCAAACGTGGAGAGAGATGGTTGTCTTTATCACCTTCTTTGTGGAGGATTGTGTGTCAGAACTTAACAAGATTACGTGACATTGGCTTCAAACTGTACTTAACGGAAGAAAAGTGGCTTGAAGTCATTTCATACTTGGATATGCGCTATGTAAGTTTCGTGCGCACATCACGGTTTGAAGGGAATATATACACACATTACATCAACATGAATGATGGTGAATGGGAGACACTGCTACAGGAGATGGATAACATCGACTCAGCCTTATCGGTTGAACCATGTACGGAATGCCATGACAATAAAACGATCATTAAGCTGCAAAAGTATGATCGGATGAAGGTATCAAAGTTATCCAAGAAAAGACTGGCTGAAGTTCAGTTGGAGAATATGGATGTACAAAATCAACTTGGACTTACCTGTGACTATTGTGGTGCTTGTGGATATATGAAGGATTATGATTGCCACTGCCACAAGTACAATTGCAAGATGTGTGAACCAAACAATTTCTGCGACAAGTGTGGAGTACTTAAAGTCTGTGAAGCACAGTAGAAGCCTCACAAGGACATTTGGACAAGATGGACGCATGTTTTAGAAAGGCTTATGTTGACTTGTTGATTGCTAAACTTTCTTGCTGTGGCACTCCAGAGTACTGCTTTATCACTTGGATACTTTTTTGAATATTATACATCACAGTCTTGATGTGATTGAACTACATTCAAGATTTCTTGGAGAATGTTATAAAATTGGAATAGAAGATCCTGACTTTGACTTTGATTCTGCATTCTATTCTGCCCAGACTGATTTGGAAATATATTTCACCGTGGTTGATTACTTGAGACATTGCTGTGGACTACAAGAGGAAGAGGAAACCATACGGCCGTATTATCAGGTAAGAGAGAGAGAGTGGACAAACCATTAACATTACATTGTTAACATTAACATCATTAACATCATTAACATGTTTTTCTTTCTAGCAAATATAATTTTATGTGAGTGGTTTCAAAGTGACCAAAGAAAGAAAATGATAAAAGAGGTAGCAGACATTTAAGAAAGATATTTATTGCAGGAGGAAGAAACTGGCATGACTGACATTTCGGAGAAGTGAACTTTGGGAAACAACTGGTGGAATTTGTTGGCCAGAGCAGCAACAATGGCAGACATGACATTGAGACAATATATTGCTCAAAAAGCTTATTGTGAAGAAATGTTATTAGCTGTAAAAAAGTTTGTATGTTTAGTATGTCCTGCTTGTTAACATGAAGAGTGTTCAGAACATACTTGTCATTTTGCTTGTGTCTATACATATTGGAATGAAGCTAAATATTATATTCATTTAGATAAAGTGTTAGATAATGCAAATCAACGTTGTGAGAAATATGGTGTAGATGCTAGATGCCATTCGATGAACTCAGTAGTTGGTTAGCATTCATTGAAGACCAATGGTCTCCAGTTATTCACACCATTGTATCTATACTTGATTTGTAAACAAAAAAAACAAAATTGCATGTTAGTTGAGGTTATAAAATAAAAATTCATTTTGTTGAGAAGTTCAGTTTGCTTATTTCGTGTGAACCATGCCGACGTGGAAAGATTACTTGACCAATATTTATTTCAAACCTGGACAGCCTGGAGCATTTGCTGGTCCTTACAAACTTTATCACATGTTAAGAAAACATGATCAGCCAGTCACACATTCAGCAGTGAAGAAATGGCTACAGGATCAAGATGCCTTTAGTTTACTCCAACCTGTAAAATACAGGTTCAAAAGACAACGTGTGATTACACGGGGTATTGATGACATGTGGGATATTGATTTGGCTGATATGGGACACATAGCTTCCTATAATGATGACACACGCTTTTACTGATTGTCATTGATGTGTTTTCCAAATATTTATGGGTACAGCCAATACCTAATAAATCACATACCAGCATCATACAAGCTTTCCAAAAGATTTTTCATGACACACAACGAAGACCACGAACTCTAAGATCAGATAAAGGAACGGAATTTAAAAACAGATGGGTAAAAGCATTTTTGAAGAAGGAGGGAATTCATGCTTATACCACAAAGAATGAAACCAAAGCCAACTTTGCTGAGAGAGTCATTCGTACTCTAAAGGGAATGATGTATCGGTATTTTCTACATAATCAAACTTACCGTTACTTTGACATCCTTCCAAACTTGGTATACAATTACAACCATAGACCTCATCGTTCTCTTCCTGATAAGTATGCTCCTGCAGAGATTCGTAAAGACAATGAATCAAAAGTGTGGAAGTATATGTATGTCGACAACCTAAAATTAGAAAAAACTTGAACTAAAAACCTCGAAGACCTTGAAGACCTCAAAGAAGAAGCAAAAACCCTACAAATTTAAAATTGGTGATCATGTTCGCATTTCCCACATTAAATATGTGTTTCAACGAGATTATCACATTAAATAGACGCAAGAAGTCTTCGTTGTCACACATCGTTGTAAGAAGCAAGGAATATATTTGTATCGTGTGAAAGACTTTTTAGACGAAGATATTGATGGGCATTTCTATGAGGAAGAACTGCAGAAAGTGACCAAAGATATTGAATCCGTCTACAGAATTGAAAAAGTCTTGAAAACACGTAAAAGGCGAGGAGGTGTGAAAGAATTATTTGTCAAGTGGTTAGGTTGGCCAAGCAAGTTTAACAGTTGGGTGAAAGAAACAGACATTCAAAAATGAAGCATCCATCTACATGTTTGGTCTCTGGACCTACAGGCAGTGGTAAAACGTCTCTAGTTAGAGAAATTCTAGAACAAAAGTTAATTCAACCCTCTCCGAAAACCATTTTATGGCTCTATGCAGCAGATCAGCCTTTGTACAAGGGAATGAAAGGTGTGGAATTTTACCAAGGCATTTCAGATGACATTGAAGAGCGTTTTAACCCAAAAAAACCAAACTTACTTATCATTGATGACTTAATGACCAAAGCTCATAGTGATGAGCGTATGACACGTCTCTTTAGTGTTGGCAGCAGTCATCAAAATCTAAGCATTATTTTTATTGTGCATAATTTATTCCATCATGGGAAAGAGATGCGAAATATTAGTTTGAATACACATTATATCATTCTGTTTAAAAATCCTAGAGACAGTCTACAAATAAGTACATTAGCGCGACAAATGTATCCTGGAAGATCTCAATTTCTCATAGAAGCCTATCAAGATGCTACAAGCAAACCCCATGGTTATTTATTCATTGGCTTAAAGCCGAAGACGAATGATCAACTGCGTATTCGTACAGGCATTTCACCAAAATATACACAGTATATATATATATTGATAAGGCAGTGTATGAACAAGAACCAAGTCATTTAACCATTCGCAGTCAAGATGTCTAAACGTATTCGAGCGAACCAGCCTTTTCTTCATTTGCTTGCACGCAGTGGGCCTAGACGGCGTAAATCCTTGCTACAGCAAGCTACGAAGGAGGAATTAACGAGCTTGTTTGAAATTTGTTTGAATATATTGCGAGGACATTTCCCCTTAAACTCAAAGAGGTTTAAGGAATTCAAGCGTGAGCGTCATACCCTACGGACATTAGCAAATAGAAAGATATCCCTTCGACGAAAAAAGAAGTTGGTGAATCAGAAAGGAAGATTCATTGGAGTTATTGCTAGATTTGCATTACCCTTGTTAGCCAAGCTGCTGTTAAAATGAAGCATACTATGAAAATGGTCCTTATTCCTGAACATGAATACAAACTGTTATTAGAAAAGAAGGGAAAAGATGATGACATGAAAACAAAAGTCAATAAACTTTTACGTGGGAAACGAACACGTGAAAAGGCCATGGAAGTGTCTCAACTTCTTGGCCGTCATTTACGAACAAGTCAGTTACAACAACAGCAGCAAAAGCCTGTTGCATCCTCCTCACCACTGAAAACTCAGAAAAGTTATTTTTAAGTCATTTTCAACCTATCTATCATGGAAAAGTAATGCAACTTTTAGCAGACCTGAAGAAACATGGTGTTAAATGGACAGAGAAGAATGAGCTTGTGTTGAAAACGGGTGATGTCATTACAAATTCTAACACTGTTGATTTGATGAAAGAAGCATTGGTGGCTACAAGAAGAAAAGACCGATCCATACCACATGGTTGGCATCCGTTTATCCAGGCAATTGTTGATGCTAATATTCCAAAAACACTATTTAGCAAAAAGACTCGTCATGACATTACAACAGAAATAAAACAGCGTCAACAGTTTCCGAAAGCATGGGAAAATTTTTAACATGGCTGAAAGAGCTATGGTGTTGTTATCAAGAAGATAAACCGACTATTCCTGTGAAGATCCGATGCACAAGTGCGTGTTGTGAAGGAGAAGTCATAGACCATGTAGATCATCAAAAAGAGGATGAGACTTTGCATACTTGGTCCAATGGCGCGCGCTATCCTGAGGTATATAGGCAACGACAACGCACCCATACCATTTGAGGTTCCCGTCCATCATGGAATCGACAAGCTTTTACATTATTTTGCCTAGCAATGCGAGTATGAACTATTATCCCAACAACAAGGCTTCAAATTATCAAATTCGTATGCCTCGAGCCATCTATCTGAATGGAAGATATGAAGTGGCTTTAGCTGAAATTCAATATCCACATACATGGTCAACCATGAGACATAGAATGGACTATTCTATTCAGTATCGACGAATAGATACATTTGGCACTATCGATATTCCTCATGGGTACTACAGAACCATACAAGAACTATGTCAGGCAGTGAATGAAGAAGTGGCTAACTCCGAGGACCTTAAAGAAGAAGAAGCTATTCGGCTAAAGTATGATAGAATTAGACGACGCGTTTTTCTATTTCTCAATGATAGCTTTGAAGTGTCCTTCTCCACTGGATTAGCTGAGATTTTAGGATTTATCCCAGATCAATGGTATACTGAAACATGTAGAGCTGACCATAAAGCCGATGTGAAGCAGGGGTTTTATACACTTTATGTGTATTGTAGTATTTGTGAACCACAAGTTGTTGGTGATCATTATGTTCCCTTGATACGTTCTGTTGGGATACAAGGCCATGATGGTGAGATTATCATGAAAACGTACAACAAACTGCATTATGTTCCTGTAAACACATCCAAATTTGACGTGATAGAGATGAATATAAAGGACGACACAGGCCATACTCTTCCATTTCAAACTGGAAAGGTGATCTGTAAACTTCATTTTCAACCAAAAGCATTATGAAAGCCTACACACACGATCCATCTGCATATCGCAACCATTTTCTTCGTCAAGTGGGTGGAGAATTACCAGGATTTAAAGGAGCGCGAATACAGTATGGAGATGGTATTGGTTCAATACTGGGGTCATTGGCTCGTAGAGCTATTCCACTACTTAAGGCTGGGGCTAAGATCGTTGCGCCACATCTTAAGAAGGCTGCAAAGAATGTTGTTTTTCGTCTTCTGGCACGTTTCGTCGGTTGCACTCTCTTTTTAAGCACATCACCAAACACACGTTGTGCTACTCGGCCCGTCACATCTTTCGCAACATTCTTTGCAGCCTTTTTAAGATGTCGTGCCAGAAGACGAAAAACAGCTAGACGGATAACATCCCAAAACAATTAAAAAAGATATCTTTTAAAAAATCGTGTCTCTCATTCATAATCATTCGTGTGAATGCAGTCTTTCTCCATTGGAATGGTTTCACGTACCACCGACGCAAACTGCTGTAGAGAAAAGTTATAATGTCGACTATCAACCACTGACTACCATTAGAGAAGGTGCTCCAATAGAATTTTATGTTCCTGCGAGTACAGAAGAATATCTGGATTTAAAGAACAGCAAACTTCATATTGTATGTCGCATTGTAAAGGTCGATGGAACAGAGTGTGGCGCAGATGATAATGTCTCCTGCATCAATAATGTGTTTAATGGGTTATGGTCTAATATTGAATTGTTTCTGAATGATCGGTTGGTATCTCATAGTAACAATACTCATGGGTATACCAGCAATATCTCTCATCTCATCCATGATTCGGAAGAAAGTCTCCATTCTGAGCGCTCTATGCGTCTCATGTACAAGGATACTGCTGGGTCGATGAATAGTTATGAGGTGAAAAGACCTAATCATGAACAATATGTATCCGGGTTTCATGTCAATGCTGACGGTGGTGACTTAGCAGAGCAAGGAAACAATGGTTTACACAATCGTTATTTGCATACAGCGTGATTTTATGCTGGCAGGTGGTTTAAGGATAGTTTTGTTTGAGCAGGATCGTTATCTTCCTAATGGCATCAGTTTGAAATTGCGTTTCCATAGACAGAAAGATGATTATGTATTGATAGCTGTAGATAATACCTATAAGGTAGAAGTGAAAGAGGCATTTTTAACCATTCGCAAAGTGAGGGTGAGTCCAGGCATTCAGTTAGGGCATACAGACGCATTGCTGAAAAGTCCTGCCAAGATCATCATCACTAGAAAAGAATGTAAAGTCTTGGCCATTCCGGCAGGATTTCAGTCTTTTGTGAAAGACAACATCTTTTTGGGTCAACTACCAAATCGCATTGTCATTGGTCTGGTTCATAATGAAGCCTTTGGTGGATCAGTAGTGAGGAATCCATATAATTTCAAACATTTTGATTTGAACTATATGCAACTGTACACGGATGGTGAACCAGTCCTATCCAAACCTCTCAAGCTTGACATTCCACAGAACAAATACCTAGACGCTTTTGAAACGCTTTACAAATCGTTTGATCGATTGAATGGTGAGAAAAGTTCCATTATAAAACGGGAAGATTGGCCTAGAGGTTATGCTTTATTTTCGTTTGACTTAACATCGGATTATGATGGGGCTGATCATTTTCCCCTGAACAAGCATGGGAATACGCGGCTGGAAATGAAATTTGCTAGGGCTTTGCAACCTACAATCAATGTCATCGTCTATGCTGAATTTGACAACATTATTGAAATCAGTGCAAATCGTAGCATCCAATTCGACTACCAGTCATGATCACGAAGCAGATAGAAGCCATATTGAGCCATGATGCCCCGACCAAAGACTTGTTTCAAGGTGTGTTTGCCATGGACCAGTTACCACCCTCTTTACAACGCGGTGCCTATGTCATCAACACAGACGATCATGATGAACCAGGAGAGCATTGGGTGGCAGTGTATTATGATAAAGACCCTGTGGAATACTTTGACTCTTATGGACTGTTACCTCTCGATGATCGTTTAGACACGTTTTTAAGGAATGACTATATGTATAATTCCATCTCATTACAAACGCCGATATCATCGGCATGTGGTTTTTATTGTGTATATTATATATGACATAGAGCTCGAGGTCAGAGTATGTTTGAGATTGTGAATATGTTAAAAAGAAAGGATGGGGATTTTATTGTAAAAGATTTTGTCTATAGACATTATAAACCTTTGTTTTATTAAGTTGTAGTTAAGTTGTTGAATTGTTCAAGTTTGTTTGAAACTGGTCTTGTTTTTATTGTGTTATATACAATATGCTTTTTTTCAAACTCCCCTCCTCTTATCTACAACACTTTTTATTTTTCAAACTCCCCCTCTTATCTACAACACTTTTTATTTACAAGTTTCTTCTTTCAATACATGGATCAATGCATGCCATTCATTAGAATTTAAATGAATAATACAGGTATCATAGACATTACATCGGTCTTTGTAAATGCTATGAAAGCTCACATAACGCACATCATCAAACTTTATCACTTTAACAGTTTCATGTTCAGACAGTTTCAGTTCATATCCTTCTTCATTTATGTCCATCACGCGTATATGTTGTGTCAGCTCAATGGATTTGGTACCCCGCTTGAGTTGTATTCCTTCCTCTTTGAATTCAAGCGTCAGGTTCTTTCCAATCCAATGCTTGCAACAGCGCGTTCCATTCCACTGTGCCGAGGGTGATGTAGTCGTAGTCTCCTGTAAGCTCGTCATATTGGCGAAATTGTACAAACACGTCTAGACCGTTCTCAGTCACACGCACTTCTAATTCATTTGAGACTGCTAGGAGAAAGTCAGGTATTCTCAACTTGTCTAGGTGATCCTTCAACACGGATTGGTCATCAAGCGATAGGACGAGATACTGTCCAAAATGCCGTAGCACAATGTCATCATATAAGTTTCTCATATAGGAGAATCCATATGTCATGAGTTCATAATCGTCTTCCATCTCGTCTGTGTGTAAAATATTTATACTCGGATGATGTCGAACAGTGGATGTTGTATAGCTTCTAGGAATCGTAAGACTGCGCGCCAGTTCTTGATATCAAAGAAGATCAACTGTGCATATGGTGTATCTGGCACAACTCCCTTATAATCCTGTAAAAGATTTCTACAGAATGTCACACGTATGTTAGAATCATATTCAGCCACCGTCACTTCCAATTTATTCTCAAGTCTGCGTTCAAACCCAGGTTCAAGCGGTATGTTTTTAAAGTCTTTCCACACTTCAGGTTTAAACCGATAAGCAGAACTTCTCCGAGAGCAAATCATCACTTCATTCCTCTCATTTACCTTAAGGTAAACACCATCGTTCAACATGAGTGCATTCATGATTGTTACCTTGTTATGACTTGTCGTCTTGTCTGCGAAGCCTTTTATCCACTTCTTTCACCTGCTTCTTCAACATTTTCCATTCAGGTATGTCAGCAGAATTCCCTTTTTTGTCGAACGGTTCCTTCCAGTCCCCTCATCTCTGAGGTATTTGCGAATGTTTACCACACTTTCATTGCTTTGTTTCATAACCTTGATATACTTTCCATTGCCTAGAGAAAGCATTCCATCCCACGACTGTGGTGGTGTTGGTGCCGTCTCCACTTTTAATTTCTTGATGGTGGTGGTAGGATTTTTCACATTCATGTCTTTCACTGTATCAACAAGAGTATCCATATCCGTTGTTGCAGATATTTTCCGATTCATGTTGACGCTTCAGTGTTCACACCTCAAATAACTCTAAAGTTGAAGTGTCTCCCCCTTATATACTGTAATGCCCATGCGCCAAAGTGGAATAGCCATCATTCAACACGTATCGCTTATCATCAAAGGGAGAGAGAGCTACTTTCCTCAACTTCTCCGAGAAAATCTGGTGGTTACGACTTCGAATGGTGTGTCCTGTCACCATCATTTGTTTTTGGTTGAACAAACTGTCTTTATACTGCTGATGTTTCATACGTGTTTGACACGCATGAGTAATGCCTTTGGCTGTACGTTTTTCTTTCCCACCATACATCATACTGTACATTTTCGGCCGAAGTCCGACAAACTCTTCAATGGGAATACCCGCCGTCTCATCTTTCATTTTCCCAAGCACTTTTTTGGTCACGTTGGAATGTAGGAAATGATCTGGGGGGTAGTCACTTGTATCAAACACGTCGGCATCTTGCTGCATATCCTTGTAGATATCATTCGTTTCTATGTCGTAACATAGACTGTCGGTGTCGCTGAACAACAGCTTGGCGTTGGGATACTTGGTCATGATGTAGTTGTAATGAAAGTCAAACATGAGCACTTTGCTGAGGTCAAGAATGGTGAAGCCGACTTGAATGGGCTTATCCAGAAGCAAATCCGCTTTGTGTAAATGTACAGCAGTCAAATCTTCGTTGAAAATTCTAAATTGGTGGAATGTAGGTTTGGCTACAAGTTTCTTGAACCGCTTTTCCTGGTGACCCAGTTCCACATTGATGCGCTTTCTCACATTTTCCATGGTTTTGCCAAACACAGAGTTATTCATCAATTTGAAAAAGTCTTTCTCAAACGGGTTCTTGGCCAACTTTCTCTTTTCCGTGTTCAAGGAGATGTATTTTGCCAACCATTTGCTCTGTGCAAACATGATGGCACGGTGCACCTTCGTGACTTTCAATCCCAATGACACATACTGTTGTAAATTTCTATCATGAAGTACATATATCTTCTTGTCGCATAAGTTGGGAGTGAGCTTTTCACTAGGTTTGTCTTTCATGTTTAGATCTTTCCGTAACTTCTGACTATGTTCTGACAATTCTCCCACCTTCACACTTTTCCGTTCTGGAGCCACTGGGTAGTGATTATGATGATCATGAATGGCTTGTGGGTATTCCAAATCCACCTCTAAAATGTATCCAATCTCGTCATCTTCATCCACATCCATAAAGTCAATAGATTCTGGCTCGTTCACCCACATAAATCCACTTTCCGGCATGCTTTGCGACATGGCCCAACCGTACAAGTTGTTTGCATCCAGGTACATCAGGTAATTGATTGGTTTCGTGGAATCATAATCTGATACGTAAGGGTTATTTGCTTTCGCCTACTTGTGTGTGATGACAGATATTCCTCCCTGTAGACCTGGTTCAACCATTTGGTACATGTCGATGTCATTGATCAATTCCAACTTCACCTTTGTCGCTTTTAACATCGCATCCCACGACAGCCCTGGCGCTGTATAGTAGTGAGCAGGATCAATTCATACGTGTTGAGGCATACTTGACGAAAATTTTCAAACACGTCAACTAACAGTAACACATCTGATTTCAGGTATAAGTCATGGTATTCACCAAATGTGGTAGAGTGGAATGTCTCCCATACCTTCTGCGCATGCGCATAAGCCTCATCGCTAATGCCTTCTTCACTAAGCTGACTGTAAAACTTGTCCTTGGACGGTAGTTGTGTTTCAGCAAACTTGGATGACTCATCCACGTAATTTCACGTAATTTCTCAGCAACAAATCTTGCTGGTCGCTATCGTGAATGTGAGAGGTCATGTTATAAAAGTTATCTTTCCCTTCTGCTGCCAAGTTGGATACCAACTTCTGTAGAGAGGTACCCATGAACTGAAAGCTGTCCGTAAATTTCAGATTGCTCATGGTGAATGCAATATATTTCTCAATGGTGTTGGGAATGACTGTAATCGTTTCATCTTTGAACTTTCCAATTTCCTCCATGATCAAATGACTGTCACAACCTCGTAAATTGTGGGAAAATATAGGAATGATAAAAGAATCTTTATCATCCTGCTGATCCTTTCGAAATCGGAATTGTAAATTGCATTCCCTATGTACAGCTCCACGGTATTTGCCATTGATATGATCATGATCTCTCACACGATCTGCTCCTAGAGACTCATGACAAATGCAGCAATCCACAGCGTTCTTGAAATCCTCTTTGGCTTCGTCAGTCATCACCATTTTCTTTGACTGTTGTAAACCATACACAATACGATCACGCTCTTTCACCATATGGTCTAAAAAGACTTTCACAGCATCATTTCCTCGATACACGACTGGGGCACGTGTATCATACTGACTCACAACCACATAGGCAAAGCTGTTTGGACGATGATGTTGATACTTGTCTCCTTCTTCATGCTTTTTCGTAAAACATTCAAAGTCTGCATAAATCACAAAAGGTACTCGCTGTTGTTTGGCTACATTCTTAAACTTGATAAACGGTTCCTTGGGGAATGATAAACGTTGTGCTCCATGCTTGCCATACACTTCGCGATGCTTGTCTAAAAGATTTTGTCGTATAAACCCGTGAAGACAGCTGAAACAATAAAAAGCTACACCATTATGCTTTTATCGATAAGCCATCAGTCTGCTGAAATTCTTGATGAGACAATAATGCCTTGTCTTGTCATTGCTAATCAAAAGTAAATTGATTTCTCTTGCGCTGTTGGTGGTGGTGTTTCGACTCAGTTGTATTGGAACTACATCCTGTTCATATCCAAACACGTTGATGGATACATCATTCTCCTTTTCAAATTTTGGAATGTCCGTAATGGGTGTTGGAAATGTCATGCCTTTCACCTTTAATTCCTTCTCAAATGGTGTGTATTGATACACACGCTGTGGGTTGTTTGTTGAAGGGTGAAGGTGAGCCAGTACGGACCATAAGAAGCATTTGTCGTCATTATTCTGAATGTTTAACACAGCCTTTGTATTCTTCACTTTCTTCGGTAGTGGAATAAAACTGTTTGCTTCCAGAGGCGCTGACGTGGCTGTATGCGCTTCAATATACAGGATGTTCTCCAACACCCAACCAGAGCCTTGTCGCTCATGTTCATCAAACTTGGTAAACAATTCTTTATAGGCTTCTGGGATGTCCTTCTCAATATCCGCTGGATTGTAAGCTGTATGTGGAACAAGTGGATAATACTTTTATCAGCTTCTGCTGATAAAAGTATTATCCACTTGTTCTCCCATCACACCTTCAGCATTCACCGTTATTTTCTTGAAGCGTGCATGTACGACAATATACCATTTCATTCCATCGTTTAACGTCTCCAGTAAATGTTTCTTAATCCAATTCTCTTGTTGTCGCATTTCAAGTAATAAATCCGATCCATCTTCAGGCTCAAACCGTCTTTCCTGCGCATTTTCACCAAGACTCACTCTTCTCCCTCTCCCTACTTGTACTCTCTTTGGTTCTTCCATCCTGCATGTATGTGTGTCAAACGCATCCATAGATTCAAATATCTTAATACAGTTACAGCAGAGGAACGGATCAGGTCTGATAATACCATCTCGCACCGTCTTTTGTCTCTTGGCTTCAATCTTCTCACCAAGCTCTTTACGAGCACGTTTCAACTTGGCTGGTTTACATGTATGTGCTACATACAAGTCCAGAAATGGAAATGTCTCTTTGCACTCATGACAAAACACTGATGAATTCGTAGCCATTGGTGTTGTCGCTGCCGCTGCCGTCAACTGTTCTGATGTTCTCCCCCCCTCCCTCCCTTTTTATACACGGACGGACTACGAGAGAACTGGCCTACTTTAGTTACTGTAGTTTAACTACAGCGCGAAAAGAGAGAGCTCTTTGAAGTTTAAAAAAATCGTTTTATTTTTTCTCACACAAGATGAAGTCGCCAGGACCATACTGTCCGCTTAACACCACACCACAAATATTTCATATTCATATATTCATATATGCTTTCATATATTCATTCAAAATATGCTATATTCATGCTTTAAAACGTTAAATTTTAATTCGCTAAAACACTAAACTTAAAAGTTAAAACCCTAAAGTTAAAAGTTAAAACACTAAAGTTAAAAGTTAAAACCCTAAAGTTAAAAGTTAAAACACTAAAGTTAAAAGTTAAACCACTAAAGTTAAACACTGATGATTTCCAGTCACCATTTTTTTAAAGTCCACGCCAGGTTCTCCGCAGGGCTCTCCTTTACCAGCACGTTGGCTCTCCACAATCGCAATGGTAGCGATAAAATTGGTTCAGGGTAAACGGCCTCTTGGAACATTTAAATGGATGGAAGTTATAATATCTGAAGTTTTTCAGCGCTGCCCCGCACCACAAGCAATCTATCAGCGGCTCTGGTCCTGCCAATAATGCCGTAAAGTTGTATGGCAGTAATCCACCACATGTTTTGCAGCAATAATGTCGTGGAGCATCATGCTTCACCGGGCAATTATGTAACTGTCCTTCATATTCCAGCAAGCACCAGCACTTGAAGCACTCGGTTGTTAGCGTGACCATGCCGGAGCCTTTCTTCCACACTCTGAATCTGTACGTCTTCACCTCCTCCACTGGTGCTACAGTGGAAGGAAAGTTTAAAGTTTCTTCGAAAGCGTGGTCCATCTCTGCCTTTGCCTCTGCCTTTGCTTTCTCTTCATTCAACGGTATGGTAATAATCACTGTCTCATCTGCTTTGAAGCGGCTCAGATCATCTATGGCATCTGGCGAGTTCATCATGTGTGTGTGTCAAATGGCATCCTCGACTCACTTATATAGTGAGTTTTGGAAGAGGGGGGGGGTGGGAGGGGGGTTTAACTCTTCTTTAGTGATAGAGGAGGGGGGAGGGTCGTCGATACTCTGTTCTTGGGGAGGGGGGGTGGTCGTCAGCTGTCGCTCTCGAGAGGGGGGAGGGTGGTTTGACGTTTCGCTTACACACATTTCGTCACACACACAACCATTTCGTCATCGCCGTTGGCTGCATCAGTTTTCGAACATCGTTGCTTGCTGCAGACGTGAAAAAAAACAAGAATTCAGGACAAACACGAATTTTCCATAGAGGAACGCCTGAGAACTTATCATTTTAGTCACAAGGACATGAATGTATGGGAGGAAGTCTATATTGACTATCAGGCGTTCCTCTATGAAAAAAAAAACAAGAACGCAATACAAGCACAAATTTTTTCACAGAGGAACGCCTGAGAACCTACCATTTTAGTCACAAGGACATGAATTTATGGGAAGAAGTCCTATCAGACTATCAGCCGTTCCTCTATGAAAAGTGGGGGGATTTTCAGAATCGACCGAAGGAAGGCTTCAACCGGTTTGGCAGGGCGGCAGAAGAGAGTCATGAACGCTTAAAGAGGAAGAGATATGCATCGTCGGCAGCATCGCCCTGCCAAGAAGACACGGTTCCTCCTCCTACCAAAGTGACTCCTGTCACTTTGTCTACTGCGCCAACCGTGCTGACAAGTGCGCTGGTGGCACATTCACAGGCAGCAGTTGATGTTCAGAAGGTGTCGGCGGCACCACCCACTACACAGGAACAGCAACAAGCCATTTCAACGGCAACAACATCAGCGCCTGTGGATGTGCTAACAGCCACTGTTGCTTCCATCTCAGATTCGACCAGTTTGCAGCCACTTTCCGACACTGACTGCTACCTCAATCTTGATCAGTCGACACTGGAGGACTTCACGATGAAAAACACAGACCTCCAGAGCCTTATGACCCTGGTAGATGATTTGAGCGGCATTCAGTTTTGTGACTTCTGCCATCAAAAGATTCCTGCAGACACTTCTAAGCGTCTGCATGAACAAGGATGTGCAGAAGCCATGAAGCATGAATATTACTTCTGCGGTCTACAGGGCAAAGGCTTCGATTCGACCAAGGCTGGAGTTGCAGCACACAAAAGGAAATGTGCTTGCAGCGAGATCTGCAACAGCGAAGCCAGCACAAGTGGCGCCATCACAAGTGGCGGGAAAAACAAAAAGTAGGAGGAGGAGGAGGAGAAGAAGAAGAAGAGGGAGAGGAAGACTCTGAAAATCCCTTCACGGCCGCCTTTTGGCGGCCCCCCATTCTTCCAAAATAAGCAAACAAACCTTTCGTGTTCGGTATGCATGAGAATGTGTGGGAAATGCATTTTTAAAAAAAAACCAACTGTGTGTATGAGGGGAATGTTTTAAATAGAAGCAAGCCAGACCGTGTGTGTTAATGCTTTAATAAAAACTCCCAACAACCCCCCCGCACGCCTTTCTTCAACCCTCATAAACCTCTCCTCCCCTCTCCCCCCTCTCCCCAATACCTATAATACCTATGTCCATCCCCCCCAAAAAACGGTTTTTTTTCTTCACCGTTTTTATTCTCTATCGCTATCGCTATCGCAATCACTCTCTAATTACTGCATTAATTACTGCAATTACTTTTTTCGTAAGCAAAGCAGCAACAGCAGCAAGCAAAAGGGGTGGCCGGCGGCAACTTTTTTTTTGCCTTTTTGTACCCCCAAAAAAGGAGCGAAATTTTCAATTACATGACATTTCCTAACCAATAGTAATGCAACTTAAGCGTCCAATTCTCATTGGTGCAATTTCGGCACCCTTTTCCACTTTTTTCCATCCCATTTTTCTTTTTAACACTTTTTTCCCCGAAAAGGGAACGAAATTTTCAATCACATGACCAATTACGAACCAATAGAAATGCAACTTAAGCAACGCATTCTCATTGGTGCAATTTCGGCACCCTTTTCAACACATTTCGCTCCCTTTGAGGTTCAGCACTGTGCAACACTGTGCGCTGTGCGCTGGTGGACCCAGTTTAACTACAGTGGGGGGCCAGCTCTCTCATACCTCCTAGCCGACTGGTGGGCCAGTTCTCTCGTCGTCCTAGCGGGCCAGTTCTCTCATCGTCCTGGCCGGCTGGTGGGCCAGTTCTCTCATCGTCTCTCGGCGGCCTAGCGGGTGGTGAGCCAGTTCTCTCATCGTCCTGGCCGAGCTGGTGGGCCAGTTCTCTCATAGCAACAAGGTATCCTAGGAAAATGTGGGCCAGTTCTCTTATTTTCATCCTACTTTGCTAATGTGAGTTCGACCCTCACAGGATGCTTGTATAGCGATTTCTTATGCAACGCCCTTGCACTATCCGGGTGGTAGCAGAGCAATAGAAGTTCGTGATAGAAATGCTAAAATATGCTGACTTTATCGTGCTTGTTTAGTGCGATATAATGGGGATTGGCTGTCGTCCGCGCCAAAAAAAACCTGGACAATTTAAATAATTTTAAAAGGGTATGAAGCTAACTGTTATGAGTAGGCACGTGACACCAAACAAACACAAGACTTACACCCTCAAAAATGATAGATTTTGGAGAGGAAACGCACACCACAGGAGTACAGGCGAATAAATGTTTTCCAAATGGACGCATACTTGTAGAAAACATAGGACTGGCTCATTTCCATTGCATGTAATTTCACTTATATAGTTTAGAGAACGACAATTGCATTGGTTGGATTGATTCCTGTATTGCAAAGGTTTTGCTGCTGTCTTCTATGCGTACCATATTTAGCGATTATATTTGTGCACATTGGTATGAGTGTGGGTTTGTATTTGAAATAATTGGTTTCGGCTGTGAGGTAATGTTTTCATGACCAAACAAGCACCTGGGTTTCAGCCGTCAATTATTTCTATAAAGTTTAACTAGGAGGCCACCTTACCATTGGGAAAAGGTTATAGGTGGTGTAAATGAGTGTAATAGGATGTTGAGGAAGTGTTGTAGATACATGAAAACAATTGTGATGAACAGCACGCGCGTGCTTCTGAGGCCGCACAAACACCGGGGTTACACTGTAAAAAATTGAAGATTTAGGAGAGAGGAGGCCTTCTGCAGGTTCACAGACGATCATATTTCTTGCAAAGAGTGATAAACTGGAAGAATGGGAAGCATTCTTGGAAAGGCTGTCTAGAGCAGATTGCATTGAGATGCATTTTAGTAAACTAAAACAAACGAGCAAAAAACTTACTTTATATTGATGCCTGCATGGCAAAACCTTTTGTCGCTAGTCTGTATATGTGACACATTTAGAGCTTGCTTATATATCCAGACTGGGTATGAGTGTTGGTTTGCATTTAGCATAAAATATTTACGTTTATTAGGGACAAATTACTAACAGAACCTGGTAGAATAGGTGTTGATTGTTGCAAAGGCTGTCCAGATTGCATTGCATTTGGCTTTCATTACAGGTTACAGAGTAGTAGAAACCTGGATTTGTGCCTGCATGAGAAAGCCTTTTGTCATCAACCAGCCTGTATGCCTGCGAAAGTTAGAGCTCGATTTTTTGTATACATAGAGTATGGCTGTAGTTTTGTATTTAACTGATTGTATTTTGTACAAGCTACGAACTAAAGCTTTTACGACAAAGCAACCGCGTTGTTTATACCAGACACTAATTTCTACGAAGTTCCATTAGAAAGACAACCATACTCCACTCCATGACTAAAAAGCGGAGGGCAGTTTAAATTACTATAGAGATAGGAGGCCTAACTATTGTGAATAGAAGGGCCATGATTGTGAGGACCAACAGGTTTACACATTGGATAACGGTCGATTTTTTACAGAGGGAAACGCCAAACCACAGGCGCACAGACGAATAAAGGCCTTATAAATTGCTACAATTGTAGAATGGGGACAAAGGCTGTGGAATTTACACTGCGTGTGGCTTCAATTGTAGTTACCCTGTTTGTTGAGAGTTAAGAATAGAGTTAAGAATAGACCACCTGCATTCTGTTCCATGCATGTCGTAGGAGGCAATTAATACAATTTACTTTCTGTCTAGCTCTTGTTTTACTACTTCTCCATGATTCCTTCTTTTATCAACTTGCTCCTTTAGCGAGTGTCTTGTTACATAGCCATCATATTCGCTCCACGGAACGTTAAAAAGCAAAAAGAATTACACTGAAGTTTAGAGAGCGGCACTGACCTGGGTTACACTGGTGTCTACGCGGAAAAGCCTAATGTCACCAGCTTGTAAGCGTGACAAAGTTAGAGCTTTAATGTATGTGCATACTGTATATGGCTCTCGGTTTGTAATTAAAATACAATATTTTGTTTTATAGCGAAACCAACACCTGGTTTAGATCGGTCACTGAGAGCTATTACGTTGCATTAGGAGAGGAGACGCATTGGGCAGGCTAGATGATTGTAATAGTGAGGTGATGTGTAATTATTGTAAAACCATGACATAAATATATTGAAACGAGCAGGCACTTGATTGTGAAACCCGACATTCACGTTGGTTTAACACTTGAAAAAGGATATATATTGCAGATTGTAGCGCCCCACAGAGTTTTACAGAAAGCTTTTAAAAGGACTACATACTAGTGGAATGTGATATGTGCCAATTGTTGCAGCAGTGGACTCGGTTGCATGTCATATGGCTTCCTTCCTTTCATGCTAATTTCAAGAGTGGATTACATTGGTTCCTGCATAGCATAACATTTTGCCACGAGAGTGTATGCATGGCAAATTTATAGATTGTGTATCTGTGCCTGTGACTGTTTGCTTGTATTTGTATAAAACAGTTGGTCTCAGCTAGACATAAAGGTTTCATAATTAAACAATAACGTGTGTTACACTTGTGACATATTTATATTAATTTAGATTTGGAGCCCCCCTCACCCCAGAGGAAGAAGGCTTGGACAATTAAATAGTTGTTAGGAAAAGATGAGGCGTAACTTTTGCAGAAAGAGGAAATACATTTGTTGCAAAACAAAAGCCTGTTCACTGTGGTGCCCGACAACCACTGGGGTTCCATGTTTGAAATGGAGATTTTGGACTGGGTGACGCCGACTACAGCAGAACACACGAAAATGGAAAAACGGGCTAGATTTCATTGCAACTGAGTAACGTTGGGGAAGATGTTTGAGTGTGTATGAGTCACTACATGAGCACAGGAAAATATGTTGTTTCAATGACCCTTTGGAGGTAACAGGAAGATATATGAATAAGAGTGTATACTGAAAAATATACTATGTTTAACAACATAAGCAGGGGAAAAGTGGGGGTTCTAAAACAGGAAGTGACGTCATAATGACGTCATGAGGTGTTTTAGAACCCCCATGGGGTTTCTAAAACAGTGACGTGATATGGACGTGATATGGACGTCATATGGTTGTCATATGGACGTGATATGGACGTCATATGAACGTTATATGAACGTCATAATGACGGGATAGGGATAGTGGGCAGCCATTCAAACGGGCAGCTATTCAAAAGGGCAGCGGGTTAAACATGCAGACGGGGCAAACGGGCCTTCGTAAAAAGAAAAGGATCAACCGGGCCATCGTAAAATCAATTAAAAGTGAGCAACCAATGTTTCCTTAAGCCAAGCTATTTTTTAACCGCAGAGAGCTCTCTCTCTCCATCACACCTACGGCAGACGTGGGCAGACGGACAGATGGGACACTTCCCGAAACGTACAAGTTCTCCATTTTATAAATAGAGAACTCATAGCTACATGGTTAGAGCTCACCTATAAGACCCCCTTAAAGTCAAAAGGGGTACCGAAAATTGGTATAAAAATAGCCCCTTTTTTATATTTTATAATTTTTTTTAGCATTTCCCACACTCTCATGCATACACACACATACTAACACCATGACACGATTAGCACTTATTTCGTATTAGTGAGTGGCTCTTAAAAGAGCCGGGAGGTGTTAGTTTTCTCCTGTTGCTGCTGCTGCTGCCGGTCCCCGGTTTAATAGAACTCTACAATATCTTGCACAGTGGGTCAAATGTTGACTGTCAATTGTTGACTGTTGAATACAAAATGATCCGTTTTAAGCACACAGGTAAAACATCTTGTTGTGTACTCATCATAAATCGCTGCCTGCTTAGTCCAGAATGCAGTACAGTAAATGCAGGATTGATGTCCGCAGTCAACAGCAATGACACGATCGGAACTTAGCATGCAACCACATCCAATGCATATGTCTAAGTCCTGCTGGAGGAAGAGTCTTGCCCACGCTGGATACTCCTCCTCTTCAAGTCTTGACGGGATCGATTCTCTCAGCATGGCGCAGTGGAAATACGCTTCGACGTAATGTACCTCTTCGATGTTGCGCAACCGCTTTCCAAGCGTCACCATCCTGTTAAAAAAACAGGAACGGAGAGGATCTGGGCCTTGGCCGGGTTCGGCAGCAGCTGATAGAAGAATCGCGCAGGCTGGTTCACTGGTGGCACCACCGGCACATGCACCTCCCGTACTTCCCTAAGCGTTAGGGCATCGTTTAAAGCAAAGAAAAGCTCCATCGTAGTGAAAGTTCAAAGCGGTTGTGAGCCTGAACTGAAATGACTAGCAGTTATAGACCACCTCAAGTGAGGACCCCCCCCCCCCCCCCCCCCGAGATAGAAGCAGACTGACTGCATAGAGTGTGAGGACCCCCCAGAGATAGAAGCAGACTGACTGCATAGAGTATGAGGACCCCCCGGTGCTCATAGATGTACTCTGTCAGGACCCCTGCCCCCGTTGTCAGCATATACTACGAGGATGGCCGCTAGTATGTAGTAGTATATAAATGGGGGTTAAAGGCCACATTTCCCAAAACAAGCAGCAAGATGTCTACAACTCGTACAATAACAGTGATGCAAAACGGCAAGGCAGTGACGCTGACAACAGAATGCTACAAATGTTGGGTGTGGTTAGAATATCCAGGACAACCACACAACTGCCCGGTACACCACAATGCACCACGTCGATACTGTTGCAAAACCTGTGGTGGTTTGCTATGGTACAAGTTTACGGCAACATTACCTGGACCAGAGCCATTCACAGACTGCTGGTGGTGCGGTGCGACGCTGAGAAGCATCAAATATTACAATTTTCATCCTTTCAAGTGCTCAAGAAGACCTTTCACGATGGAGCAGTTTTACAGATACCAGTGTAGTTGCGGGAACCCGACCTATTGGTGAAGAGTCAACTTACTAACATCTTTCTGCCTTTCTAAGGGCCATCCTCTGTTCTGAAATCAAAACGCAAATTCTGTCTATGTATGAGTGTGTATCAAAGGGGGATGTCTGAGATTACATTTCAGCATTTCAGTTTCAGCAGCTGACGTAACAACAACAACCAGCTAAGATGAAACGTGAAGAGCGTGGGGAAGGAGCAAAGAGACGAAAGATGGAAGATGCCATTTAGCCATACGGTCCAGTTCAGTGTACAGAATGCAATGTGGAATTTCCATCTATGGATACTTATGAGACACATACATGTAGTAAAGCTGAGATGAAAACTTTAGTGAAACATGTTTACGGCAACATTACCTGGACCAGAGCCATTCACAGACTGCTGGTGGTGCGGTGCGACGCTGAGAAGCATCAAATATTACAATTTTCTTCCTTTCAAGTGCTCAAGAAGACCTTTCACGATGGAGCAGTTTTACAGATACCAGTGTAGTTGCGGGAACCCGACCTATTGGTGAAGAGTCAACTTACTAACATCTTTCTGCCTTTCTAAGGGCCATCCTCTGTTCTGAAATCAAAACGCAAATTCTGTCTATGTATGAGTGTGTATCAAAGGGGGATGTCTGAGATTACATTTCAGCATTTCAGTTTCAGCAGCTGACGTAACAACAACAACCAGCTAAGATGAAACGTGAAGAGCGTGGGGAAGGAGCAAAGAGACGAAAGATGGAAGATGCCATTTAGCCATACGGTCCAGTTCAGTGTACAGAATGCAATGTGGAATTTCCATCTATGGATACTTATGAGACACATACATGTAGTAAAGCTGAGATGAAAACTTTAGTGAAACATGTTCGTGAAGAACATGGGAAAGGAGCAAAGAGACAAAAGATGGAAGAAGATGACATTTGGCCATACGGTCTAGTTCAGTGTACGGAATGCAATGTAGAATTTTCATCTATGTATACTTATGAGGCACATGCATGCATACCAGCTAAGATGGAAAATGTGCCTCATGAAGAACATGTTTCAACGAAACAAAAGACAGGACAAGTAGGCAGAGGTAGAAGGGTTAGTCTTTTTGAAAACGCGCAGGAAAAACGGTTTGAGTCTGAGGATGGATCGGATTTACTGCTTGAAGTGTGGCAGCAAGAGAACCGTATCAAAGGCACATTGTTGGAGACCTTAAACCATGGAATGAAATGGTACATTGTAGTGCATGCATGTTTCAAGAAACTGACAGCGAATGTTGAAGGTATTATGGTAGAACAAATGGATAATGCATTTATCAACAGTCCAACATATACAGCATACAATCCAGCAGATATTGAACAGGACTTGCCGGAAGCCTATAAAGAATTGTTTACTAAGTTTGACGAACATGAGCGACAAGGCTCTGGCTGGGTATTGGATAACATACTGTACACTGAAGTACACATAGCTACGTTGGTGCCTCTGTAAGTGAGTAGTTTTATTCCACTACCGAAGAAAGTGAAGAAAACAAAGGGCGTGATAAACATTAAGAATGATGACAACAAGTGTTTCTTATGGTCAGTATTGGCTTACCTTCACCCTCATGACGGCAACCCAAATCGCGTGAATCATTACAAGCCATTTGAGAAGGAATTAAAGGTAGAGGGTATGACATTTCCGACACCAATTACTGACATTCCAAAGTTTGAAAAGGAGAACGATGTAGCCATCAAAGTGTTTGGATATGAACAAGATGTAGTTGTTCCAATACAACTTAGTCGAAACGTCAGTGCGAGAGAAATCAACTTACTTCTGATTAGCAATGACAAGACGAGGCATTACTGCCTCAGCAAGGATTTTAGCAGACTTATGTGTTATCGATCAAAGCATAAGTGTGCATATTTTTATTGTTTCAACTGTCTTTACGGGTTTGTACGACAAGCTCTTTTAGAGGAACATCGTGAAGTGTGTGACAAGAATGGAGCACAACGTTTATCATTTCCCAAAGAACTCTTCATCAAGCTCAAGAATGTAGCTAAACAACAGCGAACACCTTTTGTGATTTATGCTGACTTTGAATCTTTCACGAAAAAGCATGAAGAAGGGGACAAGTATCAACATCATCGTCCAAACACCTTTGCCTATGTGGTTGTGAGCCAGTACGACACACGTGCACCAGTCATGTATCGAGGTGACAATGCTGTTAAAGTCTTTTTAGACCATATGGTGAATGAGCGTGATCGTATTGTACGTGGTTTAGAGCGGCCAAAGGAAATGGTGATGACTCGTGAAGACAAAGAGAATTTAAAGAACGCTGTTAATTGCTACATTTGTCACGAACCTCTAGGAGCAGATCGTGTGAGAGATCATGACCACATCAATGGCAAATATCGTGGAGCTGCACATAGTGAATGCAGCTTACAATTCCGACTTAGAAAGGATAAGCAAATGGATAAAGATTCTTTTATCATTCCCGTGTTTTTTCACAATTTGCGAGGCTATGACAGTCACCTAATCATGGAGGAAATTGGGAAATTCAAAGATGAAACGATTACAGTCATTCCCAACATTATTGAGAAATATACTGCATTCACCATGAGCAATCTGAAATTTACAGACAGCTTTCAGTTCATGAGTACCTCTCTACAGAAGTTGGTATCCAACCTTGCAGCAGAAGGGAAAGATAACTTCTACAACATGACCTCTCACATTCACGATAGTGACCAACAAGATTTGTTGCTGAGAAAGGGAGTGTACCCCTACGATTACGTGGACGAACCATCCAAGTTTGCTGAAACACAGCTACCATCAAAGGACAAGTTTTATAGTCAGCTTAGCGAAAAGGACATTAGCGATGAGAATTATGCGCATGCGCAGAAGGTGTGGGATACATTCAACTGTACCACATTTGGTGAATATCACGACCTCTACCTGAAATCAGATGTGTTATGACTAGCTGACGTGTTTGAAAATTTTCGTCAAGTGTGCCTCAACACGTTTGAATTGGATCCTGCTCACTACTATACAGCACCAGGACTGTCGTGGGATGCAACGTCAAAAGCAACAAAGGTGAAGTTGGAATTGACATGTACCAAATGGTTGAGCAAGGCATACGTGGAGGAATATCTGTGATCACACACAAGTATGCGAAAGCAAATAATCCCTACGTAGCAGATTACAATTCTGAGATACCAAACAAATATCTGATGTACCTCGACGCAAACAACTTGTATGGCTTGGCCATGTCACAAAGCATGCCACAAAGAGGATTTATGTGGGGAGCGAGCCAGAATCCCTCGCCTCCATAGATGTAGCTAAAGATGATGACATTGGATTAATTTTGGAAGTGAATTTAGAATATCCAAATTCAACCCATGATCATCATAATCACTACCCAGTGGCTCCAGAACGGAAATGTGTCAAAGTTGGAGAATTGTCAGAGTACAGTCAGAAGCTGCGGAGAGATCTGAACATGAAAGACAAACCCAGTAAAAAGCTCATTCCTAACTTGTCTGACAAGAAGAAATATGTACTTGATTACAGAAATTTACAACAATACGTCTCACTGGGGTTGAAAGTCACCAAAGTACATCACGCCATCATGTTTGAACAGAGCAAATGGTTGGCAAAATACATTGCCTTGAACACGGAAAAGAGAAAATTGGCCAAGAACCCGTTTGAGAAAGACTTCTTCAAACTGATGAACAACTATGTGTTTGGTAAAACCATGGAAAATGTGAGAAAGCGAATCAATGTTGAACTGGTTCACAAGGAAAAGCGGTTCAAGAAACTTGTAGCCAAACCTTCTTTCCACAAATTCAAAATTTTCAACGAAGATTTGACCACTGTACATTTGCGTAAAGTGGATTTGCTTCTGGATAAACCAATTCAAGTTGGCTTCACCATGCTCGACCTCAGCAAAGTGCTTATGTTCAACTTTCATTACAACTGCATCATGGTCAAGTATCCTAATGCCAAGTTGTTGTTCAGCGACACCGACAGTCTATGTTACGACATAGAAACGGAAGATATCTACAAGGATATGCAGCAAGATGCTGACCTGTTTGACACAAGTGACTATCCGCCGGATCACTTCCTGCATTCCAACGTGAACAAAAAAGTGCTTGGGAAAATGAAAGATGAGACGGCAGGCATCCCTATTGAAGAGTTTGTTGGACTCAGACCGAAAATGTACAGTTTATTGTGTGGCGGGAAAGAAAAACATGCAGCTAAAGGCATCACTCAAACTTGTCAAAGACGCATTAAACATGTGCAGTATAGAGACAGTTTGTTCAAGAAAACTCAAACAATAGCTACAGGACACATTATTCGAAGTCATAGTCACCAGCTTTTCTCGGAGAAATTGAGAAAGGTAGCCCTCTCCCCGTATGACGACAGGCGATATGTATTGGATGATGCCTATTCCACCTTAGCTCATGGACATTATAAGGCTATGGTATAAAAGAGGGGAGGTCCTCCAACGTAAGAGTTATTTGAGGTTTGAATATTGAACGTTAACATGGAACGTGGAAGTCGTAAGAGATCTGCAATTGATATGGATACTCTTGCAGATACAGTTAAAGACTTAAAAGTTAAAAATCCTACCACTACCATCAAGAAATTGAAAGTGGAGACGGCACCAACACCACAGCCGAAATGGAAATGGAAAGTATATCAAGATTATGAAACAAAGCAATGAAGGAGTGGTAAACATTCGCAAGTACCTGAGAGATGAGGGGACTGGAAGAAACCGTCCTACGAAAAAGGGTATTTTGCTGACAATACCTGAATAGAAAATGTTGAAGAAGCAAGTGAAAGAATTGGATAAAAGGCTTCGAAGACAAGAAGACGGCTCATACCAAGGTATTCTCATCAATAATGCACTCATGTTTAACGGTGGTGCTTACCTTACTGTAAATGAGAGGAATGAAGTGATAATAGGTTCTCGGATAATTTCTGATTATCGGTTTAAACCTGAAGTGTGGAAAGACTTTAAAAACATATCGCTTAAACCTGGGTTTAAGCGCAGACTTGAAAATAAAGTTGAAGTGTTTGTGATTGAACATGATTCTGACATACGTGTTAGATTCTGGAGAAATCTTTTACAGGATTATCCAGAGAATTATCATGGAGTTGTGCCAGATAATCATATGCAGATATGATTCACTTTGATATGAAGAATTGGCGCGCAGTCTTACGATTCCTAGAAGCTATACAACATCCACTCTTCACCATCTTGCGAGCATAAAAACTTTTTTGCAGACAAGGAGACAGCTCATAGTTGATCTGACTGTTGAACGAGATAGAAGACTTTTTATCGGAATATGAACCGATTACACATGGATTCTCATATCTGAGAAACTTATGTGATGACATTGTGCTAAGACATTGTTCAACTGATGAACAATCTGTGTTGAAAGACCATCTAGAGAAGTTGAGGATACCTGGCTTTCTCCTAATACCCTCAGAGGTGCGTGTGACTGAGAACTGTCTAGACGTGTTTGTACGATTTCGCCAATATGACGAGCTTAGAGAATACTACGACTACATCACCCTCAACACAGTGGAATGGTAAGCTCTGTTGCAAGCATTGGATTGGAAAGAACCTGACGCTTGAATTCAAAGAGGAAGGAGTGCAACTCATGCGGGGCACCAAGTACATTGAGCTAACACATTCCATGTGTGTTGTGGTGATGGACATTGACATGAATGATCATGGATATGAACTGAAACTGTCTGAACTCGAAGATGTTAAAATAATAAAGTTTGGTAATGGACAGTGTTATGCTAGTTTTCATAGCATTTACAGACGTGGGTGCAATGTCTATGATACATATATTAATTTAGATTGGTATGAATGGCATTTTTTATCGATGTATTGAACGTATTTGTAAAATAAAAGTTTAATGTAAAATAATTGTTAATATGTAAATAATGTATAACACAATAAAAAAAGAATGTTGTATAAAACTGTCTTGTTTATTAACAATATTCATAATAAAATTAACAATTACCAACAACTTAACTATACAACTTTACCAATACAACATCAATAAAATAATGGTTTATAATGTCTATATACAAAATCCTTTACAACAAAATCACCATCACTTCTTCTTAATACATCAATGATTTCAAAAGGACTATGTCCTCGAGCTCTTTGAATTATATAATACACACAATAAAATCAACATGTAGATGATATCGGTGTTTGTAATGGAACTGAATTATAAATGAAATTAAACTTTAAAAACTTATTCAAACGACTGTCTATAGGTAAAAGTCCATAAGAGTCAAAACATTCTGCAGGGTCTTCTTCATAATATACTGCCATTAATGCTCTCCTGGCTCATCATGATCGTCTGTGTTGATGACATAGGCACCGCGTTGTAAAGATGGCAACTGGTCCATGGCAAACACACCTTGAAACAAGTCTTTTGTAGCGGCATCATGGGATGGTATGGCTTCTATCTGCTTCGTGTTCATGACTGGTAGTCGAATTAAATGCTACGATTTGCACTTATTTCAACAATGTTATTAAATTCAGCATACACTATAACATTGACTGTATTTTGCAAGGCACCAGCAAAATTCATTTCTAGTCTCAAATTCCCATGTTTAATAAGGGCATAATGATCAGCACCATCATAATCAGGTGTTAAGTCAAAAGAAAATAAAGAATAATCTCTAGGCCAATCTTCCCGTTTTATAATGGAACTTTTCTCACCATCCAATCTATCAAAAGATTTGTAAAGAGTTTCAAAAGCATCAAGATATTGGCCTCAATTTATATCAAGCTTGAGAGGTTTGGATAGGACTGGTTCACTATCAGAGTAAAGCTGCATAAAGTTAAGATCAAAATGTTCAAAATTGTATGGATTTCTCAATACTGTTCCAGAAAAGGATTCATTATGAACCAGTCCAATGACAATACGTTTTGGTAATTGGCCTAAAAAAGATGCTATCTTTCACAAAAGATTGAAATCCAGTTGGAATAGCTAAAATTTTACACTCTTTTCTATTAATAATAAACTTAGCAGGACTTTTCATCAATGCATCTGCATGTCCCAACTGAATACCTGGACTAACCCTCACTTTGCGAATGGTTTAAAACGCTTCTCTCACTTCTACTTTAAAACCATTATTTGCAGCCATTAATACATATTCATCTTTTTGTCTATGTAAACGTAATTTCATACTAACACCATTGGAAAGATAACAATCCTGCTCAAACAAATCTACCCTTAAACCACCTGTCAGCATAAACTCACGGCTTAGACGTGTATACAAATAACGATTATGTAAACCACTTTTCCTGTTTCAGCTAGATCGCCACCATCAGCATTTACATGAAAACCTGATACATATCTTTCATGGTTAGGTCTTTTTACCTCATGAGTATTCATTGACCCGGCAGTATCTTTATAGATGAGACGTATAGAGCGCTCAGAATAGAGACTTTCTTCCGAGTCATGAATGAGATGAGATATGATGCTGGCATAACCATGGGTATTGTTACTATGTGATATCAAACGATCATTTAGAAATAGTTCAATATTGGACCATAACCCATTAAACAAATCATTGATACATGACACGTTATCATCTACACCACACAGTGTTCCATCAGCCTTTACAATGCGACATACAATATGGAGTTTACTGTTCTTTAAATCTAGATATTCTTCTGTAGAATTCTATTGGAGCACCCTCTCTAATGGTAGTCATTGTTTGATAGTCTACATTATAACTTTTTTCTACAGCAGTTTGCGTTAGTGGTATGTGAAACCATTCTAATGGAGAAAGACTACATTCACATGAATGATTATGAATTAAAGACATGATTAAAAAATATCTTTCTTATACTTTGTTGATGTTATCCGTTTAGCTGCCTTTCGCCTTCTGACACGTTTTGCTCGTTTCGCTCTCTTTTGTCCTCGTAACCCACCACCAAACATACGTTGTGCTATTCGACCTGTAACATCTTTCGCGACATCTTGTTCAGCCTTTTTAAGATGTGGTGCAACGATTTTAGCCCCTGCCTTAAGCAGTGGAATAGCTTTGCGAGCCAATGATCCCAGTATTGAACCAATACCATCTCCATATTGTATTCGCGCTCCTTTAAATCCTGATAATTCTCCACCCACTTGACGAAGAAAATGGTTGCGATATATAGATGGATTGTGTGTGTATGCTTTCATAATGCTTTTGGTCGCAAATGAAGTTTACATATCACCTTTTAAGTTTGAAATGGAACATTATGACCTGTGTCGTCCTTAATATTCATTTCTATCACGTCAAATTTGGATGTGTTTACAGGAACATAATGAGGCTCTCCATAACTTTTCATGATAATGTCTCCATCATGTCCTTCCATTCCAACAGAACGTAGCAAAGGAGCATAATAATCGCCAACAACTTGTGGCTCACAAATACTACAGTACACATAAAGTGTATAAAATCCCTGTTTCATATCGGCTTTATATTCAGCTGTACACGTTTCAGTATACCATTGATCTGGGATAAATCCTAAAATCTCGGCTAATCCTGCGGAGAATGACACTTCAAAGTTATAATTTAGAAATAGAAAAACGCGTCGTCTAATTTTATCATACTTTATCCGAATAGCTTCTTTAAGGTCATCTTTCATAGAATTAGTCGCTTCTTCATTGACTGCATGACATATCTCTTGTATGGATCTGTAGTAACCATAAGGAATATTGATTGTGTCAAGAACAGAATCTATAAGTGGTTGTTGTCGATACTGAATAGAATAGTCCATTCCATGTCTCATGGTTATCCATGTATGTGGATATTGAATTTCAGCTAAAGCCACTTCATATTTTCCGTTTAGATAGATGGTTCGAGGCATACGACTTTGATAATTTGAAGTCTTGTTGTTGGGATAATAGTTCATACTAGCATTGCTGGGTAAAGTAATGTAAAAACTTGTTGACTCCATGACAGCTAAATCGTTTATGTGATGTAGATAGACTAGATGTGTGTATACATTACTTCATGTTTGACACTCTTCATCCTCACTTTCTACATTGCTGTCTACATTGTTGTCTAAATTGCTATCTACATGATCTACATTGGTATCTACTACTTCTCCCTGACAACAAGCATTAACACACCTAATTTTTACAGGAATAGTATTTTTATTTCCATTTTCTTTACAACACCATAACTCTTTAAGCCATGTTAAAAAGTTTCCCATCCTTCTGGAAACAACCTTTGTTGACTTGTTGTATCTCTTTTGTAATATCTTCACGAGTTGTCTTTTTGCCAGAAACAGTTTTTGGAATATTAGCGTCTACAATTTCCTCAATAAACTGCTTCCAACCACGTGATGGTTCTCGTCGTTCTTTTCTTTTTGTAGCAACCAATGCTTCTTTCAACAAATCAATAATGTTAGACTTTGTAATGACAGTACCCGTTTTTAAAACAAGTTCATTTTTATCTGTCAATCTCGTACCATATTTCGTAAGCTCTGCCAGAAGTTGTGTTAGTTTTACATGATAAATAGGTTGAAAATGGTATAGAAACTGTTGAAACTTTTCTGATTTTTCTGCATTAGATGCTGTAACAAACTTTTGTCGTTGTTGTTGTGACTGAATTGTTCGTAAATGACGTCCAAGCACTTGAGACATTTCTATTGTTTTTTCACGAGTTCGTTTCCCACGTAAAAGTTTATTCACTTTCGTTTTGATTTCAACATCTTTTCCTTTCTTTTCCAATAACATTTTATATTCATATTCAGGAATGAGAACCATTTTCAAAGTATATTTCATTTTAACAGCAACTGAGCTAACAAGGGTAATGCAAATTTAGCAATAGCTCCAATAAATCCTCCTTTCTGATTAACCAACTTCTTTTTTCTTCGAAGTGATATCTTCTTATCTGCCAGTGTACGTAGGGTATGACGTTCACGCTTGAATACCTTATACCTTTTTGAGCTTAAGGGTAAATGTCCTCGCAACATATTCAAACAAATTTCAAACAAGCTAGTTAATTCCTCTTTAGTAGCTTGTTGTAACAAGAATTTACGTCGTTTAGGCCCGCTGCGTGCGAGCAAGTGAAGAAAAGGTTGATTCGCTTGAATACGTTTAGACATCTTGGCTGCGAATGGTTAAGTGGCTTGGTTCTTGTTCATACGCTACTTTATCAACATATACGTAATGTGTATCTTTGGTAAAATGCCTGTACGAATACGTAGTTGATCATTCGTCTTCGGCTTCAAATCAATGAATAAATAGCCATGAGGTTTGCCGGTAGCATCTTGATAAGCTTCTATGAGAAATTGAGATTTTCCAGGATACACTTGTCGCGCTAATGTACTTGTTTGTTGACTGTCTCTAGGATTTTTAAACAGAAGGATGTAATGTGTATTCAAACTAATATTTCGCATTTATCTACCATTATGAAACAAATTATGCACAATAAAAATAATGCTTACACTAAAGAGAAATGTCATACGCTCATCACTATGACATTTGGTCATTAAGTCATCAATGATGAGTAAGTTTGGCTTTTTCGGGTTAAAACGCTCTTCAATGTTATCTGGAATGCCTTGGTAAAATTCCACACCTTTCATTCCCTTATACAAAGGCTGATCTGCTGCATAGAGCCATAAAATGGTTTTTGAAGAGGGTTTAATTAACTTTTGTTCTAGAATTTCTCTAACTAGAGAAGTTTTACCACTGCCTGTAGGTCCAGAGACCAAACATGTGAATGGATGCTTCATTTTCGAATATCTGTTTCTTTCACCCAACTGTTAAACTTCTTTGGCCAACCTAACCACTTCACAAATAATTCTTTAACACCTCGTCTTTTTCGTGTTTTTAAGACCTTTTCAATTCTGTAGACTGATTCAATATCTTTTGTCACTTTCTGCAGTTCTTCTTCATAGAAATGTCCATCAATATCTTCATCCAAAAAGTCTTTCACACAATACAAGTGTATTCCTTGCTTCTTACAACGATGTGTGATAATGAAGACTTCTTGCGTCCACTTTATATGATAATCCCGTTGAAATACATATTTCATGTGAGAAATGCGAATCTGATAACCAATTTTAAATTTGTAGGGTTTTTTCTTCTTCTTTTTAATTTCAATTAGTCTACATACATATACTTCCACACTTTCGATTCTATGTCTTTACGAATATTTGCAGGAACATAATTATTAGAGAGGGAGCCGTGAGGTCTATGGTTGTAATTATACACTAAGTCTGGCAAAATGTCCATATATCGATAAGTTTGATTATGTAGGAAAGATCGATACATCATTCCCTTTAGAGTACAAATGACTCTCTCAGCAAAGTTGGCTTTAGTTTCATTCTTTGTCGTATAGGCATGTATTCTCTCCTTCAAAAATGCTTTTACCCATCTGTTTTTAAATTCAGTTCCTTTATCCGACCTTAGAGTTCGTGGTCTTCGTTGTGTTTCGTAAAAATCTTTTGAAAGGCTTCTATGACGCCGGTATGTGATTTATTAGGTATTGGTTGCACCCATAAATATTTGGAAAACACATAAATGACAACCAATAAAAAGTGGGTGTCATCATTATAGGAAGCTATGTTTCACATGTCAGCTAAATCAATATCCCACATGTCATCAATTCCACGTGTAATAACACGTTGCCTTTTAAACCTGTATTTTACAGGTTGTAGCAAACTGAAGGCATCTTGATCCTGTAACCATTTCTTCACTTTTTTTAATGAGTGACTGGTTGATTATGTTTTTTTTTTAATATGTGATAAAGTTTGTAAGGACCAGCAAATTACCCAGGTTGACCAGGTTTAAAGTTAATATTGGCTAAGAAGTCTTTCCACGTCGACATGTTAATACTAAATGATCAACACTTGTTAACATATCTTGCATTTTATTTTATCAACATATCTTGCATTTTATTTTATCAACATATCTTGCATTTTATCAACACGTCTTTAATTTTATTTTATCAACATATCTTAAATTTTATTTTATCAACTCAGTCAACATATCAAATCCAGTATTGATGCAATGGTGTGAATAATTGGAGTCCATTGATCTTCAATGTATATTAACCAACTACTTAATTCATCAAATGTGATAGCATCTACACCATATTTTTCACAACGTTGATTTGCATTATCTAACACTTTATCTAAATTAATGTAATATTTAGCTTCATTCCAATATGTATAGACACATGTAGAATGACACGTATGTTCTAAACACTCTTCATTTTGACAAGCAGGGCATACTAAACATGCAAACTTTTTTACAGCTAATAACATTTCTTCACAATATCTTTTTTGCAAAATATATTGTCTCAATGTAATGTCTGCCATTATACTGCAATGTAGATTAACCACTCTCTCACTTCATCAAACAGTCTTGGATCAAATCGAGCGAAGTGATATGCTGCTTCCACATCAAACTCCTCAGCTCCGTCAATGTTTGAAAGCACACACTCTTTGATGAAATCCTCGCGTAAGTTTGGTACGTTCAACGTGGAATGAGCAAGTTCCCAATAAATGTCAAAGTGCTGCAGTTGTTGTTGAATAGATCCAAAACGTGCCAGTTCACTTATCATGTAGTCCACATACTTCTCCTTGAAACACGTTTCTGCATCCATTTTTCACATGTCCATATAACACGTCTGCACACTATGACGGCTGGTAAGCAAATGACTCTCAGTCTTACTCAACAGAAACAGTTTGTGAGCCGCACTTGTTGCAGAAGTTGTCTGGTTCACACAACTTGCAATTGTACTTGTGGCAGTGACAGTCATAATCCTCAGCATATCCGTGAGCACCACAATATTCACAGGTAAGTCCAAGTTGATTTTGCACATCCATATTCTCCAATTGAACTTCAGCCAGTCTTTTCTTGGATAACTTTGACACTTTATCCTGTTGTCCTTTTGCAGCTTGATAGGAGTTTTCTTGCCATGACATTCCGTACATGGCAATAAGGTTAAGTTAATGCTATCCATCTCCTGAAGCAATGTCTTGCATTCACCATCATTCATGTTGATGTAATATTTGTATTCTTTCCCTTCAAACAGTGATGTTTGCACAAAAATCACATAGCGCATATCCAAGTATGAAATGACTTCAAGCCACTTCGTTTACGTTTAGTACAATTTGAAGCCAATGTCGCGTAATCTTGTTAAATTCAGACACACAATCTTGTACAAGGATGGTGATAAAGCAAGCCATCTCTCTCCACGTTTGATTCGAATAAATAACCCAAATTGTCCATGCTCCACAATAATGGTTAAACTTGCACTAATTTTAAAGCTGCTTGTCTTCTCCATGGCTGCGCGTTGAATAATGACTGCACTTGACACCTCACTCCTTTTATATGGACCTTACATGTATGTTTTCATGAGATGTTTGCAAAATCGCGGAGTGATCTCGTTGAAACCATCAAGAAAGGCTGTTGGCAAACCGTCTGTTAGAGATTGTCTCATGACGATCACTAAAAAGTTTCCTCGTTTGCGACTCCCAATTATCCATTGAAAGAGCATTGGCATGGTGAAATGCCCTTTTTCATAGAGGTAGGCCATCATATCATACACCTTAATACGTTCTTCAAGGTACTTGAAGCCATGTAGCATGACCTTTGCACATTTGGAATCGCGATCCTCATCAACACACTTTGGCGCCGGTAGACATAAAGTCTTAAAAAGTTCCTCATGAAGACTTCTAATAAGTTGAACGAAACGTCGGGTCATGGCTTCGGAGAACTGTGGCACTGACGCGGGAAGATGCTCTATGTTTCCTTCTAGCATGTAGATAAGCTGAATGACAGTGTTCACTTCTTCCGTTAGGTACATGTATGTGTGTTGATCGAAAAAGCCTTCTTCACATGAACGCCATAAAATGTTGCAATCGATCAGAGGAATCACTTCTTGAAAGTTTCGTTTCAACAGCGTGACGTCTTCCTCAGTAGCAGGAACAGTTTTGCTCAATTCAAATTTAGATTTGAGCTGCTTGCCATCGTCGTCGCTGTCGTCATCGTCGTTGTCGTCATTGTCGTCGCTGTCGTCGTCGTTGTCGTCGTTGTTGTCACCGTCGTTGTCGTCATCGCTTGACATGACCACTTCTTCTTCCTCAAGATGCTCTAGATGCGCCTGTAACTTTGTACTAAGTGGCTTGGCGCTACCATCTACAAGCGCATTTGCAACCCAGAACGGGTAGTCAGATCCCTCAGGATCTGGCATTGCTTGCTGTACTGGCGGAGCACCTAACGCTTCCTCAGGCTTTCTTTGCTCTACTGTAGACACGTCCGACGGAGTCCCTAATGCTTCCGCCAAGGCTTTTTCAGCTTCTGCTAGTGTACTTAGGAAGGCAGCAGTCTCCTCTGCAGTTAAAACTGCATCTGTAAAAGCCACTGTTTCATTGCTGAACAGGCTATCAATTTCCATGTTGCTAGCTGTTGTTGCTTTTCGAGACGTCTCCATAGTGTCTTAGCAATGCAATGGTCATAGGGGTGTCGAACGGACATTTTTATACTACTCTCGGTGAGCCAGTGGCTTAAAGGTCCATTGGCGGGGGGGGGGGGGCTGTCGACCAGGTCGGCTGGCGGGGGGGGGGCTGTCGACCAGCTCATAGATACAGTGGCTAAAGGTCGATTGGCGGGGGGGGGTCCCTCCCTTTATAATAGCAGCCTCGCACTCCATGCAGTCAGTCTGCTTTTGACAGTTGAAGAGATCACATCTCGAAATCTCAACATGCAGTATAAAGAAGAGTTTTTCTCTGCTGAACGTCGCCAGAGATATTATCTCACGGATAAAGATGTTAATCTTTTTGAAGAGATTTTCATCGAGTATCAGATGTTCTCATTCAAGAAGTGGAGGGATTTTCAGAGGGCCAACCCGCAGCGGGAGTACAACCACAAGAGACTGAGGCAGCTGTCACCTGAGAGGTTCCGGGACCGGTCGCCCTGCCAGGAAGCAACGCCAGCCAAAGGCATAGCAGCGACGATGACGTCAGCGACTCCTGTCAAAGCGACTCCTGCCAAAGCCACAGCGTCGACGATGACGACTCCGCTGAAAGCAAGTCCGAGGGAACCTGATGTGACTGTCCGGAAGGTGCCGGCGGCACAAGTTACAGTGAAGCGGCAGCGCATACCCAGCGCCACCGTTACAAAGCCGGACAGTCCGCCACCAGTTCCTGAGGATGAGCTAGCAGCCGCTGTCGCTAGCATTTCGGATATTCCTGCCATCGATCTCAGCCTCATGCAGTCGACCTCTGACTATGGCCACACCACGGAACATTTTGAGTTGAAACTGGAGGACGGCTCTAGCAAAGACTCAGAACTCCAGGATGTTGTGCAGCTCTTGGACTCGATGGATAATATTCAGTACTGTGACTTCTGCCATTTCTCGATTGAAGTAGGAGTTACTGAGCGAGTGCACGAACAGAGCTGCCCAGAGGCTATGAAGTCCGAGCACCATTTCTGTAACGTCATGGGCAGAGGTTTCAACACAAACATGGCCGGATAGCGGCGCATAGGAGATAGACCGGCTGCAAGGAGGATAGCGGCAGCGGCAGGGGAAGTGGCAGAGGCAGGGGAAGCGGCGGCAGGGGAAGCGGCGGCAGGGGAAGCGACGGCTGGAGGAACTGAAGAGCAGGAAAGAAAATCCCTCCACGGCTGCTTTTTAGCAGCCCCCCATTATTACGAAATGAAACGCTATCGTGTTATGGTGTTGGTATGTGTGTGTATGGATGAGAGTGTGGGAAATGCTAAAAAATATTTAAAAAGGGGCCTATAAATCATTGATTTATACCCCATCTGTCCGTCTGCCCGTCTGCTGTGTTAAGTGTGGAGAGTGAGAAAGCAAAACAAATTGCCGTCTGGGTTAAAAATACCCTGGCTTGAGAAATCAAACGCTTAATCTGTCATTGGTGTTGGTATATGCGTGTGGAGAGAGATAAAAAATAAACAGAAATGATTGTCCGTCTGCCCGTCTGCCGTAGGTGTTATGTGTGTTTGGAGAGTGAGAAAGCCAAAAAAAAAGTTGCCGTCTGGGTTAAAAATACCCTGGCTTGAGAAATCAAACGCTAAATCTGTCACTGGTGTTGGTATATATGTGTGTGTAAAGAGAGAGTTAAAAAAAGCCACTGTCTGGGTTTAAAAATACCCTGACTTATGAAATGAAACGCTAAATCTGTCGTGGCTATTGCTATATGTGTGTGAAGAGCGATGAGTAAAAAAGCCACTGTCTGGGTTAAAAATACCTTGACTTACGAAATGAAACGCTAAATCTGTCGTGGCTATTGATATATGTGTGTGAAGAGAGACAGAGTAAAACAAAGCCGTTGTCTGCGTTAAAAATACCTAGGCTTGAGAAATGAAACGCTAAATCTGTCGTGGCTATTGGTATATGTGTGTGTGTGGAGAGAGAGGAAAAATAGAAAAAAGACTGTCCGTTTGTCCGGCTGTCCGTTTGTCCGGCAACCGTAGGTGTTATGTGTGTTTGGAGAGCGAGAAAGGTAAAAAGACAGAGTTGTTGTTGCCTGTATATGCCGTAATGTGTATGGAGAGAGAGAGCTCTGGGTTAAAACTAGCTTGCCTTAAGGAAGGATTGGTTTTTAATTAGTGATGGTGTGTGTTTGGAGAGCGAGAAAACAAAAAAAAAGACTGCTCGTTTGCCCGGCTGCCGTGGTGTTATGTGTGTGGAGAGAGAGATGAAAATTTTTTTTAAAAGACTGTCCGTTTGTCCGGATGTCCGTTTGTCCGGTTGCCGTAGGTGTTATGTGTGCTTGGAGAGCGAGAAAGCTAAAAAAAGAGTTGTTGCTTGTATACAAAGAGTGGCCTGCTGTGCGGCTGGCCTCGGGGAGTCGGAAAGTCGGTTGGCCCCGGGGGGTCTAACGTGCAACTGGCCCCGGGGGACCTGAAGGTCGTGTTTCCCCGGGGGGCTGTCGATTAGTTGGTCGCATGCAGGCTTAATTCGATCTGTGTGACGTCATTGATGGGTCGAAATACCTAATAGGCCAGCTCTAACCATGGTTCTATGCTTAAAACACAGTTGGGGAGCTTCTGCCGTGGTGTTATGTGTGTGGAGAGAGAGAGAGGAAAAATTTAAAAAAAGACTGTCCATTTGTCCGGCAGTCCGTTTGTCCGGCTGCCCGTTTGTCCGGTTGCCGTAGGTGTTATGTGTTTGGAGAGCGAGAAAGCCAAAACAAAAAAAAAGAGAGTTGTTGCCTGTGTATACCGTGATGGTTGGAGAGAGAGAGCTCTCTGGGTTAAAAATAGCTTGGCTTAAGGAAACATTGGTTGCTCATTTTTATTTGCTTTTGCCATTAGTGATGGCATATGCGTGTGAAGAGCGAGAAGGCAAAAAAGAAGAGTTGTTGTCTGCCGTGATGTCATGGACAAAGAGATACAAAAATTAAAAATAAGACTGCCCGTTTGTCCATGGTGTCCATTTGTCCGGGTGTCTGTGTGTCCGGGTGTCCGTTTGTCCGACTGACTCTTTACCAGTCTGCCGTGGTGTGTGTGTGAAGCGAGAAAGCTAAAAAAAGAGTTGTTGCTTGTATACATAGAGTGGCCCGCGGTGCGGCTGGCCTCGGGGAGTCAGAAAGTCGGCTGGCCCCGGGGGGCCTGAAGGTCGATTGGCGGGGGGGGCTGAAGGTCGACTGGTGGGGGGGGGCCTGTCGACCAGCTCATAGATACAGTGGCTATCCTCGCAGTGTATGCTTAAAGGTCGATTGGCGGGGGGGGGGGTGCCGGTCGACCTGCTGTACGGCTGGCCCCGGGGTCCTGTCGATCAGCTCTCTCATAGCATAGATAGAGTGGTTATCCTCGCAGTGTATGCTGGTCGTGCGGCTGGCCCCGGGGGGGAGGGGCTTGAAAGTCGGCTGGCTCCGGGGGGCCTGTCGTGCAACTGGCCCCGGGGGGGGGGGGGCTGTCGATTAGTTGGTCGCATGCAGGCTTGAGTTGATCTGTGTGACGTCACTGATGGGTTGAAATACCTTATAGGCCAGTTCTAGCAATGTCTCTATGAGTCCTCTGCCTGAAAGTCGTCTGGCCCCGGGCGGCCTGTCGATCAGTTGGTCGCATGCAGGCTTAAGCCGATCTGTGTGACGTCATTGATGAATCGAAATACCTAATAGGCCAGCTCTAACCATGTCTCTATGAGTCTGCTTTAAAAAAAGCAGTTGGAGAGCTCTCTACCCGTTTATACGACTGCCCGTTTGTCCGACTGTCCGTTTGTCCGGGTGTCCGTTTGTCCGACTGTCCGTTTGTCCGGTCACTGTAGGTGTTATGTGGGTTTGGAGAGTGAGAAATTTAAAAAAAGAGTGTATGGAGAGGGAGCTCTCATCTCAGTGCTTGCTTGGTTTTAATTGCTTATGTATGTATGGAGAGAGAGAGAGAGCTCTCATCTCAATGCTTGCTTGGTTTTAATTGCTTTCGCAATGGCTTGGTTGGAGAGCAGTAGTGTGAAAAGGAGAGTTCCAGACCACCACCCCTAGCCGGCAGTCGGGAACCCCACCTAGCCGGCAGTCGGGACATCCCCCTCCCAGCCGGCAATCGGGACCCTCCCCCCCCCCGCCAGCCGGCAGTCGAGACAGACCCCCTCTTACTTAAAATTGCGATAACTTTCGTTATAGTTGACCGATTTGCATTAAAATTTCACTGTTTGATTCAGTTTTATGTAAACTTTTGCTATAAAGTAATCGTAGGCTAGTTACGCAGCTGGCTGTATGCATATTTGTAGCATATCGCCATTTTAACTTAAAACTGGGATAACTTTTGTTATACTTGACCGATTTACCTGAAAATTTCACTGTTTGATTCATGTTTTATGTAGAGTTTTAGCATAGTCATGGGCTACTTGCACCAACGGCTGTATGCATTTTTGCAAGAAGCCGCCATTTTAACTTTAAATTGCGATAACTTTCGTTATAGTTGACCGATTTGTATTAAAATTTCACTGTTTGATTCAGTTTTATATCTAGTTTTAACATAATCATGGGCTAGTTGCACCGACGGCTGTATGCATTTTTGTCGCATGCCGCCAATACACAACGCTTACGTTCATAAAATATTACAACAGTTATAAAGTCTTTATCATAAAGTTTAGTCAAATAAGTCTATTTTTCTTCATCTGTTTCACTCTGTTCACTCTCCATACCACTTTCTTCATCACTGCTGTCATACTCCTCTTCCTTCATATCTAGTAGCTCTTCAAAGAATGCATTGTTTTTCCTTATAGCCGCCTTTAGTGCCTTTGAATACTTGTAATGTTTTTCATCCACAAAGTAATTAAAGTCCTTTAAAATCTTTTGATAATGTCGGCTTTGTTCTAGACGCTGGGTATATTTGAATAGTCTCATAAACAGTTGTTTTAGTCCATGTTTATAAATGGGCCGAAGGTCATAACTTGCTATTTCACGCGCATCTTCAAGTCTTTGTTCTTCATATTCTGAAACCTTTTCTTGAAATCTGTCATCACAGTCATCGTAGACTTCTTGAACCATATCATACCAAACAGAGTCTATTTCTGACTCACTTTCAGAGTCTGTTTCTGACTCACTTTCAGAACTCCTGTCATCAGCATCCTCACCACACTGCTCCATATGTTTGAGCAAAGCTTCTTCGCTGTTGTATAATGCACCACATTCTGTACAAGCCTGTGCATTCTTTTCAGCCATGTTAACGCTTTGACTTTCCATAGAAGACTCATCTAAAGTTTCCGTGAAAGGTAGTTTTACAGGGTTTTCCATATCCGATTTTTCATCCACTTCTGACGTGTGAGTAACCTTTGAGTGTCTTTTAAGACTTTGTGGCCAATTGTAAGATTTCGAACAAATGTTGCATTTATACATCCTTTCGGTTCAACCTACACTATTCAAATGATCAGAAAATCTTTAAACATAGCTTTATATACAACAACTTGTTGAACAACAACATGTTGAACATGTTGAACAACTTGTTGAACATGTTAAACATGTTGAACATGTTGAACAACTTGTTGAACATGTTGAACATGTTGAACATGTTGAAAATGTTGAACATGTTGAACATGTTGAACTTTTTGAACATGTTGAACTTGTTGAGCATGTGGAACAACTTGTTGAACATGTTGAACATGTTGAACAGCTTGTTGAACATGTTGAACATGTTGAACAATTTGTTGAACAATACGACGACATAATATCTTCCAAAAATTATTCGAACACGTGTATTGAATGGGCTTGCCATTCGAACACGTCTTTTAAATGGGCTTGCCATTCGAACACATGTTTGAATGGTGTGCTCTTCTCACCTGTGCAAATAGCCTGTGACCACTGTAAACTAGAAATAAAACTAGTTCAAACGGTAAAATTTTCAGTCAAATCGGTTACACATGGTGAAAGTTATCTACTTTTTTCAAACGTTACTAAAATATACATTATGCTTACAGCCAAATGCGCAAATAGCCTTTGACCACTTAATAACAAAACTAGATATAAAACTGAATCAAACAGTGAAATTTTCATACAAATTAGTTAAGTATAACAAAAGTTAGGTCACTTTTAAGTTAAAATGGCGGCATGCGACAAAAAATGCATACAGCCGTCAGTGCAACTAGCCCATGACTCTGTTAAAACTAGATATAAAACTGAATCAAACAGTGAAATTTTCATGCAAATCGGTCAACTATAACAAAAGTTGTCGCAATTTTAAGTAAGAGGGGGTCTGTGAGGGGGTCTGTCCCGACTGCCGGCTGGGGGGGGGGGGGAGGGTCCCGACTGTCGGCTGGGGGGGTGTCCCGACTGCCGGCTAGGGAGGGGTTCCCGACTGCCGGCTAGGGGTGGTGGTCAGGAACTCTCCTTTTCATACTACTGAGAGCGAGAAAGCAAAAAAAGAGTGTCCGGGTGTTCGGATGTCCGGGTGTCCGAGTGTCCGGCACTCCATTTGTCCGGGTGTCCGTTTGTCCGGGTGTCCGGCTGTCCATTTGTCCGGCTGCCCGTTTGAATGGCTGCCCACTATCCCTATTACGTCATTATGACGTTCATATGACGTTTATATGACGTCCATATCACGTCCATATGACGTGCATATGATTACCATATGACGTCCATATCACGTCCATATCACGTCCATATGACGTCACTGTTTTAGAAACCCAATGGAGGTTCTAAAACACCTCGTGACGTCATTATGACGTCACTTCCTGTTTTAGAATTCCCACTTTTCCCCTACTAACATATAATGATAAATACGCCAATTACTTTCGTTCAATATTTATTGTTTTCATTAGGTCCCTCTAATAATGAATGCTATAATGTGCATATCGTAATTTAAAATATTCAAGGTAATATAATTTATATTAATGGTAATTAATTTATGTTACTTTGGTCATTTCATTTTGGTGTTACGGAGATAAAATAAAATATGCAAATTAAATGCGCAAACGACCAAATATGCCTGAGAATGTTTCTCAAAATGGACACAATAAAATGGTTCTCAAAATTCCGAGAATGTCATAACCTCAGTATAACCACCACAAAATAAACCTGTCAATCACTGCTTTTTTTAGACGAATGCCTTGCGTTTTCTAATTTATCTATATTTTACTCTGCGCTACCATAAGTTTGAAGTTGAAAATGAGTATCTTAACAGAAATATATAATTGCTTTTCAATGCAAAAATACGAGGTTTATGAGTGATAACTGTTTGCTTTGGTCGCCATATTTCTCCGCATAACGCTAATCCGCGACGTAAAAAGTCTGAAGAATAAGTGCTTGTTGTTATTTTAAGAACAAAAGAAATATGAGCACAACATCTGACATAAACTGTAACAGCTATTGGTTGTTATAAATATATTTGTGTAAAATGCATGAACTATTATCTTGTGAACCTTCGACAATTCGTATCCCGGAAGAAGCGATAGAGAGGATTTTATTATTCATTTTCTGAGAAAGTCCAAAATAAAATTGTTATTAAAAAACAAAAATAGTTCTAAGCATTCTCTGAGAATAAATACGCAGAATTAAATGGAGGCAAACGCTACTAATTTATGTTCGGGATTGATTGAATGATCGATTGAGTAGCATTCAGGTGGATGTCAAGATGGTGCGAAAATTGCGTGAGAAACATGTTTACGGTGACAAATAGGTGGTTTGCAGAAATCCACAGCGCACGGCGGAAATGTAAACACAAGTCAGCTGTTTCATTTGAGGCATATTCGTAATTTCTGAGTAAGCCACACAGCAAACTCGCAGTTTCTCCTTACATTTGCTTGAAGGACAGGTATATATATATTCTTAGAACTGGTGGTTTTATGTCACAGCCTATAACTTTGATTTTCGCCCACTTTGGTGCGATGTCTCATCCTACTCTCTGTTCCGTCGTCGTCGGGATACGCTTTCAGAGCAAAGCGTTTCTATACAGAGTCTCTCCACCTAGTACGGTTTTGTGCTAATATTTTGGCTTGTGAGATTGAGTAGATTCCTTCATTTTGTAGATCGCGTTTTATCGTTGAGAGGTATGTTTTTTTTTTTTTTTTGTCTTCCTGGAGCAGTGTTCCCACATCATCCTTTTTAAAAAGGATTATCCTTCTTTTTTTTTTTTAAAAAGCCAGATTTTATCCTTCTTTGTATCCTTAAATATTGTTTTATACTTTTAAAAAATTTGCTACAATTACCGATTAAAATCAACAAGAATAAAGATGGTGGTAATCAGGGCTCGAAATTAGTGGGAGCCCGGGAGCCCGAGGCTCCCAGATTTCGCGCGGGGCTCCGAGATTCTTGGATCTCGGAGCCCGGCTGGCTCCCGGAAAATTCGGTATTTTTTTTTTTTTTTTACAATACTGAAATCAGATTTTATTTATTGTGACGCAAAAACTTAATGAACTGAATTATTTTTGATTATTTTATGAGAATTCCTTGCTTTGAAAACTGCACATCAGGTTTCTCCACATGAATTTGTTCATAACTGATATGAAATCAGCTTTGAAACATTTCAGGACTACATTGTGGAACCAGATCAGTGTGCATAGCCCACATATTCCCCACAGGCCCCCATCAGTTAAACACGGCCATCAGTAGTCAATCAAGAGCTGAAATTTTCAAAGTCCAGTTGGTGCATTTTCCTTCGACGAAACTGGCCCATTTACAATACCGATCTGTGTTTGTCCCATAGAAGCTACATACCAAGTTTCATTAAAATCCCTTCAGTTGTTCTTGAGATATCGTTTTATCAAACTCATTCCGATGCTGAATAATTTCCAGGATTTGGTAAATTTCAAAGTGCACTTGGATCATTTTCCTTGGGCCACCCTAACCCATTTACCAGACAGACCCACTACTTCAGTGACCATCTACACTATAAGGTCTTTCGTTCAAAATACAATTTTTAATCAGACTCAACCTTCATGATGATGTGCACTATCTGGTCCTACTGATTCCAGGGTGTGGTGAAGATCCGATAAACTGTTTTAGAGATATCGCGCGAATAAACCAAAGTGAAAGTACCAAAAGTTCATCAAAAATTCAATTTTTGACAAAAATAAAAAATAACCCTTTAGTGATGATCGTCACAGTATGGTCTTTCTTTCTAAAAGGTTTCATGAAGATCTGATGTAATGTTTTAGACATATCGCGTAAACAAAGTCCAAAACAGTTTAAAAAACACCTAAGTAAAAATTTCAAAAATTCGTCAAAAATTCAATCTTTGAAAAAAAATCAAAATACTTCCTCAGTGCAAATCTGCACTATATGGTCTTTCTTTCTGCAAGGTATGGTGAAGAGCTGATGGGCTATTTTTGACATATCGCATAAAGAAAGTTAAAAAACAGTACTGAACGCACTAAAATTAAAAAGAAATTATCGCACCGCCAAAAAAATTAGTGTGCTTCACGCTATGACCAAGGGGGTGAATCCTGTAACCTTTCAGACCAAATGGCCTACACATCTACAGGGGTGCACATAAGGATTTTTTTTGCCTTCGCCAATTTGGCGAAGGAAGTTCAGCTCATCTTCGCCAAATCGAATTCACCGTCGCCAAATTAACTCTCTTAATAAAACTGTAATCAGTAATTTAATTTCTTTATTGAATCTAAACTAAACATATTCTTAACTATATTGTTCAGTTTATGTCTTTATAGAGCTACATCGATAGCTACTCAGTGCTGACCGATCTGTAGTTTTCATTTGAAGCGTTTAACTTTTCGTAAGCTTGATTATGAAAGTCTCAACGTCTTGCTCGGAGATGAGTCATCATCACTCTTGCTACCGCCGTCATCATGTCTGCAAGTGATCTCGATAACGGAAAGTTCCATCGACTTCAAAATTTACATGACTGTTCCTTGGGTCAGTCGGACCGTTCTGTCAACTTTTCACGCATGTCATGTGATAAGGACAGGGTTTGACGTCATTGCGTAAAAATCTTGTGTGCGAAATTATTTCTTAGCCGTCAAACATCAGAGAAAATTGAAACTTGGTGGTATTGTTGCTTGGTAGGTCCGAAAGAGTCTATAAAATTTTTTTCGCGAGTAGAACGAACTAATGCGGCCTATGTCGTCATCGCGTAAAATATGAATACATTTTGAACAAGATCTTGTGTGCAAAATATCTCGATAAGGCAAAGTGGCATCGATTTCAAATTTTATATGGGTATCCTTGGGTTAGTCGAACGGTTCTATCAATTTTGACGCATGTTACGTGATTAAGGCAGGCGTATGACGTCATAGCGTTAAAATTTTGTGTACGAAATTTCTCAGCCGCTGAACACCGAAGAAAGTTTAAACATTGTGAGATTTGTGTGATGTGGCCGTCCTAGTTTCAAAGGGGTTGGAACAAGTCAACCCACGACTGCCAACCCACTTTGGTCAGCTCAGCCCATCTTGTTGCGGTCAACTCAACCCACCCTACATAACGACTCAACCCCCCCCCCCCCCCCCCCTGAAAGTCAACTCAACCCACCCCAAAACCAACTCAACCCACCTCTTTTAAATCGTTCTAATATGAAAATATTAGAGAAGAATGAATACAAATCATAAATCGGGCGTGTTTCTTTTATTTAGCCCTCAGGGACAAGAGGTGAACACGGAAGTAATAAAATTAACAATAAAGTGAGTGGGTTGTGTTGACGCTCAGGGTGGGTTGAGTTGGTATGAAAAATTGGGTTGAGTTGACTTTCAGGGTGGGTTGAATTTGCTAGGGTGGACTTGGTCACGGGTTGACTTGACCCAAGACCGTATCAAATATGGTAATCTGTCACTAAGTATACATTGCTATGCGTAGAATCATGGTGTGTAAAAAGGGACAAGTTGAACGAATGTTGACATTGTTTGCGTTTGTCAATAGGATAGCTGGGCCTTCATTTCACGTTTACCTAAATCAAACTTAAAACATATTTTGATTTTATTATAATAGTTTTTGCCTAAAATTCACCTTCACCAAATGGATTTCAACTTCGCCATGGCGAAATGCGAAGGTCTTATGTGCACCCCTGTATCTAGGGAATGAGTGGTGATGGACGGACAAACAGGCAGACGGACAGAGCGCAACCCATAAGCCCTGGTTGGGGGCTAAAAAACGAAAAGTGATTGGCGGTCCTGCACGTTAGTGACTTCATGATGGTTCAACAGGAATCAGAGGAAACAGCTAGCTTTGACCCTAGCCATGCTATTGATCTTTGGGCCACTTCAGGTGTTCCAATAAGGCGTCCGATATGATGGATAAAAAAAGAAGAAAATAGTGAAAAAGACAAACAAACACGTATATGAAGAAAAAGAAGCTTGGCAGAACTTAGATTTCATGCTATGACAAGTGTGACATTAATAAAAAAATCGAATACACTATTTTTTTTCTTTCTTTTTTTCACTTAACCAAACATATACTCCGGGCTCCCAGATTTTGGGTCGGGCTCCGAGATTTTCAGACCCGGGAGCCCTGTGGCTCCGAGTCAAATATAGTTAAGTTCGAGCCCTGGTGGTACTGCATTTTCGGAAATATTCACTTTGGAGATGAAAATGAATAAACTTCTAAAGGACATCAGGTCGCTGAAAGTCCATGTTAACAAATAAAAAATAAAAAAAGATGGTCACGTCAAACTTCACCCGCAAGGCAGTGATCTTGCACTCTGACATGAACAGGTGGGTCTCTGGAGGAGGTGGATCAACTCACCACCCACATATATGCTCAATTTACCCCTGCTTCTTCTACGTGGGTCGAAATAAGCCAGTTCGTTATGTGAGACCTTCGCGATAAAAGTGTCCATTCGACTACAAATGTATTGGGATAAATTTCAAGTTTCCCTCAAAATACGAATTTTCAAATTTTATGAGCCGTCATTTAATTTTTTTTCAAAGTCTGTTAATCCAAATTCCAAGTACAAATCTATTTAAAGCGGGAAGCTAGATGACTTTTATCGGGGATTGGATAGACCCAAATGCCTCCACATATTGTTTTATATAAGAGTTATGAAGCAAATCAGAAACCAGATATTTATTGGTAGGCCATTCTGGAATAGACTACCAATAGATCGAGTGTCACAGAAACTGAAACTTTTTCAAACTATATAAACAATTATTTGCTTGCCTTATAAATAGAAAAATGTGTAAAAGTGAAAATACAAACACATCTTCATAGTTTTTAAATTCCAATAGGTTTTTCAATACGGAATTACCGACATTTTAATATACAACCAAATGTAAATTCAATTTTAAAATATTTTCATTTTCTTTTCGTCAAAAGATAAGAATTTACATTGTTCAACTCATTTCTACCCTTTGTTATAAGAAAAAATCAAGCGTTATTGATTTCTATGACATGCGAATTATCGGTAGTCTATTATGGTATAGCCTACCAAAATATAGATGATTTCTTACCGGAATTTGCCTCAGAATTCTTACTTTAAATAATACAGTGTTTGTTGTTTTGTGATTATTATTTCATTGGTCCATATATTTCACGTGTGAACAACAGCACTTAGGAACTTTTCACACCGCCTTATATATGGTTTAAACGCAGTTAGATGCAGTAGAAGCAGGCGTGCGCTGCCCAAAACTCGCGCGTACACGGCTAAGACTTTGCTAACTGTTCAGCCCCTTTCGGGTTTAAAAATTTTATTTTACGGTTACCAAGAAAACTTATGCACTGGATTCGGAAAAAAGAAAACTACGCGCCCGTGAGCAAAATCCTGAAAATAGATATATGAGACACTATTCACGAATATCGCCTGTTCTATTATTTGTAATTTAATAAACCTCTTATTCTAATAAAATTTCTAATCCAACCTACCAGGCAGACAATCATGTAATGCCATCCAACCAGGTAATGTGAACCAGCGAGGCAGACAACCGTGTAATGCCAACTAACCAGGTAATGTGAATCAGGCAGGCAAACAACCATGTAATGTCAACCAACGAGGTGAATCAGCCAGGAAAACTACGGGGTAATATGTGGCAATAAAAATGAAATCGCGAAAAACGTTATTTAAGAAAAACAATGAGTTATCTCGAAAACGGTAAGAGATAGAGCAATTCTGACCTCATTTTCGACCTCTACCCCCTATTCGACCATACGTAAGGTATAACTTCCGGTGTCCTTGACCCCCATGTCACTTTCGAGCAGCAAACCGGAAGTTGGCCTTTATCTCGAAAACGGTAAGAGACAGAGCAAATTTTTGGCCTTGACCTTACCGGTATAGTTAGTAGTATTTAGGAGGATATTCTACATTCAGACATGTGAAAATTGTTAACAAACTGCAATATCATCTACCTTCCGTTTTAAGTTATCATTCCAAGTGGGGCTAATTCGCTGTGCGAATTTCGGTCTGGTTCTTATATAATGTCTAATTTGATAATTGTTACATTTGTTAAAAATGGTTCCATAAAGATCTCTGACAAGACAACAAAGTGATGTCTTATATGAGTGCATTCATCATGTAAATAAGTATTTTTTATTTACTATGATCTTATACATAACAAGTGTAAAATTTGTCTTATATGTGTACTTTGTAGAATTAAACATTATTATAATTATTATTATTAGTCCCCCGCCGCCGCGTAGCACGGAGCGGGGGACTATAGTATTCAGGTCTGTCCGTCTGTCTTGCCGTCCGTCCGTCCGTCTGGCGACACTTGGAAGCACAAATTTGTGCACGCGATATCTCAGCCGCTATTCAAGCCAGGCTTTTGATTTTTGCTACAGTGAAAATATATATATTGAAGCTGTGTGACATTGCATTATTTTTCGATTCGACCAAAAAATGACGAAATGGCAACTTGTTGAAAATAGGTAATGTTTCAGTATTTCAGTTGCCTACTTCTCAACGTTGTGCACGCGATATCTCAGCCGCTATTCAAGCCTGGCTTTTGATTGTTGCTACAGTAAAAATATATATACTGAAGTTCTGCGACGTGGCGTTATTCTTCGATTCGACAAAAAATGACGAAATGGCAACTTGTTGAAATTAGGCAATGTTTTAGTATTTCTGTTGCCTACAGTGCAACTTTGTGCACGCGATATCTCATCCGCTGTTCAAGCCTGGCTTTTGATATTTGCTGCAGTGAAAATACATGTATATTGAAGTAGTGCAGCGCCGCATTATTTTTCGAATCGACCAAAAAATGACGAAATGGCGACTTGTTGAAAATAGGCAATCTTTTAGTATTTCTGTTGCCTAGAGTGCAACTTTGTGTACGCGATTTCTCAGCCGCTATTCAAGCCTGGCTTTTGATATTTGCTGCAGTGAAAATATATATATATTGAAGTTGTGCGACGTCGCATTATTTTTCGATTCGACCAAAAAATGACAAAATGGCGACTTGTTGAAAATAGGCAATGTTTTAGTATTTCTGTTGCCTAGAGTGCAACTTTGTGCACGCGATTTCTCAGCCGCTATTCAAGCCTGGCTTTTGATATTTGCTGCAGTGAAAATATATCTATATTGAAGTTGTGCGACGTCGCATTATTTTTCGATTCGACCAAAAAATGACGAAATGGCGACTTGTTGAAAATAGGCAATGTTTTAGTATTTCTGTTGCCTAGAGTGCAACTTTGTGCACGCGATATCTCAACCGCTATTCAAGCCTGGCTTTTGATTGTTGCTACAGTGAAAATATATATACTGAAGTTCTGCGACGTTGCATTATTTTTCGATTCGTCTAAAAAATGACGAAATTGCGACTTGTTGAAATTGGGCAATGTTTTAGTATTTCTGTTGCCTACAGTGCAACCAACTTTGTGCACGCGATATCTCAGCCGCTGTTCAAGCCTGGCTTTTGATTTTTGCTACAATGAATATATATATATATATATATATATATATATATATATATATATATATATATATATATATATATATATATATATATATATATATATATATATTGAAGTTGTGCGACGTCGCATTATTATAAAGCTGATGAATTGCAAAGAAATTGTGGTTCGTAGTGGGGCCAAGCTTTAAACAAAATGCAGTTAATTCGTCATACGAATTCACGAGCACTTAATCTATCATTTAGAAGATACCGACGTATTTTGAATGAAAATGTTGATAATGTTGGGTTGAGGACATGGAACTCAGGAAATGCGCACTGGTCGATAATTTCAAATGTTGACGTAATCGTGATGCACTGTTGTTCGTGGCGTGTACGCGGTGCCGCTTGGGCAAGGTTGCCATATGTACGCTGTGACAAAAGCGAAATTAGGAAACTCAAGAAGACTGTGGAGAAAAAAGTACACTTCGTTTGGTCTAGATAAACTGATATCATCAACACTGGATTTTACAATGCAGTGCATAATTTCGTTAATATCGTGAGGGAACTAATGGAATATATTGCCGATTTTTTTTTATTTATTCTTTTACAGAAGGAGAATGTTTCGTTGAATGCTCAGAAAGCTGGCGCACAGAAGGCGCAAATAAGGTGTCAATGAAAGGCGCCAAGAAAAAGACGACGTTACTTGTGCCTAAGGAGCCGCCAGCCAACCAGTCAACCAAACGTGACGGACAGCCAACCAATCGTGACGGACAGCCAACCAAGCGTGACGGACAGCCATCCAATCGTGACGGACAGCCAACCAAGCGTGACGGACAGCCAACCGAGCGTGACGGACAGCCAACCAAGCGTGACGGACAGCCATCCAATCGTGAGGGACAGCCAACCAAGCGTGACGGACAGCCAACCGAGCGTGTTGGACAGCCAACCAGAGTGTGACGGACAGCCAACCAGAGTGTGACTGGCAGACAACCAGAGCGTGACGTGTCATGGGAGATCATAGGATTGTCACAGGAGAGTCACAGTTCTAAGTCTCAGCAAAGGTAAATTGTCAGGGAAATCATAGTTCTAATTTCTACTGGATATGAGTTGTCACAAAGCAGTCATAATTTTGGCTTCTCTGCAAACAAACAATAATAAAAATACTAAAATTAAAAAGATAATAATAATGATAAAATAAAAACAATATAATTGACAAAAATCTTACCAGAAATTTGCAGTAACGACAGTGAGTTGATCTTCTACTTTGCATTGCATATACACATAGACGTCTATATATCTTTTATTTAGGCATTATCGGGACCGGATGTCCTTTAAAATAGGCATTAGCGGGACCGCGAAATTATCGGGACCAAAAGCCTGTCTCGATAATTGTGACTTTGGTGCTACATGTCACATATTTGTTGAAAACATTAAATTTTGGTGTTGTTGTTGTATCGAAACATCATTTACACTCCAACATTTTACGAGAGTTTTCCTATTTTGATAGATTTTTAGCTTTATAATTATTTTCTTGTATATATTATATATTGGATGTAATAGGGATTATCGAGACCGCCTTACAATTTTGACCTTTCGCCGAATATCATATATTAAAATATTATTTATTATCCCCAGCCGTCCTACCGGAGGCGGGGGATATAGAAACGCACTGTGTCCGTCCTTCCAATTTTGACCTTTCGCCGAATATCATATATTAAAATATTATTTATTATCCCCAGCCGTCCTACCGGAGGCGGGGGATATAGAAACGCACTGTGTCCGTCCTTCCTTCCGTCCGTCAGTTTTGTTTCCATACGATATCTCCGAAACAAGTGGGCGGATCTAGTTCATATTTGGTATGCCTAACAACCAAGATATCTAGATGTGCCTTTTGGGGGGTTTGGTCGGATCGAAGCCTATCTGGATTTGTATTTGGACTTAGAATCCCCAAATCCGGATCTCAACGTGTACTTTGGTTTCCAGACGATATCTCCGAAACTAGTGACCGGATCCGGTTTATATTTGACATGTGCAACAGCCACGGTACACGTAAGCTGGGGTATTCCTGTCGGTCTGCGGATAGCGTCCGTTAGTTAGTTAGTTCGCTGTAAACTTTGTTTTAAAATGCATCTCCTCCTACAATTTTAATCCGATGTCATGTATTTTTGGTGTGAGGCATCCCTAAGGGGTCGTGCATACGGCTTGTGCTTTTCTAGTCGATCGGGTGATTTTTTAATTTTTGGCGAATTTTAAAAGAAAAAAATAAAAAATGTATCTCCTCCTACATTTTTGACCCGATGTCATTTATTTTTGGTATGAGGCACCCCTATAGGGTCATGCATACGGCTTGTGCTTTTTTAGTCGATCGGACAATTTTTGTATTTTTGGGGATTTTTTTAAGCAAAAATTTTGAAAAAAATGCATCTACTCCTACAATTTTGATTCGATGTCATTTATTTTTGTTGTGAGGATTTCCTAAGCGGTCGTGCATACGGCTTGTGCTTTTTAAGTCGATCGGGAGATTTTTGAATTTTTGCGGGTTTTTTAAAGAAATTTTAAAATGTATCTCCTCTTACATTTTTGATCCGATGTCATTTATTTTTGGTATGAGGCACCCCTGAAGGATCGTGCGTACGGCTTATGCTTTTTTAGTTTGTATTTTTGGGGAATTTTTTAAGCAAAAATTTCGAAAATAATTCAAAATGCATCTACCCCTATAATTTTGATTCGATGTCATTTATTTTTGGTGTGAGTGCATACGGCTTGTGCTGTTTAGTCGATCGGGCAATTTTTGTATTTTTAGGGAGTTTTTGAAGAAAAAAACTTCAAAATGCATTCCCCCCTACAGTTTTTATCCGATTTCATTTATTTTTGCTATGAGGCATCCTTAGGTAGGTCTCGCATACGGCTTGTGCTATTTTACTCGACTTAGGAATTTTTGATTTCGAGGGGAATTTTTGATGAAAATACCTCAAAATCATTTTCTCCTGCAGTTTTGATCAAACATCATTTATTTTGGGGCTGAGGCATGCTTAAGGTGTCGTGAATATGGCCTGTCTTTTTCAGTCGGTGAGAGAATTTTTAAAGAAAAAAATTCAAAATGCATTTCCTCCTATAGTTTTTATCAGATTTCATTTATTTTCGATACGAGCCGTCTCTAGGGGGTCATGCATACGGCTTGTGCTTTTTTGAGTGAATTGGAAAACTTTTGAATTTTTTTTTCGGAATTTTTGAAAAAAAAAATTAAATGAATCTCCTCCTACAGCGCAGAAACGCAAGTTAAATGAACTTGCGCAGTAGTCCAGATTAAGTACTCCGCATCAACACAAGTTAAATTAACATGGGCAATGGCCTGAAATGCGAACCGCGCATCGACGGAAGTTAAATAAACATGCGATCCGATCCAAAATAGGCACCGCACATCAACGCAAGTTAAACAAACATGCGCACTTGTCCGAAAAAAAGAACCACGCATCGACGCAAGTTGAATAGACATGCGCAGTGGTCTGAAATGAGAACCGCGCATCACCGCAAGTTAAATAAACATGCGCAGTGGTCCGAAGAAAGAACCATGCATCGACGCAAGTTGAATAGACATAAGAGTCGGGCATGGACGGGACTTAAATAAACATGCGTTCTGGTCCGAAACGCAAATCGCGCGTCAACGATTAAGTGAACCTGCTCACTTGTCCCAAAAAGCGAACTGCGCATCAACGCAACCTAAAGAAACAGGTATACTGGTCCGAAATGCGAGCCGGATATCAACGCAAATTAAATAAACATGCACACTGGTCCGAATTGCGAACCGCACATAAGCGTAAGTTAAATAAACATTTGTACCGGTCCAAAATAAAAATTAGCACCGATCATCAACACAAGTTAAATTAATATGCGCAATGGTCCAAAATGCGAACCACGCATCAACACAAGTTAAAAAAAAACATGCGCGCTGGTCCGAAATGCGAACCGCACATCAACACAAGCTAAATAAGCAAGCACACTGGACCAAAACAAGCACCTTGCGTCAACGCAAGTTAAATAAACATGGGCACTATTTCGAAATGCGAACTGCCCATTAACGCAACTTAAATAACATGCGCACTATTCAAAATAAGAACTGCGCATCAATGCAACTTAAATAAACATGCGCACTGGTCCGGAATAAGAACCGCGCATCAACTCAAGTTAAAGAAATATGCGCATTGGCCTGAAATAAGAACCGCGCATTGACGCACGTTAAATAAACATACGCAGTGGTTCAAAATGCGAACCACGCGCCAACGTAAGTTAAATAAGCATTTGCACTGGTCTAAAATAAGCACCGCGCATCAACGCAAGTTAAATAAACATGCGCACTTCTCCGAAATTCGAACCGCGGATCAACGCAAGTTAAATAAATATGCGCAGTGGTTCGAAATGCGAACCACGCTCCAATGCAAGTTAAATAAACATTTGCACTGGTCCAAAATAAGCACTGCGCATCAACGCAAGTAAAAAAAACATGCGCACTGGTCCGAAATTCGAACCGCGCATTAACGCAAGTTAAATAAACATGCGTAATAATCCGAAATTCGAACTGCTCATCAACGCAAGTTAAATAAACATGCACACTGGTCCAAAATGCAAACCGCGCACCAACGCAAGTTAAATAAACATAGGCACGCGTCCAAACTAAACACCGTGCATCAACGCAAGTTAAATAAACATGCAAACTGGTCCGAAATGCGAACCGCGTATCAAGGCAACCTAAGAAAACTTGGGCTGTCCGAAATAAGTACCGCTCATCAACGCAAGTAAAAGAAACATGCGCATTGGTATGGAATAAGAACCGCACATCAACACAAGGTAAATAAACATGCGCACTGATCCGAAATAAGAACCGCACATCAACACAAGGTAAATAAACATGCGCACTGATCCGAAATAAGAACCGCACATCAACACAATGTAAATAAAGATGCGCATTGATCCGAAATAAGAACCGCACATCCACATAAGGTAAAAAAAAATAAAAAAACATGGGCACTCGTCAGAAATGCGAACCGCACATCAACGCAAGTTAAATCAACATGTGTACTGTTCCAAAATGGGAACCGCGCATCTACGCAAAATTAAATAAACATGCGCACTTGTCTGAATAAGAACCGCGCATCAAGGCAAGTTACATAAATATGCGCACTGGTCCAAAATGCGAGCGTCGTTTGAAGGTATCTGTGGCATACTATCCAGTCTACCAGAGATACAAAAAATCTGTTTCCCATTTTTCTGGGAAAGAAATCTTTGTATGCATTTATTGGTCTATGTTCTGGTCCGGTGCTAAATTAATTATTGGGCTAGCTCTTTGCCGTCTCATTTTTTTTAAGCCCAATTTTTCAGGAACATTCCCTTGCTCATGCACGCTGGAATTGGTTTTATTGCTTTTCGTAAGCTGGGACTTTGTCCTTGGACAAACTTGTTGTATTCTTCCCCTTGCCGACCCCTTATACAAGAATGCTGTAAAGTGGAATTGAATCTAATAAATGACAATTTATTTCACAAAAAAGAAGTATCATTTTAAACTAATTAACACTTGACAAGCCTTTGGCTTGCAAGGGTTATATGAATTTGTGCCAGCAAAATTCGTTCTTTTTTTCTTCTTGACACTTTTTCCGATGTTTTGTGTCTTCTTCTTCTCTGACACTATGGGCCCTACGACCATGAAACTTGGGACTTATGAAGGGCTTGATCTGAACATGTGCATGTCACTTTTTATTTTCGTCATTGATTTCGTTTTCTTTGTGAAAAAGAGTGTATTTTTTGCAAGTAAATGCGTAGCATATAACGACAGCAGAGAATACACATACACACACTCAATGAGCTTTGTGCGAGCTCTCACTGCGTAAATAGATAAAACGGCGTATGCCTGATCAGTCAATAAAACTTTAAGTCAACAACAGCCAAACACTACTCGGCTTATAAGACGTATTCAAGCTGTGTTTTTTGCAATATATTATTCAAGAAATAACCCTCTGAAGGAAGTATTTTTGCGTTTTAATTTTTGTCAAGTGTTTAACATTTCACTAGCGGAATGAGCTTCTCGTTAATTGATTATATATACAGTCCGACTCACTTAATATGAACACGGTTAATATGAAGTTCGTGTTATATGAAGTGATTTGCTTGGCAATTAAGAATTAAAAAACGAAGGTAATATTTTAGGTTCGTAAATTTTAGATAAATTTCAGTTTCCGTAACAGACGATTTTTTTCTTTTATCGAATTAAGGTAAATTTTCTCGGAAGCTGGAGGAGAAGCAGCGGTTTGGGCCTCATTTTCAAAATGTCCATCATAAAATCTGCAGTGTAAATTGATTGTAGTAATTTCTGCTCAAATAAGGTTAAATTACGATCATGAATAAGTTTTGTAGCAATGTAAATTTTCGCGACAATATAAAGTGTACGATGACACTGTGTACGGTGTGATGACGTGTGAGGGTTGATGGATGTATTTCACTTCATAATGTGACTGCCTCTCTGACAGTAACAAGCAAAGCAGCAGATAGAAGTTGAGATCTATAAATAAACGTGTCTTAATAATGTTCAATAAAATCCCCAGGTAGATGGAAATGGAACCACGTATGGAATACCCGAGCAGTGAGGGAAAATACAAACGACCCTGAAATTAGGTCAAGGTCAAAATAAAAATGTGGAATTACCTCCTGTGGTAGGTAATATGGGAGTAACAGCCGTCCATAGATGGAGAGACGGACGGACAACACCCAAACCTATATAGTTCTCCTCAAAGGCCTTAAGCCCCAGTTGGGACCGAAAAAGAAAAAGAGATTTATGAAGGGTGACTTTCACCTAGCACAATGTCTGGCAATTTGTCTTCTAAAAATTTACACCATGACAAATCTGAACACTTTGCAATATTAAATGCGAACCGTTTTTTATGAATATTTTCTGTGTAATCATCGCTTAAAAACATAAAAATTTTCTTTTTTGGCGATTGGCAAAAAAGAAGCGGAAACAGTTTTTAAATGGCGGCAGTATAAAATTTATTTTGATATCATTTTTTTTTAAACTTGCCCTGGAAGTTATAATCGGATTGCTTTTACATTTTGTTTGAATATTCCGTGGGTAATCCTGCCTAGAAACTTTTTTTTTGGAGGGGGAGGGAGGGGGGAGGAAAAGGTTCCCGAAAGGAGGAAAATTTTCTATATTTATTTTTGCGATCTTACAAGTCTGTTGATGAACTATATCTCGACTGGCCACAGTGCCCCTAAACATTCTTGTTTTGTTTTCTCGTGTGAACAGAACGAGACCCTGGAGCACTACACAGGCTACACGAGCACTACACAGGCTACACGAGCACTACACAGGCTACACGGGCACTACACAGGCTACACGGGCACTACACAGGCTACACGAACACCACAAGGCTACACGAGCACTACACAGGCTACACGAGCACTACACAGGCTACACGGGCACTACACAGGCTACACGAGCACCACAAGGCTACATGAGCACTACACAGGCTATACGGGCACTACACAGGCTACACGAGCACCACACAGGCTACACGAGCACTACACAGGCTATACGAGCACTACACAGGCTACACGAGCACTACACAGGTTACACGGGCACTGCACAGGCTACACGAGCACTACACAGGCTACACGAGCACTACACAGGCTACACGGGCACTACACAGGCTACACGAGCACCACAAGGCTACATGAGCACTACACAGGCTATACGGGCACTACACAGGCTACACGAGCACCACACAGGCTACACGAGCACTACACAGGCTATACGAGCACTACACAGGCTACACGAGCACTACACAGGTTACACGGGCACTACACAGGCTACACCAGCACTACACAGGCTACAGGAGGCAAGACGTGAGTGATCTCGTCCACAGGCTCACATAAAATCATCGCCCGAGCGTCTGACCCACAACTACAGACCATCAGGACCAAGTACAGTCATAAGTGAGTTCTCCCCCTCTATCCTCCCAACCAACCAACCGAGCGCCTAACCCACAACTACAGACAATCAGGACCAAGTACAGTCATAAGTGAGTGCTTCCCCTCTCTCCTCCCAATTAACAAACCACAAAGTAAATAAATTAAAGAAATGAAGCCAATAAAATGTTAAATAATCTCCATGAAATGCCGTCGTGTGATTTTGCGGCAAATGTCACTATTCATAAGTTTTCCAGCTCCCGTATCCCCTCTTTGAATGTTGACTGCCTTTGCTTCTACGGATTCATAGTATTATTGTTATAAGAAATCTCAGTATTATTATAATTGCTGTTAGTATTATTATTGGCATCATTAGTACTATTATTATTACTGTTATTTTTGGTAATAGTATTACCATGTTTGTCATTATTATTAGAATTAGTGTTGCTATTATTATTATTATTATTATTATTATTATTGTTATAGTAAAAATCATTTTGATTTTGCAGAGTGTTTCGTGATGTAGCCCTTATAAGACGTTAAGGAAAGCTTATAGAATATCTACAGCGAACAGCCCCATCAAAGTGATCGTAAGTTCTGTGCATTGGCACTGACTCCGACATCAATGTGTTTGGGAAATTGTAAAAACGTGCAGGCGTGCAGTGTGAATGCAAAGAGCAGGTTGGAAGGAGCAAATTGTCTGATTGAGGATCATGCAGCGTGCAATATTGGTCGTTCATTAATACTCAGGAGTGAACTTGTTTCGCAAGCGGTCTCCCCAGTCCCCAGTGCTTTGTTCAATGGCAGGTTAATCATCAACCAGAATCGATTTGTTTGCTTTTTTTCCTCATGTTATGCGTTGTCAAAGTGACAGTGCAACATTCTTTCCTATAGTGTTGTCACACAAAATAACAACTAAAATGTGGGGAAGGGTGTGGGGGTGGGGAGGGTGGGGGGGGGGGGACTCGGGTGGAGGGAGTGGGTGTTCGTTGCTCCATTATCGGATTTGTAGGTCTCATGTTAAATCTGGCAGTTTCAGCACAAATGAAAGGTGTGACGTCTTTTTTGTTAACCTCTATAGCTTTTACAAGAATTATGAAGTGACGTATATTTTTTGGCCGGTGGTATTTGAGTCCATCAACTTAGGGCTCAGTCTTCGTTAAATATATGTATTTTACGATGTATTTTTCATACACCATTTTATACGGTTTTACATATTTTTTAATGTTCTATGGATTGGTCTTAGATTTTACTCAATGTTTTTTTTATTAAATTAAATTTATTAAACCATTTCTGGTTTGTGTGTGTGTAGAATTTATTGTTCACAAATAGAAAAGGTTGCAAAATAAAGATTGCGTGAGACATGCATATAGGCTTTTGCTAATGCAAGTAATATACTACAGGATTGGTTACTTTGTTTGGTGTTTTAACTGAACACGTGGTTTAAATTAGTAGTTTGATATTGGTTCAGGTAGAGTACCAGTGTTTAGAAAAATGTAAATAAATAGTAGAGTAATAATCGATTTCATGTCCGATTTTCGGGATTCTAAAAACAACACATAATGGCATGTATCATGATGATTGCTCCGATATCGTTAATCCGTCCTTTATTTTGTCACAATTTATTTTGTTATGAAAGACAGAACTCATTTCAATTGTTTTAGCATTTCTCCGGTATATGAAGTACAACTGACCTAACATGTCGGTGTAATTAAGTGTTCCGATTTATATGAAATTAGAAAACAAAACAATCGTATTTATGGTCCCAATAGGTAGATTGTTTTAAATCTGTCGGTGGAACAAGGAAGTATTATTTTGTTATTATTCACTGCCATAGTACAAGTTACTGCTGTTGTAAAAAAAGTCACTGCTAAAGTTTACTTCTGGTTATGTAACGTTGTGCATATAAACGGTATTGTGGTGTGTAAAACTGTAGAGTTAAAATGTCTGTCGATCGACAATATCAAGCTCTAATACAATGACAGTCGTTGCTGAGGTTTTCCCGTCTGCGTATGAAGTCATTCATATCAAGAGAATTATGGTGTGTAAAACTGCAGAGTTTAAGTGTTCTGTCCAATGCTGTTTTTAGCCCAGTTGGCTTTTCAGCCAACAGGAATATACAGATGGGGGCAAGTGTCGTCCGTCCGTCTGTCCGTCCGTCTGTCCGTCTGTCACGCTTCAGTCTCACACGCCTACAGGCCACATTAATATATAGATTCGTTTCAAATTTTGTACACGGCTTCTCTGGACCCTTCCGCAGTGCAGTGATCAAGAATTTTCCGGATCGGAAAAAATTGACAAAATGGCAGACTTTTGAAACTCGGCACTGGACTTAGCGTATATACAGCAGTCTCACGCGCCTACAGGCCACATTAGTACATGGATTCGTTTCAAATTTTGTACACGGCTTTTCTGGACCCTTCCGCAGTGCAGTGACCAAGAATTTTCTGGAACGGGAAAAATTGACAAAATGGCGGACTTTTGAAAATTGGCACTGGACTTAGCGTATATACAGCAATCTCACCCGCCTACAGGCCACATTACTAGATGAATAGACAGATTCGTTTCATATTTTGTACACGGCTTCTCTGGACCCTTCCACAGTGCAGTGATCAAGAATTTTTCGGATTGGGCAAAAATTTACAAAATGGCGGACTTTTAAAAATTGGCACTGGACTTAGCGTATATGCGGCAGTCTCACGCGCCTGCAGGCCACAAAAATCGATGGATTCGTTTGAAATTCTGCACATGGGTTCCCTGGGACCTTCCGCAGTGTAGTGATCAAGAATTTTCCGGATGGCACTTTACAAAATGGCGGATTTTTCAAAATCGGCGCTATACTTAGCGTACCTACGACAGTCTCACGCGCCTACTGGTTAATCGATTGATTCGTTTAAATGTTAGACACTACGTCTACCTATCCTTCCACTTTTGAATTTTGCGTAGTCAACACGCAGCAGCCTTACACAAACCATATCCTCCACGGGGGATAGACGTAGAGTAAGGTGGGGCAAGACGCCCATGCGGGATTGAAGGCCCACTCAACGTTATTTTGAAATGTGTTACTTTTTTTCACTCAGAATCAAAACTGATCGAAGCGCCACATGACGAAAGCACATGTAATCTAAGTAAAACCACAACAGTGGCACAATGTTGCAAGTAAAGACATTATTTAATTTTAGGGGGTCAATTTAATAAGAATCAGAATTTTTTGGGAAGCCATAGAAGTTTTTATAGGTTACAGATTTTAGGGTAATATCATGAAATTGATAAGTGGCCTTGCTGTTTCTAAAAACATAAGAGAGTGTAACCGATGATAGGCGATAGTAATTTTTTGAGATGATATTCACTTTGTACCATTCGGGGGCATCCGTGGGCCTTTTGCCCCAGGTATGGGGCAAAAGGCCCACTAAGGGGAAAAAGTTTTTGTTCAGTTTTTCATGAAAAGTAAAAAAATTTAGTAACTGATTCACTACTGTGGAGGTAGAGGGATTTGAGGTCGAACACCAACCAAAAGATAAGGAACGTATCTCAACTCAATAAAATTTTATAGGAAACCTCTTGCCCCACCTTACTCTACTCCTCGTTTTTTATGTTTCTCAAATCAACTGGAACATTTTGTTTTTGTGCAGTCTGTGTGTGTAGTGTGTGTGTGTGTCTGTTGGAGACACCTGCCTTGTTGAGACCATTACTCCAGAACGAAACGCCAGATCAGCTTCAAACTTGGTGGCATTATGCTTTGGGTTGGTCCGACCTTTGGGATTGTATTTGACCTAAATTGGACAACGCGTGACATCATATACTGTCAAAATGTGACGATTGTGTCATTACTGTAAATGCAGAACGAAACGTCGGATTTGGCTTCAAACGTGGTAGGATGATAGTTTGGGTGGGACCGATGGTTCACAATATATTGCTCTATATATAGAGCAACTTTGTTAACCGGATAATTTTGGAAAGACAAGTTGGATCAGCTTCAAACTTGGTGGGAATATGTCTTGGTGGGTCAGCCGGCTGGGATTGTATTTGGCGCATATTGGACATCGCGTGAAGTTATAGGACGTCAAAACGCAGAGTATGGTAGAATGTTTTTCTGTGCCGTGTTTTTTTTTCGTTTTTACACGCCTTTACAGGAGTAACTATTGATTTTACCCGAGAGACAGCAGGTGTTTTACTGCCAAGCTGTGCCATATATGGGAGCGGTTATGTAAAAGTAGCGCTTTTAATATGTCCATTTCGGCACAAATATGTCCCGTATACCCCCCTTCTCAGACCCCCCCGCCCTCCCCACCGAGGTGAGTCATCTACTATGCAGTTATGAAGGATGTGTTTCTTTTGTTTTTGGTTGATGAGAATTTACGAAAATAAGGTATAACATCCCCAATGAAATAGGTAATTGATACAGCGACCACCTCCCAGACCCGGATAAAAAGAAGCTACAGTAAAACCTGTTTGTAGCGACCACCTCCCAGGCCCGGACTAAAAGAGGCTACAGTAAAACCTGTTTGTAGCGACCACCTTCCAGACCCGGATAAAAAGAGGCTACAGTAATACCGCCTTTCAGAGTAAGAAAATACGTAATCACATGTGTTCTGAGGGTTGTGAGGGTTAGATCAAGGCGCCCGTGCAAAGCTGGTCAGAAGAACCCGTTCTGCATTTGTGCTGTCTGTGTTTACTGTTTAGTGGCTGCGAGGCAAACGGTGCACAGACGAGAGCAAGGCCGGGGACATGGACGACCTTGAGCAGAGCACGTTCGCCATGGTCTGCAAGTATGCCGTCATTTCGCTGGCGTCACTCAACATCCTGCGAGAGGCAAGTCCTGCCCCTTGCCCCATCTTCCCCTCCCCCCCCCCCCCCCCTTCGCTGTAACGCCAAGAAGTGGTCAAACTGGGCCTTAAAACAGCCACATGGGTAGGTTGTGGGGTCGTGGGGTTCTTGTCACAATTGCAAGAGAGAGGCGGAGATTCTGACAATTTGGTCACCCGACCCTCCCTCCCCCTCCCCCTCATCTTCCCCCTCTACAACAGTTTGAAATGTGAATTTGAAAAAGAGAAAAAAAATAGCCCTAAAAACTTGAAATCTTTCAAGCTATTGTTAATGTATTTACAAATGAAGTGGTTGGACCAGTCACGAGCTTGAAATGTCACTATGAGGCCAGTCCTAACATTTTAGATAATCCAGCTCCTGAACTCGAGGCTCAACTATTTCGACTTTGAGAACCTGATCGAGTGGATCGCGTACATAGCGTCGTTGCTATTGGTGATAGACTGGAGCGGTTGCCAGGTCAACAACAGCTGAGTCAGAGAGGTAAATTCTTTCTTTCACGGGATCTGTTATGATATAACCCTACACTGTGTGAAATCTTTCTTTTCGCTTAAAGAGATTAATTTGGTACAAAACTTTAAAATGTTCTATAAACTAGAGTTTAGTACGTGATATAAATTGTCCGCTTTCATGCTCGTTATGTTTGTTAACAGGGTGTCCAAAATCAGGAGAATTTATGGAAAATCGGATTCCATACAGGGAAAATCAAGGAAAACTCGGGGAATTTCATTTTTCATCAGGGAAAAATCAGGGATTTTTTTTTAGCCCAGCTTACGTTACACGTAAGTTGGGGTATTCCTATAGGTCTGCGGATGGCGTCCGTTAGTTAGTTAGTTAGTTAGTTAGTTCGCTGTAAACTTTGTTTCAAAATGCATCTCCTCCTACAATTTTGATCCGATGTCATTTATTTTTGGTGTGAGGCATCCCTAAGGGGTCGTGCATACGGCTTGTGCTTTTCTAGTCGATCGGGTGATTTTTGAATTTTTGGCGAATTTTTAAAGAAAAAAATTAAAAATGTATCTCCTCCTACATTTTTGACCCGATGTCATTTATTTTTGGTATGAGGCACCCCTAAAGGGTCGTGCATATGGCTTGTACTTTTTTTAGTCGATCGGGCAATTTTTGTATTTTTGGGGATTTTTTTAAGCAAAAATTTTGAGAAAAATGCATCTACTCCTACAATTTTGATTCGATGTCATTTATTTTTGGTGTGAGGATTTGCTAATCGGTCAAGCATACGGCTTGTGCTTTTTTTAGTCGATCGGGTGATTTTTGAATTTTTGAGGATTTTTTAAAGAAATTTTAAAATGTATCTCCTCTTACATTTTTGACCAGATGTCATTTATTTTTGGTATGAGGCACCCCTAAAGGGTCGTGCATACGGCTTATGCTTTTTTAGTTTGTATTTTTGGGGAATTTTTTAATCAAAAATTTCGAAAATAATTCAAAATGCATCTACCCCTACAATTTTGATTTGATGTCATTTATTTTTGGTGTGAGTGCATACGGCTTGTGGTTTTTAGTCGATCGGACAATTTTTGTATTTTTAGGGAGTTTTTGAAGAAAAAAACTTCAAAATGCATTTCCCCCTACAGTTTTGAACCTTTTTGAGTCGATGAGAGAATTTTTGAAGAAAAAAATTCAAAATGCATTTCCTCCTACAGTTTTTATCAGATTTCATTTATTTTCGATATGAGCCGTCTCTAGGGGGTCAGGCATACGGCTTGTGCTTTTTGAGTGAATTTGAAAATTTTTGATTTTTTTTCGGAATTTTTGAAAAAAAAAATTAAATGAATCTCCTCCTACAGCGCATAAACGCAAGTTAAATGAACTTGCGCAGTAGTCAGATTTAACAACCGCACATCGACGCAAGTTAAAGAAACATTCGCAGTAGTCCAAATTAAGTACTCCGCATCGACGGAAGATAAATAAAGATGCGAACTGGTCCAAAATAAGCACCGCGCATCAACGCAAGTTAAGTAAACATGCGCACTGGTCCGTAAAAAGAACTACGCGTCTACGTAAGTTGAAAAGACATGCGCAGTGGTCCGAAATGCGAACCAAACATCAACGCAGCCTAAAGAAACATGCGCACTGGTCCGAAATGCGAACCGCACATCGAGGCAAGTTCAATAAACATGCGCAGTGGTCCGAAATGCGAACCGCGCATCAACGCAAGTTAAATAAATATGCGCACTGGTCCGAAAAAAGAACCGCGCATGGACGCAACCCATAGAAACATGCGGACTGGTCTGAAATGAGAACCACGCATCAACACAAGTTAAATAAACATGGGCAATGGCCTGAAATGCGAACCGCGCATCGACGGAAGTTAAATAAACATGCGATCCGGTCCAAAATAAGCACCGCACATCAATGCAAGTTAAACAAACATGCGCACTTGTCCGAAAAAAACCACGCATCGACGCAAGTTGAATAGACATGCGCAGTGGTCTGAAATGAGAACCGCGCATCAACGCAAGTTAAATAAACATGCGCAATGATCCGAAGAAAGAACCGTGAATCGACGCAAGTTGAATAGACATAAGAGTCGGGCATCGACGGGACTTGAATAAGCATGCGTTCTGGTCCGAAATGTAAATCGCGCGTCAACGCAAGTTAAATGAACCTGTTCACTGGTCCCAAAATACGAACCGCGTATCAACGCAACCTGAAGAAACAGATATAGTGGTCCGAAATGCGAACCGCACATCAGCGCAAGTTAAATAAGCATTTGCACCGGTCCAAAATAAGTACCGATCATCAACACAAGTTAAATAAATATGCGCAATTGTCCAAAATGCGAACCATGCATCAACACAAGTTAAAAAAAATATGCGCGCTGGTCCGAAATGCGAACCGCACATCAACACAAGCTAAATAAGCAAGCACACTGGACCAAAATAAGCACCGTGCATCAACGCAAGTTAAATAAACATGGGCACTATTTCGAAATGCGAACTGTCCATTAACGCAACTTAAATAATATGCGCATTATTCAAAATAAGATTTGCTCATCAACGCAACTTAAATAAACATGCGCACTGGTCCAGAATAAGAACCGCGCATCAACTCAAGTTAAAGAAATATGCGCGTTGGCCTGAAATAAGAACCGCGCATCGACACACGTTAAATAAACATACGCAGTGGTTCGAAATGCGAACCACGCGCCAACGTAAGTTAAATAAACATTTGCACTGGTCTAAAATAAGCACCGCGCGTCAACGCAAGTTAAATAAACATGCGCACGTCTCCAAAATTCGAACGGCGCATCAACGCAAGTTAAATAAACATGCGCACTGGTCCAAAATAAGCACTGCGCATCAACGCAAGTTAAATAAACATGCGCACTTCTCCGAAATTCGAACCGCGCACCAACGCAAGTTAAATAAACATGCGCAGTGGTTCGAAATGCGAACCACGCTCCAACGCAAGTTAAATAAACATGCGCACTGGTCCAAAATAAGCACTGCGCATCAACGCAAGTTAAATAAACATGCGCACTTCTCCGAAATTCGAACCGCGCGTTAACGCAAGTTAAATAAACATGCGTAATGGTCCAAAATTCGAACTGATCATCAAGTTGAATAAACATGCACACTGGTGCAAAATGCAAACCGCGCACCAACGGAAGTTAAATAAACATATGCGCACGTCCAAAATCAGCACCGTGCATCAACGCAAGTTAAATAAACACGCAAACTGGTCCGAAATGCGAGCCGCGCATCAAGGCAACCTAAGGAAACTTGGGCTGTCCAAAATAAGTACCGCTCATCAACGCAAGTAAAATAAACATGCGCACTGATCCGAAATAAGAACCGCACATCAACACAAGGTAAATAAACATGCGCACTGATCCGAAATAAGAACCGCTCATCAACTCAATGTAAATAAACATGCGCATTGATCCGAAATAAGAACCGCACATCAACACAAGGTAAATAAACATGCGCACTGATCCGAAATAAGAACCGCACATCCACACAAGGAAAAAAAAACATAGGCGCTCGTCCGAAATGCGAACCGCACATCAACGCAAGTTAAATAAACAAGTGCACTGTTCCAAAATGAGAGCCGCGCATCTACGCAAAATTAAATAAACATGCGCACTTGTCTGAATAAGAACCGCGCATCAAGGCAAGATACATGAATGTGCGCACTGGTCCGAAATGCGAGCGTTGTTTGAAGGTATCTGTGGCAGACTATCCAGTCTACCAGAGATACAAAAAATCTGTTTCCCATTTTTCTGGGAAAGAAATCTTTGTACGCATTTATCGGTCTATGTTCTGGTCCAGTGCTAAATTATTTATTGAGCTAGCTCTTTGCCGTCTCATCTTTTGAAGCCCAATATTTCAGAAAAATTCCTTTGCTCATGCACGCCGGAATTGGTCTTATTGCTTTTCGGAAGCTGGGACTTTGTCCTTGGACACACTTGTTTTTTTGATGAGTTGGGATCATTTTTTATTAAACAGAATATTGATTTTAACATTTTTCGGGATGACAAATATAATGCAAATGAATGTCATCTTATGGCTAGTGATAATTTCTGGTGTACAATTTGCTTTACATTATAAGATATGAACACGACATTGGTCTTTCGCTGATTTTATTTCGGTGGCACTGTGGCATACATCTGTTTTGCCATTGTTGGTACAGTGAGTTTGCTGTTAATCAGTTAACTATTGACGTCAGATGAACATTATATTACCATATATATATATATATATATATATATATATATATATATATATATATATATATATATATATATATATATATATATATATATATATATATATATATATATATATATATATATATATTCTGTTGTTACAGCAAACTGTCAAATTTTCAGGCTCTAAAATAAGGCAGATTACAATCTGCCTAAAAATTTTAGGCAGATTACAATGTGCCTGGTCGAACCAGGAATTTTACAATCTGCCTGCACACATAATTTTGCCTCGTCACAGTTAGTCGGTGGTTTGTCAAAAACTTGTCAACTGATTGTCGGTTTGACAAGTTTGACCTCCTCAGGGTCTTGACGAGTTTCTGACCAATTGACCCTTGTCACACCATGACAAACACTTGTCGCAAACTTTTCAGAAACTTGTCACAAATTTGTCAAGTATTGCGTCACCATGACGTCACATCCTTTTCAAAACAACTGAAAACACGCGGACATTCTTTTTGAGATTTCTTAGGTTTTAATGAGTATTACTAGAAGTTACAAATTATCACGTCTTAAAAATACAATTAATGGATAAACCACAATGTAAGTGCACGAATCACATTCTTCGCATGTTTTGAAATAAGTTGCACACATAATTTTGCCTCGTCACACTTTGTCAGTAGTTTGTCAAGAACTTGTCAGTTGATTGTCAGTTTGACAAGTTTGGCCTCGTCAGGGTCTTGACGAGTTTCTGACCAATGCTTCGTCACACATTGACAAACACTTGTCGCTATCTTGTCAGAAACTTGTCACAAATTTGTCAAGTATTGCGTCACCATGACGTCACATCCTTTGCAAAACAAGTGAAAACACGCGGACATCCTTTTTGAGATTTCTTTGGTTTTAATGAATATTACTAGAAGTTTCAAATTACCACGTCTTAAAAACATGTTTATTGGATAAACCATGATGTAAGTGCACACATCATATTCTCTGCATGTTTTGAAATAAGTTATGATGTTTGTAAAATGCTTGTGAAATTTGTGAAAATTGTATTATCGCCCAATGTTGCAATGAATAATATATATTGTGTACTTACTGGCACGTAATTAAACAGGGTGAATGGATTCGATTATTTTAGTGTTTAATATAACAAAACCTGATGGTATAACTATCAAAATAACAAATGATGGTATTAATATCAAAATCTGCAGCTTATGCGTTCGCAAGTAAACCGCCATGTGTAATATATTATATATTACAATACTGCAAAACTCGTCAACAGCTTGTCATAAAATTGTCGAAACCTGTCACAACTTCGTCAACCTGACCAATTTGATATGAAAGGACTGCCCTGGGAATTTCATGCCTTACAATGCTTCCGCCTCTAAAGCTTAATCTTTTAGAAAGAAACCCCATTCAGTCGTCATTTCAGAAATCAGTAAATAAATAATATCAGTTAATAAAAAGAAAATATAAGAATTTTTTCGATATTATATTACATCAAAAATCAGCTATCGAAAGAAAAAAAAACCCAGTTTCTCACAATATCATTATGTTATTCGTGACTTCATCAAAATTATCAAATGGCACATTCAAATTTATTGGAGTTAATTTTCAAAACACTTCTATTATTTTCGTCGGACTGCTTTCAATTTATTATGAATGTTACCAAGGAAGTCCTCTCTTGAAAATATGCCTTTTGATTATTTTCAATTTTTTTTCGAGTTATTTTCAAAATGTTTTGGCTTCCATTTTAGTCCGAATGGTTCTCAGGTGAATCTTTGTTTAAAGAAATACTTGTTGAGTACTTGGATAATTGTCCCAAAAAGTTGGCTCAATGGATCCTCAGTAAGAAGGATACCTTTCTGTGCCTTTTCTGCCTTATCTGCTGATGTAAGTACACTTTAGGTATGGCCCTATACAGTGAAAGAGGCAAGGGGGTTAGTGTTGAGATCCGTGCCGACATTAGATGGAAGGGGGGGGGGGGCGGTTATCAAAAACAATGAAATAGGGAATTGGCGATGTGGCGACCACCTTTCAGATGTTTCGGATCAAAATAACAGGGCATAACTCATCACGAGCGACAACCTTCAAGATCCGGATAAAAAGACAGGCAAACCTGTTTTAGCCACCCCCTTCCAGAATCAGATGAAAAGACAAACAGTAAGACCTGCTTGTCGTGACCCGGATGAAAAAGACAGTGAAATCTTTTACAGTGACCACCTTCCAGATCCGGATAAAAAAGACGTAGAGTATAAGCTCAGTTTATAGTCGCATATTCCACATGGCTTAAAATATGTTCCCATATTCATTTATATTATATAAGAAAATAATCTTAATTTTGAAAAAGTACAAAATTGTAAAAGTTCGTAAACAGGAGAGGCAGGCGGTGGAAAAGGATGGCAGGGGAGGAGGGCAGGGATGGGCTAACATTTGTTTTTGTTGACAAAACATAAAAAACAATGATCGTCGACTGCCTAATAAAAGAGTTTGACATGTTCGGGTATTCTGATGTTGGTGTGCACTGGCCACTCTAGTATAATTAGATATTTATGTTTGGGGCTAGTAACAATGTCCCTGAACATTCTTATTATACTTGATTAACTTGAACTTGGCTGGCCACAATGTCCTTAGACAATGGTGTTAATTTAAATGTTTTCAAATCGTAATTATTTTGTTTAATATCCTTTATTCGGGTAGTTCGTCAATCACTTGTCAAAGATATCTTGATGAATTTGTGACAAGATATTGACAAACTACAAATTAGGATTTGACAAATACATGACAAGAAAATGACAAGCCAGTGACAAAGACAAATTTTTGACAAATTTACATTGTTGAGTTAGGCATCGTCGGGTTGACGAGCTTAGGGTCGTCAATCAATTTGACGAAGTATTGACGAATTTCTGACAAATTGACAAGTTCGAAATGACGAGTTTCTGACGAGTTATTGACAAATTAATAGCATGACGAATTAATGACAAGCTGTAAACTGACGAATTAATGACAAATTTATGACAAAGTGTTGACAAATTTTTGATTCGAATTCGTTGAATTGGGCATCGTCAAATGGACAAGGCAAATTAGTCATTCTCTTGTCAGTTCGACAACTTTTCGACAAATTTTTGACAAAGACATATTATGTGTGTGTGATGTTTGTAAAATGCTTGTGAAATTTGTGAAAATTATATTATCGCCCAATATTCCGATGAATCATGTTTGCTTTGTACTTGTTGACATTTAATCGAAAAGGAGTGAATGGATTCGATTATTTTAATGTTTAATATAACAAAACCTGATGGCATAACTATCAGAATCTATAGCATACGTGTGCATCAGTAAACCACCATGTGCAATATATCATATATTACAATATTGCAAAACTTGTCAGAAACTTGTCATAAAAATGTCAGAAATTTGTCATTAGTTTGTCAAGCTGACCATTTTGATGGAAACGACTGACCTGGGAATTTCAGGCCCCACGATGTTTCCGCCTCCAAAACTCATTCATTTAAAGAAGTCAAAAAGAAACCTACTTCAGCCTTTACTTCAGAAATCACTAAATAAACTCGACCGAAATTCGCACTGCGAATTAGACCCCATTTGGAATGGTAACTTAAAACGAAAGTTAGATGATATTGCTATTTGTTAACAATTTTCAAATGTCTGAATGTAGAACATCCTCCTAAATACTACCAACTATACCGGTAAGGTCAAGGTCAAAAATTTTTATCAGGTGCACCAGTTCAGGTGACCCTCCATACATCTGCCAAGTTTGGAGGAGATGTCTGGAAACCGATTGCTCTATCTCTTACCGTTTTCGAGATAAAGGCCAACTTCCGGTATGAGGCTCGAAAGTGACCTGGGGGTCAAGGTCACCGGAAGTTATAACTTACTTAACGTCGTATAGGGGGTGGAGCTCTAAAATGAGGTCAAAATTGCTCTATCTCTTACCGTTTTCGAGATAAATCATTGTTTTTCTTAAATAACGTTTCTCGCGATTTGACCATCAAGATCAAGGTCAAAAAATTTTAACGGGTGCGTTAGATCACATCGTCCTTCATATATGTGCCAAGTGAAGGGGGGTGACGGTTATGAAAAATGAAATAGGGAATTGGTGATTATCGACCATCTTTCAGATCCGAATAAAAAAGACTAGGGTAAACCCCATTACTAGCGACAAAAAAAAAACCTTGAAGATCCGGATAAAAAAACGTACAGTAAAACCTGTTTTTTACCTCCAACCCCCCCCCCCCCACCCTCTCCCGCCCTTCAGAAAGGTTTTGTGTTGCTCAATTTCTGGTCATATATATATATATATATATATATATATATATATATATATATATATATATATATATATATATATATATATATATATATATATATATATTTATCCATATTTATATATATCCATCATTATTTATATAAGACAAGAGTCTCAAATCTGAAAAAGTACGAAATTGTTAAAAAAAATGTAAACAAGAACAAGAGAGGCAAGCGGTAGAAAAAATGGCAGGGAAGGGGGGGGGGGGCAACATTTGTTGTTGGTTTATTTTTTTTTGCCAAAAACAAACTTCAATAACTGCCTAATAAAAAATGTTTCACATGTTCGGGTATTCTGATGTTGGTTAGAACTGGCCAATCTAGCAGGATTAGATATTAATGTTTGGGGCTGGTAAAAATATTCCTTAATATTCTTATTATACTTCATTAACTAAAATTTGGCTGGCTACAATGTCCTTAGACAATGGTGTTTATTTAAACGTTTTCAAATCGTAATAATTTTCTTTATTCGGAGAGTTCGTCAATCACTTGTCAAAGATATTTTGACGAATTTGTGACAAGATATTGACAAACTGCAAATTAGGATTTGACAAGTATATGACAAGAAAATGACAAGCCTGTGACAAAGACAAGTGTTTGACAAATTTACATTGTTGAGTTAGGCATCGTCAGGTTGACGAGTGTAGGATCGTCAATCAATTTGACGAAGTTTTGACGAACTTGTGACAAACTGACAAGTTCGAACTGACGAGTTTCTGACAAATTTATGACAAAGTGTGCACAAATTTTTGATTGGAATTCGTTGAATTGGGCATCGTCAAATCGACAAGGCAAATTAGTCAGTCTCTTGTCAATTCGACAACTTTTCGACAAATTCCTGACAAAGGCATATTATGTGTGTGAAATTTGAAGGCAGATTATAATCTGCCTGATTTGACAGTTTGCCTGTAACACACACACACACACATATATATATATATATATATATATATATATATATATATATATATATATATATATATATATATATATATATATATATATATATATATATATATATATATATATATATATATATATTTATAAACCATATCGCGTATTCTAATAATAGAAATTCCGAGGTAAATTGTTAGATTATCCGTAATATTAGATAAGCCGAACTTCCGGTTTTAGAGGAACCCAGGAATACCCTTACGGAGAAAGATAAATAAAACAACAAATTACCCATTTCAGCTCTTAGTAACGATATCCAGCGTAGTAGCATTTAAGCAAGAGCTTCTGATAAGCAGCAACGTAATATCTATTATTCTAAACTTATTAGAATAGCCGGTGCTGAACCCATATTTTTCCCCGATTTTGTATTAAAATAGCCGGTTTATTATGATAAGGGATATTAGATTAAGCGGTGATATTAACCATTAGTGGCTATGGAGAGGAATCGGGAATTCGAAAATTTATTAAATTAGTCGGTTTATTAGATTAATCAATGTTAGAATACGCGATATGGTCTGTATATATGACATTCGTGTTTTGAAAAATCAGGGATTTTGAAATGCGAAATTACTTGAACACCCTGGTTGAAACACTTGATTGTGTTATAGATGTGGCAGTGGCAGCTGAAGTCAGTGACCATCCTGCTGGCGTGGCTCGAGCTCCTCATTCGCAAGATCCCGCGCTTCGGCATCTTCGTCGCCATGTTCACGGACATCTTCTGGACTTTCTTACAGTTCTTACCGGTCTTCTTCCTCTTCATCGTCGCCTTTGGGCTGACCTTCTTTGTGCTTTTTGGCAATCAGGTATCGTTTTCAGTCGCTGAAATGATAGTAAGCTGCAGTTTTCCACACCCTTCAAAGAACTGAAACTCCTTCAGAAAATCCTGGTCTAGCACCTGTAAGTGTCAAAGCAATAGCAAACCCATATTTACTACAAACAGTACATCCAATACCTTGTTAAACATTGAAAAAAAAGCTGACGCAACCTTTGCATAAAATTGTAGTAACCGTGCAGAGTTGCTCTAGGTGTCCGGGTGCTCTGTTTGAAATTTAATTCCAGGGCAGATAGTTTCGTTTATAGGTTAAAAATTGAAGTTCCAAAGGTGTTTGTTCGTTTAATTGCTGACGCGCATTTCATTGACCCAGGAGCGGTTCGCGCGGATGGAGTGGTCGCTCTTATCCACCTTCGTGATGATAGGAGAACTGGAGTACACGGATCTCTTCTTTGGGGATTCCGGACTGACCAAGGACACGGCAGAATATTTTGAAAGAACCGTGTATTATGAGGTACGCTGCTTTTTTCATATACATAAATATATGTATATGTATCACTGTTTCCCTGTTAAGTGTTTAGAAGGTAGATATTCATCTTGATAGTATGCGACCCAAATCGTCCACTCAATAAAGCCCCCTCGTTGCTGCAAAGTAGGAACAAAGTGCCCCAGGTACGAAAACGTGGGTAAAAGGGTTACGGTTGCGCTAAGAGTCGTACATACATTAGATGGCTGGGGGTGGGGTGTGGGATATGACGGTTAGCCCCCCCCCAAAAAAAAAACAAATTCAGACCAACTTCACGACCTAAATATAAAGATGTAAGTAAGACCTGTTTGTCGTGGCTCCTTCAACATTCGGCTGAAAAGATGTACGGTAAAATCTGCCTGTCTTGACCTACAGTAAAACTGGTGTAGTGACTAACTTCCAGACCCGGATAAAAATTAAGGACGTACAGTAAAACTCGTTTAAACGACCACCCTTCAGACTCGGATGCAGTAAATCGGTTTTTGTAACTACGATCTGTTTGTTTATTTTTGATTTTTTGACTATGAATTATTTTTGCAGGTTGGGATATTTTATTTCAGTAAGAAGTTAAAAAGGAAAACATTATTGAAGAATTTTTAGTCAGGGAAACTTTTGTTTTTTGCTTAGAAAAACAAGAAACTAAATTGGTGTCGATTGAAAGTGTGTTATATAAGTCTGTACTCTTATGTTTTGTGTGCACTGGCCGCTCTAGTTCTTAGTTGCAATGGTAACTGCAGACTTACTTTGGTTCAGTACCGAGAAATTCGCATTAATTCGCAGAAAAGCAGAATAAAATGTAATAAAACACACAGAAGCATGTTTTGGTAAAACTGCAAAAAACCAAGACGATCGCTAACTTGTTCAGTTGTAAAGAAAAGCAAAGAAAACCATACTAATTTATAGTAAGGCGTACTCATTCTAGCATAAGCAAACTGCTTTTGTGCGGACGTTTCGTGCGAGAGGGCATAAAATTTCATTGGACCAGTCCTTCGGCGAAATAAAAGTTGACGAAACCATCAGAATTTATTGACAACCAATAACAACATAAACCAGTGTCAACACAAATAGTAAGAAATGGAATAAAAAATGCAAAAAAAGATGTGCAAATTGTTAAATAATAAATTAGACGACTACGCTTGTGTAACATGTCGCCCTCACTTGGTCCAAGGAACGTTTCTCACTTGTGTAAAAGTGCAGCATATCACCCTCCGCGTGGTTCAAGGAATGTTTCTGACTTGTATAAAAGTGCAGCATATCACCTTCCGTGTCTCAGTTTCTCACGTGGCACCACAAGTTTTCACCATGCACCCAAACCTGAACACCACCCTAACCTGAACACAAAATGTCAGTCAATCAGTCAGTTCGTGAGTTTATTTTCTGAAAAATTAACAACCAAAAGCTATGCAAGGTACAAATTATCAGGATCTTATAACGATCAGAAATGGGAGCAAGCAAAAGCAAACGCTTGTAAAAGTGCTTGTCCTGTGCTGAAATTAACAATTATTTGCACTGAGAACATTTTATTTTTGTATAATGTAGACACCATATTATTAACGCTTGACAAACCTTTGGCTTGCAAGAGTTATATGAATTTGTGCGAGCAGCCGTTCGTCCCTTTTTTCTTCTTGACACTTTTCCGATTTTATATGTCTTCTTCTCTGACACTATGGGCCCTAGGACCATGAAACTTTGGACTTATGAAGAGCTTGATCTGAACATGTGCATGTCACTTTTTATTTTCTGCTTCGATTTCGTTTTCTGTGTTAAAAAGCCATGTGAAAAGAGTGTATTTTGCAAGTAAATGCAGTGCATTTAACGTAAATCACAGAACACAGTTGCTGAGCTTTGTGCGAGCTCTGACTGCGTGAATAGATAGCACGGCGTATGCCTGCTCAGTCAATAAAACCTTAAGCCAACAAAAACCAAGCACTACTGAGCTTATAAGACGTATTCAAGCCGTGTTGTTTGCAATATATTATTCAGGAAACAACCCATTGAAAGAAGTATTTTTGCGTTTTAATTTTTGTCAAGTGTTTAACATTTCGCTAGCGAAATACGGTTCTAGTTTTAGATAAGAATTCTGAAGCAAATAAGAAACCAGATATTTTTTGCTAGGTTATTCCGGAATAGACTACCAATAATTAAAATGTCACATAAATCAATAATGCTTCATCTTTTGTTATACCAAAGGGTGCAAATAAGTTGAAGAATGTAAATTCTTATATTTTGGTGGAAGGAAAATAAAAATATTGAAACATTTAATTTACATTTGGCTATTTATTAAAATGTCGTTAGTTCAATATTGAATAGCCTATTGAAATTTTTTTAATTTATTTATTTTTTTTTACATTTTTTTCACATTTTTCTATTTATAACGCAGAACATGAGTTGTGTATATAGTCTGCAACATAAAATGATGAAATAATGAAAAAAATCGATTTCTGTGACATTCGATTTATCTATTCGATTTATCTATTTCGGAAAAGCCTACCAGAAAATATCTGGTTTCTTATTTGTTCAGAATTCTTATTTTAAATAGTTCTGTGTTAATGATAAATTTTATGAAGCAATAATTCCTATGTTGCTGTATAAATTACTTATGTAAGCTGAGAGAAATATCATAATAAAACATTTAAAGTAATGGATATTAAATGCTTTAAAATAAATGACAACAGATTTTCCACATAGGAGAAAATGAGATAGTTCTTAAGTTTATTTTTACATGGATTAATGTTATTTAAAGATTTGAGTTCAATATATTCCACAGCTGTATACTCTTCAGTCTTAGACAATGTGATTTTAAGGTAGTTCGCGAATAAACATGTTTAAAATTTCCATGTTGTCATGTTATATATTTCGTTATCTGCAACGAGGAGGCATTATTGCTAGACTTGTAAGTTTTATAATATAATGCATTTTCAGAATGCAAGAATCAAAAAAGAAATTACCGGTATTTGTATGTTCAATTAGCTATTCCAATTGCTCTTTCAACAGTGTGTATTTTCTTTACATTTGATACATAAAGCGTTACCCCTTATATTCTACACAGTAAGACATGTACGGAAGGAAGAATGAGTGATTAATAATGACTAGAGATTGTTTGTCGATACTTGAACTTACTTTATACATAATTGCTACACATTTAGCTTATTTAGATCGTACTCGATTAATGTGTTCCTTCCCGTCGAGTTTCTCATCTGTAATAAAAAATCAGTGGAATTAACACGTGAAATCTTTCCATCACCGAGAAATAGTTTCTGCTGTTGTTAGACTCAATCAGGCCAAATACCATGAAATGTGTTTTACTGACACTTAGTGACAGTTCGTTTAATTTAATATGGCAGTATGGGAAAGGAGGAGGCAAAACAAAAATAAGCCGCCTCAAGCGCTGTAGTCAAGCAATCGCTCTTTACATATAACCTAAAGAACACATTGTGAAAGAATCCATACAACGCCCCGACATGTTCAGGTCACTTCAAAATTTTCGACGAAACACTAACGCCGTTAATTGAAGCACACATTCCCAAAAAAAAAAATCTGTCATAAAGTGCCACACCAATGACAAATCATGGGTTAAAAGTTAATTACAAATCATTTTCAGTAACAGACAACTGGCAAAACAACAGGGTAAAATATACCTGTACAAAAATTCCCGCGTAACCGAGTTAATAGGGTGACCAGACCTTTGGCGAAGGATCTGCCGCAAACCATTGCGAATCTCGAACGCAGTAAAAACAGTAAAACCAACTGGTGGCGATGCATCAGAGACCTGACTGGAATCTCCAAAGAGATACAACCACGGAGTTCCGGACCATCCTGATGATACCTTCCCGACAATACCACTCCCAGACCATACCCCCTAGGCCCCTAGGACCATACCCCCGTGCCAATACCCCCCCCCCCCCCCAAGCCAGAATATTTCCAATTTTTAACGTTACAACAAAATGAAAAGAAAAAATAACAGACCAGAACCAATAAATTTTGTGACTCCCGATAGGCTTAGCAAAAATTACAACAACTCCGTTGGGCAGCAGAATTAAATGCAATAAAGTGGGCGCAAATTGATAATTGCAATTATGGAACGTATGCATTAAATTGCATTTATAAACTTTTTAACTAGATCATAGAGGATTTTTTATCACCGAACTGCAATTATGTCCCTTTCAACTAGATCATAGCGAAATCTCTTGGTTTTTAACTGCAGATCAAAGAACTGTATTAGTTTGTTGTTCGTTAATGAAAATCTTTAAAATGAAAATTGAAAAAAAAAATGATAATGTGTTGGGGGGGGGTATTGGCAGGGGGGTATGGTCCTGGGGGTATAGTCTGGGGGGGGGTGTTGTCGGGGGGTATCATCGGGGGGGGGGTATTGTCTGAGGAGGGGTGGTATTGTCCTAGACTCGCATCCACGCACGCCATGTTCGTGACGTAAGGTATGTGTGTTTGGTTGACAGCACATTACGGATACCAAGTTCGTACTGGTCTTTTGAGATCAATGTACTTTTTTCTGGTCACGTTTTGCACCTAAAACTGTCACCAATTCTCCCGTAAATCGTGCCTCAATGTCCGTATCAGTTTCGACAATATTATCCAAATTAATTCTTATCCTTATTCGTGTTAAAGTAGAAGGAAGGTCTACACATTTCAGGCATCTTTATAGCCAGGTAGATCGATTTACTCACACCGGAGGACATGTAATTAAGGAATTTTAGATGTTAGCTGGAATTAAAATTAGTTATTTCACACACCAGAGTAGTTATTTGATTTTTGAGTTGGATTTGTAACCTTGGTAGGACACAGAATAATTACAATAACAGGCGTTCCAATAATTGCATCTGCCCCCGAAATTGCTCAGTCAATTGTAATGAAAAAGTATGGTTGTATGATTGAAGTTACAATCACAGATCATGCTATGTAAATTGCATTTCAAAGGCATGACTGAAGATTAATGATCACAGATATCAATTATTATTACAGGTGAAACACTAACAATCATCATAACGAATTACGAATCAAAGAGAAGAATTTATAATGAACAGGATATAACTGCTCACAAAGACATGAGTGAGAATAATCCTATTATGAACCCCAAATTGCCATTAAAAACACTCACAAATAAGTATTAATCAATGCCATCTGACATTTCAGGCCATGAGTTAAATTTTTTGGCTGCAAATTCAGGCTATGAATAAAGAGCCTAGGCTATGTATAGATAGCCTGGTCGCATCAGGCCATGTATTCATAGCCTAGGCTACGTATATGTTACAGCGGATCTGTCAAATCAGCGACTTTACAAAGCCGCTGAAATTTTCAGCGGCTTTGTAAAGTCGCTGGTTCACGTAGCGGCTTTGTGAAACCGCTGGAATTTTGAGCGGCTTTAAAAAGCCGCTGGATTTAGAGCTCGAAAATTTGACAATTCCGCTGAAACGATAAAGTAGAAAGAGCATAGGGAATTTTTCTCTTATTGTGGCTGGAATTATAGAATTAGATGCTAGTTTTAAAAGTACAACTAAAGGACTTTCTTTTCAACATTTATCATTGAACGCAGTCCATAAACTTGACAGTCAATTCTTGCCATATCATTCACTATTGTAATTTATCATTAAAATGTGAATTAAATTTTGGACTCGCTTAATGGTGGCATACACATTTTCCTAAAGCCACGTAATATGGGTGGGTTCTTCCGAATCTGATTTTTTTTCTTATCACTTTCTGCACGTCACCACAAAGTAATAGATCATATTTCCGAAGCCAGTGATATCTATGTTGGGCTTTTGCAACTGACTACTTTGTTTTATAATTTTTTGTTACTTATTGTTTTTATTTATTGGAGTTTCTGTGGAATTGGTAGATTTCATGCCTTTATAGAACATCGCTCCGGAGTTGCTTGTTTGATTTGCTGAAATCATTATCCAATAAAAAAATCGGCGTTTTGGTTAATTCTCATAAATTGGAAGTGGTTGGGTAAGAAAAATGCAATTACCATTACCAGGAGTTCAAAAGATACATTTAATCTGTCCGGAGTCGGAGATTCTGGACAAACAATACCTAGTGAAATGTGGTTTCCTTAAAAGAACAATAACACTAAAGAACATATCCATTCTATGCGATGAGCTTCTTTGCAAACTTACGTTAACAACAAAATTGCAATTGTCGTTTTTCGTGATGAAACTGAAAATGTAGATTTATACGATTTATACAAAAGATCGAATGCTTATTTCATGTTAGGCTATTCAGTTTGCTTAAAACATAACTGCAATCTATATTATGGTAAAATTAGAATTATGATTTCGCTTATATCCTGTGATTGTGACATCACTGGCTGTAATTGACCTTAAATTATATTTACTGTCTCTTAAAAAGAATTAACAATTTAATACAATTACAAACATTTTCAAATCTTGTCGAAATAACCATAAAATGGTGTATGAATAACATGTATTAGTGTGTGTCATCTATTAAAACAAGGAATAATTTCTCTCATACTCTCATTTATTGTTAATCTTGGTGAAACGATCAGAAAATGGTGTGTAAATAGCCTATTTCATAGATATATTCCTATGCCCTTTCTACTTAATCATTTCAGCGGAATTGTCAAATTTTCGAGCTCCAAAACCAGCGACTTTACAAAGCCGCTGAAAATTTCAGCGGCTTTGTAAAGTCGCTGATTTGACAGATCCGCTGTAACATATACATAGCCTGGTTTCACTCATGGCCTGTAACATATATACATATGTATATATATAACTATATATGTGTATGTTACAGTCAATGAATATATGTATATTGACGGCATATGGCGTGCGCTTTGTTTGCTTTTTAACAGCACATCGCGGACACACGCTTCTTTTTTTGTTGACAACACCTCACGCACGCTATGTTTGATTTTTGTTGACATTTTTGTTGACAGCATTTCACGCACGCCATGTTTGATTTTTGTTGACAGCACATCGCCGTGTTTGTCGTCTTCCTGGCGCTGCTGACCATACTGATCATGAACTTGCTGGTCGGTCTGGCCGTAGATGACATCAAGGCGGTGCAGGAACAAGCCGTGCTCAAGCGCCTGGCCATGCAGGTACCCACGCCCACGCCCTCCCTAGGCCTGCTGCTCGTCTCTGTTTATTTACAAATGCTTTCATATACAGGAGGCTGATGCAAAGTGGACGTGACTCAACGAGCTTTTTTGGTCTTATGGCCTAATCACGGTTCATACTTAACGAGGGTTAGTGTAACTGCGAACAAGCAGAAAGGCGATTATTTAGTTATGGTGATCAAGACATCTGGAAAAATATAGAAAGCTTTGTGTATTTTTGAGTGCTGCAGTGTGTGAAAAAAATGTGTGCGGATTGCAGGTAGAGCTGGCGCTAGATGTCGAAAGTCATTTCTTGCAGTGGATACAGCGGCGCTTCGTGCGCAAATGCTTCAAGTTAGCGCCCAACAAACAGAGGTCATCCTTCAGCACGGTACTGAACCTTGAGTCCAAATACATTACGAGCACCTCCATAGCCAAAGCCCTCGACCCGCCTCTCGTATGTCCACTCGAACTTAACCGTATCAATTCACGGCGAAGATACTTAAGTCACAAAGTGTAATTAAGTCGTTCAACCAGTCGGAATAACTGATAATAGTTCTGTTTTGTCTTCATTTGTTCATGATAAATGAATATGTAGAAAAAAAACAGTGGTGACAGGATTGACGTTGGTTGCTTGGCTCGCGTTGGAGGCAGGGGGCGGGGCAGTATAGTGTGTATGTTGCGTGTAACAGGGGTGTGGTGTTTATGTGACGGGAGGGTGGTGTATGTAACGCGCTTCATTGGAGTGTGGTGTGTGTGACTCGCTTGACGGGGATGTAATTGTTGTGTAGTGCGCATGACAAGAACGTGGTGTGTGTGACGCGCATGACAAGAACGTGGTGTGTGTGTGACGCGCATGACAAGGACGTGGTGTGTGTGCCGTGGGTGACAAGAACGTGGTGTGTGTGCCGTGGGTGACAAGAACGTGGTGCGTGTGACGCGCATGACAAGGACGTGGTGTGTGTGCTGTGGGTGACAAGAACGTGGTGTGTGTGACGCGCATGACAAGAACGTGGTGTGTGTGACGCCCATGACAAGGACTTGGTGTGTGTGCCGTGGGTGACAAGAACGTGGTGTGTGGTATGTATGGCCCGCGTGACGGGGATGTGGTGCCTGTGTAACGCGTGTGACGGCAGTTTCGTGTTTGTGTGATGACGAGAGTGTGGTGCGCTTGAGACGCCGCGCGTGACGGGGATTGATTACGTGTGTGACGCGCGTCACCTGATTGTCGTGTGCTTACAGGACGACATAGAGCAGGTGCAAGAGAACCAGGAGCGGCTCATGCAGCAGTTCACGGGCCTGCGGCAGCGCGTGAAGGCGATGAGTCAGCAGAACGAGTGTCTGGAGGCATGCTGCGGCAGCTCATGAAGGCGCAGGGCGTGGAGTACGCCGAGGAGGACATCAACGAAGAGGACTACAATCTCTACAGCGTCACGTGATCAGCTCCGCGTGAGGAAACCCGCCCATCGCAAACATATAAACTACATTCTTAGTTATTACATAGGAGTTTTAGTTTGTTGAAAACTTGTTATTTTGATTTCAGTCACTAAGACTTGTAGCAGAGAGCGTTTATGTGAAGATCAATCATGTGTCAATGTTCCCAAACAATTAAGTTTAATTTTATATATATTTATGTAAGTTTATTTTCGTGAGTAACACAAGACGGCCATAAGCTAAAACGAGCTGTTTTGGTGGTCACACTTCTGGCGTATTTCAGTTTCCCGAATTGTTAACTATTTTATGGATGTGAGAAAGCAACAGTTCTGTCTTCTACTGTCTGATTTTACTCGATTGATATTTGATAACAACCAACTCTTTTTTTTTACTTAGTAATTTAGTTAATTTGATCATTTTAATACCGTTTCTTATAGCGGTTTTCCCCATTGTATTATATTTTAATATATATGTTGGGCACAATTTTTAAATCTGCACAATTTATAAATTGTGCTGCACAGTTTTTAAATTTGTAAACGGGCCGACCATGGGTTGCCCATTTATAAATGGTCGGCCGGTTTTTAAATCCAAATTGCGGACAATTCTCAAATTGTCCTGCTCAATTTTTAAATATTTTCAATGTTTTAGCTTCTCTTTCTTTGGGTTTTTTTTTGGGGGGGGGGTGGGGGTGGGATTTAAAATTTTCTTATATTTTCATATAGATATATATATATATATATATATATATATATTACAATTACGTTTGTTGTAATGAAATTGTAATATAAAGTAAAAATACCTGAAAGTTAGATATTTTAAGTAGAGTGAAATCTCAGTCAAGGTTTGTGTGCATTTTTGGACCCACCTGTCGTTGGTATTTTTCCAGAATAATGTGTGTGTGTGTGGCGTGTGATTGTAGCGTCCCCGCCTAGGGGTTTTCAAGTGCCAACAAATCTTGAAGGCGGCTTGGCTGATGAGCAGCAGCCTGAAAGCTTTGTGTGCGCGAAAAGCTCTGCTCACACAGCACCCTGAAAGCTCTGTGTGCGCGAAAAGCTCTGCTCACACATTTGTCTTTCTATTTCCTTCTCTGTCGCACGTTCGAGAATTTACTAGGAGAGCTTTTAACACTTGTCAACGCTTTATTAAAAAAATTAGATAACACCTATATTTCCTACCATGTAGCAAGCGTGTAGTTCATAGTTCTGCTTGGTTTTTAGCCCAGTTGCCCCAAATCATATGGACTATACCCATCGTTTTGAACCTCGTCTGTCCGCCGTCCAAAACAATGATAAATAACGAGAAAAAAAACTGTTGGCTTGAGGGATTCCAAACTTCATTTGTTTAAAGCTGATTTTTTTTGGCCATTTTTTACTAAAAATTTGAAATTTTAAACTTCCTTTTGCAGTATCTCCAACAGTTTTGACAGAGTCAACTTAAAATATCACCTTCCACAGAAAATCATCGTCTGCTGTGAAATGTTTGCTATGACGAGATGAAATGCAATATCTGTAAGTCCGTCAGTAAACAGTTTTCATCGAATCGCAGTAAAATTTTGTGGAAATATGGCCCACTTAGGGGGACAGATACCCATTATTTTATTTGTGCAATTCGCAAATTACAATGTGACGTCTTGTATGTGTGTGCGGTTGATACTGCAGTTGTGAAATAAGTAAAATCATGTTCATAAACTAAAAGTTGCAACTATTATAACCTGAACAGTTGCCTTTGAACAATACTCAGTTTCCGCTGCTTTGGGCGGGTTCTTCTCACAGGGATGAGTTGCCTTCTACAGGGAGCATTCAGTTTCTCGTCGTTTTGGTCGCTTTTGTTTCTTTGATCTGTAACAGGTTTGGTGTACGCTTTGGCGTGCTCTCTTTATATACCTCATTTAGTGAATGACTGACAGCCTGAAGAAATATTTTTATACTAAACGAATAATTATTAAGGAGTTTGTATTTTCTTATTCAGTAGCATGGTTAAGAGGTCTCTAATGAGCTTGATTAGCGGCGGTGGACGTCTCCAAAAATGCCCCCGTTTCAATGATTTATATGTGCGTTATTTAGTGATGTTCGTGAACGTGCATTAGAAAGCAGTTTGTTTGTAATTGACAAATAGCTACATTTGTTATAAATTTCGCTTTCAATGACTACTTTAGTGGGTCGGTCAGATGGCGTGTGTTGGCTCGTCCATCTGTTTTTCACCTTTCTTTTTTTTTATCGCTGACGGTGTGGCGTCTCAGTTATGAATTTTTTTCTGAATGATCTTTTAATTTCATTCTTTATGACCAGAGTTTGTTAAGATGTTGTACTCACGGCCAAAAGCAAGCCAATGCATATGTCGTTGCTGGTGATGTTCAGAACTCATCCTGCTGTTAAAACTCAATTGAATTGTTGACAAGTAACTGCTGTTTTTTTGTACAAGACAGCATATTGGTCACGTGTGTGACAGTCCGTTGACGTTCGTGTGTGTGGCGTCGTGGTGATGTGACGCTCTCGTGTCGATGACATTGATGTGTGGCGGTCTCGTGTCGATGACATTGATGTGTGGCGGTCTCGTGGCGATGACATTGATGTGTGACGGTCTCGTGTCGATGACATTGATGTGTGGCGGTCTCGTGTCGATGACATCGATGTGTGACGGTCTCGTGTCGATGACATTGATGTGTGGCGGTCTCGTGTCGATGACATTGATGTGTGGCGGTCTCGTGTCGATGACATTGATGTGTGACGGTCTCGTGTCGATGACATTGATGTGTGGACGGTCTCGTGTCGATGACATTGATGTGTGACGGTCTCGTGTTGATGACATTAATGTGTGACGGTCTTCGTGTCGATGACATTAATGTGTGACGGTCTCGTGTCGATGACATTGATGTGTGACGGTCTCGTGTTGATGACATTAATGTGTGACGGTCTCGTGTCGATGACATTGATGTGTGACGGTCTTCGTGTCGATGATATTGATGTGTGGCGGTCTCGTGTCGATAACATTGAAATGTGGCGGTCTCGCGTCGATGACATTGATGTGTGGCGGTCTCGTGTCGATGGCATTGATGTCTGGCGGTCTCGTGTCGATGACATTGATGTCTGGCGGTCTCGTGTCGATGATGTGCGTGTCACCGCCATGACATTGAGCTGTATGAAGGTTTCGTGACGTTGGCATACGCGATGGGCCTACGATCTGGAGGTCACGGTGGTTCCTTGACGTTGATGTGCGCTACAACCCCGGACGTTGACGTACGTGACGGTCTCGTGACAATGTCACACTGAGGTTGACATTCATGACGGTGCCGTGATTTTGACGTCAGGGACGGTCCCTTGCTATCGACATACCTGACAGTCCCGTGACATTTTCCAGTCGTTTTCTAGCAGCGTTCACACCTGCGTCGTAGTCACTATGAAGCAGAAATTATGCCTACGTTCAAAGCTTAGGTCCACTGTTCCTAGTGTCATCCGCTTTGTAGACGTGGCGCGTGAATACTTCGCGCATTGCTGTACTACCAGTGACGCTGATCTTCTGTGCTACTGATAGAAGTCGGTTCTGTGATTTCTTCCTGGAAAGTCATATGCGTCCCCTTGATCAGTTTTATGGTTTAAAATACGCTTTTTACAGTTAACAGTTGTATGCTAATCAAAAACTTTGTGCTGTGCTAATAGACAAATTAATTATTTTGTACAAATAGATACCCGTGCTTATTTGAATCAATTTATATACGTATGGAAAGCTCCTACACTGTGATAACGGCTTTATTTTACAGCTTTGTAATAGGTAGTACAAGTAAAAAGCATTCTTAAATCAACCTCTTACAACTCATGATGCTAATGACCATGCTTTGACAGCGTATTGCCTTTTTATTAGCAAAGGTGATCTTTGTCCACATGCGCTTTACCCACCGTGTGGGGCCGCTGTCGTCTGTCCGTCTGTAAACTTTTGTTTTTGACTACTTCTCTTGCAGTTTTCATCGGATCACAGCAAAATTTTATGGAAATATGGCCCACTCAGGGCGAAAATGCCCATTTTGTTATTTTCCCCAATTTTCGCCAATTTAGCGAATCGATCACATCCTTTGCGAAAGAAGCCTCTCCTAAAAATTTTGTTTAATTTGCTCGAAATTTTTGCATGAAGATAGTTTTGGTCAGGGCTAAACAAAGGACGCAGTTGTAATTTATCAAGAGCTGATAAAATTTCAGACAGTTTCCATGGAACCTCAGAGGTTTTGTTCATACAAGTTCTAAGAAATTGTTAGGCCGAGCCATTTCAAACTTAACGTAGTGAAGATATATGTAATGCAGTTGTGCAACGTATTTTTGTAATCGGGCAAACAAAAAAACTGTTACATGACAATGCATAAAATAGAAAACGAATAATCAGAATTTCTTCTTTTTTTTCTAGCTCTTCTATTATTTCGTCATTCTTTTTCCCCAAATGATCCTTTCGCAAGGGCGTCCCAGTATAGCTTTCCTACGGGGTGAACGGGGACGCTTAAACGTCAAATAAACATAAATAAACTTTTCATGCTTACACAGTAAATATACATAGAGATGGACCAAAATAGTACCATTGAAATTGGTCAACAATTGACAGATTGTGCATCGACACTCGGTGGCATCTTTGCATTCTATTTAGCTATGATGACGTTGTCGGAATGGACACAAGCTAGAAGGTGTAATCTAAAACTAAACTGATGTTGACAATGCATAAAATAATTAGTAATAGCAGTAAGCGCAGCCCCACTTGGTGTCTTGTTCCTCTGACGGCAACTGTGCGCCGTCACATGACGGTCTTGTTGTCTGTATCTTCTAGGTTATGGGTTCGAATTGTTTGCCTGAATCTGTGTGTGTGAAAAACTGTACTGTTATAATAAGAAAGATTCAAATGGACGTATGAAAGTTGTCCGTTTATAGAAAGAGTTGTTAAGATAAATCGATCTGATGCGTTGAACGAATTGCTAGTACGACCGGTGAGCCTTCACACCCACCTTTGCTACACAAGGCTGAGCACTGACTTGGTGTGTATCTGAAATTGCATGTTGTGTCCAAGAGAGAGTTCAGTCTCACTTGGTTTCATCTTGTATGTTGATTGTGAATTTGTGGGTACTACACCGAGCAGCGAGGATCATGTACTGTGATTGTGTGCATGTAAGAGTACTACATCGTGCCGCCCAAAAAAATACTGTAATGGTCTATATGTGAGAGTACTACACCGAGCAGTCAGAATCATGTACTGTGATTGTTTGCATGTAAGAGTACCGCATCGTGCCGCCCGAAAAAAAGTACTGTGATGGTCTATATGTGAGAGTACTACACCGAGCAGTCAGAATCATGTGCTGTAATTGTTTATATGTGAGAGTATAGAATCAGCCATAATCATGTTTTGTAATTCCCTGTGTGTGTATGTACTATAATTATGTCTTCCCGACCAAGCGGAGATATACAGTGTTCGTGCATTCTGTGTAGGTGTGTGTTCAGTCTGTTGTAAACAAAATATTGTGTGCAAGACATCTCAAGAATGAAAAGTCCGGTCGACTTCAGATTTGATCTATTTATTCCTTGGTTAGGTTGGACCGTTGGACGGTTTTTTTGTTTTTTTTTTTTTTTTTGTTTTTTTTTGTTGTTAAGCATTTAATTTAAGAAAGTTGTATGAGTCAAAAACCCCTTCTCGCATTTCTAGTATCATGGCCATAACTACACTTAGGGTACAGACTATTACCTTTTACCTTACTATTAACCTTGGGTAAAAGGATTAGGATTGCGTTAAGAGACGTAACTATATTAGATGGCCCGTGGTGTGATGACTGTAAGCAAAAAATAAATAAATAAATAAATAATAAAACTAATTAGGTAAGGATTTGCTGATATAGCGAGCACCTTCCAGACCCGGATAAAAAAGACTGAGGTAAAACCAATTTTAATTACTGTCTTCAAGATCCGGATAAAAAGAATTATGGTAAAACCTGTTAGTCGTGACCCCTTCCAGATTCGGATAAAAAGGCTTATGGTAAAACCTGCCTGTCTTGATCAACTTTCAGCAAAATGAAACGAACAGCAGAACTTCCAGACCCGGATACAAAGGACGTACAGTAAAGCCCGTTTTAGTGATCACCATCCAGAGTCGGAAAAAAAGACGTAGAGTAAAACCAGTTAACTGACCACCATCTAGTTTTGTGTACTTTCGAATTTTTGACAGTGATAATTGCTTCTGTCTGTAGAAATGAGGGCTTTATTTCAGCAATAAGAAAAAGGAAAATGATTATTGGGGAATTATGGGTTTATTCGGGGTAAATTTGTTTTTGTTTAAAAAAAACTAGAAACTAAATTGGTGTCGATTGATTGTGTGTAATATAAGCCTGTACTGTTATGTTTTGTTTGCACTGGCCGCTCTAGTTGTTTATATGTGAAAGTACTACACCAAGCAGCCAGAATCATGTACTGTAATGGCGCGTACATGTGGATACAACACTGCGCAGCCCGCTCATTGTGCTGATATTTTCTATGTATGTTGCGATGACGGCTGATATGTTATTTATTCTCAAACAATCGTAGTTCTAAGGCGTTTCGAGATGAAGTAACACCTGTTCTGATTGAGCGACCTGTAACAAGTGAATTCTATGTTCTTCGAATGTCTTACTTGCAGTGTAAAATTCAACTCTCTTTAGTGAACACCCCTGTGTACTATATTTAACTAGTCTGGAAAGTATTCATGTTAAAGAGGTTTTATTGTTACAGTACCTGAATGAATAAGCAATACATAGCGACATAACATTCTTCACATGGGTTCGGATACAGCACCCAAAGGGGGATTACCGTCGACCTAAAATACAAGTATGTTTTAGTCTAATGTTGATTGTTTACATTATAAGAGTGTACCTAATGACCTCATTAGTAAATAAATAGCCGGATTAGCACCTGATTATTATGTTCTTAATGTTTTAGCACAAATCTTAGTCTTATGAAGTGGTTTCATTGTTTTTAGCCAAAGCTTCTAAAGAAGCAGGGGCTGTAGCAGTCCTTGAAAGCATGTGCGTATTTGCGTATGTACGCTTTTAAGTTGAAAAATCGTATCTCCTCCTAGCTTTTTAGCCTGAATGTCTTGTAATTTTGGTTTATGGTAGAGGACATAAGTACCTACCTTGTTTTGGCGATTCGCCAAAAATTAGATGAAATATTGGCCAAAAACCAAATTTCTTTAAAGCATATCTCCTTCTAGGGTTTAGCTGGAAAAGTTCTAAAATTTGGTAGGTCCATAAGTGTCCACCTGGCTGTTACTTTTTTTGGCGATTCGCCAAAATTGGCGAAAATATTGGCGAAAACCTTTTTTCGTAAAATCTTAGCTACTTCTAGGAAATTAATCTTACTGTCTTGAACGTTTAAGTGACAGTAGCAAGCGTTACTACCTATTTGACCATTACTTATTTGGTGTTTGGCCAAAAACTGACGAAAAACCAAAAATTTCTCAGTCAAATCGTAACTAACTACTGGAAAATAATCTTACTGTCGTGAAATTTTAGGTGAAGGTAGCATGCGTTAAAAATTGGCGAAAACCCGTTTTTTGTCGTAAAATGTTAGCTATCTCCAGCAAAATACTCTTAGTCTTAGAGAGAAGCAAGCGTTACTGCCTATCTGGTTATAACTTTTTTGGTCATTGGCCAAAAATTGGCGAAAAAAGAAAAAAAAATCAAGTAAAACCTTAAATAACTGCCGGAAAATAGTCTTAATGACTTTAAATTTGAATTAAAGGTTGCAGGCATTATTACCTACCGCGCTGTTATTTTATTCGTGATTAGCCAAAAAACTGGCAAAAATTTCAACGAAAACAAAACAAAATTCAGTAAAATCTTAAATAACTCAGGAAAATAGAATTACTGTCTTGGAAAGTAGGGTGCATAGGTGTCCACCTTTCTGTGGTTTGTTTTGGCGATTCGCGGAAACATTTGCCAAAAATGTGATTTTTTTTGTTAAATCGTCACTTACTCCAGGAAAATACTCTTTTTGTGTTGATGTTTTAGGTGAAAGTAGCAGGTGTTACTACCTACCTGGTCATTACTTTTTTAAAGTGATTGGCCAAGAAATGGTGGAAATTTTGGCAAAAAAATAATTTTCAGTAAAATCTTAAATAACTCCAGGAATTAGTATTTTTGTCTTGAAATTTTAAGCAGAGGTAGCAAGCATTAGTACCTACCTGGCTGTTGTTTTTTTCTGCTGGTTGACAAAAAATAGCCAAAATCTTGGCGAAAAAAGCAAAAGATTTTCAGTAAAATCTTGACGAACTCCAGGAAAGTTGCCTCATTGCCTTGTAATTTTCAGAAACAGTAGCACACATTTCTACCTAAGTGGCTATTACTTTTTAGGGGGGGGCACTTCGCTAAAAACTGGCCGTAATATTGGCAAAAAAAACAATTCTCCATAAAACATCTCGTAGAGTTTTCAAGGAAACAGTCTACAATTTTGGTGGAAGGTAGGATGCATAGATGTCCATGTATCTGTCACTAGTTTTGGTGATTCGCCAAGAAATGGCGGAAATATTGGCGAAAAATGTCATTGTTTTTTGTTAAATCTTAAATAACTTCAGGAAAATAGTCTTACAGTCGTGAAGTTTTCCAGACAGGTTTCCAGACAACTCCTCCTACGGTATTTCACTAGGGCGATGAAATATGACACACAGATAGAGGATTATGAGATGTCTCGTAATCCATATTATTTTACTTTGACCTTCAAGGTCAAGGTCAAATTGATATCAAAGTATTTTTGACCTGCAAGTGGCCTTCTCGGTCATGGTCAGTTTCAAAAACCGGAAGTTGACCATTATCTTGAAAACGGCTGAAGATAGAGCGATTTTGAGCTTATTTTCCCCTTGAGCCTAAAAACCGTTATGTAAGAGGTACCTCGGTGACCTTGACCTCCTCATAGTAAAGGTCATAAACCGGAATATGACATAATCTCGAAAGCGGTCAGTGCGATTTTGAACTTCTTTTGATTATTTGTGCCAAAAAGAGGTAGCATTACATTTACATCGATGACCTCGTTCAAGATAAAAATCTGCAAGCTGATAATTATCTCGAAACGGTTCAAGATTTGTCTTTGACCAGATATATTAGTCTCTGGTCTGCCATTGCAAGTGGGTGTCATGAGTCTAGGCTGTCTCATCCGGCTGTTTCACCCTCGGCTATCTCACCCTCTAGGCTAGTTCACCCCCGGCTAATTTACCCCAATGTATTTTTTTCTATATTTTTGTTATATTTCTAGTATTATTTCTATTATTTTATTTTTTGCAATGTTTTTATTTCACTGAAACTGAAGCAATTACATTGAAGGGTGGCACAGAAAGATGGTGGCCGCTGTAGTGGCGTGCCATCCCGACCTTTGGCGGTTCATTACAGTATTGTACCGAGAACGAACACTATATTATATATACTTTATATATACTTTATATATACTTTAAACGGCTCAAACTGCCAAAAATCACAAAAGGCAAAAAAATCACTATCTGGATCTGCTAACTCTGCCGCACGAAAAAGCAGATCCATATTATAACCCACACTATGACTGTATTTTCCCTGATATTATTACCCATAATGTCCCTTTATGGCCCATAACAAGGACCCGAAATTTAACACCAGAATTTCAATTCAAGATCGAAAATATGGGTTAAATTAATTATGACGCATAATGTTATGGCCATAAGAATAATCCAAAATTAAACACCAGAAATACAGGTCAAGACGGCGACAAGTGCAACCCGGACAAAACGGCGACGGAGTTTTTTTTAAGTTTATGCTTTAAAACGCTTATTACAATCAAAAGCAAAAAGTAACAACGTTGCCAACACAGTTTATTTAACCATCCGAGATAAATAAATTTTTGAACACAGTGCAACATTTCTCTCAACGTGCCCTTCCTGCCCTCCCTAACCACCTTTTTCTGTCACCAGTCACTGTATCTGTAATCTGCTCAATTAATGATTTACTAATTTACCTTTTCTCAGGTAAAACTAAAAATTATTTTCTTAGGTAAAATAAAACTTAATCTTATCTTTCATGGGTGTGGATTCGTATATAATAACAGCATTTCACATAACCAATACAGATTAGCTCATTAAGGCGATTAAAACATCGGTCTTTCATTGCTGATCATCCGAAGTCCTTTTAGTGGCATTTTTATTTTGCCTTTTATTGATGCGGAATCACGTGCAATAACGGATTAGTGGGCACAGTCGCTAAAATACAATTGTCTTTCAAAATGTACTTATTTACCCTTCCCCCCCCCCCCCCCCACACACACACAAACACATATCGTATAATTGCAATTAGGAATATATGAGAAAATAAGTGTTAAATTATCCATTTTATTTTGCCCTTAAAATTTAAATATTGGTTCAAATTATACTTATCTTCAATTAGAAATGAATTGATTTATCTGGCAACACTATTCTTTGTATTTTGATTTTCAACATTAAATTATTAATCTTCGTCACCGTTTTGTCAAGGGTTGCACATGTCGCCGTTTTGGCCATCGCCGTTTTGGCCGTCGCCGTTTTGATCTTCTCTGTTTTGGCCGTCGCCGTTTTGTCCGGGATTCTATATTATGACTCGGTTGTACGACATGAGGTCGAGCTACGTAAGGCCGAGCTACATGAGGTCGAGCTACATAAGGTCGAGCTACATGAGGTCGAGCTACATGAGGTCGAGCTACATAAGGTCGAGCTACATAAGGTCGAGCTACATAAGGTCGAAAGTGGCATTTGCGACGTAAGGTCGAGATTAAGTTTTAAAAAAAGAAAGGAATGAGCTACTTTCCCAACGTTTTTACTGACAGTCAATACAACTCCTTCTAAACTCCCATAGAAACCACTCAAGAGTCAGTTACAAATCAGAGTCATTCATTTCCTTCCTGATTTTCCCGATTCACTGGCTTCCAGCGTATGTTGTAGCCAACACCAAGGAGGAATTCCTCGATGGTTTTTCTCCCATCGGTGCGGTCTTTGCAGAGAATTGTGAGGCGTTTCTGCAGATCAACGTAATGGCGCCGGATGCGATTCCTCGGAGGATTTCCAATATGGTTGCTGTGCGAGAGGCGCAGTCCTCCTGTTTCACGGAGTTGGCGTTTGCAACACCTCCACACCATGATTTTTTTAGTATTATCTCTCTGTGCGTAGACGGGGTACGGAAAAAAAGGCAACGGAAAAAATGGCAACGGAAATAATGGCAACGGAAAATATGGCAAGTGGAAATAATGGCAACGGAAAAAATGGCAAAGTGAAAAAAAGGAAAAAATGGCAAATTTTGCAGGTTTCACTGAAGTTCAGTCGAGACAAAGAAATCGCCTACCTTGACTACTCAGGATCAAAGAATGTCCAATCGAAACCACTTAATGCCACTTGATGTCAGGGTATTTGGGGTGCAAGCAAAAATGGCAAAACGTAATCCCTGTGTGCGGCACCGTTAATCCTTTGGATGCTCGGGTGCCAACGTAACAATACATCTATTTTGGGTGCATCGGGCAAAACTTATTCGCTGTGTGTACAATGCGGTCAATCTTTCGGATGCTCGGGTGTCAACGTAAACAAAACATTTATTTGGGCTGCATATACAGTATACTGTGTATACAGTATTGCTAATCCTATGGATGTTCGGGTGCCATCACAACAATGCATTTATTAGGGGCGTTGTCTAGAATGAGCAACATGCTCGTGATATTACGCTTAAGAACAAATTTGACAATTGTGATAAAATTTTTATTTTGTTATTTTGCCATTTTTTTCCGTTTTTTCACTTTGCCATATTTTCCGTTGCCATTATTTGATGTCAGGGTATTTGGGGTGCAAGCAAAAATGGCAAAACGTAATCCCTGTGTGCGGCACCGTTAATCCTTTGGATGCTCGGGTGCCAACGTAACAATACATCTATTTTGGGTGCATCGGGCAAAACTTATTCGCTGTGTGTACAATGCGGTCAATCTTTCGGATGCTCGGGTGTCAACGTAAACAAAACATTTATTTGGGCTGCATATACAGTATACTGTGTATACAGTATTGCTAATCCTATGGATGTTCGGGTGCCATCACAACAATGCATTTATTAGGGGCGTTGTCTAGAATGAGCAACATGCTCGTGATATTACGCTTAAGAACAAATTTGACAATTGTGATAAAATTTTTATTTTGTTATTTTGCCATTTTTTTTCCGTTTTTTCACTTTGCCATATTTTCCGTTGCCATTATTTCCACTTGCCATTATTTCCGTTGCCATTATTTCCGTTGCCATTTTTTCCGTTGCCATTTTTTCCTACACCCGCGTAGACATACCCCTACAAAAGCAAAGATTTGGTTTTCCCTTGTTCGTTGTTGATATTTCCATCACAGCCAAGAAGGCAATGTTATTCACCAAAAGATCTGCACATGTTCATAGTTTGCCTGCCTACTTACTCCGAATTTTGATGGATTACACATCTCACAGAGGACTTACGAAAATTTCAAATTTAAACCGGCTCCGGTGTGATTGATTAAGTTTGAATGAATTGAGCCATGCGCTCCAAAGAAATCGAAATGCAATTACAGAGATCAAGGCCTGCTTTGGGTTAATGCAATGGCCTTTATCACAGGCCTCGATTTCAAAAAGTCTCATTCCAACTACAGTGACAAACACAATTGCAATTATTTTTCGGTGGGATCATCTCCGGTTTGTGATGGATTATCCTATAACTTGGGGGTAAGATGTAACGGCTATTGATTAATGAAACATGATTGCAATTGCTGATAGTTTTATTGACCGGTCAAAATGGAAAATTAAAAAATTAAACCCTCAATGATACAAAAAAAAAACGAAATAAAAATATTTCGAATTTTTGTCGCAAATTCCACTTTCGACCTTATGTCGCTCGACCTTTCTACGTCGACCTTTTGTCACTCGACCTTCTGTCGGGATACCATTATGACTCATATTTCAGCTGTCCTTTAGAAAAATACGGGTCTTGATTGGATCTGAACCATTAATCTGCTTGTTACTTCGACTGATCTGGAATAGATTATGTGAGGTGAATTTAAAGAGCAATTTTTACTGCAGTTCATTTGATTTTTAGAAGGGGCTGGCAGAATGGGCAAGAATTCTTAAAATTTCCATTTCGGAAAACAGCCCAACGACTTGAAGCAATACCACCACTATATCATAATTATGATAATAATAAAAAAAATGTGTTCGGCTGTTATTAACTTTGATTGTGCTAAAAAATGTTACCTAGGGGTTAATCAAGACCACATCAGACTATAGTCATGATTTTATTTATTTATTCGTTTTATACAGCTAAGCCTTATCTTAATTTAGAAACAACGCATAGTTCAATATTATGGGGTAAAAAAAAGTATGAACCTGATTATGGATTTAAAACTGTGGGTCATAATTTTGACCCAAAACATTAAAAATTATGAACCGGATTATGAGTTTGCAATTATGGCTGATAATTTTGACGCACAAACTTGAAATTTCAACCCCCGACAATTCCCCCCCCCCCAACAATCCCCCCCCCGTAGGACAATTCCCCCAGAAGACTATTCCCCCCTCCCCCGCACACTTGATTTTTATTTTTATTTTATTTTGAATGCCAAAACAAAAATAAAACAACCAGGTATCTGTCATTTCTTTATTTGTAAAACACCTTAAAATCAAAAATGCAAAATTCTTCTGTCTGGAAGGAAAGTCTTTTCTGACATTTAAACCTGATGTAGTGGACAATTCTAAAAAATTAGTCAACAGTCTGTCGGTTTTCGAAGTCGCGGACTATTTGAGGAATGCGCTGCGCAGAGTGGGCGTACTGGCGACGTGGTGGCTCGGGCAAGCGGCCACCCATAATTTGACCAGGTGCACCGCGAACATCACGGCGGATCCGACCGATGTATACGTAAAAAACCAGTGACTGCGGAATTTCCAGCTTTGATTCGATTTTGCTGGCCCTGAGGTGGCCAACTTAAAGTTCATTGGTTTGGATAAGGCATGTAAATTGCAATTGAGACAACGTTGAAAGGTCTCCAATTAGAAGATAAAAGGGCAATAATTTGTAAGAGAGAGAGAGAGAGAGAGAGAGAGAGAGAGAGAGAGAGAGAGAGAGAGAGAGAGAGAGAGAGAGAGAGAGAGAGAGAGAGAGAGAGAGAGACAAAAATACAAAGAAAACACAAAATAAGAAAGCTGGAAATTCCGGAGTCAATGGTTTTTACGTGTTTCCACCAATCCTCAGCAAGCCATGTCCTATAAAAGTTGCCAACCAACACAACCAACCCTGTGTCTACGCGCTGCTGCCCAACAAGACAAGGGAGACGTATGGTCGTCTACTGTCTGCGCTGAAAGACCTCCGGTCACACATCACGCCAACCACTGCTATGGTCGACTTCGAAGCCGGGGCCACAGCTGGTTGTTTTATTCTTGTTTTGGCATTCAAAGTATAATAAAAATAAAAAAATAAGTTGGGGGGGGGGATAGTCCTCGGGGGGAATTGTTCGGTGGGGAATTGTCGGGGGGGAGTTGTCTGGGGGGAGTTCTCTGGGGGGGGGGGGAAATTGTCCTAGACCCCTTCTCAACAGTTAATACCACCGAGTACCAGACCCCTTTACACAATTGACATATCCAAAGTAAATAGTGCAGAGTGACCGTATTTACATTCCCTTTACGAATCTCTTCTCCCTTCACTCTATTACATTCTCTTCGCTCTATTACAATACCAATTGAGATTAGGGATTATCCATTTTATAAAAATCACCCGTCTGCTGCACGAAATGCTGTTGCAGTTACAACTGAGATCAGCTGCTGAGCTGATTACATAACATAATCATATTCAGTAAATGCAGGGAATTACATATTACCCAGCTTAAAACCATCTCCTGTGTGCTGCAAGAAAAACTGTAATTAAAGCGGAGATCAACTGTTTAGCAGACTATTATCATTCTTTTCATCCGCATGGATAGCGCCAGCATTGAAAAAGATACGAAAGGGGGGAAACTTTTCAGGAAAGAACGCGGGAAAACACCCGGGCATGTCAAAATAGAGCGGAATGTCTCCGCACGGGAAATCGTCCGCGTAATAAACAACAAACTACACTTTAATGCAAAGATTACTTAATTTTGGTTGAATAAACTTCAGCACAGCTGTGCAAGTATGTTGATACTATGTTATCTCTTCTTATCTATTGCTCCCTTTGTTGTCTAGCCAGATTAGGTGGCGACGCAGTGTGTATTGTCAAATGCTCTGTAGACTAAGCCGTAATTGCCAGGTGGTTCCATCAGCAAACCGGTCACTATCTCTCCCTTAATTCTATGCCCTCATTGGCCAAGACAATATGCCTTAATTTCACTCCAGTTTCCGGTAATGTCAATAAGCATCTCGTAACTGAGCTATCAGAACCTTTTTAAATAAAAGGACTTTCTGGTTATTTTAAGGATAACTTTGTATTTCTAGGAATAAAGCAACCGACATCTGAGCTTGAAAAAATGTGTTTAAGAAAATATCTTGTTGATACACACAAATTATAACAGTATTAAAAACAGAATGAGTGCCAATACAGAATCCTTTGTGGAATTTATGGAAGGTCCGACAGGGCACTATTGATAAGTTAACAAAAGAGGAGCTGGATGACTTCGAAATGTTGGTAGTAATAAACAGCACTTGCATCACACAGTTTTAAATTTCAATGGGTCAAAATACCGTACTAACGAAAACGATAAAAGAACTAAAAGTAATGAAACAACATGACGGCCCTGAGGCAGTACAAGAGGACAGAAACTGTCCCATGGAAAGCAAACCCGTTCAAGTGAATGATGGCAATAGTATATACGATAGAAAATGTAGCCGGTGTTGGGTGATCGCAAACGTGCCGTGATGGCAAACGTCGACGTTTCCGGGAATGCACCGGGGTGTGAGGAAAATACCCCATGATGGCAAACGTCCCTTATCCTTATTTGCTGTTGTCTTTTGTTTAAGCCCACAAGTAAATAGTGACGTTTGTCATTACGGTAAATTGCGCGAAAGCAAACTGTTGTGATGGCAAACGTCCGTTAATCCTTCCATCTTGTGCCAATATTGAAATGAGTTTATTTGCAAAAAAAATAAAATCATGAACTGTATACATTTATTCATAAACTATAAGACAGTCATTAGCCATAAAATATTCAATTTTTGACTTGAAAAACCTGCTTCCATATTTACACAGAATAGATGGATTTAAAGAAATCCAAGACTTGTTGTAAATTGACGCTTGAGAAAACGGGAGATTAGTTATCGACTTTATATGTTGTTAAAAGATTTTCTAAATTAACAGCATAAATTGCACGGCATTAATGAATTCGTAGCCGTTAATAATCTCTGGGAAACAGGCTCTTCAAGGGATCAAGTAATGTATTTGTCCATTGAATAATATCGGAGGCAAACGTCTCTACCCCCTTTTAAAACCAAAACCCCTTTTCCATAGGAACCTATAGTAAAGGCACGTTTGCCATCACAGACGTTTGTCTGCATGCAACACCGGCCTTCTGAATTCGTTACAAGATGTAATATTCTGTGATCCCTGGCTCGAAAGTTTTGTTTATACAAAACTTCGGTGGGCTCTTGGTTATACCATAGGAAGAGGGCAGCATCAAAATCGGTAAGCACACATCTTAACGGGGCATCGCAATGCTAAACCCTCTCCATCAGATACGCCTCTCGTTCTGTGTCTAGTTGCAGCGTCCAGGATTTTAATGCAGTTCCATTCGGGCAAATCTAATGCACCCCATCAGCAATAGCGGTTACTTCACGTACCTCGTTAAATATTTCCGAGCTTATGACTGTGAGAAATTTATGTTTTGCACCAGCAGTACTCCTTGCAGCAGTCTGATTAAATAGGGGCAAGGAGTCTTTTATCTGGGTCCTCCTAAAGGATCGCAGGCCCCGCTTACCTGCACCAACAGATAGAATAAGAATAGAAATCTCAAAAGGTTAGGTGTAAGCGCTTCGAAAGTGCTCATTTAACGTCTAAATTGGATTGCTCTAGTGATTTCGTTCAGAGAGACATCGCCAAGACGCGTCATCAAACTTAGCACATTTGACTTCGAGGCGTATTTCCGTGTACTTCCTTCTTGACCGTGCAGTATTCCTATTGTTTTTGGCAGCTCGACTATTTTTTGAAGCCTTGTATGTTAACGGCATTTTACGCGTATATATAAGTTATAAATGAGACAACACGGGTGACTTTAATAAAACTTGTTTTATTTCTTGATTTCAATTAAAATTAACAACTAACAACTGGTTCCTAGAAGATATTAGTCTGCACTTTATCATTTTTGCACATATCAACTCTTGCTTAAAAAGTGCATATTTGTGAATTTTCAAAAAAAAAAAAAAAAAAAAAAAATCTACAGAAACAACAACAATTCATTCGCTCCGAAGTATTTAGAAAACAATACGTTTTACTATAATATATTTTAATATTAAATATTAAGACAGTCGTTGCGATGTGTTAACATGCAATGCAATAAGTAAACAGTTACACTTCACTGTTTGCTATCGACATAGAATTCCATATAGATTTTATACCACATGATTAGAGCCAAAACTAAGACTAAAAAGAGATTACTTCATGAGTTTGATAACTTTTTAAAGTTACGTAATATCCTGCTGAGTTAAAATTCATGAGTTACTATACACACGTGTGTGGTCTAAAACAATCGTACAAAAAGTAGAAGTAATTATTTTAAGTTCTACGCAATCTGCGGTATTTACATTTAATGTTTACTGTTTGGTGTTTACGCAGAAATGAGTAATAATAAATAGCTGGAAAATAAACAATTTCACAATTATATTAATATATATCATTAAAATCAAAAACAAATCCTTTGTAATGAATAACATATATATTCAAAAATAATATAACTTCAGATATATAATTGTTGAACGTGTGGTTTGGGTTTTACAATGTTCAAAACAGTAGAAGAATGAATCATTACATTTGAACAACCCTGCAGCTGGTGGCATCCCGAGAATAATTATAAAATGTTTGTTTGTTTGTTGTTTAATGTCCTGTTCACCAACTATGATGGGTATATTGGGACCCTCTTGCTAAAGGAACAAGTGGGAAAAAGGAAGGATGAGGAAATAGTAAAAGAAGACGTACGGAGCAGAAAGCAGCGGGCATATTCTTAAGATTCCCCCAACCCACAGGGGGAACAATTATAAAACAATTGTGTCAAACGAGATAATTATAGGATATTCAAACTGTTCTAAATGCACTTTTCTGGTTGGTTTACATCAAACGAACAACATACGCTAACAAAGAAACGTCATTGCAATGAGGATCTAAGTCCAAAGTCTTTGTTCGCATCATCCCGTACATTGCTGGCTGATTCTGAAAATGTTGAACATGTTTTCAGAGGGGAAAATTTCTTTGTCTCACTTACCAGAACCAGTGAAGAAAATGTGGATAGTGACTGACTTTTTCGGCATCAACGGACATCAGATTCACAATCTCACCTTCAGTTCGCTTACTTTTGGCGCGAGTTGATAGCTTCAAAGCCTAATTGTTAATACATGATCTCTTTGGTCATTATTTTTTTATATTAACAATTTATCAAATTTGAATTGGGATATACCTTTCAATAAATTGGCTATGGGGATGATGTGTTTACTTAAAGGTGTGTTATTTAAGAGCTTTTGGCGGAATATCAGGACAAACAGGACAGAAATATGTTTTCATTATTTTTTTGGCTATATCCAACTCATGAAATTTAAAAGGTTTCTTTTATCGAAAGAGATCATTACCTTTCTGTATATAGCAGTAGAAAGTGCTGTGCGTATGCGTAATTGTGGGTGCTGTTAAGTTTGCCATGGTGAGAGCCACATATCGCGCATGTAACCGCAGTGCAAACTATAAGCGTAGCATAGAGTAATTCCTGCCATACATGTAGTTCCCCTGACGTCACAAAGTTCATCAGCCCTCTGGAAACATCCATGCAAGAAGTGATCAAACAGGATTTCAGAACTGCGCTCCGTGTTTGGTTAAAAAGGGGGTATTATTCCAAAAGTAGCACTCCACTCATGGACACGCATGGTATCGATTGGTATGTGAGTGTCCCCCCAGTCATGTCCACCCATGGTACCGATTGGTATGTGAGTGTCCCCCCAATCATGTCCACGCATGGTACCGATTGGTATGTGAGTGCCCCGTCATGGACACGCATGGTACCGATTGGTATGTGAGTGTCCCCCCAGTCATGTCCACCCATGGTATCGATTGGTATGTGAGTGTCCCCCCAGTCATGTCCACCCATGGTACCGATTGGTATGTGAGTGTCCCCCCAATCATGTCCACGCATGGTACCGATTGGTATGTGAGTGACTTTAATAAAACTTGTTTTATTTCTTGATTTCAATTAAAATTAACAACTAACAACTGGTTCCTAGAAGATATTAGTCTGCACTTTATCATTTTTGCACATATCAACTCTTGCTTAAAAAGTGCATATTTGTGAATTTTCAAAAAAAAAAAAAAAAAAAAAAAATCTACAGAAACAACAACAATTCATTCGCTCCGAAGTATTTAGAAAACAATACGTTTTACTATAATATATTTTAATATTAAATATTAAGACAGTCGTTGCGATGTGTTAACATGCAATGCAATAAGTAAACAGTTACACTTCACTGTTTGCTATCGACATAGAATTCCATATAGATTTTATACCACATGATTAGAGCCAAAACTAAGACTAAAAAGAGATTACTTCATGAGTTTGATAACTTTTTAAAGTTACGTAATATCCTGCTGAGTTAAAATTCATGAGTTACTATACACACGTGTGTGGTCTAAAACAATCGTACAAAAAGTAGAAGTAATTATTTTAAGTTCTACGCAATCTGCGGTATTTACATTTAATGTTTACTGTTTGGTGTTTACGCAGAAATGAGTAATAATAAATAGCTGGAAAATAAACAATTTCACAATTATATTAATATATATCATTAAAATCAAAAACAAATCCTTTGTAATGAATAACATATATATTCAAAAATAATATAACTTCAGATATATAATTGTTGAACGTGTGGTTTGGGTTTTACAATGTTCAAAACAGTAGAAGAATGAATCATTACATTTGAACAACCCTGCAGCTGGTGGCATCCCGAGAATAATTATAAAATGTTTGTTTGTTTGTTGTTTAATGTCCTGTTCACCAACTATGATGGGTATATTGGGACCCTCTTGCTAAAGGAACAAGTGGGAAAAAGGAAGGATGAGGAAATAGTAAAAGAAGACGTACGGAGCAGAAAGCAGCGGGCATATTCTTAAGATTCCCCCAACCCACAGGGGGAACAATTATAAAACAATTGTGTCAAACGAGATAATTATAGGATATTCAAACTGTTCTAAATGCACTTTTCTGGTTGGTTTACATCAAACGAACAACATACGCTAACAAAGAAACGTCATTGCAATGAGGATCTAAGTCCAAAGTCTTTGTTCGCATCATCCCGTACATTGCTGGCTGATTCTGAAAATGTTGAACATGTTTTCAGAGGGGAAAATTTCTTTGTCTCACTTACCAGAACCAGTGAAGAAAATGTGGATAGTGACTGACTTTTTCGGCATCAACGGACATCAGATTCACAATCTCACCTTCAGTTCGCTTACTTTTGGCGCGAGTTGATAGCTTCAAAGCCTAATTGTTAATACATGATCTCTTTGGTCATTATTTTTTTATATTAACAATTTATCAAATTTGAATTGGGATATACCTTTCAATAAATTGGCTATGGGGATGATGTGTTTACTTAAAGGTGTGTTATTTAAGAGCTTTTGGCGGAATATCAGGACAAACAGGACAGAAATATGTTTTCATTATTTTTTTGGCTATATCCAACTCATGAAATTTAAAAGGTTTCTTTTATCGAAAGAGATCATTACCTTTCTGTATATAGCAGTAGAAAGTGCTGTGCGTATGCGTAATTGTGGGTGCTGTTAAGTTTGCCATGGTGAGAGCCACATATCGCGCATGTAACCGCAGTGCAAACTATAAGCGTAGCATAGAGTAATTCCTGCCATACATGTAGTTCCCCTGACGTCACAAAGTTCATCAGCCCTCTGGAAACATCCATGCAAGAAGTGATCAAACAGGATTTCAGAACTGCGCTCCGTGTTTGGTTAAAAAGGGGGTATTATTCCAAAAGTAGCACTCCACTCATGGACACGCATGGTATCGATTGGTATGTGAGTGTCCCCCCAGTCATGTCCACCCATGGTACCGATTGGTATGTGAGTGTCCCCCCAATCATGTCCACGCATGGTACCGATTGGTATGTGAGTGCCCCGTCATGGACACGCATGGTACCGATTGGTATGTGAGTGTCCCCCCAGTCATGTCCACCCATGGTATCGATTGGTATGTGAGTGTCCCCCCAGTCATGTCCACCCATGGTACCGATTGGTATGTGAGTGTCCCCCCAATCATGTCCACGCATGGTACCGATTGGTATGTGAGTGCCCCGTCATGGACACGCATGGTACCGATTGGTATGTGAGTGCCCCGTCATGGACACGCATGGTACCGATTGGTATGTGAGTGCCCCGTCATGGACACGCATGGTACCGATTGGTATGTGATGTCCCCCAGTCAAGTCCACCCATGGTACCGATTGGTATGTGAGTGTCCCCTAGTCATGGCCACCCATGGTACCGATTGGTATGTGAGTGTCCCCCCAATCATGTCCACGCATGGTACCGATTGGTATGTGAGTGCCCCGTCATGCCCACGCATGGTACCGATTGGTATGTGAGTGTCCCCCAGTCATGGACACGCATGGTACCGATTGGTATGTGAGTGCCCCGTCATGGACACGCATGGTACCGATTGGTATGTGAGTGCCCCGTCATGGACACGCATGGTACCGATTGGTATTTGAGTGTCCCCCCAGTCACGTCCACCCATGGTACCGATTGGTATGTGAGTGTCCCCTAGTCATGGTCACCCATGGTACCGATTGGTATGTGAGTGCCCCCCAGTTGGTATGTGAGTGTCCCCCCAGTCATGTCCACCCATGGTACCGATTGGTATGTGGGTGTCCCCCAGTCATGTCCACCCATGGTACCGATTGGTATGTGAGTGCCCCCCCCCCCGTCATAGACACGCTTGGTGCTGATCGGTATGTGAATGCCCCCAGTCATGTCCACCCATGGTGCCGATTTGTACGTGAGTGCCCCCCGTCATCCCCACGCATGGTTACGATTGGTATGTGAGTGCCCCCCGTCATGCCCACGCATGGTTACGAGTGGTATGTGAATGCCCCCCCCCCCCCCCCGCGACTGGAACCACCCTTGGCACGAGTATAGCATGAAGTTCTGACTTATCAAAAACATCTTTTAATCTTACCTTACCTTATTGCTCACTTAGGGAACAAAGGTTCAACATTTCTTATAGCTTTAAAAACCAACAGTACCGTTTTTCAAAATATTTATATTTTACCAAAGTAAAAATGGCTGCAGGAAGCGGCACAGGTTTTCAACGATACTGATGAGGACAGAAGCAGCAATGAAATCCCGGCCAAGAGACCTAAACGTAATAACAGTATCATTGTATTTGTTATTTACTACCTGATAGATCCGCATATTCTTACTAAATGTTTATAAGGTACAATTATTGAAAGTTTACTACAAATTATGTGTAGTCAATAAAGGGAGATGGTCAATGTCATACCTTAGAAAAGCGACGGCAATTATGTGACCTTTCCCATCCTTCAAATCGTCTTTCTTTTCTCCTTCTTTTCCTTCCAATTCCGTTTTCTGTTCGGCATTCTTTTCCTGCTGTCCATATTCATGCTTGTCATTAATTACTTTGGGTTTGGCGTCACCTAATCCTGAATCGGTCGAGTCGTCGCTGGACCAATCCGAGCTATCGCCTGCTGCTGTAAAAGCTTTTCTAAAGAAAATTTTAACTGCACCGCTAAAAATCTGCAGTTGAAACCAAGGTAACATTGTTATTTGCCAAGCGAACTGCGTTAAGTTAGTAGAGGGGGCGGCGGCAAAGATTAAGTTTTCCAAACCTTAATTTAATATGGTTATAAATTGGATTGATGGTCCAACTATAGGTTGTCTTGTCTCTTGTCAGAGACCTATAGTTCCTCATTTCTCCCTGTTAACTACACGATTTGCTACAATTTCCATGCCTTACTTATTGTGGCATACTTACATTGGTTCCCATCAGTCTGGATCTCATGGCTATTGATGTTGCTATAAAAGTGAACAGCCAGAAGAAAAACGCAAGGCCGGTGTTGTATATCCCTCGTTTTGAACACTGCACGTGAAGAATCGATGAGCAAGTCTAGAAACAATATTAAGTTATCCATTAATTAGTTGGTTTTCGATTATTGATCAGTAAAGCAATTAGCAGGAAACATTGTCTGATTTCAAAAGTTCTTAACAAGTTGGGTTATCATCGTATGTTTGTAGGTTTGGGGGGGGGGGTGGAGGGGTGGAGTGGGACTTTCAACATCCTCTGTGGTATTTCAAATTGATGTGATATTTCGACATCGGAAAAAAATATTTTCAGTTCCATATAATATATTTATTCCTATTGTTAACAAAATAATCACTTTATTAATTTAACTGACACGAGGACAGCATCAAGGTAATTTGCTGTTTTATTATTTCTTCACCACATATTTTGTATTTACTAATTATAAAAACCATATGTATGCTGAAAATAAATGAATGTAAATACTTAGGATCACTCACGAATGCTTTAATCTTGCAGGCTGAAGCGATCACGTGAACAGGCTGGACACGGCGGTTGGTGAACAGACGAGCCAGATCGTAATAATTTGTGCATATCAGTAAAACAATGCCCATCTGTAATTTACAAGATGGAGGACCTTTTTAACAAACACAAGTACTCAAATTAAGTATCAAATTACCGCGAACAGTGCAATTATTGCACAGACTTATATCACTTCGAACTGAAGTGCTGTCGACATGTCATCACCGCACAGTGATCCCGTCTACAGGACAGTGTGGCCGCACTTCAAAACCCCCTATCTAGGCAGTTTACAGCCTCGACAACTACAGTACTTATAATCGTCGATACAACCTATTTCAGTTTTTAATTACCCTCAGTTATTTTGTTTCAGACCACACGATGTCCCCCTTGTCCCTTTCCGGAGATTCCAGGGATCTTTCAGGCTTTCTTGACACAGTTTGAAGAGCACTTTAACTGTGAAGTTGAAACTATTACTTGAAGTTTACATATAAAGATATGAAAAAGTCGTCATCCTTAATTAATTTAAATCCTCATGATCGTTTCCTGATCAATGGAATCATTGAACAACAGGAACGACAAAGCTTGTGATTGAGTTTTGCTCACCAGTTGAATACAGCCGAGTTGGCTCAGGCTGCTCTGTGTCGGTCTCTCGTGCCTTCTCGAGCCACACGAGACATAGACATACGTGCCCAGGATAATCAGGAGACTTGGGAACCATAAGACGACGGAGCTTTGAAAACAATCCGTCAAATCTGGAGTACCACTTTCCACTGTTAAGATCATCAGTCTGGGAAAAATATATACCGTAAAACGTCGCCACAACGGCATAACTTTGAATGAAAAAATGTGCCGCTAAAATCGAACATTGTGAACTTTAAAACAAAGAAAAAGCATTCTGGTATGTCCGTATATTTGTTGATGTTATAGGAAAGTGTACGCTTTACAAAAAAAAAAAAAAAAAACAAAAAAAAAAAAAAAAAAACAAAAAAAACAAAACAAAAAAAAAAAAAAAAACGGGCCAAATGTCTATTTGTTCCAATGCTGGTTTTTTTTAAACAAAAAAGTAGTAGTAACAACTCAACCCTTTAAGGCAGTATTATAACTATTTTTAAAAGAATGCGGATGGGGTGAAACGCGTTGGTACAACTCTTTACATAAATTCATAGAGCACCTTTAGATACGGTTCATAAACAGCATCTAAGGTTTTATAGAGTCTTACCCAAAACGCGTTCCGTAAGGAATCATTTCCGCAAAATCTCTGCCACCAAATAGCTTTAGCATCCATTCTTTGGCCTTACCAGTTTTCCAAATTTGATTTTGAATATTTGTTATTTTTGAAACTTCTGTCTTTTGCACAGATTAATGCCTTTCAAGCTCGCAGAAAAATATTTTGCTGACTTGGCTGTGGTTTCTGTTTAGTTGTGTCTTGATACCATGAACGTTCAAGACCGAATGAAGCCACGCTGACTGATCGACGTATTTATGCTGGGAGAGAGTGCGAGGTTTCTCTGCTGAGATATCATTGGTTGTTGGGTGACGTTGTAAGTGGGGAATGTTTGTGCTATAATTAATTGTTGTCTCCTCCGTCTCCTTCACCCTCTCCGCCACCCCTCCGTCATCCCTTCTTCCAACCCCCCCCCCACCTGTCATTGTATAGTTATGTAATCAGATAATAGACTAAAAATGACTTTCAATAATAGATTCTGAGCCATGGTTGCCCCGTGTTTATAATGGGAACAGGGTAATTCCCCCAGACAATCCCCCCAGTCAATTCCCCCCCGAACAATTCCCCCCGAGGACTATTCCCCCCACCCCCATATTCATTTTTATTTTTCTTTGTATTTCTCTCTCTCTCTCTCTCTCTCTCTCTATTTTTACAAATTATTGCACTTTTATCTCCTACTTGGAGACCGTGTAATTGTTCTTTCAACATTGTCGCAATTGCAATTTACATACCTTATCCAAACCAATGAACTTCAAGTTCGCCACCTCAGAGCCAGCAAAAAACGAATCAAAGCTGGAAATTTCGGAGTCATTGGTTTTTTACGTGTACATCGGTCGGATCCGCCGCAATGTTCGCTGTGCACCTGAGCAAATTATGGGCGGCCACTTGCCCGAGCCACCACCAAATAGTCCGCGACTTCAATAACCGACAGATTGTTGACTTTTGCGTTGAATTGCCCACAACATCAGGTTTTAAATGGCAGAAATGACTCTCGTTCCAGACAGAAGAATTTTGCATTTTGATTTTAAGGTATTTTAGAAATAAAGAAATGATATCTGGTTGTTTTATTTTTATTTTGGCATTCAAAGTAAAATAAAAATAAGAATTAAGTGGGTGGAATAGTCCCCGGGGGAATTGTCCTACGGGGGGGGGGGGATTATTCGGGGGAGGAATTGTCGGGGGGGGGGGAGTTGTCTGGGGGGGGGAATTGTCCTAGACCCGTTTATAACACATATACAAAAGACGTTGACTCAAATGTAATCTGCAATGTGTGTATGGTCTGTAAATATTAGTTAAAGGCTATTTTTAAACACTACCGCATAGTTCAATAACAGGCATGCGCAGTCTTAATTCAGTTTTGCAGTTCACAGATATTCGTTTTTTGTCTACAGGGCTCACAATTTTCCTTTAACCCGTGAAATCACTTTGCCGTTCTGGAGTGCCACAAAACTTGAAATATATAAAAAAAAATGTATTGAATCGACATGATCGAATTATTACATATTTTTATAAATTATGTGTAGCTATTTAGGTTTTAGTAATGGATTCTGAGTACTGTGGTGCATTTTCGAACTCGAACTGATCCTTTTCCTCGATCTTAGTGTTACAAATTCAAGAATAAAAAAGAGAAAAGAAACTGCCATTAGGAAATGTCTTAGCGACGCCTGTTCGGGTGTCCCAGAATAGGTCAACTTCTGTACATAAACCAGTTACTTTACTAAATAAATGAACTGTTTTTACTTTATAACATTTATCGAAGAAAGACTCGTCTTCAGATTTAACGCATTTAACTTCTGAATATGTAATTTTCTTTTCATGAACTCCCCCCGAAGGGGATGGGGGAGGCACTCCCATAGATTGGTTATTTGGTATACACTGCAGAAAAAATCCAACCCCCTCCCTTAACACCAGTGACCGATATTTCTAGCATTGTCAAGAAACCGTTAAATGATTGTTTCGGATTTAACATTGAATCAGCGATCTCTTCTGATTGATAATTTTTTAGCGAGTGACGTACTGGAATTCGAATATTTAGTAAATCAACACCAAGTTACAACATCCCTCTCTCTCTGTGAGAAGTGGTGGGGGTAGGGTGAGAGGGGGTTAGTGGATACAGCAGTGTGGTGTGCAGATGAACAAAGTACCAGAAACGCTCAACTGCAGCTGAAGAAGAAAATATCTTTTATTTCCATTTATTCCGACAAACGAATTAATGAATGAAATGGTTGAACAAAAAAATCTTAATTATGAATATACATTCACTAATGACAGAATGAAAATAACAAGTTGATAGAGTGCTCAGTTGTCGAGTTCTCGACATTCAACAGCCGTTAAGTGTCCGAGGGCTACCAATGGCCAAACGCTACAAAACTGCCGACGCGTAAACGGCGTTGTTAATATCTCAATTGCATCGGCAGCGTTGGCAGCGGATTTGAAACATCGTTTATACGTCGGATATATGGCGGAATATATACGCATTTTTAGAAACATCGTATATGCATCGAAAATGCGTTGGAAAAAAGATGCCGATATTGCCAACGCGTATGATACGTAATTTTTATACGTCTATAAAACGCATATTTTCCTATGTATAAACGACGTCGGAAATACATCGGAAAAAAGATGTCGATATTGCAATCGTGCATTATAAGTATTATTTTATACGTCTATAAAACGCATATTTTCCTATGTATAAACGACGTCGGAAATACATCGGAAAAAAGATGTCGATATTGCAGTCGTACATTATACATATTATTTTATACGTCTATAAAACGCATATTTCCCTGTGTAAAAACGACGCCGGAAATACATCGGAAAAAGATGTCGATATTGCAAACGTATATTATACGTATTATTTTATACGTCTTTAAAACGTATATTTTCCTACGTATAAACGACGTCGGAAATAAATCGGAAAAAAGATGTCGGTATTGCAATCGTACATTATACATATTATTTTATACGTCTATAAAACGCATATTTTCCTTTGTATAAGCGACGTCGGAAATACATCGGAAAAAATGTCGATATTGCAATCGTACATTATACGTATTATTTTATACGTCTATAAAACGCATATTTTCCTATGTATAAACGACGTCGGAAATACAACGGAAAAAATGTCGATATTGCAATCGTTCATTATACGTATTATTTTATACGTCTATAAAACGCATATTTTCCTATATGTAAACGGCGTCGGAAATACATCGGAAAAAAGATGCCGATATTGCCAACGTGTATTATACGTATTTCTTAGACGTCTATAAAAAGCATGTTTTCCGATGCTTATTCGACGCCGGAAATTCATCGATTGACGTTTTGTAGGGGACATTATGAAGAATCAATAGTGAAGCATTATAAATATACTTGAAAATTATCATTTGCCTCAATAAACTATCCCTCAGCAAACATAAAGGAGGAAAAGACAATACAACTAGCTAAATTTAAAAGCGCCAGCGGTAACAAAAAAAAACAAGAAAAAAAAAAACGAAAATGTAAGAAGTAAACTTTTTGGGACGAAATAGAAACGTTAGACCACTTAATTACACTGCCGAGGCAGCCCCAGCCGCCGTGGAGTAGAGGTATGTTCCGCTCCTAGGTTGCAAGAGGTCCCCGGTTCAAACCCGAGTAAGTTCTAGTGTTCAGTTGCAATATATAAATATGCTATGTTGTATATTAATATGCTATGGTGTATGTATGAATATGTGAATTATGAATGGTTGGTAAGGGTTCGATGGGTCAGTTAAGGTTAGAAACTTTTTTTTTCAAATACGCACACGAATTTTTTATACGTCTAAAAAACGCATATTTTCCGATTGTCACTTGGTCGGAAATTCGTTGGAAAACCTCGGAAATATGCATTTTATACGTATAAAAATCATCGGAAGTTCGTCGAAAATGCATCGGAATATAAACGTATAACCGACGTATAGCCGACGGTTGGTAATACGTCGGATATCCGTCGAATATATGCATAAAAAAATTCTTCGGAAAATATGCGCATAAACGACTAATAAACGATGAGCAAAACGGAAAAAATATGCGTATATCCGACGTATGTTGCCGATATTGCCGACGCATTTTATATGCATCTCCGACGTCGAAGAATTTGTAGGGAACTGATGTGCCAATTAAAAAAAAAACAGACAGTACCCGAGAACATGCATACGCCCACACAGTTAACCTACACCCAATTTGTGAATGCTTAAGACAGAAGAAATCAATGTATTAACTAAAAATTGCATGAAACTGCCCAACTTTCGGGTACTGCCTTCTATATCCCGAAAATGCCTAATTGTGTTCGTATGATCGGGTTGTGTGATTCTCGAACGTCCTTCACTGTGTCAATGAATGAGTAATGTAATAAAATGGGAAATTGTCCATTGAACAGTCAGGATCAAAGCAGAGATTTTATCGAGATCCATACCGTCAAACATTTCTGGTTCTATTAACGTTTTAAAAACGTTTTATCCCAAAATTGCAATGTTAGGATAACGTTTTCTGAAGATTGTATATGTTATAATGAGTTTTTTTCTTACGTTTTCAAAATGTTCGTTTCGAAACGTTTTATACACGCTAGCTCAAAAATATTTTATAGCATTTTGATAAAAACGTTTTCTGAGGGTTACCGACAAACGGTTTTTCACTCCCTACAAAACTGCCGACGCATAAACGACGTCGTTGATCTCTAAATTGCATCGGCAGCGTTGGCAGCGGATTTGAAACATCGTTTATACGTCGGATATACGGTGGAATATATACGCATTTTTAGAAACGACGTATATGCATCGAAAATGCGTCGGAAAAAAAGATGCCGATATTGCCAACGCGTATTATACGTATTTTTTAAACGTCTATAAAGCGCATATTTTCCTATGTTTAAACGACGTCGGACATACAGCGGAAAAAAAGATGCCGATATTGCAATAGTATATTATACGTATTATTTTATACGTCTATAAAACGCATATTTTCCTATGTATAAACGACGTCGGAAATACATCGGAAAAAAGATGCCGATATTGCCAACGTGTATTATACGTATTTTTATACGTCTATAAAACGCATATTTTCCGATGCTTATTCGACGTCGGAAATTTATCGATTGACGTTTTGTAGGGGACATCATGAAGAATCAATAGTGGAGCATTATGAATATACTTGAAAATTATCATTTGCCTCAATAAACTATCCCTAAGCAAACATAAAGGAGGAAAAGACAATACAAGTAACAAAATTTAAAAGCGCCAGCGGTAACAAAAAACGAAAATGTAAGAAGTAAACTTTTTGGGACGAAATAGAAACATTAGACCACTTAATTACACTGCCGAGGCAGCCTCAGCCGCCGTGGAGTAGAGGTATGTTCCGCGCCTAGGATGCAAAAGGTCCCCGGTTCAAACCCGAATAAGTGCTTAGTGTCCAGTTGCAATATATAAATATGCTATGTTGTATATTGATATGCCATGGTGTATGTATGAATATGTGAATTATGAACGGTTGGTAAGGGTTCAATGGGTCAGTTAAGGTTAGAAACAATTTTTTTCAAATGCGCACACGCATTTTTCATACGTCTAAAAAACGCATATTTTCCGATTGTCACTTGGTCGGAAATGCGTTAGAAAACCTCGGAAATACGCATTTTATACGTATAAAAATCGTCGGAAGTTCGTCGGAAATGCATCGGAAAATAAACGTATAACCGACGTATAGTCTACGGTTGATAATACGTCGGATATGCGTCGAATATATGCATAAAAACGGAAAAAATATGCTATGCGTATATCCGACGCATGTTGCCGATATTGCCGACGCATTTTATATGCATCTCCGACGTCGAAAAATTTGTAGGGCTGGTTCGTTTATAAACGTTTTTATTCAATTTTACCTTTCGACCGATTTTAGATTGCTGACCTTGTACCAAATACATACTTACAAAAGGTACGCAGATTTCCCGGGAAACGCTTTGGTAGGGGATATTTGTCTATTTGGTTACCTTACAGACCTTTTAAAAATGTTTGTATTTCCTTGTTAACAAAACGTTTTTCTTTGGTTGCGATATGTAACTTTTATGCAACTAAAACGTTGTATCCTCGTTTAAAAATAAACGTTATTATTTGGTTGCCATAAGAAACCTTTTAGCAACCACAAAAGGTTAGAAACTGGTTGGGAAACGTTTTAACCTTTTTACAACCTTCAAGAAACGTTTCTATTTTAGCGGGATATTACAGTATTGGGCTCCATTCCAAATACGTCATTCTGTTTATTCTGCGAGTGTATGGAACGGTTGACACAGTATATTGGGTAATGCACACGACGGGGACTAGTCACTTCAAAATAGAGTAATTCGAACTTTCATAAAAGGGATTTTCAATATTTGGGTAAATGTATTCTTTTTAGATTATTTTAAAGTTAGCTGTAAAGTATATATAAAAAAAGAAAAACTAAATTGTAACGGTGTTTCTTTTTTCTACCAGCTGACAATATTTTCAAAATATTCTATTTGAAGTTGGAAAACAAACATGGCAGTATAATTCATATGACAGTGTTCTAATGGTATTTATCATGTATTTATTATTCTATTGTGCCATTTTGTCTTCTTTTTATGGCAAATAATGCACACCTAATATCATGATATTCGAACGAGAGCAGTTTTGATAATTCTGTAGACCCTTTTCACATATCTGCAGTCTTGTCAAAAGACTATAAACTCTTCAAGAAATAGTGGGCTAAAACCAGGACAAAAAGATTCTTGTATCTCGAGTGATATCACCATTTTTAGTTTTAAAAATATCAAGTTAACATGTTCTCTGATGTTTCCCATGTTTTTCTACTATATGTGCTGAGGTGATGTCAAAGAATGTTAATAACTTGTTTTTACAGTCTTTGATAATGGTCAAAACAAAACAGATTCGCTTTCATGCTTAATAGTTTTTCACAGCTACCAGCTTTTTAAACACCCGCCAACTACAGCTGTACATGCAAACCCTCTGAAAAATTGTCCGCAGTCTGAAGCTACTGTTATCCATAAAAATTTTTCTATTTTCATTTTTCTTCTTTTTCTTGCGGCGGAGGCGGTTAACATTTCCCATCATATTACTTCCCATAACGCAGTGCTTCATTTCTGTGAACGCTGCAACGATTTACCCCCCCCCCCCCCCCAAACACTTTTACGATTACCTTCCGGGAATAGTAATACACTGTATATATTACTATTGCCGAGGCTGCCTTGATGTTTTACTTTTTAGGCCTCTATATTACTTTTCCCCCTTCCAAAATACAAGTGTGTTTATTTTTTTACATCAATAAAAGGGTTTCATCATGCGAACTCATAATCAAAAATTAACGAGAAATGGGGAATAAAGGTCGAAATATCCACAGCAGCAACAGTCCTGGATACTGTGATTTTCGTGTGCAGCAAGTACGGGGTGGTTACAGCAAGTACGGGGTGGTTACAGCAAGTACGGGGTGGTTACAAGTGGCTTGCATTTCGAACACTAAACACTAAAGGTAACCACAAACACAATGGCTAAGGCATTTATTTTGGTGAATAAAACTGATCATTTTGAACCATGGAAATGTCGTTTTCAGGTGCGTTGCCTGTATATCATGACTGTGTACTTTGTTTCACTGTGTATTTTCACAGACTGTATGTTGCAGACTGTTTTGAGTTTGAGCTTTAGATGCATAAGAAAACTGTTGATTTCTTGTGACTTTTTAATTGTATTAATTGATGTAAATAAGATGCGACCAGAGTAGCTTTAAAAGATATTAAAAATATTATTATTTATGAAAAAAGTAAGGGGGGTAGTAATATGGAGGGGAGAAGTATTTACATATTACTTTTCCCGTTGAAGGGATAGTAAGATATATTACTATATATATATATGTTGGTAAACGGTCATCTGCCCCCCGGTCAACTGCCCCCCCCCCCAGTCAACTGCCCCACTTTTATGAAACCCGGTCGACTGCCCCCCCCCTTGCAATTTGACGGGGTCGTCATCTGCACCCCCCCCCCCTCATTTTTTTAGTGGAAAAAAATTCTTTAAAAATTAGGCAATTGTGATGTCCCCGTCTACTTCGTCTCTGAAACAATTGATCTTCATTGATCTATTCACCAATATTGATCTTAGGAGAGACTGATCCGTAAACTAATTGCAATTAGGTGCAAAACATTAAATAAAATGAATATAAATTTATTTGTTGTGTCTTTGTAAGCCAAGAACCCAAGACAAAATAGTAAATGGAGGAGGCAAGAGGCAATATATATTACTATTCCCGGTGTAATGAAATGTTTTGACCCCCAAACAAATCGACCTCCCGGTCGATATGTTTTAAAACAAACAGACCCTCCGGTCGATTTGTTTTGGGAAAGCCCGCCATAACAAACAGACCTCCCCTATAATAAAATGACCCCCTCCAAAAAATCATGTTTAAATATAAAATTGAAGTAAAAAAGGTGAATATGGTTTTTAAATACTATTTTAAGTGAATCCGGGACAGAAGGGTCCTGGACAAAAGGGCCTTGGACATAAGGGCTTTTCCCAAAACGGCCCTAAATGAAAAGTTGTACAAAAGGGCCTTGAGAAATTTTTTTTGGATATGGTTCTCAAAATTATTTTTATTTTTTTGTGTAATAACATAACAACTCCAAAAACAAAGTTTATTGATTGCCTGATTCATCGAGACAAATGTTTGGCTGTCATTTATTACTTCGTCTAGTATCCATTGCTGTTGGTCGCAGTTCAAATAAAGACCTTAAATTCAGAACTCGTATATCGGCAAGACACTGACACGTCAACATCATCCGGCTTAGCGCGTGCGTTTAAACAGCATAGTGCAGAGGAACGAAACAAAGGACAGAAATTATCTTTTGTGGCACAATGACTCCGAAATCTGGCATCTAGAGGCAGTGATGGGAAGTAATTGAAAGAGTCTTTACAATGAGTAAAACATCAAGGCAGTGATTGGTACAAACAAGGATTAACCTGTGGCACAGTGCTTCGGAGATTTCAAGAGAGTGATGGGGAGCAATTGAAACAAAACATCAAGGCAGTTATCTTTAAAAACACAATGAAGCCTGTTTTTTATTTTTTATTTTATTACATATTTTATTAAATAATTAAAACTCAAAATCCTAGAAAAAATTTCTCAAGGCCCTTTTGTCCAACTTTTCATTTAGGGCCGTTTTGGGAAAGGCCATTTTGGGAAAGGCCGTTTTGGGAAAGGCCCTTATGTCCAAGGCCCTTTTGTCCAAGGCCCTTTTGTCTGGATACCATTTTAAGTATTTCTACCTTCCTATGTAGAAAATTATTATTTTGAGCCATTGAAATGCCATTATTGAGCTTGGACAGATTTTTTGGTGACTGTATGTTAATGGTGTTGGAAGTGTTTTCGTTTTTGAAAATGTAGATGTTAGTTGCTAAATAAATTGTTATTCATGGATATAGTTTTTATTTCAATTAAAGAAAGTAATAAGGTGGCCACATGTGGAAATAAATAAATAAATCAACAAAAAATAAGAGGGTTAAAACATTTCAAGGGGTCTGTTTGTTTTAAAACAAATCGACTGGGGGGTCGATTTATTTTGGGGGTCAAAACGTTTCCTTACACCAGGAGAGAAAGTATTATGGGGGCGATAGTATTACCTCACACCGGTGTGGTATGCACAGTTGAGTCCATGCACAGATGAGCCCTTTTGCTATATATCGCTGTGGGTGTAGGACATTTGACCAACCGAAATTTGACCAACCGAAATTTGACCAACTGAAATTTGACCAACCGCAATTTGACCAACCTCTTAATGAAAAAACGGACATTTGACCAACTTCATAATTTATTGTTTTTCGTACCACATATCAGTAAAACATTAGCAATCACAAGTGTTCCGACAAAAGCAACATTTAAACAGTTATAACACTACAAGTAAAGAGTTCTGTCCAAATGTACTGGGATGGTAGTAATTTCATATCCTCTCAAAACTTCACATAAAACACGTACCTGAGATGACACTAAGGCTTCCACCAGGTCTGGGTTTATTTGTATAACGCCGGATTACGGAGATTAACGAGGCACGCGGAACTCAACCTTATGACACTCATTGACAGCGAGAGGATTAGCACAACATCTCTTTGCGATGAGCACTTCTTTGAAATTACTTTTTCTTACGAAACCTCGAACTCCTAGATTTATAAGGTTATGTATATCTAAAACGGAAAGTTGGTCAAATGTCAGTTTTTTCATTAAGCGGTTGGTCAAATTGCAGTTGGTCAAATTTCTGTTGGTCAAATTGTGGTTGGTCAAATTGCGGTTGGTCAAATTGTATGTACCCCATATCGCTGTATAACGAGAGAGGTATTCTCAAACAGGGAGGACGCAACTGTGCATAGGGAAAATATGTAGAAAAATGCGAAATCCTTTAAATAAACAGGAGCACACCATCATCATTGCTGGTTAATAAACCTTTTTTATCCAGGAGGAGTTAAGTATGAGCAAAATTCCACCACTAGTTTTGCACTTATCGTGGCTATTTTAAAGTTTTCTTCAGTTCTGTTTGCATAAACAACTGGACACCAAACAAGTCTTGCTTTCTTTCAAGAGGAACATCTTATTTTATGATTTAATGGATGGATTAATGGATTCACAACCAGTAAAGATGTCAGGTTGGACCTTCTGTTACACAGAAAATCGACAGCCAGACAGCTGGGACACAACTATCGTTTGCAAAATGTGCAAGGAACGTTTCCACCCGACTTGTGTCACTGGCCAAACGGACAGATTTTTGTGTGAACTCGGCACTCCATAAGCAATTTACAAACGAAAACTTTACTTCTTAAAGGCGTTTTATGAACTTTATTTCTTGAAGGCATTTTCTACTTGTGGAGGGGTGGGGGGGCGGGGGGGTCAAAACCAAGATATCGGTCGGTCAGTGTGGTAACAGTGCTTCCCTATTATTATTATTATTTTTGTTATAATGTTATTTCTGTTACACAGTCCTTAGAAATGTAGTGCAATTTCATATAATGTGTTCATATAAAATAAAGAGCGTTATGTTTTCATTTTTGGTATAAGAATTATTTTTTGCTGACTGTAAAGGTTTACTCAATGCAAACATCCCTCAAACATGAAAGAAATGAGGCGCATTCTTAGAGGGGACTCAATCGTGCATACACGAGGTGCATTCACGATTGCGCGGGATCAACTGTGCATGAGACTCAATCGTGCATCCAACACCGGCTTTGAAAACAGAAGTTCGGGCCTTATTTCCAACTGTAAGTTATGAAGTTTTTTTCAAGATTTTCTTTTTACCATTCCGCGAAACAATCTCAAACATTATATGTTCGTGAGTGAAGGTGCAGGCTGAACGCACACATAACTGCAACCGCTGAACGAAAGAAACCCCTTATATGGACAGACTGTTAATCACATCTTTTTTTTTTTTTTTTTTTTTGGTGGAGGCGGGGGGGGGGGGGGTGGGGGGGAGAGAGAGAGAGAAGGCGCGTTTGGGAAAACATGAAATTTATTTTAGAGAAGCAATTTTGCTCGACCTTAGCTCTTGCTGCAGTTGAGTTTAAAAATAGTTTTTTTACAATAATAATGTAATAAGTGACATAGCTTGGTGCGAGCACTTGGTCCGCACGTCCGCCCAATCCGTCCTATTAACACAACAATTATACGGTCGACGCCTTTTCAAAAGATGTCGACAACCGTCATTTCTCAGTCATGCAATGCTTCGCCTTAACCGACTGACGCCGCACCGTGGTGCTTCCAGTTATAAATCCTACTAAGAAATGTCAAAATGAACTGTTTTCCCGTTTGATAATATATATATATATATATATATATATATATATATATGAATCCCAGTCATCTGCCCCTCCGGTCAACTGCCCCCCTGTCATCTGCCCCCCCTCTTTTTTGCAACCCGTTCGCCTGCCCCCCCCCCCCTTCAAAGTGGAGGGGTGGTCGCTTGCCCCCTCCATATACCATTTTTTGGGTTCTTGGCTTACAAAGACACAATAAATAAAATTATATTTATTTTATTGAATGTATTGTACCTCGATAAATTGCAGTTCACCAATAGGAAACTAATTGTAATTAGAATTGCAATTAGTTTATGGATCAGTCTCTCCTAAGATCAATACTGGTGAACAGATCACTGAAGATCAATTGTTTCAGAGACGAAGTAGACGGGGACATCACAATTGCCTAAATTAAAAAAAAAATTCTACAAAAAAAGGAAGGGGGCAGATGACGACCCCGTCAAGTTGCAGGAGGGGGGGGGGGCAGTCGACCGGGTTGCAAAAAGGGGGGGGGGGGCAATTGACCGGGGGCCAGATGACCGTTTACCTATATATATATATATATATATATATATATATATATATATATATATATATATATATATATATATATATATATATATATATATATTGTGTGTGTGTGTTTGTTTATTTCGGCGTTTTGCGACATATATTGTTCATAAATCTTCTGCGGAGAATCGGACACGTCCTCGTTACGACACCGCTGGTATTTTCATTACCTTTGTATATAAGTTTTGTACCAAAATGAAATGCTTAAACTATTGGCTCCACAGTTTTACTCAGCAAATATTATGACGTCAGAATGACGTCTGGTCGACGTCGTGACCCGACGTTTCCGACGTCAAACTGACGTGCTGGTTTTGGTTGTATATGAAATGGAACCGTCGTCGGGTTTTCAACGTCAGAATGACGTCGGGTTCCGACCTAAATCCGACGTCGGAATTAAGTCGGTTTTAGGTTGTATATGAAATTGGAACCGACGTCGGATTCCGACCTGAAACTGACTAGAGTTATATAATTAATAGATAAGTAATTATTCAACTGATGTTGTGATTTACATACGAAAGCGTTTTCCATATAAATTTTTACAATCTAGGAAGAAAAATACCGACGCGCCATCAAAATTCTAAAATTTTCATGTAAAAATTACATTTTTTCTTCCTATTTTTCAAAATGACTTCCATTTCCGATGAGCGATAATAATGTTCATCGCTTTTTGGTCGTTTTTGCAACGTCGGAATGACGTCAGCAAACCGACGTCGCCTCGACGTCGGAATAAAGTCGGGTTTTAGGGTAATAGGTCAGAATATGGTTGTGAAGTCGTCGCGACCAAAATACAACCTTTTTTCAACCAAAAAAGACGTCGGTTGTTTGCTGGGTAGGTGAAGAAAATTTATGGATAGAATAAATATATATGGAAGGTCTTTCGTCCTGCTGCGGTGTATTTTGGTCTCAGTCAAGAACATTGTAGAACTAGACTGGCCAGTGTTTTCCTTAAAACAAAAAAAAAAAAAAAAAAAAACAAAAAAAAAAAACGGATATGTCTCCCCCGCCCCCCACTCAGTCACGTGGAAAAAGGTTCCTTGCTTGAAAGTACAACATTGGCGAGCCCAAAAAATGTTAAAAAATCGCCAAAAATACATTTTTACAGAAAATGAAGAAAACCTCCGCAGTAAACATTTGCACTATACGTGGGTTCCTCTTGCCATGTTTCAGCCTAATCCAACAAACTGTTCCGGAGATATCGCAACAATATGGCCAAAAACTTAAAAATCAGAAATTTAGAAAATCGCCAAAAATCCATTTTCAACGGAAATGAAGAAAAATTTTGCAGTACATATTTGCGCTATATGTGTATTCTGTTTGTGACGTCTGAGCCTTATCCAACGAACTGTTTTGGAGGTTTAGCCTACCAAAATGAAAAAAATGCACGACCCCCCCCCCTATGTTCAAAAATAGAATTTTTGAAGGAACGAAAAAGAATAACACGGGCATCATTTGGACATGTCCCCCAATATGTATGTATGTTGTGAGAAAAATCGACTCCTTAATTTCATATGAACTCACTGCGGAAAGACGGACGGACGGACACACCCAATGCTATATATGTCTCCCTTAGGGGGAGACATATAATTAGTCATACTTTTGTTAACTATACCGTCCACTTCTGTGAATATTGAGGCAGGCTTGTAGTAGTAAATTCTGTGTTGCCATCACTCCCCTCATGATTTGTGGTATCCGCACAAAATCGCCCGACCCAAAATGGCCCGAAAAAGTGCAATCTTTTTCGTTCAACGTGCGTAAAACAAAAGATTTGAAAAAAAAATCCTTCAACACTCTTCAAAATAGAAAACTTATTTACTCTGGGAGGCTGGATTCTTGCACAAGCATGACATTTCATTTTTAGGAACTACTATAATTGTTTCGCAACTTAAATTTCACGAAACATTCATACCTGGCTGGGTTTGAACCGGTGTAATGAAACGTTTTGACCCCCAAACAAATCGACCCCCCGGCCGATTTGTTTTAAAACAAACAGACGCCCCGGTCGATTTGTTTTGGGAAAGCCCGCCATAACAAACAGGCCTCCCCTATAATAAAATGACCCCTCCAAATAATCATGTTTAAATATAAAATGGAAGTAAATGCATATGGTTTTTAAATACTATTTTAAGCATTTTCTAGAAAATTATTATTTTGAGCCTTTGAAATGCCATTATTGAGCTTGGACAGATTTTTGGGTGATTGTATGTTAGTGGTGTTGGAAGTGTTTTCGCGTTTGAAAATGTAGATGTTAGTTGCTAAATAAATTGTTATTCATGGATATAGTTTTTATTTCAATTAAAGAAACTAATAAGGTGACCATATGTGGAAAGAAATAAAGAAATCAACAAAAAATAAGAGGGTTAAAACATTTCAGGGGGAGTCTGTTTGTTTTAAAACAAATCGACCGGGGGGTCGATTTATTTTGGGGGTCAAAACGTTTCCTTACACCGGGAACCTCTGGCATCCAAAGTGACGAACTTACCTCTACGCCACGACGCATCCATTGAGATGTGCGCCTAAGACAATTCCCCTAAACAAACTCCCACTCTTTCCACTTCGAATCGCCACCTCTACCCCGAACAATTCTGCGTACGGAAATCCCCCCCCCCCCAAGGCCTATCCCCTCCCTTTTTATGGGCTTTTTTTATCTATTTTAATGCTTAGTTATAGATTATAGTAATTAGTTAAATATATGTGAATTGAATTTGAAAGTATCGCATGTAACATGTAATTCTTGTTATTACCAATATATCATTCATATCTAAAATTACTTTTAAAAAAGTATTAAAGTGCCTATAACATTTCCTTGACGTTTCAATATATGGCATTCTTTAAAATCGATATAATAACGTCCTTAAACAAAACGTTTGTTTTTGGTTCTTTAAAAATCAATTTCAATAACGTTCTAATACCATACGTTTGTTTTTGGTTTGAAAAAAAAAGCGCTTTTATTTGGTTGGTAAATGTAATGTTTTTACAACCAAATCAGGTTTGACTTTGGTTTGTAAACTAAAGTTTTCATTTGGTTGCTGAATATAACGTTTTTATAACCAAAAAAGGTACGTTTTTGGTTAGGAAAACGTTAAAACCTTTTCACAACCAAACAAAAACGTTCTTATGTTTAGCGGGATGTTTAGAAAACTTCGTACTTAAAAATGCAAATAGCACACAAAAGAGTGATGATAATAGTTTCAAAACTACGTATTTGTGAAAAGAAAGCTATCGATATCTCGCTGCAAAAAAGATAGGGCAAAATAAAGTGAATTCATGCGTGAAACACCTGATATTAGGGTCGTGTCTAGAAATGGTCTGTATTGATATTTTGTTCCTAAAGGGCCTGTGTTGATATATTGTCCATTAAAATCATATTACACTGTTTTCACCATTTAACCCTCGAGTCAATGGGATTTTGCCAAAAAGATCGTATAATTCTCTTATTGATACGGTGACATATATCCTTTTTTTTCTTAAAACATTTTGTATGACGTGTTCTTCAAATAGGGGAAAAATGAGGCAATTGTCAATTGTGATTTTGTGTGAGTTTGCATTTTGTATGAAATTTCTCGGTTTTCCCAACGGTTTCTATAGTAAAAGTTCGCGACCTTTCAGTGTCTATATTTCTCTTATAACATCGGTGACCCCCCTTTTTCTTTTCAGTTTTTGAATGTATACCCTCAAAGCATTAAACTGTGAAAGTATGAAGGAAATGTCAATTGTAGATGAGATACCCGCATTTCCCTTCAAGTAGCCTCCAGAATAGGAATTACAGAATTTCGCAACTCGCGATCCCTTTAAGTAGCCTCCAGAATAGGAATTACAGAATTTTGCAACTCGCGACTAAATCAACACTGCTATATGTAGTTCATTGTGTCATACGAAAATAAAAAACCCGATTGAATAAACGTTCCAGTTATTCACAGAGATTATATCGACTTTGGAAATGCCACAGGTGTGTGGTGGAGCATGGACTATAAACTCGTTCAGTCACGCAGTCCACAAGGTGGGGGGGGGGGGGGTGTGATGAGCAACCCATCACCTCACTAGATACATAAAAAACTTTTGAGCTAAGTAATATCATATGTATTGTCGTAGTTATTACAGAGATAAAGCGTTAACCTACAGAGTGTACATATCAAGGTCAGAAATAAAAGACCAGTTAATGATGACTTTACCAGACAGAAATTGAAAAGAAAGTGACTTGCAAATCCGGCATGTGTATCTGACAAAACGTTTTGTAAAACACAATGCTTTTGACGTCTATGACGGGGCTTTTCGGTGTAAGTAACAAAAAAAAAAAAAAAAAAAAAAAACAGTGCATAAAATCTGTAATTTATAAAAGAATATATTCGCACCAAAAATCTTAAATTAAATGACAAAAAAAATCGTAAAATAAAACTAAAGCAAGAGTAGATGAATATAGAAATCACAGGCCTCATTGTTCGCATATAAACTCTCCCTAATCGCTACTGAAAGCCCCTTTCTCGAGCAGCTCCGACCCAAGAACGGAAGAATGGGAAGAATCCACTTCGCTCACCCACCCTTTGCCTGACTTTATCTACTTGGTGGGTACATGAAGTCCTAATTGGGTCTTGCCAGGCAACATGATCTTCCCCGTGTACAGTTCATACAGCATCACAACAACTGACCACAAGTCTATGTTGTGGTCGTAAGGCATTCCTGAAGTTGCCAAGCAATAACCGCTTGCATTCAACAGCAGTCACTAGTGAATTCGTGTAATAACTTGCTCAATCAATTTTGATGTTTTTATTGAGAATTTTCATATTTGCAATGTAGTATTTTACCGAAATGAATAGTAGATTTTTAATTAATATACTCAAAGCACACGACTGCCAAACTATCATTCATGAGATACTTCGGTACTTGAATTTTTTGATAGTTTTATCCTATGTAACTTATGTCACATTTCACGCCAAATTCTGTTATTTTGGATGGTAATGTTATAAATTCCAATTCCTTTCGATGTGAAAAGGGATACATCAGTTTTGAAGAACCACTAAATAGCCTTCCTGAATGGACAAGTTTTCAGAATAGTTTTATAATCAATATGAGCTTATTCATTACACGAATTCCCTGGGGATTGCATGAAATCTCCAATTACACAGATTCCCTGTAACATATACAAAGGACCTCGTGGGACGTTTGCAGCAAATACGGCGACGGTATACACATACCCGTGCTCCAAGCAATTCTGCAGAGGCTCGTATTTTTTGTTCGGTTGGGGCTCGCAGGGCCTGAGATTTCTACGGCAAAAACCCCTTTCGGGCCCACTACCTTCCTTCGGTGTTCGGGTATATCCTGGTCCACTGTACACCCCCAACCTAATTATCAACCCGCCCACCCCACTTCGGTGTGTATTGTTTTAGTTTTCCGTCGCGGAGCATGAATTTTCATTTATAGTTTTGTTAAAAAGACACAACTTAAACGACCAACTGATGAGTGGCACGAGTTACCTTTACTTGCTAGCCTTTTTCTGTAAATTGTTAACAAAATCATAATGTAAAAGGAACGAGAAAGAAACAAATAAATCAATAAAAAATAAACAACCAATGAACAACGCTTCTCAAAAGGTATAACTCAGCAAGTTAATGATCGTCAGATCACACACACTCACTGCTCCTATTGCATCGTCAGAGCACACACACTCAATGCTTCTATTGCATCGTCAGAGCACACACACTCAATGCTCCTATTGCATCGTCAGAGCACACACTCACTGCTCCTATTGCATCGTCAGAGCACACACACTCACTGCTCCTTTTGCATCGTCAGAGCACACACACTCAATGCTTCTATTGCATCGTCAGAGCACACACACTCAATGCTCCTATTGCATCGTCAGAGCACACACTCACTGCTCCTATTGCATCGTCAGAGCACACACACTCAATGCTTCTATTGCATCGTCAGAGTACACATATTCAACGCTCCTATTGCATTGTCAGAGCACACACACTCAACGCTCCTATTGCACTGTCAGAGCACACACACTCCATGCTCCTATTGCATCGTCAGAGCACACACACTCACTGCTCCTATTGCATCGTCAGAGCATACACACTCAATGCTCCTATTGCATTGTCAGAGCACACACACTCAATGCTCCTATTGCATCGTCAGAGCACACAAACTCACTGCTCCTATTGCATCGTCAGAGCATACACACTCACTGCTCCTATCGCATTGTCAGAGCACACACACTCAATGCTCCTATTGCATCATCAGAGCACACACTCAATGCTCCTATTGCATCGTCAGAGCACACACACTCAATGCTCCTATTGCATCGTCAGAGCACACACACTTAATGCTCCTATTGCATCGTCAGAGCACACACACTCAATGCTCCTATTGGATCGACAGAGTACACACACTCAACGCTCCTATTGCATTGTCACAGCATACACACTCAACGCTCCTATTGCACTGTCAGAGCACACACACTCAACGCTCCTATTGCATCGTCAGAGCACACACACTCAATGCTCCTATTGCATCATCAGAGCACACATTCAATGCTCCTATTGCATTGTCAGAGCACACACACTCACTGCTCCTATTGCATCGTCAGAGCACACAAACTCACTGCTCCTATTGCATCGTCAGAGCATACACACTCACTGCTCCTATTGCATCGTCAGAGCACACAAACTCACTGCTCCTATTGCATCGTCAGAGCACACACACTCAATGCTCCTATTGCATCATCAGAGCACACATTCAATGCTCCTATTGCATTGTCAGAGCACACACACTCACTGCTCCTATTGCATCGTCAGAGCACACAAACTCACTGCTCCTATTGCATCGTCAGAGCATACACACTCAATGCTCCTATTGCATTGTCAGAGCACACACACTCAATGCTCCTATTGCATCATCAGAGCACACATTCAATGCTCCTATTGCATTGTCAGAGCACACACACTCAATGCTCCTATTGCATCGTCAGAGCACACACACTCAATGCTCCTATTGGATCGACAGAGTACACACACTCAACGCTCCTATTGCATTGTCACAGCATACACACTCAACGCTCCTATTGCATCGTCAGAGCACACACACTCAATGCTCCTATTGCATCATCAGAGCACACATTCAATGCTCCTATTGCATTGTCAGAGCACACACACTCACTGCTCCTTTTGCATCGTCAGAGCACACAAACTCACTGCTCCTATTGCAGCGTCAGAGCACACACACTCAATGCTCGTATTGCATCGTCAGAGCACACAAACTCAATGCTCCTATTGCATCGTCAGAGCACGCACACTCAATGCTCCTATTGCATTGTCACAGCACACACACTCAACGCTCCTATTGCACTGTCAGAGCACACACACTCAACGCTCCTATTGCATCGTCAGAGCACACACACTCACTGCTCTTATTGCATCGTCAGAGCACACACACTCAATGCTCCTATTGCATCGTCAGAGTACACAAACTCACTGCTCCTATTGCATCGTCAGAGCACGCACACTCAATGCTCCTATTGCATTGTCAGAGTACACAAACTCACTGCTCCTATTGCATCGTCAGAGCACGCACACTCAATGCTCCTATTGCATTGTCACAGCACACACACTCAACGCTCCTATTGCACTGTCAGAGCACACACACTCAACGCTCCTATTGCATCGTCAGAGCACACACACTCATTGCTCCTATTGCATCGTCAGAGCACACACACTCACTGCCCATATTGCATCGTCAGAGCACACACACTCACTGCTCATATTGCATCGTCAGAGCACACACACTCAATGCTCCTATTGCATCGTCAGAGGGATGCAGAGGGACCTAAAAATGGTTATTCTGACCTCTTTTTGTCATATTCTGTCAAAACTTCACGTGGATTCATGCTGCAATTCAAATTAAAACAACGTTCACCAAATCCCACCACAATCCCTCATCTCAATACTGTTACTTAAGCAATGCTTATAATTTTATAAGGAATCACTTCATTTTCTTTAGACAAAATTTATTGCAAAAAATTCACTAGGTTTGAACGTTACTATGTGCTGCAATGGAATAAAAAGGAAAGCGCGAGCAAACGTACCACCATTTCTCCCAGTCCAACTGTATGTGGTGATTGTGGATACAAAATAAGCGTTGGCGGGACTGAACTTAACTAAGAGGTATGAATACATAAGAGAGATGGTTTTAGTGAAAAAAAGTGGCTGAAGAGTGGCAAGCGATGGGATTTATCGTCGGGATGTAAGTAATTTCAAAAGTCATTTAATTTTAGAAGTCATTCACGTTCCTTCAGTCCTGTCTTATGCCTGAAACAGTGTATGTGTGATTTTTAAAATGAGAAGATTTTCAGTGTGACATCCAGTCACCAAACACGTCTTTATTAAATTCTGATCGGATCGGGTTAAGAAAATAAAAACTTGTGTTGTCTCTATTCTCCATTTAACTTCACCTTAACATTATATTTCAATTTTTCAACAACAAAAAAATTCTTCACTGACATCATCTCATTGCTGCGTATGATCTTGTCAGCGGCGTCTTGCTTGCCGCGCTCCTCGTCGCGGACACCCCCCCCCCGCCCCCCAGCCGCCCGTGAAGCCGTGCACCGTGTAGCGCGTGCCCATACCTCGCCGATCCGTGTCCAACACAACGCATCATTGATTACAGTACTCGAACAAATCTACCAGAAAAACTTCCCGCCATTACTCAATGACTTTATGTATCAAGTACTTATTGTTTAAATGACTATTTTGCCAGTTTTATTCTAGCTTGACATTAAGCTTATCCCGACAAAACTAAAAATAATGAGTGTTTTTACATTAAAACTGTAATTTTTAAACGGACATGCTCATTGAACCGTTCACTAAACAAGACTCTCCATCTACAATGCCCGAGTTAAGATCTTAATATGAAAGTGGTTTTCCGCCAATATTTCCATTATTTTTTGGCAAACTGCCAAAAATAATACTAATGGGCAGGTGGACACTTGTTCAAAGTATATTCAATCAACATTTTATTATGTTTTCACTAAATCCTAAGAGGATCTCTTTACGTTTAAAAAAAAAATGATTTTCGGTCAACACACACACATTCAACCAAAGTTTCTGACGTTTCCACAAAGATTCTAGAAGAAGATACCTTTCCAAGAAAATTTGGTTTAAGGCAATATCTCCACCAGCTTCAGGAGGTCGTCAAACAAAAGACAGTACGACTATTTCGTTGGCGCCGGTTCTAATTTTACTAAAACGTTTTTTTTTCCTATTCTTCAGCCAATTTATGGCGAATCATATATCCATCTGAAACCAGTCATAGGGAAACCATGCCTTACATATAGCACTTAGGGAGACCATTTGCATATTGTATAATGTGTCTTTTTTAGAAAAAAGGCCTGTTTACGGTGCTAACTTATCTTTTTCTTCAATTTCGTGTTAAACCATGTGTAAACTTCTTGAACAGTTAAGGAAAAATACTGGCTGCTATAATTTTTTTAAATACATAATTTATAGTGGATTTCAAATAAAAACGGATCTCCTTAAAACTGATTTTTCGGCACTTGTATTTATACATGGCATGAAGTTTAGGATCAAATTAAAAGTTTGTTATCAAGTGGCAACACAGAAATTTAATTTTAAAACATAATATGTTGTATTCACTATACTATAGAATCATTCGCTTTTTGTTTGCTGTGTAGTTTCATAACGTTTATGCACGCTAAGAATTAAGAAAATCTAGCCTTGGACTCTCTAAATTTTTGGTCTCCCTATTACAGTTTTTTTGGCAAAAATTGTGCCCGTTTTTTATTTACCTTGTGTTGATGTGCGGTTCTTATTTCGGAGTACTGCGAATGTTTATTTAACTTGCGTTGATAGCGGTACTTATTTTGAACAAGTGCACAAGTTTCCTTAGGTTGCGTTGATGCGCGGTTCGCATTTCGGACAGGTTTGCATGTTTATTTAACTTGTGCTGATGCGTGGTTCGCATTTTGGAACAGTGCACATGTTTATTTAACTTGCGTTGATGTGCAGTTCGCATTTCGGACCACTGCGCATTTTTATTGAACTTGTCTCGATGTGCGGTTCGTATTTCGGACCAGTGCGCATGTTGTTTCTTTAGGTTGCGTTGATGCGCGGTTCGTATTTCGGACCACTGCGCATGTCTGTTCAAAAAATTGCGTTGATGCGCGGTGCTTATTTTGGACCAGTTTGCATGTTTATTTAACTTCCTTCGATGCGCGGTTCACATTTCGAACCAATGCGCATGTTTATTAAACTTCCTTCGATGCGCGGTGCATATTTTGGACCACTGCGCATGTTTATGTAACTTGCGTCGATGCGCGGTGGTTAAATCGGTCTACTGTGCAAGTTCATTTAAAGCGTTTATGCGCTGTAGGAGGAGATTCATTTATTTTTTTTCATAAATTCCGAAAAAAATCGAAAGTTTTCCAATTCACTCAAAAAGCACAAGCAGTATGCATGATCCCCTAGAGACGGCTCATATAAAAAATAAATGAAATCTGATTAAAACTGTAGGAGGAAATGCATTTTGAATTTTTCCAAAATAAATCATGTCTAATCAAAACTGTAGAAGATGCATTTTGAGGTATTTTCATCAAAAATCCCCCCCCCACAATCAAAAATTCCCAAGTCGAGTCAAATAGCACAAGCCGTATGCCAGACTCCCCTAAGGATGCCTCATACCAAAAATAAATGAAATGGGATATAAACTGTAGGAGTAAATGCATTTTGAAGTTTTTCTTCAAAAATTCCCTAACATACAAAAATTTTCCGATCGACTAAAAAAGCGCAAGCTGTATACTCGACCTCTTAGGGATGTCGCACACGAAAAATAAATGACATCGAATCAAAATTGTTGGATGCATTTTGAATTATGTTCGAAAATTTTGCTTAAAAAATTCCCCAAAAATACAAAAATTGTCCGATCGACTAAAAAAGCACAAGCCGTATGCATGACCATTTAGTGGTGTCTCATACCAAAAATAAATGACATCGGATCAAAAATGATGGAGGAGATACATTTTAAAAATTTTTCTTCAAAAATTCTCCAAAAATTAAAAAATCATCCGATCGATAAAAAAAGCACAAGCCGTAGGCAAGACCGCTTAGGGATGCATCACACCAAAAATACATGACATCGAATCAAAATTGTAGGAGTAGATGCATTTTGAATTATTTTCGAAATTTTTGTTTAAAAAATTCCCCCAAAACTACTCGATCGACTAAAAAAGCACAAGCCGTATGCATGACCATTAGGGATGCCCCATACCAAAAAATAAATGACATCGAATCACAATTGTAGGATGAGATGCATTTTGAACCAAAGTTTACTAAATAAACAACTAACTAACTAACGGACGCCACCCGCAAACCGATAGGAATACCCCAGCTTACGTGTAACGTAAATTTGGGTTTTTATTCATATTTCAGTAACAGCCAGGTTAAGCACTAATGGCCGCTGTCTTTAACTAAAATTTCAAGACATCAAGGCTATTTCTGAAGCGGCATTTTGTATTTTACTGAAAAAATGTTTTTTTTTTTGGCCAATATTACCGTCATTTTTTTGAATCGCAAAAAAGTAATAGCCAGATGGACACCAATACCACCACCTACCATCAAAATTTTAGGACGTTTCCATTTAAATCCTAGGAAGAGAAGGTTTTCATTAATATTGGTTTTAACTATTTTTTCCGCTACTTTTTGTCTAACTACGAAAACAATAATAGTAAGTTAGGTACTAATGTGTGCTGCTATTACTTAAAATTTCAATACAGACTATTTTCCTGGAGTCTGTTCAGATTTTCTTATTTTTCGCCAAAATTTCCTCCAATTTTTGGCCAATAATAAAAAATAGTACTAACCAGATAGGTAAATGCGCCAACTACGTTTACTTAAAATTTCAAGACAGTAAGGCTATTTTCCAGCAGTTATTTAAGATTTTACTGAAATGGTTTTGGTTTTTCGCCACAATTTTCACTAATTTTGTCAAGTCACTAAAAATTACAACAGCCAGGTATGAAGGAAACCAAAAAAGTAACAGGCAGGTAGATAGTAACGCTTGCTAGCTTTCCTTGAAATTTCAAGAAAATAAAACTATTTTCCAGCAGTTAGTTTAGAATTAAATGATTTTTTTCGCCAATGTTTGGCCAATCACCAAAAGACTAATCTCCAGGTAGCGAGTAATGTCTGCTACCTTCTCCTAAAATTTCAAGACAGCACGACTATTTTCCAGCAGTTAGTAGAGATTTTACTGAATTTTGTTTGTATTGCGCCAACTTACCGCCAATTTTTGGCCAATCACCAAAAACGTAATAGCCTGATAAATAGTAACTCCTGCCACCTTCATCTAAAATTTCAAGACAGTAAAACTGTTTTCCAGAATTTAGTTAAGAAGTTACTGAAAATTTTAGCCAAAATTTTCACTAATATTTTGCCCATCACCAAAAAAGCAATAGCCAGGTAGATAATAACGCTTGCTACCTCCACTTAAGTTTTCAAGACAGTAGGACTATTTTCCTGGAAACAGTTAAGATTTTACGATTGAGGTATGATTCTGTTATTTGTAAGACGCGATTGCTTTTTAGACCCTAACCGGGAGACACCGTTCAACCGATTTCAATTTCCTTTTACACACAGAAAGACTAAGTAGTGGAGCTGTACGACGAAGCGTTATTTTTGGATTTCTCAAAAAAATAAACAAAAAAATGCGGAAACTTTGAATTTTTTTAGCGCTCGACCTCATTATATGCAGTTTGTACGCGCCATCCCTGGCAACATACAACCGATTTCAATTTCCTTTTGCACACAGAAAGACCAAGTAGTGGAGCTGTACGACGAAGCGTTATTTTTGGATTTCTCGGAAAATTAAAAAAAATAATGCAAAAAGTGATTTTTTTTTGCGCTTGAACTCATTATATGCAGTTTTTACGCGCTATATCTCCGGCACCATTCAACCGATTTCAATTTCCTTTTGCACATAGAAAGACCGAGTAGTGGAGCCGTTAGTGAAGCGTTATTTTTGGATTTCTCGAAAAATTAAAAAAAAAAAAAGCAGAATCTTTGAACTTTTTTGCGCTTGACTGAGTATTGTGTCGGGTTGGGCTCTGCGCCTTCGACGATGGCTTCTTAACATTGTACTGTCTAGAAGACGAGTCCTGCTTCTAGGAATCATGATCTTTCATCGGTGTGGTTAAGTGGTCTTTCTTCGGTGTGGTTAAGTGGTCTTTCATCGGTGTGGTTAAGTGGTCTTTCATCGGTGTGGTTAAGTGGTCTTTCATCGGTGTGGTTAAGTGGTCTTTCATCGGTGTGGTTAAGTGGTCTTTCATCGGTGTGGTTAAGTGGTCTTTCATCGGTGTGGTTAAGTGGTCTTTCATCGGTGTGGTTAAGTGGTCTTTCATCGGTGTGGTTAAGTGGTCTTTCATCGTTGAGGCCATATGGCCACTTATCGTTGTTGACATGCATTTCGAACCACCTAGTCCTGTTTTCTGCACGCGGCACACTTTTTATCAGTCAATCATTAGTCATCTTCTGCTGATTTTATAGCCAGTTAATCTCTGTATTTGATGATTTAGAAAACATTTTACGCGAATTTGCATGATTCTTCTCTTTTTTTTTTGCAACTAGTCCCAAAATAAGCCGGAATTGAAATGAAGCACAATTTAAACGTCCAACGTTTTACACATTCAAAAGATTTTAACTACAGATCAGTGTGTCAAACAAGAAAGATCAGTGTGTCAAATAAGAACAGATCTAGAAATACACATACACAGATCAGATACAGCACACGGCGATAGGCAGTAAAAAGACTCCAAATTAAAACGTGTCAAACATTATGATTTTTAATATCTATTTTTATTATGAAATGACTTAAGGTACACTCAATATGTAACATCAAAACTCTTGCTTATTACAAGAAATATGCTCAACAAACTGTACAAGGAAAATCAGCTTTATGATTAAACGCAGCATTAAGCAAGGAAGTCAAACTGAAATTTTTAAATCACACTTCTTCCTTCCGTGCGAAAACAATGAGTGAATGTAATAAAAGTGCATATGCGTTGTTCTACATGTTAAAGGCAATACGCCAAAATTTGAGTAATGTCGTTTTCAAAAAGTATACTGTGAAATTTACTTTAGAATTATCTGAAGCACATGAAGCACACGCATGTCCTACTCAAGACGCGCAGCGCATCCAGTGTACAAAATGCTTACTCAGTGATGCTTGACAAGGAGTTCCTTAACAAAGCGTGTTTTCACTGGAATACACAACAAGCGACTTGAATAACGCAAAAATATTCACATCCACACATAAAATGGTTGTGGAATTAGCGAAGTGTTTGGTGGCAATTTTCTGAAAAGGTCAAATAGATTTCCTTAAAATCAATTTATATATATATATATATATATATATATATATATATATATATATATATATATATATATATATATATATATATATATATATATACTTTCAAACTTGAAAGAAAAACTTCGCAGTAAACATTTGCACTATATGTGTGATGTTCTTGCCACGTTTCAGCCTAATCCAACAAACTGTTTCGGAGATATCGCAACATTATGACCCAAAAAAAGTTAAAAACCAAAAATTTAAAAACTAGATTGGCCAGTGTTTTTGTTAAAACAAAAACGGATATGTCTCCCCCGCCCCCCAATCAGTCACGTGGAAAAAATCCCTGCTTAAAATACAACATTGGCGAGCCCAAAAAATTGAAAAAAATCGCCAAAAATACATTTTTACAGAAAATGAATGAAGAAAAACTTCACAGTAAACATTTCCACTACATATGGGTTCTTCTTGCCATGTTTCAGCCTAATGGAACAAACTGTTTCGGAGATATCGCAACAATATGGCTCAAAAAGTAAAAATTCAAAAATGGAAAAAAAAATCGCCAAAAATACATTTTCAACGGAAATGAAAAAAAAACTTCGCAGTAAACATTTGCACTATAGGTGGGTTCTTCTTGCCACGTTTCAGCCTAATCCAACAAACCGTTTCGGAGATATCGCAACAATATGGCCAAAAAAGTTAAAAATGAAAAATTTAAAAATTCGCTAAAAATACATTTTCAGCGGAAATGAAGACAAACTCCGCAGTAAACATTTGCACTATATGTGTGTTGTTCTTGCCAAGTTTCAGCCTAATCCAACAAACCGTTTCGGAGATATCGCAACAATATGGCCAAGAAAAGTTCAAATTAAAAAATTAAAAAATTCGCCAAAAATACATTTTTAGCGGAAATGAAGAAAAACTTCGCAGTAAACATTTGCACTATATGTGTGTTGCTCTTGCCACGTTTCAGCCTAATCCAACTAACTATTTTGGAGATATAGCCTGCCAAAGTGAAAAAAATGCGCGAACCCCCCCCCCCCCCCTATGTTCAAAAATTTGCCAAAAAATAGAATTTTTGAAGAAACGAAAAAAAAAAATAACACGGGCATCATCTAGACATGTACCCCAATAACTATGTATGCTTTGAGAAAAATCGACTCATTAATTTCCTAAGAACCCACTAGGACAGACGGACGGACGGACGGACAGACGGACGGGCGGACAGACACACCAAATGCTATATATGTCTCCCTTAGGGGGAGACCTATAATTCGCCAAAAATACTTTTCAGCGGAAATGAAGAAAAACTTGGCACTATACATTTGCGCTACATGCGTGTTCTTCTTGCGACATCTGAGCCTTATCCAACGAACTGTTTCGGAGATATAGCCTGCCAAAGTGAAAAACATAGGCATCAGAGATGCATAGCCCTCAGCCAGCCGGAACATTCGAAACAAGTAAAATAGTAGGTTTGAGGCCGGTCACAGGCTCATTTCAATTCTTAGCACCGAAAAGAACAAGTAGGTCAGTGAAACTGACTACGTCCCCCGCCGGCGCACAATCGCTGTATTTGATTTTGCTAGGTTGGACTACATCCCTCAAGCAATTCGTATCATATTCAGGAATATATGTTAACAAACTCACTCAAGTGCTCAAAGACTGTGTGAAAAGTCCAGCTGGGCCAATGTCCTCGGGCAGACGTGTCTCATTTACAATACTAATTCTTTTTAGAATCCATACTACCTATATGTAAAATATTTGACAATCGATCAAGAAATGTAAGCTTGAGTGTGTTAAACTCAAGTGCCCAAGGAATGTGCAGTTTTTTAAAGTCCACCCGGGTCAATGTCCTTGGGCCAACCTATCTCATTTATAAGACTAACCCTTGTTATCACCCACACTACGTATATGTAAAATATTTCGACAATCGATTAAAAAATGTGGCTTCATGGTGTTAAACTCACTAAAGTGCTCAAAGACTGTGTAATTTTTTTAAGGGTTGTGAAAATTTCTGAAGTTCAGCTGGGCCAATGTCCTTGAGCCGATAGGGCTCATTTACAATACCGACCTTTGTTGGTTCCAATACTTCCTATATCTGAAAGATTTCAACAATCGATCCAGAAATGTAGGCTTGATTGTGTTAACAAACTCATTCAAATGAGTAGGGATTGGTAAAACTTTTGAAAAGTTCAGCTGGGCCAATGTCCTTGGGCCGACATGGATCATTTACACTACTGCTGTTGGTTCCAATACTGCTTATAGTTAAGATATCTTATAAATCGATGCAGAAATATAGGTTTGAGTGTGTTAACAAACTCATTCCAGTCTGTAGGGGTTGTGAACATTTCTGAAGTTCAGATGGACCAATGTCCTTGGGCCGAAAGGGCTCATTTACAATACCGACCTTTGTTGGTTCCAATACTTCGTATATGTAAAAGATTTCAACAATCGATCCAGAAATGTAGGCTTGAGTGTGTTAACAAACTCATTGAAATGAGTAAGGATTAGGAAAAGTTGTGAAGTTCAGCTGGGCCAATGTCCTTGGGCCGACATGGCTCATTTACAATACCGACCTTTGTTGGTTCCAATACTTCGTATATGTAAAAGATTTCAACAATCGATCCAGAAATGTAGGCTTGAGTGTGTTAACAAACTCATTGAAATGAGTAAGGATTAGGAACATTTGTGAAGTTCAGCTGGGTCAATGTCCTTGGGCCGATAGGGCTCATTTACAATATCGACCTTTGTTGGTTCCAATACTTCGTATATGTAAAAGATTTCAACAATCGATCCAGAAATGTAGGCTTGAGTGTGTTAACAAACTTATTGAAATGAGTAAGGATTAGGAACATTTGTTAAGTTCAGCTTGGCCAATGTCCTTGGGCCGACAGGGCTCATTTACAATACCGAACCTTGTTGGTTCGAATTCTACTTATAGTTAAGATATCTGAAATGTAGGCTCGAGTGTGTCAAATTCATTCCAGTATGTAAGGGTTGTGAAAATTTCTGAAGTTCAGCTGGGCCCATGTCCTTGGGCCGATAGGGCTCAACTACAATACCGACCTTTGTTGGTTCCAATACTTCCTATATCTAAAAGATTTCAACAATCGAACGAGAAATGTAGGCTTGAGTGTGTTAACAAACTCATTCAACTGAGTAAGGATTAGGAAAATTTGTGAAGTTCAGCTGGGCCAATGTTCTTTATGCCGGCATAGCTCATTTACAATACAGATCCTTGTTCGTTCCAGTACTACCCATATATACAATATCTTAACAATCGGTCGAAAAATGTAGGCTTGAGTGTGTTAACAAAAAAGGTGTCGACAGACGGACAGACAAACCCGAAAACTATAGTCCCCCGGCGGGGGGCAAAAAAGGGTGGCAGTGGTTTAAGATGAAATTTCTTAGTCCAGCTGAGCCACGTTCCTTGGTCGGATATGGCTCATAAACAATAGAGATCTTTAATACTCCATATAGTAGCTATATCTAAAATATCTTAGTAATTGATAAAAAATTGTAGGCTAGCGAGTGTTCACAAGCCACATGTCACCAAACCTGATATTGGTAGATGGTGTGCAAATTTCAAAGTCCACCTGAGCCACTGTCCTTGGTCGGATATGGCTCATATACAACAGAAATCTTCATTGCTCCATATAGTCGCTATATCCGCAATATCTTAGTAATTGGTAAATAACTGTAGGCTAGAGAGTGTTCACAAGCCACATGTTAAGCAAACTTGATAATGGTACAAATAAGAAAATTTCTTAGTCCAGCTGAGCCACTGTCCTTCGTCGGATATGGCTCCAAAACAATAGGGATCTTTATTGGTCCATATACAATCTATATTTAAAATATCTAAGCGATTGGCAAAAAATTGTAGGCTAGAGCGTGTTCACAAAGGTAAGTGTTAACGGACAGACGGACGGACGGACGGACGGACCCGGACTTAGCAATAGCCTTCAGCCAATATTGGCTGAGGGCTAAAAATGCACGACCCCCCCCCCCCCCCCCATGTTAAAAAAAATTGCCAAAAATAGAATTTATGAAGAAACGAAAAAAAAAGAAATATCACCGGCATCATCTAGACATGTATCCCAACATGTATGTATGTTTTGAGAAAAATCGACTCAAATTTCATAAGAAGGCACTGCGGACAGACGGACGAACGGACAGACAGACGGGCGGAAGGACATACCAAATGCTATATATGTCTCCCTTAGGGGCAGACATATAATTTATTGCGTCAGAAACTGTACTGATTCTGTTTATATTGTTTCACTGATTGATCTTCCCGTTTCCGTGGCGCCCTTCTGTTTGGTGCCCGCGCATTCACAATTATATCACATATGTTTTGCCACATCTGTAGAAGCAGCTTAGTTTGTATACGTTTGTATGCATGCCCTGCTGTCAATCACCAAAGTACATGGGCATGCTAAATTGCGTCATTGGCGTTCGTCATAGCTTTGGATGTGCTTGTAATAATGGCTCACTCACGACGAAACTAACGCTTCTTCTAACCATCCCATTAAACACTTTTCTACGTCTTTCTTACGGCAACTGAATACGAAAGGAGAAGAAAAATACGCTTTGGAAGACCGTAACCGAATCGACCATGGCTGGTAAATATTATCATGGTGGCCAAAGAATTTTTACTGAGTTCTGACAGCTTTTTTCCGAACTTAGAAAATTGAGATAATTTTCTGGACTTTTCTGTTGTTTTTCCTGACTTTCCTGATATTCCCTACTCATTTCCCTTTACGTCTACTTGGGTATTTAAACTAAATATAATGAAGAAACACAACACAAATGCATGTATTTTATAGTTCACCACTAAATTGAGAACTTCATTTTCTAATACGGTTATTGAAACTTTTAGTTTTAAAATACCAATGATGTCACAATGTAGTTTATTGACACACAAGATCGCGAATGTCTTAACACTTCTCACGCTTACTTCCTGGGCTTTCGTATCATTCTACTTTTTTTAAAGTCAGTCCTCAATGTTTTCGGATGATCGGGAAATGAGGTGTCAGTAAAACATTAAACATAAAGAATATTAAACCTGACATCACACTTATCCGTACAAGTTTCAGAGCCTTGAGGGAAGCTCTGGATTTATCAAAATTCACTGTCTGCTAATCTTTGGGGAATCGCAATAAGAAAGGCCTTAAGAGGGGCACCTAACTGAACAGTTGTGCATTTACGAACCAGCCGTTTAAACTCCTCTCTTTCAACATGACGATCTTGAAAATTGAACCGTGAGCATTCCCGCAATTTTGGTGTGGAACACCCATCAATATAAGTGGTGTCCAGTACTGTCCCGAAAAAGCAAATAGAAACTAGAGCCTCAGTAAGGCGGGATCCCCCGTGCAGCGGTAAAAGTAAAATGAGGTCAAGTCACGCTGCAAGTTTTCTAGTTCCTGCTACAATCCCTTCCATGAGATGTCGGCCGGACAAAACATCGCGTCACGCTTAAGTTCAAGCCAAAAAAAATCACCATATTTGAAAGTTTCCCACGACGTCAATTTTTGGCCGATTTTGATAATAATGCCACGTTGCACATCTTCAATATATATATTTTCACCACACAAAGTTTCACGTTCCTACGACAATTCCTTCTATGAGAAGTCGGCCGGACAAAACATCGTCTCACAGCTAAGTTCAAGCCAAAAATTCACCATTTTTAACAATTTCCCACGACGTCAATTTTTGGCCGGGTTTGACAATAATGCCACGTTGCACATCTTCAATACATATATTTTCACCATGCAAAGTTTCACGTTCCTACGACAATTCCTTCCATGAGAAGTCGGCCGGACAAAACATCGCGTCACGGCTAAGTTCAAGCCAAAAATTCACCATAATTGACAGTTTCCCGCGACGTCAATTTTTGGCCGATTTTGATAATAATGCCACGTTGCACATCTTCAATATATATATTTTCACCACACAAAGTTTCACGTTCCTACGACAATTCCTTCTATGAGAAGTCGGCCGGACAAAACATCGTCTCACAGCTAAGTTCAAGCCAAAAATTCACCATTTTTAACAATTTCCCACGACGTCAATCTTTGGCCGGGTTTGACATTAATGCCACGTTGCACATCTTCAATACATATATTTTCACCATGCAAAGTTTCACGTTCCTACGACAATTCCTTCCATGAGAAGTCGGCCGGACAAAACATCGCGTCACGGCTAAGTTCAAGCCAAAAATTCACCATATTTGACAGTTTCCCACGACGTCAATTTTTGGCCGATTTTGATAATAATGCCACGTTGCACATCTTCAATATATATATGTATATTCACCACGCAAAGTTTCACGTACCTACGACAATTCCTTCCATGAGAAGTCGGCCGGACAAAGCATCGTCTCACAGCTAAGTTCAAGCCAAAAATTCACCATATTTGACAGTTTTCCACGACGTCAATTTTTGGCCGATCTTGATAATAAAGCCACGTTGCACATCTTCAATATATATATGTATATTCACCACGCAAAGTTTCACGTTCCTACGACAATTCCTTCCATGAGAAGTCGGCCGGACAAAACATCGTCTCACAGCTAAGTTCAAGCCAAAAATTCACCATATTTGACAGTTTTCCACGACGTCAATTTTTGGCCGATTTTGATAGTAATGCCACGTTGCACATCTTCAATATATATATTTTCACCACGTAAGGTTTCAGGTTCCTACGACAATTCCTTCCATGAAAAGTCGGCCGGACAAAACTTAGTACTTTCTGTGGACAGACAGACGGACGGACGAACGGACGCCCGGACGGACCAGCTCCGTTTCACGGGGGATAACAACGTCCATCAAGGCAGCGATCTTGTTTGTATCAAAGCTACATAACCATCTTTTCTATAAGTACGCATGTTAATTGGCTTAAACATCATCGTCCAATGATGAGCTGAGTAGTGTCAAGTACAGAACAAATATCAATAACCACGCAAGTCCAGCAAATTTAGCTTCTTTCTTCCTGGGATGGTTAGGACAGGATGAAAGCACAGTTTTAATGGACTGATTCATCTAAAGCTTATCATTTAATAACGATAACTGAAAAAATTAGACGACAAGTCACACCTATGTGCAGCACTTAAAATCATGAAGTCCTGAAAAACTATATGATGAAATACTTCAAACAGAACTTCAAATACACTGTAAATTTAAATGCACATCAATGTCGCAGAACCTCAAGGCTAACTAAAATTGCCTGGGTAGAGTGACATCTTAAATAAGGCTAGTTTATCTAACAGATGAATGATTTCTAAGTAGCTATAATTGAGTTTAAACGTGACCCCTCAGCATTTACCATAGATCATAGACAACATTCCGTTAGCTGAAGTCCTGAGCTCATTAGCATAAGGATTTTAAAGCAAGCATCGCTTTCACTGACTGAGGTTCTGCGCGGTGTTAAATGGGTGAAAGAATTAGACGTAATAATGAAAACAAAATCGCACGGAGACATAGTCCTCAGTCGAAAAAGCCAAGACATTACAAGATGAAAGGTAAAACTACCAATTTTGAAAAAAAAACTTGATGGAGGACGTCCTGGGAGAACATTGCAATCAACTGTTTGATAAACAGCATTTTTACAGTTTTTCCCGAGATTTATCTGTGCTTTTTTAAAAATATTTTGGCCATTTTAGCCGAATCCATAAACAAAATACCACAATTCCGCTGATGAGCCACCTACGATCTTTCCTGTTAAAGAGTCTCGAAATGATCGCACAAAATGCCACGCAATTGCCATTTCTGTGTTTTTCTGAAACTTTGGCTGTGTTTGACCATTTTTTTCTTCAGATCTCTAAACACAATACAAGTGGGATGGAAGACTAGCTTAGGAATGCTGTTGAATTTCAAAACAATCGAACCAGTAATGTGGGAGGAGTAGCATTTTAAAACAGCACGCACAAATACACATAGATGGACGGCCCGCGAGCCCATAATTGATGAGAGCATTCAGCCCAGGACAATATCAGAGATGCAAAGCCCTCAGCCAGAGGGGCATACTCAAAATAAAGGAAGCATATTAGTAACATTGTTCCATAAAAAACTTATATTCCTTCAACTGTGTGAAGTAACAAAATTAATAAAAAAAGAAGAAAACTTCATGACAAAGTACTCCATATGGGAGCCAATATGCAAGATTTTTCATGTACTGGCATTTCGATAATTTTGGTCGATCCTGATTAAAATCAGCCCAAGCATACATTCCTTTACTTAAATATACAGATAAAACAACGGCAAACAGGCGATCACAGCACCAAAATTTTACAACATTTCCACCAAAACCCTAGAAAGAGATACGTTTTAAAGAAATAGGGTTTTTGGCCAATATTTTCACCAATTTTGGACAAATTGCAAAAAAAAAAAAATAAATAAAAAAAAAAATAAAAAAAATAATAGCCATTTAGATACTTATGTCCGCTATTATCAATCAAAGTTTCAAAACCTTCAGGCTAAAAGCCTAGGAGCAGATACGATTTTTCAACTTAAAAGCGTACATACGCACATACTTTCAACGACTGCTCTAGCCCCTGCTTCTGAAAGAAGTTGGGACTAAAAAGTCAGCCGAATAGCTAACTAATGATCTCTTTAGTGTCGTCCTTTGATCCAAACATCCAACTTTTTAGCCCCCGCCCCCGCTTTTCTTCCTCCTGGACACGCCCGAGGACGACATCACCCCGACACTGTGACGAGAGCGGCGATCAGACGACCCCGCCTGCTCAAGCGTCGCACACCTGCAAATATCAACATTTTTACATAATTTCAGCTATATCCAGATAGTTCAATAGTATCTAACTGTCCAATGGATCAACTTTGGAAATATACAGAAAAAACGAGTGCATCAGACCTGTTAATACAGGCATAAGACATGGAGTGTAAGCACTCCGCAGTGAATTCCTGTGATATACGTGGATACTCCGAACTCGTCCTTTCCTCAGTATGTGATTCACTACCACAGTGACTGCACTTTCTTCCGCAATGTACAGCAGCAAACGACAAAGAATTTTTTTTTCCCCTCCATTCGTTCAGGCATCAACAGGTCTGACAGGTCCGCTGCCATATTCTACGCCAAGGAATTCGGTGGGGCGGGAAGGGGGGGGGGGGGCGGGGGAGGGATTCAAAATCTGAATTTCAACGACTGATGTTACTTTGGCAAATGCAAACACTAGTACTGAAACTTTTGTGAGTTAGAATTATGATTTATTAAGTATTCTCAGTCATAACTCCTATGGCAGCTTTGTAACATGGTACTATATAAATTGTTAGGGACCAACGTGAAATTGTTAACCCTGTGATATATTTATCGTTAGCGAATCATCGTATCCACGTGTTTGACTGCATTCTATAGCGAAATCCCCTACCCCCCCCCCCCCCCCCCCCCCCCACATGCACTGAACACATGCAAAAATTTTAATAAGTGAGGATACGAAGATTCACCTGGACATGATGTTCGGATTTGAACGCCATTACAAGATTCTACCCATATACAAAGGCGGGGTACGGAAAAAATGGCAACAGTAAAAATGGCAACGGAAATAATGGCAACGGAAAATATGGCAAGTGGAAATAATGGCAACGGAAAATATGGCAAGTGGAAACAATGGCAACGGAAAATATGGCAAAGTGAAAAAAGGAAAAAATGGCAAATTTTGCAGGTTTCACTGAAGTTCAGTCGAAACCAAGAAATCACCTACCTTGACTACTCAGGATCAAAGAGAGTCCAATCAAAACCACTTAATGCCACTTGATGTCAGGGTATTTGGGGTGCAAGCAAAAATGGCAAAACGTAATCCCTGTGTGAGGCACCGTTAATCCTTTGGATGCTCGGGTGCCAACATAACATAACAATACATCTATCTGGGGTACATCGGGCAAAACTTATTCGCTGTGTGTACAATGCGGTTAATCTTTTGGATGCTCGGGTGTCAACGTAACATTCATTTGGGCTGCATCAAGCAAAACTTAAACTGTGTATACAGTATTGCTAATCCTATGGATGTTTGGGTGCCATCACAACAATACATTTATTAGGGGCGTTGTCTAGAATTAGCAACATTAAAAAAAAAAAACAAAAAAAAACAGATGGCTGGAAGACTCATTTGTGCTAATTTTGAATTCCGTGGTGGTGAATAATCCTGTGTAGTCATTTAGCTGAGGCAATTTGAGCGAAGGTCAATCCCCTGCTTTCCATCCCTGGCCGGATTCGAACCAGGGACCATGTGATTACAGGACCAACGCTCTACCGACTGAGCTAACCGTCACCCCTAGAATGAGCAACATGCTCGTGATATTACGCTTAAGAATAAATTTGACAAATGTGATAAAAATTTTTATTTTGGTATTTTGCCATTTTTTCCGTTTTATTCACTTTGCCATTTTTTCCGTTGCCATTATTTCCACTTGCCATTATTTCCGTTGCCATTTTTTCCTACACCCACAAGGGCATATTGCAGATTTCACTGTAAGTCAACAGAATGGTCACCTGAGGTGTAATTTATAACTGAATAGGCGCTTATAAGCATGCCAATAATAATAATAATAATAATAATAATAATAATAATAATAATAATAATAATAATAATAATAATAATAATAATAATAATAATAATAAGCTAAACTTCTTTGGGAAATGCGCTATACACTGATCCGGTTTTTGCTGTACATGTAAACTGCTATGACGTCATACTTGGACCACGGCGTCTTCGCTTCCACCACGTTGGTTGCGTACGAGATCTTCTTGGCTTGTTTGCTTGGCTTCGATAAAGCCTGCTGATTTAACATCATTTTCTTCGACTCGTATCCTGAAATAGTTACCCATGAAACAAAGCAGATAACTGGGCTGTTATATTTTTTTTTTTAAACTAAAAAAAAGGACCCTACCACATACAATGATAATGAAATATGCTATTGAGAATATTGATGTTATTGAGAATATTTACACATTTCCCTGTGTAATTTTCTGTGTTTCACTGACTTGAAAAATACCTTGGTCCAACTAATGTACTTTCAAAGTAGGTTAGTTAAATTGTCTTACTGAATAACTAAATAGTTACAGCTAACGTACTAACAAAGTAACATAGTTTAATTTTCTAAATTTAAATAAATGTAAAAACAAATGACGAGATATGTTGGTAGCAGCGCTTGCTACCTTCACCTAAAATTTCAAGACAGTAAGAATATTTTCCGGGAGATAGTTAAGATTTTACGAAAAAAATTTTTTCGCTAATATTTTCACCTTCTTTTTTTTTTTTTTGTTTTTTATTTTGGCGAATCGCCAAAAAAGGTAATAGCCAGGTGGACACTAATGCACCCTACCCTATCAAAATTGTAGAACGTTTCCACCAAAACCCCAGGAAGAGATACGTTTTAAAGAAATTTGGTTTTGGGTCAATATTTTCGCCAATTTCTGGCGAATTGCGAAAAAAAAGTCATAGCCAGGTAGGTACTTATGTCCGCTACCACCAACCAAAATTTCACCATTCAAGTTTAAAACCTAAGAAGTGATACGATTTTTCAACTTAAAAAAGCGTGCACACGTATATACACATATACTTGCAACGGGAGCAGGACATCTCTCCGACAGTCAAAGTTGCCGACACCCCTTAACACAAGCCGCCGTAACTCGTCGTTAGTCAGCTCGCCGACAGTTAAAAATGGCAGAGACAAGTCGCCGTAATTTTTACACACCATAATCAGATTATATCAAATACATACGGATGCTTATGTGCTGGTAGAGTGCACGTTTGCGTTTTTGATAAGAGGATTAGTGGCTTGGTACGAGACACACCACCCCTTCCGCTATTGCCCCGTTATGAATAGCAAAATATTTTGCCAAGACTGCATTCACAAACAGTTCAATAAATATAAAATCAATCAAAACAAGAGCAATCAGTAATTGCCATATCCCCCGCCGTGGGTGTAATTAGTAAGGCGGGTGCTGTACCTCGCACTTAAACTAAGTAGACAAAACAACTACACTATATTGTTGTTGTGCATAGTGTAGCATATAAATTTTAGAGTTATCGTCTAGAAAACTAAGTACACATTGAGATTCGGATTTTGGGATTCTAAGTCCAATTACAGATCCATATGGACTTCGATCCGATTAAAACCCCCAAAAGGCACATCTAGATGTCTTGGTTGTTAAGCATATCAAATATGAATCGGATCCGCTCACTAGTTTCGGAGATATCGCCTGGAAACCAAAGTACACGTTGAGATCCGGATTTGGGGATTCTAAGTTCAAGTACAGATCCAGATGGGCTTCGATCCGACAAAATCCCCCAAAAGGCACATCTAGATATCTTGGTTGTTATACATACCAAATATGAACTCGATCCGCAGAGTACTTCGGAAGATATCGTCTGGAAACAAAACTGGCGACTGACAGACGGACGGTCGGACACAGTGCGTTTCTATATCCACCGCCTCCGGTAGGACGGCGGGGGATAAAAAAGGCTTAGAGATCATAAACCGGAGTAAAAGGTGTCTATGGTACTCAAGGTTTCTGTTCCCATTAAAACAACTCAAGTCTCATTGGTTTTTAACATTGCTTACGCAAAAATGTACGTGTACTGGTTTCAGTAATGTGGTAAAATATTTTGCGTAAATTGTGGTGTGCAATGGACCGTAGGTAAGCTAATAGAAGTTACGGCGAGTTGTCTTAGAAGTCGACGTAATTTAAGGCATCTCGCCGTAAGTAGTAAAAGTCAAGACATCTCGCCGTACGGCGACTTTGATTGTCGGTGAGATGTTCCGGACTGCCCCTGTAGAAGCTTGGGCTAAAAAGCACAATAAAAAAAAATAGACACAACAATTTTATCGGACACAACTCACCTCTGGAGGCCAATTTTGAGTAGACACGGCTGGATAGGTCGGCCGAGAACAGCGTCCCCGGTGAGGCCATCTGCACCTCTTGCTCCACCTCCTGGTTAACTTCCTCCATCAGCCTCTGCAGGGAAATCTCCTCCTGCGCCCCGCCAATGATCACCTGCGCCAGCACAACAATAATTGCTCGACCATTTGCCTCAAGCCCCACACCTCCACCACTCACGTCACGGCGCCCATTGCGACCTACCAACACGGCCACGAATGGCTTAACCCCCATACCACGGCTCGTTCCCGAGGTGCCTTCAACGTGTTGCAGCACCAACAACTGTGAATCCCGAGGCACCAACGACAGCTACCCGACCAGTTTCAACAGCTGTCAAACTGCTTCCTCCTCCTTTAACGCATTTTGCTTAAAAACAAGAATGTCCAGTTGCACTGTGACCAGCCGAGAAATAGTCAATGAAGTATCAAAAGGATGAACTGATCGTCATTTTAAAACTAGTCAATGAACAGTTTTCGAAGGCCGGCATTTACCCGCCGTATCTCTGGCGGGTCATCAAAACTTTGAACTTTCCCTGTAAAATTTGAAATCATTCTCACTAAAATTAAAACCAGGAGAAGAATCATTTTGAAAAACTGGATCCCTAAAATTTTTCAAAAGCCAACATTACGCCAATTTTAGGAGGTCTGTCAAAAAAAGGTTTTTTTTTCAAGATCACCGGAAGGACATTCTTCTAAAATTTACAAGAAATACAATCATAACTGAATTAGACAACATGTCTTGGCTCACAAAATAACTCACAAAGAATTTGCCATTTGACGAATTTTAGGCGGACCGTCAAAATGATTAATCGCAAAAACATTGAAAGCAGCCCGGTCAAAATTGTTGGAAAAGAAGCATGCTGAAAACTGGCTACAACAAAATTAAATAAAAATGCCAAAATATGGGAAATTTTTTATGGATAGCCAAAAGGAATTTTCATCAGAGAACCATCTAGATAAAGCTCACAAAACTTTGACAGCCATCCGATAAAAACTGTAGAAATAGAGGTCTGTTGAAACCGGCTACCAAAAAAACAAGAATGTCCAGGGACATTGTGACCAGTCGAGATCTAGTGAATCTATGAATAAGCTTGTCTGGTTGCCGAAAGTGGTAGTCACATTGTACAAGCTTGTCCAAGGACAAAGCCCCAGCTAACGAAAAGCGATAAAACCAAATCCGGCGTGCTTGAACAAGGAAATTTCCCTGAAAAATTGGGCTTCAAAGGACGAGATGGCAATGAGCTAGCTAAATAATTAATTTAGCAACGGACCCGAACATAGACCGATAAATACATACAAAGATTTTTTCCCAGAAAAATAACTTCGAACAACGTATCGAAATTGTATCCATACATGTGTACTGTTCACATGTACTGTCGGACATACACAGTAAGTTCAAGCAGCAGAAACGATCAGAAACGACCAAACACATGTGCCTTTTGAAAAGAAGAAAACGCCGCGTCTAAAACATCATTACTTAAGTTTAATGTTTTGGTATGTATTATTTTGCCGGGATTGCATTTCCGATCAGTGCGCATGTTTATTTAACTTGCCGTTATGCTCTGTTCGCATTTCGGACCAGTGCGCATGTTTGTTGAGCTTGTGCTGATGCGCATTTAACTTTTATGGCCAATGCGCATGCCTATTCAATTTGCTTGATGAGCGTTTTTTATTTTAGATCAGGTTGCGCATGTTTATTTAACTTGCGTTGATAAGCGGTTCGCATTTCGGATCACTGCGCATGTTTATTTAACTTGCGTTGATGCGTGGTTATTATTTCGGACCACTACGCATGTTTATTTAACTTGCATTGACGCGCGGTTTGAATTTTCGACCAGAGCGCACATTTATTTAACTTGCGTCGATGCTAGGTTCGATTTCGAACCAGTGCGCATGTTTACCAAACTTGCATCGATGCGAGGTCCGTATTTCGGACCAATGCGCATGTTTATTTAACTTAAAAGTTTTGGTGGATCGCCTAACAAAATAATTTTTCAAGAGGGGCTTAACTGGAGAAGAATCGTACAAAATCGGAAAGGAATTCAATAAAAATTGTGGGAGAAGAAGCATTTTCCAAACTAAACGCCACTAAATTAAAAAATACCTCTCATATCGCCAATTTTTAGCGGATCGCCAAAATGAGGAATTTTTCAAAAGAGGACTACTTAGAGAACAATCGTACAAAATTTGAAGAAAATCTGATCAAATTTGTTTGAAAAAAAGTATTTTGAAAATTGGTGACCATAAAACCACAAATGTCCCCTTTTTTGGCAGATCACCAAAAAGAGTAAATTATCAAGATAGGCCTACCTAGAGAACAATCGCACAAAATTGGAAAGAAATCCGATCAAAATTGTGGGAGAAGAAGCATTTTGAAAATTAGGCAACAAAAAATTAAAAATGCCCCCCATTTCCCGTATTTTAAAGGGATCGCCCAAAAAAGTACAGTTTCAAGGAAGCACTATGTAAAGAACATTCGTACAAAATTTGAAGAAAATCTGATCAAAATTGTGAGAGAAGAAGCATTTTGAAAATTGGCAACCACGAAATTACAAATGTCCCCTATTTGGCCAATTTTTGGCGGATCGCCAAAAAGAGTAATTTTTCAAGAGAGGTGTACCTGGAGAACAACTATCCTAAATTGGAAAGGAATCCAATCAAAATTGTGGGAGAAGAAGCAATTTGAAAATTAGACACCAAAAAATTTAACAAGTTTGTCCAAGGACAAAGTCCCAGCTTACGAAACGCAATAAGGCCACTTCCAGCGTGCATGAGCAAGGGAATTTCTTTGAAAAATTGGGCTTCAAAAGATGAGATGGCGAAGAGCTAGCTGAATAATTAATTTAGCACCGGACCAGAACATGGACCGATAAATTCATACAAAGATTTGTTTCCCAGAAAAATGGTCTGATAGACTGCGTAGTCTGCCATAGATATCTTCGAAAATCGCTCGCATTTCGGACCAGTGCGCATATTTATGTAACTTGCCTCGATTCTTATCCAGACAAGTGCGCATGTTTATTTAATTTGCGCTGATGCGCGGCTCTCATTTTGGAACAGTGCACATGTTTATTAACACTTGACAAGCCTTTGGCTTGCAAGAGTTATATGAATTTGTGCGAGCAGCCGTTCGTCCTTTTTTTCTTCTTGACAGTTTTCCGATTTTTGTGTCTTCTTCTCTGACACTATGGGTCCTAGGACCATGAAACTTGGGACTTATTAACTTGTGCATGTCACTTTTTATTTTCGTCTTCGATTTCGTTTTCTTTGTTAAAACGCCATGTGAAAAGATTGTATTTTTTGCAAGTAAATGTGGAGCATTTAACGTATAGCACAGAATACCACACAGTTGCTTAGCTTTGTGCGAGCTCTCACTGCGTAAACAGATAACACAGTGTATGCGTGATCAGTCAATCAAACCTTAAGGAAACAGAAACCAAACACTACTCGGCTTATAATACGTATTCAAGCTGTGTTGTTTGCTAATATATTTAGCTGGTACTAAGTTATCAACCTATGGAGTTTGTTCCTTGACAGCGGTCCGATTTTTTAGAATATTATAAACCGCATACATGCTGTGCCATAAGCTCTGTACTATTTGTATAACACACTGTATGCATGTTGTAAAATACTTTAAATTATTCAAAAAAATAACCCATTGAAGGAAGTATTTTGGCGTTTTAATTTTTGTCAAGTGTATAACATTTCGCTAGCGAAATACAGTTCTAGTTTAACTTGCGTTGATGCGCTTTTCGCATTTTGGACAAGTGCGCATGTTTATTTACATTGTGCTGATGTGCGGTTCTTATTTCGGATCAGTGCGATTGTTTATTTAACTTGCGTCGATGCGCGGTTCTTATTTCAGACCACTGCGCATATTTATTCAACTTGCGTTGGTGCGCGGTTCGCATTTCGGACCAGTGCGCATGTTTATTTAACTTGCGTTGTTGAGCAGTTCGAATTTCAGACCATTGCGCATGTTTATTTAACTTGCGTTGGTGCGCGGTTCGCATTTCGGACCAGTGCGTACGTTTCTTTAACTTGCGTTGATGCGCGGTGCTTATTCTGGACCAGTGCGCATTTTTTTAAAGTTGTGCTGATGCGCAGTTCTTTGTTTTTGAATAGTTGCGTTAATGCGCAGTTCGCATTTCGAACCGTTGCGCATGTATATTTAACTTGCGTTGATGCACGGTGCTAATTTTGGTCCAGTATTCTTGCTTATTTAGCTTGTGTCGATGTGCGGTTTACATTTAGGACCAGTTCTCAATTCGGTTCTCAATTCGGACCACTGCGCATGTCTATTCAACTTGCGTCGATGCCTGGTTCTTTTTCGGACTAGTGCACATGCAGTGATGTGCGGTGTTAAATTTGGACTAGTTCGCATGTTTATTTAACTTCCGTCGATGCGCGGTTCGCAATTCGGACCATTGCGCATGTTTATTTAGCTTGTGTTGATGCGTGGTTCTCATTTCAGACCAGTGCGCATGTTTCTTTGGGTTAAGTTGATGCGCGATTCTCAGTGGGCATATTTAACTTGCGTTCATGCGTGGTGCTTAATTTGGACCAGTGCAAATGCTTATTTAACTTGCGTTGGCGCGTGGTTCGCATTTCCAACCACTGTGCATGTTTATTTAGCGTGCGTCGATGCGCGGTTCTTATTCTGGACCAGTGCGCATGTTTATTTAAGTTGTGCTGATGCGCAGTTCTTATTTTGAATAGTTCGCATTTCGGACCAGTGTGCATGTTTATTTAACTTGCCTCGATGTGCGGTTCGCATTTCGGACCAGTGCGCATGTTTCCTTAGGTTGCGTTGGTGCGTGGTTCGCATTTCGGACCACTGCGCATGTATATTCAATTTGTGTCGATGCGTGGTTCTTTTTACGAACCAGTGCGCATGTTCATTTAACTTGCGTTGATGCGCGGTGCTTATTTTGGACCAGTTTCAATGTTTATTTATCTTCCTTCGATGCGCGGTTCACATTTGGAACCAATACGCCTGTTTATTTAACTTGCATCGATGCGCGGTGCTAATTTTGGACCATTACGCATGTTTATTTCACTTGCGTCGATGCGCGGTTGTTAAATCTCACTACTGCGCAAGTTCATTTAACTTACGTTTATGCGCTGTAGGAGGAGAATCATTTATTAATTTTTTCAAAAATTCCGAAAAAAAATTCAAAAGTTTTCCAATTCACTCAAAAATGGTCCGATCGACTGAAAACGCACAAACGTATGCACGACCCTTCAGTGGTGCCTCATACTAAAAATAAATGATATCGGATCGAAAATGTAGGAGGAGATACATTTTAGAACTTTTTCTTACAAAATTCCCCAAAAATTCAAAAATCAACCGAACGACTAAAAAAGCACAAGCCGTATGCATGACCGCTTAGGGATGACTTACACCAAAAATAAATGACATCGAATCAAAATTGTTGGAGTAGATGCATTTTGAATTATGTTCGAAATTTTTGCTTCAAAAATTCAACAAAAATACAAAAATTGTCCGATCGACTAAAAAAGCACAAGCAGTCTGCACGACCCTTCAATGGTGCCTCATACCAAAAATAAATGATATCGGATAAAAAATGTAGGAGGAGATACATTTTAGAACTTTTTCTTCAAAAATCCGCCTAAAATTAAAAACTCACCCGATCGACTAAATAAGCACAAGCTGTATGCAAGACCGCTTAGGGATGCATCACACCAAACATAAATGACATCGAATCAAAATTGTAGGAGTAGATGCATTTTGAATTATTTTCGAAATTTTTGCTCAAAAAATTCCCCCAAAATACAAAAATTATTCGATCGACTAAAAAAGCACAAGCCGTATGCGCGACCCGTTAGGGGTGCCTCGTACCAAAAATAAATGAAATCGGATAAAAAATGTAGGAGGAGATACGTTTTAAATTTTTTTTCTCAAAAATTTGCCAAAAATTCAAAAATAACCCGATCGACTAAAAAAGCACAAGCCGTATGCGCGACCCGTTAGGGGTGCCTCATACTAAAAATAAATGACATCGGTTCAAAATTGTAGGAGGAGATGCATTTTGAACCAAAGTTTACTAAATAAACAACTAACTAACTAACTAATTAACTAACTAACGGACGCCACCCGCAAACCGATAGGTATACCCCAGCTTACGTGTAACGTAAGCTGGGCTAAAAATGTCCCCCATTTGACCAATTTTTGGCGGATCGCCAAAATGAGCAATTTGTAAAAAGAGGCCTACCTAGGGAATATTTGTGCAAAAAATGAAGAAAATCTGATCAAAATTGTGGGAGAAGAAGCATTTTGAAAAAAATTCAAATGTCCCTTATTTGGCCAATTTTTGGCGGATCACCAAAAAAAAAAATAATAATTTTTTACGAGAGGGCTACCTAGAGAACATTCGTGTAAAATTTGAGAGGAATCCGATCAAAACTCAAGGAGAAGAAGCATTTTAAGTAAAAGTTAACACACGTACATACGTACATACAGACGACGGATACCCCTCTATTGATAGGATAAGACAAGCCCGACATAGTCGGCTGGTCTAAAAAACTTCACAGTAAATATTTGCACTACATGTTGATTCTTCTTGCCACGTTTCAGCCCAATGCAACAAACTGTTTCGGAGATATCGCAACAATATGGGCAAAAAACTTAAAAATCAGAAATTTAAAAAATCGCCAAAAATACATTTTCAACGGAAATGAAGAAAAACTTTGCAGTATATATTTGCGCTGTATGTGCGTTCTACTTGCGACGTCTGAGCCATATCCAACGAAATGTTTTGGAGAATTAGCCTGAGAAAGTGAACAAAAATGCACGAACCCCCCCCCCCCATGTTAAAAAATTTGCCAAAAATAGAATTTTTGATGAAACGAAAAAAAAAAAAACAAAAAACAACACGGGCATCATTTAGACATGTACCCCAATATCTATGTATGTTTTGAGAAAAATCGACTCCTTAATTTCATAAGAATTCACTGCGGACAGACGGACAAGCTCATAGCTATATCCCTCCGTTTCACGGGGGATAACATTTACCATGAGAAAGTCCAGCTGAGCCACTGTAATTCGGCGGATATGGCAGATAAGCAATACGGATCTTTGTTAGTACATATACTAGCTATATTTGAAATATCCTAGTAATTGGTAAACAATTGTAGGCTAGAGAATGTTCACAAGCTACATGTCACCAAACCTGATAATGGTAGAAATATGCAAATTTCAAAGCAGCTGAGCCACTGTCCTTGGGTGGATATGGCTCATATACAACAGGGTCTTCATTGCTCCATATAGCAGCTATATCCGAAACATCTTAGTAATTAGTAAAGTATTGTAGGCTAGAGAGTGTTCACAAGCCACATGTCACCAAACCTGATAATGGTACAAATAAGAAAATTCCTAGTCCAGCTGAGCCACTGTCCTTTGTCGGATATGGCTCATAAACAATAGGGTTCTTCATGTAATTACTAAAGAATTGTAGGCTAGAGCGTGTTCACAAGGTAATTGTTAACGGACGGACGGGCACGGCCATAGCAATAGCCTTCAGCCAATATTGGGTTGCATGGATTTATTATAGAATGGTCTGACCTGATGTTTGGTTCCCCGGATCCACGGCGGTGTAGTTTGGCTCTGAGGTCTGGCCACCGATCCAGATTTCACCAGTACTTTCGCTTTGCCAGAGTTTCATTCTGTGGACCAAGTTGATGCATGTGCTCATAAACTAGACTGGCCAGTGTTTTTGTTAAAACAAACAAGCATGTCCAGGGACATGGTGACCAGCCGTGACCTACAGAATATATATCCAAGAATCACAGACAAAATCATGATCAAATTGGCAGACAGCGGTTACGAAAAAAAGCCGTAACTGAATGGAGAAAATATTCGCTCACTTGCTCGGTGTAGTGTTCATCACAGCGTACCAAATCAAAGTGAGCGGCCATACTCAAAATTGTGGGAGAAGAAGCAATTTGAAAATTAGACACAAAAAAAATTAAAATATGTCCCCCATTTGGTCAATTTTTTTCGGAACGCCAAAACGATAAATTTTTCAAAAGAGGCCTATCCAGGGAGTATTCGTGAAAAATTTGAAGAAAATCTGATCAAAACTGTGGGAGAAGAAGCATTTTGAAAATTGGCAACCACAAAATTACAAATGTCCCCCATTTGGCCAATTTTTGGCGGATCGCCAAAAAAGTAACTTTTCAAGAGAGGTCTACCTTGAGAACAACCATCAAAAATTGGAAAGGATTCCGATCAAAATTGTGGGAGAAGAAGCGATTTGAAAATTTGACACCAAAAAATTAAAAAATGTCCCCCATTTGGCCAATTTTTGGCGGATCGCCAAAATAGTAATTTTTCAAAAGAGGTCTACCTAGGGAATATTCGTGCAAAATTTGGTGCAAATCTGATCAAAATTGTGGGAGAAGAAGCATTTTGAAAATTGGCAACCACAAAATTACAAATGTCCCCCATTTGGCCAATTCTTGGCGGATTGCCAAAAAGAGTACTTTTTCAAGAGAGATCTACCTTGAGAACAACTATCAAAAATTGAAAAGGAATCCGATCAAAATTGTGCGAGAAGAAGCAATTTGAAAATTTGACACCAAAAAATAAAAAAAATGTCCCCCATTTGGACAATTTTTGGCGGATCGCCAAAACGAGTAATTTTTCAAAAGAGGTCTAACTGGGGAATATGGGTGCAAAATTTGAAGAAAATCTGATCAAAATTGTGGGAGAAAAAGCATTTTGAAAATTAGCAACCACAAAATTACAAATGTCCCCCATTTGGCCAATTTTTGGCGAATCGCCAAACAAACCAACTTTTCAAGAGAGGTCTACCTTGAGAACAACTATCCAAAATTGGAAAGGAATCCGATCAAAATTGTGGGAGAAGAAGCAATTTGAAAATTTACACCAAAAAATTAAAAAATGTCCCCCATTTGGCCAATTTTCGGCGGATCGCCAAAATGAGTAATTTCTCAAAAGAGGCCTACCTAGGGAATATTCGTGCAAAATTTGAAGAAAATCTGATCACAATTGTGGGAGAAGAAGCATTTTGAATATTGGCAATCGAAAAATTTCAAATGTCCCCCATTTAGCCAATTTTTGGCGGATCGCCAAAAAAATAATTTTTGAAAGAATGGCCTAGCTAGAGAACATTCGTGTATAATTTGAGAGGAATCTGATCAAAACTGAAGGAGAAGAAGCATTTTGAAAATTGGCAACCACAAAATTACAAATGTTCCCCATTTGGCCAATTTTTGGCGGATCACCAAAAAAGTAACTTTTCAAGAGAGGTCTACCTTGAGAACAACTATCAAAAATTGGAAAGGAATCCGATCCAAATTGTGGGAAAAGAAGCGATTTGAAAATTTGACACAAAAACTTAAAAAATGTCCCCCATTTGGCCAATTTTTGGCGGATCGCCAAAATGAGTAATTTTTCAAAAGAGGACTACTTAGGGAATATTCGTGCAAAATTTGGTGAAAATCTGATCAAAATTGTGCGAGAAGAAGCATTTTGAAAATTGGCAACCATAAAATTACAAATGTCCCCCATTTGGCCAATTTTTGACGGATCGCCAAAAAGAGTAATTTTTGAAAAGAGGCCTACCTTAGGAATACTTGTGCAAAATTTGAAGAAAATCTGATCAAAATTGTGCGAGAAGAAGCATTTTGAAAATTGGCAACCACAAAATTACAAATGTCCCCCATTTGGCCAATTTTTGGCGGATCACCAAAAAGAGTAATTTTTCAAGACAGGTCTAGCTAGAGAACAACTATCCAAAATTGGAAAGGAATCCGATCAAAATTGTGCGAGAAGAAGCACTTTGAAAATTTGACACCAAAAAATAAAAAATGTCCCCCATTTAACCAATTTTTGGCGGATAACCAAAATGAGCAATTTTTCAAAAGAGGTCTACCTAGGGAATATTTGTGCAAAATTTGAAGAAAATCTGATCAAAATTGTGGGAGAAGAAGCATTTTGAAAATTGGCAACCACAAAATTACAAATGTCCCCCATTTGGCCAATTTTTGGTGCATCGCCAAAAAGAGTAATTTTTCAAGAGAGGTCTACTTTGAGAACAACTATCAAAAATTGAAAAGGAATCCGATCAAAATTGTGCGAGAAGAAGCGATTTGAAAATTTGACACCAAAAAATTAAAAAATGTCCCCCATTTGGCCAATTTTTGGCGGACCGTCAAAATGAGTAATTTTTGAAAAGAAGCCTACCTAGGGAATATTTGTGCAAAATTTGAAGAAAATCTGATCAAAACTGTGGGAGAAGAAGCATTTTGAAAATTGGCAACCACAAAATTACAAATGTCCCCCATTTGGCTAATTTTTGGCGGATCGCCAAAAAGAGTAATTTTTCAAGACAGGTCTAGCTAGAGAACAACTATCCAAAATTGGAAAGGAATCCGATCAAAATTGTGGGAGAAGAAGCAATTTGAAAATTTGACACCAAAAAATTAAAAAATGTCCCCTATTTGGCCAAATTTTGGCGGATCGCCAAAATGAGTAATTTTTCAAAAGAGGTCTACCTAGGGAATATTCGTGTAAAATTTGAGAGGAATCCGATCAAAACTGAAGGAGAAGAAGCATTTTGAAAATTGGCAACCGAAAAATTTGAAATGCCCCCCATTTAGCCAATTTTTGGCGGATCGCCAAAAAAAATAAATTTTACAGGGAGGTATACCTAGAGAACATTCGTGTAAAATTTGAGAGGAATCCGATCAAAACTGAAGGAGAAGAAGCATTTTAAGTAAAAGTTTACACACGTACATACACACATATACAGCTACGTCGGGAAACGAACGACGAATCGCGATTTCTTCTCCAACTCGCGAAATGTACGCCAAAAATCTAACTTCGTTATTAGGGACTTTTCAGACATAAATTGTATATGAAAATCTCGGTAGATTTTTTTTACATTCAATTCCGAAAGCAAAAATATATAAAAGACAACAGATTAAGAGAAATTTAACAAAGCATGAACCCTGCGAAACGGAATATTTTGTTTACATAATTTGCATATTTTACACCATTTTATGATATCTGCAACTATAAGTTTGCTGTGAAACGAGACTGTGTAAAAAATGTAAACAAACCGATTTTGTTTATAAACAAAGGCCACGTGCTTTCTGTAAAAGGGTATTAGGGAAACACTAAATAAAAGCCAAACAAGCGTAGAGTTTGTTTTCTTTTATTTACACCATAACCCCCCCTGTAATATTTATTTTCTTTCATTTCTATACATAAACTATTTAACATTAATTGAAGAGTTACAAAATATTGAAGAGCAGTACAAAAGATATTCAAACAGATGAATGTTTAAAAACATAGATTTATATTATACAGATGAAATGTTTAAAAACAAAATACAGATTTATACAGATGAATGTTTAAAAACAAAACTCTTTTAAAATAAAAACAAAATACAGGAAAAATAATACAACAAAATCCTTTACTGATATAACCGTGATGTGTAAATAACCAACTCTATCTTATTTTCAAGCTCAGTGTTATGTGCACTACTTAAAATTTAATGATTGGCCGAAAAAAACGTGAGGCAATGAGATATAAACCACATAAAAGCTTCCTAAAGAAAACAAAATACACAGCTGAAACTTTCAAACTAACATGCGAAATGTACGTACACAACCATGCACAAAATTTGCAAGTTTAGAGACCCTGCAACACAACTTGGGTGTACTACCCCATCTCGTGACGTTCATAAATTTAAAGTCGGTGACTTCGTATGAGAAAAATGAACTGAAAATAACACAGTTAAAACTTTCAAAATGACATGCAAAATGTACGTACAAAACCATGCGAAATGTGCGAACACCAAAATTTTTTAATCACGGAAATATCGGCAAATTTCCAAGTTTTGAGACCCTGTCACGTTTGCGCGTACGCCCTTCTCGCGACGTTCATAAATTTAAAGTCGGTCACTTCGTATAAGAACAGTGAACTGCAAATAACAGGTAAAACTTTCGAACTGACAAGCGAAATGCACGTTTATACACAATCATGCGAAATGAACGTATAAACAACCATGAATATGACACGGTCTCAAACTTTTGAAACTTTTACCGATGTTTCTGTAAATAAAAACATTTTGGTGTTCGCACATTTTGCATGGTTGTGTACGTACTAAAGTCGGTGACTTCGTATAAGAAAAGTGAACTGCAAATAACACAATTAAAACTTTCAAACTGACATGCGAAATGTACGCACACAACCATGCGAAATGTGCGAACACCAAAATGTTCTTACTCACAGAAACATCAGCAAAATTTGTAAGTTTTGAGACTCTATCACATATTATTTACTCGTACTACCCAATCTCGCAACGTTCATAAACTTTGAAATTGGCCACTCCGAACAGAGAACTTTCGAACTGACAAGCGAAATGTACGCTAATACACAACCATGCAAAATGTAGTGCAACCACGCGAAATCTACGACCCAAGTATTTCTTTTTTAAATACATCGGCAAACTTGGCAGCTTTTGTGACCCTGTCACAAGAAACTTATCCGTACTACCCATCACCGCCACTTTCATAAATTTACAGTCGGTCACTTTATACGAGAAAAATCAAATGCAAATAACACACTGAAACCTGATACGCGAGCGCACAGAGCCAAGCGAAATGTACGAACCAAAAAACTTCTTAATACCTCGGCAAATGTGGCAGGTTTTGAGATCCCGTTACATGAAAATTGCCCGTACTACCCAGCCCCGTGACGTTCACAAATTAAAAGTCGGTCACTTCGTATAAGAACAGTGAACTGCATGGAAAAACTGATACAAAAAAAAAAAAAACTCCCCGCACTTGTGTAAACCAAAACAGAATCCCACAAACATGACATCACAGCGAAATGTCCCCAAAACAGTTTCTTTTTTTTTTCACGGATCTGAAGCTTCATCCGCCTTTTTATTTTTCTTGTAAAAATTTGAAAGGTATGCCCGCAACTGAACTTTGTCCCTGTGTCCTAAAATATCACATGCGAAATGTACGTCAACAACCATGTATGTAACAGGGTCTCAAACATCGAAAATTTTGCCGATGTTTCTGTGAATTAGAACAGTTTGGTATTCGCACATTTCGCATGGTTTTCTATGTACCAAAGTCTGTCACTTGGTGTGAGAAAAGTGACCTGTAATTAACGCAGTTAAAGCTTTCGAACTGACAAGCCAAATGTACGTACACAACCATGCGAAATGTGCGAACACCAAAATGTTCTTACTCACAGAAACATCAGCAAAATTTGTAAGTTTTGAGACCCTGCCACATATCATTTTCTCGTACTACATCATCTCGCAACGCTCATAAATTTAAAGTCGGCCACTTCTTATAGGAGCAGTGAACTGCAAATAACACAGCTAATGCTTTCGAACTGACAAGCGAAATGTACGCACACATCAACAACCATGCGAAATGTAGTGCAACCACGCGAAATCTACGACGCAAGTATTTCTTTTTTAAATACATCGGCAAACTTGGCAGCTTTTGTGACCCTGTCACATGAAACTTATCCGTACTACCCATCACCGCCACTTTCATAAATTTACACTCGGTCACTTTATACGAGAAAAATCAAATGCAAATAACACACTGAAACCTGATACGCGAACGCACAGAGCCATGCGAAATGTACGAACCAATAAACTTCTTAATACCTCGGCAAATGTGGCAGGTTTTGAGACCCCGTTACATGAAAATTGCCCTTACTACCCAGCCCCGTGACGTTCACAAATTAAAAGTCGGTCACTTCGTATAAGAACAGTGAACTGCATGGAAAAACTGATACAAAAAAAAAAAACTCCCCGCACTTGTGTAAACCAAAACAGAATCCCACAAACATGACATCACAGCGAAATGTCCCCAAAACAGTTTCTTTTTTTTCACGGATCTGAAGCTTCATCCGCCTTTTTATTTTTCTTGTAAAAATTTGAAAGGTATGCCCGCAACTGAACTTTGTCCCTGTGTCCTAAAATATCACATGCGAAATGTACGTCAACAACCATGTATGTAACAGGGTCTCAAACATCGAAAATTTTGCCGCTGTTTCTTTGAATTAGAACAGTTTGGTATTCGCACATTTCGCATGGTTTTGTACGTACCAAAGTCTGTCACTTGGTGTGAGAAAAGTGACCTGCAATTAACGCAGTTAAAGCTTTCGAATTGACAAGCCAAATGTACGTACACAACCATGCGAAATGTGCGAACACCAAAATGTTCTTACTCACAGAAACATCAGCAAAATTTGTAAGTTTTGAGACCCTGCCACATATCATTTTCTCGTACTACATCATCTCGCAACGCTCATAAATTTAAAGTCGGCCACTTCTTATAGGAGCAGTGAACTGCAAATAACACAGCTAATACTTTCGAACTGACAAGCGAAATGTGCGCACACATCTACAACCATGCGAAATGTAGTGCAACCACGCGAAATCTACGACCCCAGTATTTCTTTTTTAAATACATCGGCAAACTTGGCAGCTTTTGTGACCCTGTCACATGAAACTTATCCGTACTACCCATCACCGCCACTTTCATAAATTTACAGTCGGTCACTTTATACGAGAAAAATCAAATGCAAATAACACACTGAAACCTGATACGCGAACGCACAGAGCCATGCGAAATGTACGAACCAAAAAACTTCTTAATACCTCGGCAAATGTGGCAGGTTTTGAGACCCCGTTACATGAAAATTGCCCGTACTACCCAGCCCCGTGACGTTCACAAATTAAAAGTCGGTCACTTCGTATAAGAACAGTGAACTGCATGGAAAAACTGATACAAAAAAAAAAAAAAAAACTGCCCGCACTTGTGTAAACCAAAACAGAATCCCACAAACATGACATCACAGCGAAATGTCCCCAAAACAGTTTCTTTTTTTTTTTAAACGGATCTGAAGCTTCATCCGCCTTTTAATTTTTCTTGTAAAAATTTGAAAGGTATGCCCGCAACTGAACTTTGTCCCTGTGTCCTAAAATATCACATGCGAAATGTACGTTTACAACCATGTATGTAACAGGGTCTCAAACATCGAAAATTTTGCCGATGTTTCTTTGAATTAGAACAGTTTGGTATTCGCACATTTCGCATGGTTTGTACGTACCAAAGTCTGTCACTTGGTGTGAGAAAAGTGACCTGTAATTAACGCAGTTAAAGCTTTCGAACTGACAAGCCAAATGTACGTACACAACCATGCGAAATGTGCGATGACCAAAATGTTCTTACTCACAGAAACATCAGCAAAATTTGTAAGTTTTGAGACCCTGCCACATTTCATTTTCTCGTACTACATCATCTCGCAACGCTCATAAATTTAAAGTCGGCCACTTCTTATAGGAGCAGTGAACTGCAAATAACTCAGCTAATGTTTTCGAACTGACAAGCGAAATGTACGCACACATCTACAACCATGCGAAATGTAGTGCAACCCGCGAAACCTACGACGCAAGTATTTCTTTTTTAAATACATCGGCAAACTTGGCAGCTTTTGTGACCCTGTCACATGAAACTTATCCGTACTACCCATCACCGCCACTTTCATAAATTTACAGTCGGTCACTTTATACGAGAAAAATCAAATGCAAATAACACACTGAAACCTGATACGCGAACGCACATAGCCATGCGAAATGTACGAACCAATAAACTTCTTAATACCTCGGCAAATGTGGCAGGTTTTGAGACCCCGTTACATGAAAATTGCCCGTACTACCCAGCCCCGTGACGTTCACAAATTAAAAGTCGGTCACTTCGTATAAGAACAGTGAACTGCATGGAAAAACTGATACAAAAAAAAAAACTCCCCGCACTTGTGTAAACCAAAACAGAATCCCACAAACATGACATCACAGCGAAATGTCCCCAAAACAGTTTCTTTTTTTTTAACGGATCTGAAGCTTCATCCGCCTTTTTATTTTTCTTGTAAAATCTGAAAGGTATGCCCGCAACTGAACTTTGTCCCTGTGTCCTAAAATATCACATGCGAAATGTACGTCCACAACCATGCATGTAACAGGGTCTCAAACATCGAAAATTTTGCCGCTGTTTCTTTGAATTAGAACAGTTTGGTATTCGCACATTTCGCATGGTTTTGTACGTACCAAAGTCTGTCACTTGGTGTGAGAAAAGTGACCTGCAATTAACGCAGTTAAAGCTTTCGAATTGACAAGCCAAATGTACGTACACAACCATGCGAAATGTGCGAACACCAAAATGTTCTTACTCACAGAAACATCAGCAAAATTTGTAAGTTTTGAGACCCTGCCACATATCATTTTCTCGTACTACATCATCTCGCAACGCTCATAAATTTAAAATCGGCCACTTCTTATAGGAGCAGTGAACTGCAAATAACACAGCTAATGCTTTCGAACTGACAAGCGAAATGTGCGCACACATCTACAACCATGCGAAATAGAGTGCAACCACGCGAAATCTACGACGCAAGTATTTCTTTTTTAAATACATCGGCAAACTTGGCAGCTTTTGTGACCCTGTCACATGAAACTTATCCGTACTACCCATCACCGCCACTTTCATAAATTTACAGTCGGTCACTTTATACGAGAAAAATCAAATGCAAATAACACACTGAAACCTGATACGCGAACGCACAGAGCCATGCGAAATGTACGAACCAAAAAACTTCTTAATACCTCGGCAAATGTGGCAGGTTTTGAGATCCCGGTACATGAAAATTGCCCGTACTATCCAGCAACTTCTCAGAAGACGCCCTTTCAACAGCCGATTCCGCATTCGCTGAGAGTTTTGTGTCTTTCTCGCCCTGCGATGAATGTGTGTTAGCCGACTCTTCCCTTTTCACTGGTCTCTCACAAAGCTCTTTTGACATGGTATCAACGCCTGTAATGTCGCAATCGCTGTCCGAACTGCGTTCTTCGGATTGCGCCACCCCCTCCCCAACGGTGACCGTAACTTCTGTGTCACGGCTTCCGATTGCACAACTGGGACATTTTCTGAAAATGTATAACACTGGTATTACAAACGCTAAATCACTGTCAATTCGTACGACAGAGACACTGACAACCTCACATCAAGTCAAAACAGCAACTACCTTTGAAGAGACCATGAAGCGCCCAGGAATAACCTTCACATTTCATTTTCAATTCAAAGCTGAATTGTACAAAACTCTTACAATCTTAGCAGTGGGCACCGATAAGCAGTCCGTTTCGCCGACAAACACAACGCACGAAAAATGTTTTGAATTCTTTAAAACTTCAGCACCTGGTTGGCTTGACCAAATCTGCACTGGTGCTACATATATCACGATACTCCTTCCGACACATCTCAGCAACAATTCTTACCCTTTATAGATGCAAAAGCATCACTTACCCAGCAACTTCTCAGAAGACGCCCTTTCAACAGCCGATTCCGCATTCGCTGAGAGTTTTGTGTCTTTCTCGCCCTGCGATGAATGTGTGTTAGCCGACTCTTCCCTTTTCACTGGTCTCTCACAAAGCTCTTTTGACATGGTATCAACGCCTGTAATGACGCAATCGCTGTCCGAACTGCGTTCTTCGGATTGCGCCACCCCCTCCCCAACGGTGACCGTAACTTCTGTGTCATGGCTTTCGATCGCTGCAACGGGGATATTGTATGAAAATGTAAACTATTTATTCTGTGCAAGCGAAATGAACAGATGTTTTAAAATTAATTTAAACTCTGAGATTTCTTCCAATGCCAATGTTTCATTCTAATGTAACAGCCGAGTCATAAACTATAACGTCCTTATTTCATCCTTGAACAATTTAAAGCTTAGCCGCACAGGACATGCATATTCAAAATTCTGACAACAGTCCGTTTCGCTTCAGTCTTACAAGTTCCGGTTCAGTAAAATAACGAAACTGCCCTTCGGATCACGCACACACACACAAAAAAATGTCGAATGAAACGAGAAATACGCGTCAAGCAAAATATATGTTGTACATTCGTCCACCTGTAATTACCTGAAATCGGCGCAGGGATATTTTCCGCTGCTTTCTTAATCTGGCTACAGGCTTGGTTAACATCCGAACTGTCATCACTATCTTTAACCGGTCCCCCAACAATTTCACCCACAAAATGGGTCAAGTGGCCCTGATCCCTGCCGCATAACCTCTTTGCGGCTTCTGCCCAGGCCTTGATGTATCCCTTCTCGGGGTTTTTACACACCTCTTCTGCAGAAAAAAATGACGGAATGCTTGATCATTCCACATTTCATTCCATACAAGTTTAGACGCACATAAATTATTCCCAAAAACCATGCGAAAACACACTGTGCGTAAAGGAAAACGATACTTTTTTATCATTCCAAGGCGTGAGCACAAAAATGACACGTACACAATGGTAATTTCAATTTCTATTCCACGCAAGTTACAGAGAGAACAGATACCGAAGAGAAAATTTAAAAATAGGTGGTATACGAATAAGTAAAATCTCGCATATACAGTCCGTTTAGCAATGAGAACGTGCAACTGGCAATACAGGGATTCAGCACTTCATCTAAGATACTGAAAAATACAAGTCCTTTTGGGTCTGATGCTTCCGGCTAGATAATCGAACCTGCAAACTTATGAAGCACTATCATGCAAAACTCAATGGAAACGGAGATTTGCAAACCATAAAACGACAAAACAGACATTTAACCCAATCACAGGGAAGGAAAAAAATCTGTCATTTCTTAATAACATATTACCAATTCCCACAGCCATAGGAAACAGTTTGAGCTTCCTGGGATCGGAAACTTTCTCCGGACTAAAAATGAAAGAATGTTTTGAAATCATGCATCACTCTCAGCTGCTGTAAGGACGTCACTTCTGTCCTTGTCAAGTTTTTTTCAGTTATTACAGGAGCAAAAAAAAATGTTACGATACACTGGTCTTTCAACTCTACAAAAGTACAATTTCTGCGAATAGGACGTCATCATTCCACAAGAACACGCAAAAACAAAAGGGAATCTAAATCAACCTGGTTTTACAGGACGTCCACGACCTGGAAAGGAAAGCAATAGAAAAATGTTTAAGAACTTACGCAAAGTCAAAACCGCAAAACGAGACTTCTATACTTCTGTCAGGGTCCCGGCCTTCCACACGTGCACGCCACCACTTCCTTCTGTACATGTGAAGCACAACGTCACCTGTTCTGTAGCGCTGCAGATCAACGAACCTCTCTGGGACCTTTTTAATCCACCCTTTTTTCCGCGGCATCTGTGAAAGCCATAGGAGAATGATCATTAGCTGAATATATTGGGAATTTGAAATAACGACAACACAATCAATAAATCTTAGCGAAACTAACCGACCAGTGACCGGATACATTTTGTGTAGCATTGTGACTTTCTATCTTTTTTTTTTTTACTGCTATGGCCGTATCGGGGCCCCCTGCCACATTATTCTGATATGGGGCATTCACAATCTCTCTAACCCCTGTATGTGGAGTCCCTCACGGAGTAGCAAGAAGGAACCCCAATCTTAGGTATGACCCGACAGCATAAGCTATAACTGCGCGAAATTGACCGATTTTTTTTTTACATTCTAAGAGATCATCCATGCCGTTTTTTCTTCTATCATTACATCCTAATCTCGCCTGAATTCAGCCGAAACGCAAAAATTTTCCGCAAAAGTCTAAGTGTGAATTGGCTTATTCTTTTAAGCGTTCAAGGTGGAGGGGGGGGCCAAAGCATCCGGACTGCGTTCAGGGTAGGGGGTTTAAAATTGGCAGAAGTCTGTGTACGTATTAACAGGGCTGGAAATTTGCGGGTGTCCGAGACCCTCCTTTTTGGCTACCCAGAGTCCGACTAAGCCGCAAAAAATCAGGTCTTCTTGCGCCCTATGTTATCTTAACACGGTTTGGATCCTCCCTAAATAGCTTTGGACCCTCCTTTTTCAAAGACCCGGGTCCCAAGGACCCGGATCAAAAAAGCTAGTTGCCAGCAGTGGCCACTTACAAAAAATTGTAATCCAAGAAATCCAGGAAAGGACAACATCGACAGCATTTTCAAGCGAAACTGAGCAACAATTTTCTGAGCGAACATTTCTAGACACTTAAATCCGTAAAATGAAAAGATATGTTAGCTCAGAATTTGACGCCCTCACAATTAAGCCTGTATTTTTACAGCAGCATCTTACACATTCTTAAAAAAAATGACACAAATCACATCAAACACGCTAAAATAACATTTTTTCGTGATTCACAAAATAACCGCGCTTTTAACACGTGTGTATTTACCTTTCAGGCATATCCTCATTAACTTTTTATCCACTTTTAATTTTTTCAAAAATTATCCACGTGTAACCTGGACGTTTCTGCATTGAAAGTGATGCCACCAAGAACAAAGCCGCGCGCATACACCTCATGACAGGTTAATTTGCATACTGAGTCAAAAAAAAAAAAACATTCAAGTTCATGTACACAGTGTAGTGTTTCGCAGATAATTTCATTCCAAACCTTACCATATTTTTTTATAAACTAACACAAACTAAAAAATATCACCAAACAAGCATTTTAATGGCAGAAAACCTTTACAAAATAACGGATTATTTTGCGCGTAAACAGTAACAAGGCAAGCCAATCATAAAAGTAGTGCTCACACAATTAAAACAGCGCACAATAATATACAGTCAGCCTGTCATGAGCGTGGGAATCTCTCGCTTTTAGCCCGTTCACAGATCAAAGCAAATCTACTGCGAAATAGAGCTTCTGATACGTGTTTGAATTGGCAATTCCGCAGTGAAGGAGGACGGGGGTGTGGCAGGAGAGGGGGGGGGGATCTGCGAAGCATATATGGAAGATAAATATGACATTTTTCGCGTGTAAATAGCAACAAGGCAAGCCAATCATAAAAGCAGTGCTCAAACAAATAAAACAGCGCACAATAATACACAATCAGCCTATCACATGTGCGTGAGAATCTCTCGCTTTAGCCCGCTGACAGATGCAAGCAAATCAACTGCGAATAGCCGTTTCGGTGTGTTTATCAACTGTCAATTTCGCAGTTGGCGTACACAAGAGAGGAGGAGGAAGGGTGAGGGGGATCTGGCCGGCAATTTTTTTACCAGTGCATTTCGCTTTTTGGGGAAAGGGTGGGGTTTACCCCGAATGCCCCCAACCCCGTTGTTGCACCAATTTAACAGTACAAATACTACAATTTTTGGCTCGAAAAAAAAAGCCATTTTGATGTGCCAAAACGCAATGGCAACGTGAAACGAATCGATTTCTCTATCTCTCTCTCTCTCTCTCTCTTTTTTTTTTTTAAATAAAGCATACTCAAGATTAAGGACAGTGAGATAGTGAAACTCAGTTAAAGCGATAAGGGAGGGGGAGGTTTGCACGTCATTGTCTCCCACCAGCTACACTAATGGAGCAATAAATTTTTGAAGGATTGCGTCCTGCAATGAATAAAATAAGCCCATTTTAATGCGTTTATCAACTACCAATTTCGCAGTGGTTGTGTACTGGAGAGGGGGGGGGGGAGTTCTCGCCTGCAATAATCTTAAGTTTAACGGTGTTAAACATTTTTTTATGACTAATAGGCTTTACCATTGCATTTTGCTCTTGGGACGGGGGGGGGGGGCGAGGGAGCAGTGGGGGAGGTCGCGCACCCTCTCTATTTGCGCTAATACAAAAATGCACTTTTGAAGTATTAGTTTCAGTCAAAGTGAAATAAGTCGAATTTGAAAAAAAAAAAGACAGCACAATTAAGATTAAGGTCACCAAGCAGTGAGAAACAAAACTCAGTTCAGGTGATATTGACGGAAAGACTGAGTGTATATTAAACTTGTACGCACATGACACACGCTTGTACACCCCAAAAATATAAATGGCATCACACAAGAATCTGCCTCTACACAGCGAAACCAGGCGAATTTGGGAGAATTTGGTGAACACAGCACTCAAGTTTAAGGGCATCAAGTAATGAGAGATGAAGTCAATTTCAGCGATAGCCACAGAAAGATTGAGTGTAAATAAGACATGTACGGACACGAAACACGCCTGTTCGCACAAAAAAAGTTATAAATTGCACTGAGAGTTTACAGTGACTGCAATTCACACACAACACGCGTACATGAGGCTTGCGAAACAGACCGGCTTACATAAAGAAACCGAGAATAATATGTCAAACAAATGACTTGGTTAAAAAAAAAACAAGAATCTACGAAGAATAACAAACTCTAACGATTGCTTAATAAAATATGTGACACTTTGCTTCAGTTAAACAAAAATATGTACTTTAAAAAATGAAGTGGAAACTTTCTGGTATTATCGTCCACTACCAAAAGGGGTGTTGCCTTGTTTACCCTCAACTTTAACTTTGATTTTTGAGATTTATAGGCTACAAACAAAACAATAAATAACTTTAAAACGTATTTGCGATATTATTCTTCCTGTTTTAAATACAATTCTACGGATATGCCACCCGAGAATCTATTAAAATGTAGGCCAAAAAGTAGACAACCACCCGGGGCCGGGTCCATTCCAACACGTGGTCGCGCTCCCCTGACACATGTGCTAGCACCTGATTGGCTGAAATGTGATATAAAAATAGATTTCACACAGATCGTAAGATGTGTACGCCTTCTGATTGGCTCTCGTTCCACGTGCTTTTCTCACACAGAGTTCATGGTAGGTAGCCACCTATATGTTGGTGTGAGAACTATTTTACACAGAAATTTTGAAGGTCTCTGTAAATTTCTGCGAAATAGGCATGTGGTCTCAGGTGAAAGAGCACGTCTTGTTTCGCAAAATGAACCCCTAACACAGATTTGCGGAACGGACGACCCGACCAAAATGCGAAACGGACCGAAATTCGGTCCGTTTCACTTTAACATTGCAACGTGATACACACCAATTCGTCTTGTTTCCCGACGAAGCCGCATCCACACATACATACGTACATACGTACGGATACCCCTCTATTGATAAGATAAGACCAGCCCGACATAGTCGGCTGGTCTAAAAACGGATATGTCTCCCCCGCCCCTCCCCCCCCCCCCAATCAGTCGCGTGGAAAAAAATTCCTTGCTTAAACTACAACATTGGCGAGCCCAAAAAATTGAAAAAAAAAAATCGCCAAAAATACATTTTTACAGAATATAAAGAAAAACTTAAATATTTCCACTATATATGGGTTCTTCTTGCCATGTTTCAGCCTAATCCAACAAACTGTTTCGGAGATATTACAACAATATGGCCAAAAAAAGTTAAAAATCAAAAATTTAAAAATTCGCCAAAAATACATTTTCAACGGATATGAAATAAAACTTCGCAGTAAACATTTAAACGGTTTGTGAGTTCTTCTTGCCAAGTTTCAGCCTAATCCAAGAAACCGTTTCGGAGATATCACAACAATATGGCAAAAAAAGTTCAAAATAAAAAATTTAAAAATTCGCCAAAAATACATTTTCAGCGAAAATGAAGAAAAACTTCCCAGTAAACATTTGCACTATATGTGTGCTGTTCTTGCCACGTTTCAGCCTAATCTAAAAAAAACTGTTCTGGAGATCCCAAGGAATCCCAACCACATCTTCGGCCCACGACCACCATGCTTCGCTAGAAATTTACTTTCAACTGATTTCTTTTTTTTAAACCTTTTTTCTCGTTTTTCAACTAAAATAGAGCATGTGTCATCGACCCCCTCGAGTTCTTGCCCTCACCCCCTCCGCGAAATGAACTCTTTTTTACTGAAAACGCGCCGTAACTAGACTGGCCAGTGTTTTCGTTAAAACAAAAACGGATATGTCTCACCCACTCCTCAATCAGTCTCGAGGAAAGAAATTCCTTGCTTAATAGTACAACATTGGCGAGCCAAAAAAAAAATCGCCAAAAATACATTTTTACAGAAAATGAAGAAAAACTTCGCAGTAAACATTTTCACTATATGTGAGTTCAAAAATATAGTTTCAACGGAAATGAAGAAAAACTTTGCAGAATACATTTGCGCTATATGTGTGCTCTTCTTGCAACGTCTGAGCCTTATCCACACAACTGTTTAGGATATTTAGCCTGCCAAAGTAAAAAAAATGCACGAACCCCCCCCCCCCCCCTCTATATTGAAAAATTTGGAAAAAAATAGGATTTTTGAAGGAGCGAAAAAAAAATAGCACGGGCAACATCTAGACATGTACCCCACACGTATGTATGTTTTGAGAAAAATGGACTCATTAATTTCATAAGAACTCACTGCGGACAGACGGATGAACGGACGGTCGGGCACAGTGCGTTTCTATATCCCCCGCCGCCGGCCGGATAACAACACTTCACTGTGGGGATTACGGTCACAGAGTGTAACAACACTTCAGTGCGGGGATTACGGTCACAGAGTGTAACAACACTTCAGTGCCGGGATTACGGTCACAGAGTGTAACAACACTTCACTGCGGGGATTACAGTCACAGAGTGTAACAACACTTCAGTGCAGGGATTACGGTGACACAGAGTGTAACAACACTTCACTGCGGGGATTACAGTCACAATGTGTAACAACACTTCAGTGTGGGGATTACGGTCACAGAGTGTAACAACACTTCAGTGTGGGGATTACGGTCACAGAGTGTAACAACACTTCAGTGCCGGGATTACGGTCACAGAGTGTAACAACACTTCACTGCGGGGATTACAGTCACAGAGTGTAACAACACTTCAGTGCCGGGATTACGGTGACACAGAGTGTAACAACACTTCACTGCGGGGATTACAGTCACAATGTGTAACAACACTTCAGTGTGGGGATTACGGTCACAGAGTGTAACAACACTTCAGTGTGGGGATTACGGTCACAGAGTGTAACAACACTTCAGTGCAGGGATTACGGTCACAGAGTGTAACAACACTTCAGTGCAGGGATTACGGTCACAGAGTGTAACAACACTTCAGTGTGGGGATTACGGTCACAGAGTGTGACAACACTTCACTGCGGGGATTACGGTCACAGAGTGTAACAAGAGTTAAGTGCGGAGATTACGGTCACAGAGTGTAACAACACTTCACTGCGGGGATTACGGTCACAGAGTGTAACAACACTTCAGTGTGGGGATTACGGTCACAGAGTGTAACAGAACCTGATCGTAGTCACGGAAAGTGCTGCAGTGGCCGCTGTACGAGAGCGTGTATGACGTTACCCAGGCTCCGCCCACACCGTCCGCGCCCGCCACGCCCTGCGTCGTCACTCCGTACACCTTGTGCATTTGTCGGAATCGCACCTTCAATAATATGACACAACCAAGTGGTATTGCGCTCCCGTACAAAGAAATGGTAATAAAATATCTCCGTGAGTTCTCAAATCCCTAACAAAATGAATTTTAAAGACAAGTTTGTCCAAGGACAAAGTCCCAGCTTACGAAAAGCGATAAGAACAATTCTAGCGTGCATGGGCAAAGGAATTTCCCTGAAAATTTGGGCTTCAAAAGACGAGATGGCCAACAGCTAGCTGAATAATTGATTTAGAAATAGACTGATAAATACATACATAAGATTTGTTTCCAAGAAAACTGCCAAACAATTCTTGTGTATCTGGTAGAGTGCACAGTTTACTAGAGATACCGTCGAGCAACGTATCGAAATTTTATCCACACAATTGTTGCTGTTGCTCAGACATACACAGCTATTGTGCGGTTCGCATTTCAGAAAAGTGCGCATGTTTGTGTAACTTCCCTCGATGTGCGGTTCTTATTCAGACCAATGCGCATGTTTATTTAGCTGGCGTTGATGCGCGGTTCGCATTTCGGACCAGTGTGCAGGTTTATTCAACTTGCGTCGATGCGCAGTTCTTATTTCAGACCAATCCGCATGCCTATTTAACTTGCGTTGAGGCGCAGTTCTAATTTTGGACCTGTGCGCAGGTTTCCTAAGGTTGCGTTGATTAGTGGCTCGCATTTCGGACCAGTACACATGTTTATTTAACTTGCGTCGATGCGCGGTTCTTATTTTGGATCAATGCGTATATTTTTTTTAACTGGAGTTGATGCTGGGTTCTTATTTTGGATCGGTTTGCATTTCGAACCAGTGCGCATGTTGTTTTAACTTGCATTGATGCGCGGTGCTTATTTTGGACCACTACGCCTGCTTATTTATCACGTGTCGATGTGCGATTCGTATTTCGGACCACTGCACTGTTTTTTTTTAACTTCGTTTAAAGCGCGGTTCGCATTTAAAACCAGTGTGCATGTTTATTTAACTTGCATTGACGCGCACTTCGCATTTCGGACCAGTGCGCATGTTAATTTAAATTGCATTGATGCGCGGTGCTTATTTTGGACCAGTGCGTTTTTTCAACTTATGTTAATGCTCGGTTCGCATTTAGCACCACTGCGCATGTTTATTTAACTTGCATTGATGTGCGGTTCCCATTTCGGGCCAATGCACGTTAATTTAATTTGCGTTGCGCGATGCTTATTTTGACCAGTGCCCATGTTTAAACATTTTAAATTTTAAATTTTTTCGGACTAGTGCATATGTTTATTCAACTTGCGTCGATGCACGGCTCTTATTTCGGACCAGTGCGCATGTTTATTTAACTTGCGTTGCTACGCGGTTCGCATTTCGGACCACAGCGCATGTTTATGTAACTTGCGGTTTTTATTTCGGACTAGTACGCAAGTCCATTTAACTTGCGTCGATGCGCTGGAGGAGGAGTTTCATTTTAATTTTTTTTTATAATTCCGAAAAAAAAAAATAGAGACGGTTCGTACCAAAAATAAATGACATCTGATAAAAACTGAAGGGCGAATTGCATCTTGAGTCTTGTTCAAAATTTCCCTGATCGACTCAAAAAGCTCAAGCCGTATTCACGAACGCCTAAAGCATACCTCACACCTAAAATAAATGATATCGGATCAAAACTGTAGGAGAAGATGCATTTTGAGCTATTTCTTCAAAAATTCGACCAAAAATTAAAAATTTCCAAACTGAGTCAGAAAGCACAAGCCGTATGCTCGACCCATCTAGGGATGCCTCACACCACACATATATGAAATCGGATAAAAACTGTAGGGGGAAATGCATTTTTAAGTTTTTGCTTCAAAAACTCTCCCCAAAATACAAAAATAGTCTGATCGAATAAAAAAGCACAAGTCGTATGCATGTCCCACCTAGCATGCCTCATACCGAAAATAAATGAAATCGGATGAAACTGTATTGGAAAATGCATTTTATTTATTTTTTTTTTTCAAAAATTCCCCCAAAATACAAAAATTGTCCGATACACTAAAAGAGTTCAAGTCGTATGCATGGCCCACCTAGGATGCCTCATACCAAAAATAAATGAAATAGGATAAAAACTGTAGGGGAAAATGCATTTTGAAGTTTTTTTCTTCAAAAATTCCCACCAAAATACAAAAATTGGTCGACCGACTAAAAAGCACAAGCGGTATGCACGACCAACCTAGGATGTCTCATACCACAAATAAACGAAATCGGATAAAAACTACAGGAGGAAGGATATTTTGAAGTTTTTCTTCAAAAATACCCCCAAGAATACAAAAGTAGTCCGATCGACTAAAAAAGCACAAGCCTTATGCATGAGCCACTAAGGATGCCTCACACTAGAAATAAATGAAATCGGATCAAAACTACAGGAGAAAAGGGCATTTTGAAGTTTTTCTTCAAAAATTCCCAACAAGAATAGAAAAGTAGTCCGATCGGCTGAAAAAGCACAATCCTTATGCATGACCCACTAAGGATGCCTCATACCAAAAATAAATTAAATCGAAAAAAAACTACAGAAGTTTTCCTCCAAAAATTCATCCAAAAATGAAAAAATTGTCCGATCCACTACAAAAGCGCAAATCATATGCATGACCCATCTAGGATGTTTCATACCAAAAATACATGAAATCGGAAAACAAGCATGTCCAAGGACAAGACCCAGCCGAGTTACCAAACAAGGAAAGAGAGAAAAACTCTGAAACGAATATTGTTAGGTAAAAAATGAAGAACTTTGTTTCTGAACGTAACTTTTTCATAATTTTAATACTCAAAAATGAGTTTTCCCGGGTGAAATCTAAAAAAAAAATACACACACACACACATACGTACACATTCAAGCCCCCTATAGTGATACGACTAACTCAGTCCGACAAAGTCGACTGGTTAATAAAAACTCACGTTTTTGGCGCCACATCGTCTGCTTTTTACTCCTGACATCTGGCGGCACGGAGGGCAACAACCGGCAGCTCGCTGCGACCAGCACAACGTCATCGCTCCTGACCTTTGACCTCTTCGGGCTTGGGCTACGCTCTCCGGAGTAGTCCGAGAATCTTGAGTCCTCTTCGGGATCTGGACTTTCTCGACTGTCCTGTGATCCTGTTTGGTCAGAAAATCCTTAGTTCACAAGCGGTTTGATAAGAAGTTCGACCAGCTCATAGCTGGTCCATCTATGTCGAATTTTAATAATAACAACAATGCAATGCCAGCCTAATTTTCTACAATGAATGCATTCAGAACTGCCCGTAACTACGAAGGCCGTGTTTTGCTGTGAGTGGTCGTCCAATAAACAAAACATCACCCCCGCAGACTCCCTCCCCCACTACCCCGAGACTACCCCACTGCTGCACGGTCACATAGGGCTGTATGCCTGGGGATTCATCCGCTCCATCCCACCCAAACTGACCTCCGTACTGTGTTCATTCGGCCGGCAACCCCTCACACCCACCCAAGGGCCCAGCGCAACGCCTCTCGACACTCCCCCTCGAACCACTCTTGTTGGCCCCAGACAACCCCGTCTCCCGCGTACCATCCTCGGTCCTGGGAGCATCCCTCCACACGACACCACTCCACCGTACCGCGCTCACTACCCCGGAATTCCTCCCCTCCCCTCCCCTCAAATAGTTTGCGGTTTCAAACTTGGAAATGTAATCGGTAAGTTCACAAGACATTTTGACATTTAACTAATTTGAAGCAAAGAAAAATTGATTCATCTGATTCTGATCTGTTTCCCTTACTACTTTCTCAACCCATGAGATAACAAGAAAATATTTAGGAAATACACATGGCCCCAACCCCCCAATTCGCAGACAGAATCGCCTAGAAAACATTAACAAGTCCTAATTTGATCAATATTTGGCCGATTTCAACAATAATACGAAAAGACACATCTGCAATATGTATATGTTACAGTCAATGAGCGAAACCCGCCATTTCACGAAATGGCAAATCATTTTAGCCATTTAGTGAAATGCCTGAAATCATTTGCCGTTTCATGAAATGACTAAAATTTTTAACCATTTCGTGAAATGGCTAAAATTGCCGCTTTCCTATTTCATGAAATGGCAAACAAGACTTTGAAAATAAAAAACAGAATAATTTGAACTTTTTATTTGCAAATTTTGACACCATCACCACACAAATACCAGTGTAACATACAGAAACAACCTTTTTCATACTCTTCGTATTTCTGCGATAATCTTACCGGTTTTTAGTTATAAATTCGAATAGTTACACATTTCAGCGAATCGTCAACAGAACAAAATGGTCTAAAAGTTTAACTTTTGTACATTTGGACTCAATGGTGGAGGCTCGGAAGATTGTGACACGTCTTTAACAGGGGCATCTGAGCTACTGGCTGCGATATCCAAGTCACTGGCGGTCATATCTGAGTGAGTGGTGGCAATATCCAAACTATTAGTTGCAGCCACTGGTTTGTCTTGGTGTACGATTTCCTGGCTTGGTTCATCCATACCCGCCCTCCCCCCCCCCCCCCCCCCAATTCATTTTGATTTTTCATTTTTTCTTTTCTTCATATTTTTCCTTTTTTTTTTTACAAATTATTGCCCTTCTATCTTCTAATTGGAGGCCGTGTAATAGTCCTTTCAACATTGTCGCAATTGCAATTTACATGCCTTTTCTATTTTAACTGAATGCAGGAATTTGTCTTTTCATTACACAACCAGTAACTGGAGTGTTTGATGTTTACAAAAAAAAAAAAAAAAAGAAATGACAGACACCTGGTTGTTTTATTTTTCTTTTGGCATTCAAAGTAAAATAAAAATAGAAACTAAGTGGGGGCGAATGGTCCTCGGGGGGAATTGTCCTATGGGGGAATTGTTCGCGGGGGGGGGGATTGTCCTAGACTGCCCGGTTTAATTGAAGAGCTTTTCAGCCTGTTTGAGTTAATGGTTAAAAGAGAACAAAAGTATTTTGTAGATGATTAATATCCGGGTAATATGTAGTTAAAAGGAGTTCAAAGACCCCTTGATATAATAAATAAAAGACCACCAAAACTGTTTCACAGATTGCCTGATTGTATTTGCCATATTGTGTAATGAAGCCTTGCAATTTTCAGCTATTTCACGAAATGGCTACAATGTTTTGCCATTTCATGAAACGGCAAAAGATTTCAGGCATTTCACGAAGCGGCTAAATTAATTTGCCATTTCGTGAAATGGCGGGTTTCACTCATTGACTATAACATATATATGTTACAGGCAAACTGTCAAATCAGGCAGATTACAATCTGCCTGAAAATTTCAGGCAGATTGTAAAATTCCTGGTTCGACCAGGCACATTGTAATCTGCCTAAAATATTTAGGAAGACTGATTTTGGAGCCTGAATATTTGACAATTTGCCTGAAATGAATGGAACGTTTGTAATAATGATCCCCCCACGCGATTTGGTTGTTGTCTATTCAAATATGTGATCGTAGGAATAAAAGTCGATTGATGTGGTCCGTTGCAATTAAATGGGAGGGAACAATGGGTCCGCTCGCGCGTTTCATGCGATTTGATTGCCGTGTATTTTCCATTGTTACTTTCATCGCACGCCTTCATTGACAACTACAGCAATGTATTTAAATGCAATTCTATCGATCTATCGGGTTTTAAAGATTGCAATTAAACGCAAATATGTTTTTTTCTATTTGTTGTACTAACCAAAAAAAAAAAAAAAATGTAACACTGTAAATGTATTTATCAGGTATCACGCCCCTATTTATACTGTGCACAAAAAAATCCCATCAAATACCGGAGGAGTAAGAATTAGGACGCTACATTGGCATGTTGATCTCAAAATATAATACATCATAGGGTGTGGGAGTGGGGGGGGGGGCTGGATTGAGATTTATATCATTGATTTATTTTATCAAGAAATTGCAATTTCCAATTGCATTCAATCACATCAATACTATTGTAAAAGTGTGATCAATCAAGACATAAAACAAAGCAATCAGCAAGTCGCGCATTTACTTAAACAAGAAATTGCAATTAGAAATTGCACTGAAACATATCAACAGCATTATGCAGGTGTAAAAACTCAAGACATAAAAGAAAGCAAGTGGTAAACAAATCACATGAAACCAATGAGCAAACCGACCACTCAAATGTATTTAATTGCAATTACACAGATCAATCGCTTTTTATCCCTACGATCACATATTAGAATAAATGACAACCAAATCCCATAAAACGCGTGAGTAGATACTAAAAAGCTAGTGTTATACATGATCATAACCGAATACTTTCCTCTATTTAATTGCCATTGATCACATCAATCGCCTTTTATTGTTACGATCAAATATTTGAATAGGTAACAACCAAATCGTATGAAACAGCCGGTTATGAATGGGGTGGATCATTATTACAAACGTTCCTTTCATTTAAGGCAAATTGTTAAATTTTCAGGCTCCAAAATCAGGCAGATTACAATCTGCCTAAATATTTTAGGCAGATTACAATGTGCCTGGTCGAACCAGGAATTTTACAATCTGCCTGAAATTTTCAGGCAGATTATAATCTGCCTGATTTGACAGTTTGCCTGTAACATATATATATATATATATTTCAACTGTATGGGGCATCAGAAGCATGTCCTTTGCAGATTTAGAGAACTGACTCGGACAAAACTCAACTTGTATGCTAAGTGAATGCATATATTTTATCAATTTCTAACAACTCATATTTTGCTCCATTTTTGGCCGATTTCAACAATAATACGAAAAGGCACATCTGCAATATATATATTTCCACTATGCAAAGCAACAAAAGCATGTGCCTTCATAGCTTTGGAGAAATTTCGCGGACAAAACTCCATCTATATACTAAGTGAACGCATAAATTTTGTCAAGTTTTAACTAGTCCTACTTTGGTCAATTTTTGGCCGATTTCAACAATAATACGAAAAGGCACATCTGCAATATATATATTTCCACTATGCCAGGTAACAAAAGCATGTGCCTAATAGCTTTCGAGAACTGTCGCGGACAAAACTCAATCTCTATACTAAGTGAACGCATAAATTTTGTCTAGTTTAACAAGTCCTAATTTGATCAATTTTTGGCCGATTTCAAAAATAATACAAAAAGGCACATCTGCAATACATATATTTCCACTATGCAAGGTAACAAAAGCATGTGCCTAATAGTTTTCGGGAACTGTCGCGGACAAAACTCCATCTATATACTAAGTGAACGCATAAATTTTGTCAAGTTTTAACAAGTCCTAATTTGGTCAAGTTTTGGCCGATTTAACAATAATACGAAAAGGCACATCTGTAATATATATATTTCCACTATGCAAGGTAACAAGTTTGTCCAAGGACAAAGTCCCAGCTTACGAAAAGCAATAAGACCCAATTCCAGCGTACATGAGTAAGGGAATTTTCCTGAAAAATTGGGCTTCAAGAGATGAGACGGCAAAGAGCTAGCCCAATAATTAATTTAGCACCGGACCAGAACAGAGACCGATAAATGCACACAAAGATTTCTTTCCCAGAAAAATGGGAAACAGATTTTTTGTATCTCTGGTAGACTGGATAGTCTGCCATAGATACCTTCAAACATTTCGGACCAGTGCGCATATTTATGTAACTTGCCTTGATGCGCGTTTCTTATTCAGACAAGTGCGCATGTTTATTTAATTTTGCGTAGATGCGCGGCTCCCATTTTGGAACAGTGCACATGTTTAACTTGCGTTGATGTGCGGTTCGCATTTCTGACGAGCGCCCATGTTTTTTTTTACCTTTTGTGAATGTGCGGTTCTTATTTCGGATCAGTGCGCACGTTTATTTACCTTGTGTTGATGTGCGGTTCTCATTTCGGATCAATGCGCATGTTTATTTACCTTGTGTTGATGTGCGGTTCTTATTTCGGATCACTGCGCATGTTTATTTACCTTGCGTCGATGCGCGATTCTTATTCCAGACCAATACGCATGTTTATTGAACTTGCGTTGATGAGCGGTACTTATTTTGGACAAGTGCACAAGTTTCCATAGGTTGCCTTGATGCTCGGTTCGCATTTCGGACCAGTTTGCATGTTTATTTAACTTGCGTTGATGCACGGTGCTTATTTTGGACGTGTGCCTATGTTTATTTAACTTGCGTTGGTGAGCAGTTCGAATTTCGGATCATTACGCATGTTTAGTTAACTTGCGTTAATGCGCGGTTCGAATTTCGGACCAGTGCGCATGTTTATTTAACTTGCGTTGATGCGCAGTGCTTATTTCGGACCAGTGCGCATGTTTATTTAACTTGCGTCGGAGCGTAGTTCGCATTTCGAACCACTGCGCATGTTTATTTAACTTGCGTTGATGCGCGGTTCGAATTTCGGAGAAGTGCGCATGTTTATTTAACTTGCGTTGATGCGCGGTGCTTATTGTAGACCAGTGCAAATGCTTATTTAACTTACGTTGGCGCGTGTATCGCATTTCGAACCACTGCGTATGTTTATTTAACGTGCGTCGATGCGCGGTTCTTATTTCAGGCCAATGCGCATGTATATTCAACTTGCGTCGATGCGTGGTTCTTTTTTTCGGACAAGTGCGCATGTTTGTTAAACTTGCGTTGATGTGCGGTGCTTATTTTGGACCGGATCGCATGTTTATTTAACTTCCGTCGATGCGCGGTTCGCATTTCAGGCCATTGCCCATGTTTATTTAACTTGTGTTGATGCGTGTTTCTCTTTCAGACCAGTGCGTATATTTATTTAACTTGCGTTGATGCGCGGTTCGCATTTCGGACCACTGCGCATGTTTATTTAATTTTCCTCGATGTGCGGTTCGCATTTCAGACCAGTGCGCATGAACCTGCGTTGATGCGCGGTGCTTATTTTGGACCAGTTCGCATCTTTATTTATCTTCCGTCGATGCGCAGTTCAATTTCGGACCAATGCGCATGTTTATTTGACTTGCATCGATGCGGAGTACTTAATTTGGACTACTGCGAATGTCTATTTAACTTGCGTCGATGTGCAGTTGTTAAATCTGACTACTGCGCAAGTTCATTTAACTTGCGTTTATGCGCTGTAGGAGGAGATTCATTTAATTTTTTTTTTCAAAAAATGCGAAAAAAATTCAAAAGTTTTCCAATTCACTCAAAAAGCAGAAGTCGTATGCATGACCCCCTAGAGACGCCTCATGTCGAAAATAAATGAAATCTGACAAAAACTGTGGGAGGAAATGCATTTTGAATTTTTTTCTTCAAAATTCTCTCATCGACTGAAAAAGACAGGCCATATTCAGGACACCCTAAGCATGCCTCAGCCACAAAATAAATGATGTTTGATCAAAACTGCAGGAGAAAATGCATTTTGAGGTATTTTCATCAAAAATTCCCCCTGAAATCAAAAATTCCCAAGACGATTCAAAAAGCACAAGCTGTATGCGAGACCTACATAAGGATGCCTCATAGCAAAAAAATAAATGAAATCGGATAAAAACTGGAGGAGGAAATGCATTTGAAGTTTTTCTTCAAAAATTCCCAAAAAATACAGAAATTGTCGGATCGACTAAAAAGCGCAAGTCGTATTCTCAACCCCTTAGGGATGCCTCAAACCAAAAAAAACTGTAGGGGGAAATGCATTTGAACTTTTTCTTCAAAAACTCCCTAAAAATACTAAAATTGCACGATCGACTAAAAAGCACAAGCCGTATCCACTCACACCAAAAATAAATGACATCGAATCAAAATTGTATGGGTAGATGCATTTTGAATTATTTTCGAAATTTTTGCTTCAAAAATTCCCCAAAAATACAAACTAAAAAAGCACAAGCCGTATGCACGACCCTTTAGGGGTGCCTCATGCCAAAAATAAATGACATCGGGTCAAAAATGTAAGAGGAGATACATTTTAAAATTTCTTTAAAAATTCGCCAAAAATCACCCGATCGACTAAAAAAGCACAAGCCGTATGCACGACCGCTTAGGAAATCCTCATACCAAAAATACATGACATCGAATCAAAATTGTAGGAGTAGATGCATTTTTTTCAAAATTTTTGCTTAAAAAAATCCCCAAAAATACAAAAATTGTCCGATCGACTAAAAAAGCACAAGCCGTATGCAGATACATTTTTATTTTTTTTCTTTAAAAATTCGCCAAAAATTCAAAAATCACAAGATCAACTAGAAAAGCACAAGCCGTATGCACGACCCCTTAGGGATGCATAACACCAAAAATAAATGACATCGGATTCAAATTGTAGGAGGAGATGCATTTTGGAACAAAGTTTACAGCGAACTAACTAACTACTAACTAACTAACGGACACCGCCCTCAAACCGATAGGAATACCCCAGCTTACGTGTAACGTAAGCTGGGCTAACAAAAGCATGTGCCTAATAGCTTTCGAGAACTGTCGCGGACAAAACTCTAGCTCTATACTAAGTTAACGCATAAATTTAACAAGTCCTAATTTGGTCATTTTTTGTGGATTCTAGCAATAATATGAAAAGGCACATCTGTAATATATATATTTTCACTGTGCAGGGTAACAAAATCATACACCATATCGTTGCGGAGAACAGGCGCGGACAAACTCTACAAAACAAATGTTGACGGACAGAAGGACAGAAGGTAACTCATTAGGCTCCTCCCCTTTCAGGGGTTGGGGCCTAAAAAAACGTCTACAGCCGCCGTGGAGTATCTCCACCCCCCTCCCCCCCCCACCACATGCATACCTACAGAACGCGCACTTCGTTATGAGGTCCTCAGCATACTTACGTTTATCACAAAGCATGCAACCCCCCCCCCCATACCTCCCACACACGCACACAGACCGGACACGTACTTGGCCATGAGGTCCTGCGCACGTTTACGGCTATCATGCAGCACGCCTCCCCCCGCCCCCCCCCCCGTACACAGACAGGACACGTACATGCAGCACGCCCGTCTGAAGCTCGAGCCTCTTCCGTAGTGATTCGTTCTCCAGGCACCGGATGGAGTACTGCCCCGACAGCTTGTAAAGCTCCCCTTGTAGCACGTCCAGATCCTTGTCCCTGTGCCAGTCAAACACAACATCCAACTCCTTGAGATCTTAAGACTGCTTTGAACTACCAAAGAATTCTCTACACATTACACTCTTCTCTGCTGGGTAGACATTTCGTCGCCGTTAGCTGTTGCACTTGCATACTGAGCATTTTGGACGGCTATTTTTACAATGAAATCAAAATATGCAATTTTTCCGCCTTCATCTTTGACCTGTCATATCGTTCATTTTATCATCGTTTATTTCCATGAAACTAGCTTTATACTACATAAGGGTGCATACTGACACGTGCGGAAGCGCATTGTTGACATACTACTCACCAGGTGGAATGCATAGAATTAACCATGATAGTATTTCGAATTCACCTAGTGAGTATACAATTACACTATACCACGTTGTACATGAGTACATTATGGTTTGAATGACCCTTGTTTTATATACTTGCATTTTAAGTTTTTACAAACTCAAAACTTATTTTGTGCGCTCGTTTCTGACATTTTTTTCCAGAAAGATATTTTTACGCTGCAATGTTGAAATGGCTATTTCCTGAGCAACACCGAGAAATAAATGCCATTCAAACCATAATGTACTCGTGTACATCATGGTACTCTGTAATTGTATACTCACCAGGTAAATACGAAATACTATCATGGTTAATTCTATGTATTCAACCAGGTGAGTAGTATATCAACTATACGCTTCCGTAGACACGTGACTGACACATGAATGACCCATGCGCAGCCGACGCATCAAGCGGAAAAGTTCCACTCACTCGTGCTGTTTTTTGGATCGACTCCAGCTCCGAACGCGAGTAGGTCTTGGAGAGTATGTCGAGGAACTTCGGACGCTCATTCTGCAGTTCCGCCTCATGAGCCTTCCTCATAGCGTCCAGCGCTGAAAGTGCACCAGTGGCCCGGTTACTGAACCCTTCTTCTACACCATATACATGCTTGCAGTTTCAGACACGATTATCATACTACACTGACCGATACTATTCACTATATATGACGGTTTCTTGACGAAACTAAATAGAAAATGTTCACGAATTAAAAGTCTGCTTTGTGGCATTTGTGACAGGGGGGGGGGGGGGGGGGGGTTACCTGCTTGTGTTTTTGGTTCCCCCTCGAGCACCTGGTCCTTCACCTGCCCCAGGGCGTCCAGCTTCCTGTTGTGGGTGACGTGGGGGTGGGGAGGGCGGGGCGGGGATCGAGGGGGTTACCTGTTTGCGTGGCTTTGGTCTCCTCCTGCCCCAGGGCGTCCAGCTTCCTGTTGTGGGTGACGTGGGGTGGGGAGGGCGGGGCGGGGATCGAGGGGGTTACCTGCTTGCGTGGCTTTGGTCTCCTTCTCCTGCCCCAGGGCGTCTAGCTCCCTCTTATGAGCACGCCTCATCTGCATCAACTTTCTGGTGCGACTTTTCCATTGCGCCGTAACTCTTGTCATAAATCTCCTGCATGCAACACAACAATACCTCCATAAAATACAATGTCGCATGGCTGTGCTGTAAACGCTGTATCAAAGTCAATATGATCGCAATAATAAACAATATCAAATATAACTTTTGTTGACATCCCACTGTATTCAGGATCCTTCTTCTAACTAGACTGGCCAGTGTTTTTGATAAAAAAAAACGGATACGTCTCCCCCGCCCCCCCCCCCCCCCCAATCAGTCACGTGGAAAAAATTCTTTGCTTAAAAGTACAACATTGGCGAGCCCAAAAAATTGAAAAAAAAAAAAAAAAAATCGCCAAAAATACATTTTTACAGAAAATGAAGAAAAACTTCGCAGTAAACATTTGCACTACATATGGGTTCTTCTTGCCATGTTTCAGTCTAATGGAACAAACTGTTTCGGAGATATCGCAACAACATGTCAAAAAAAGTTAAAATTCAAAAATTCAAAAAATCGCCAAAAATACATTTTCAACGGAAATGAATAAAAACTTCGCAGTAAACATTTCCACTACATATGGGTTTTTCTTGCCACGTTTCAGCCTAATCCAACAAACTGTTTCGGAGATACCGCAACAATATGGCCCAAAAAGTTAAAATAAAAAATTAAAACAAGAATGTCCAGGGATATTGTGACCAGCCGAGATCTAGTGAATCTGTGAATAAGCTTGTCTGGTTGCCGAAAGTGGTAGTCACATTGTACAAGCTTGTCCAAGGACAAAGCCCCAGCTAACGAAAAGCGATAAAACCAAATCCGGCGTGCCTGAACAAGGGAATTTCCCTGAAAAATTAGGCTTCACAGGACGAGATGGTAATGAGCTAGCTAAATAATTAATTTAGCAATGGACCCGAACATGGACCGATAAATACATACAAAGATTTTTTTCCCAAAAAAATAACTTCGAACAACGTATCGAAATTGTATCCACACATGTGTCCTGATGAAATGTACTGTCGGACATACACAATTAGTTCAAGCAGCAGAAACGATCAGAAACGACCAAACACATGCGCCTTTTGAAAAAAGGAAAACGCCGCGTCTAAAACATCATTACTTAAGTTTAATGTTTTGGTATGTATTGTTTTGCGGGGTTTGCATATCCGACCAGTGCGCATGTTTATTTAACCTGCGTTAATGTGCGGTTTGCATTTCGGCAAAATGCGCATATTTATTTAACTTGCCGTTATGCTCTGTTCGCATTTTGGACCAGTGTGCATGTTTATTCAATTTGCATTGATGAGCGGTTCTTATTTTAGACCAGTGTGCATGTTTATTTAACTTGAGTCGATGCGCAGTTCGCATTTCAGACCGATGCGCATGTATATTCAACTTCCATTGACGAGTGGTTCGCAATTCGGACAAGTGCGCATATTTATTTAGCTTGCGTTGAGGCGCTGTTTACATTTCGGACCACTGCGCATGTTTATTTAACTAGCGTTGATCAGCGTTTCTTATTTTAGACCAGTGAGCAGGTTTATTTAACTTGCGTTGATAAGCGGTGCGCATTTCGGACCACTGCGCAAGTTTATTTAACTTCCGTTGGTGCGCGGTTATTATTTCGGACCACTACGCCCGTTTATTTAACTTGCGTTGATAAGCGGTTCGCATTTCGGACGACTGTGCATGTTTATTTAACTTGCGTTGATGCGCGGTTATTATTTCGGACCACTACGCATCTTTATTTAACTTGCATTGACGCGCGGTTTGAATTTTGGACAAGCGCACATTTATTTAACTTGCGTCGATGCTCGGTTCGATTTCGAACCAGTGCGCATGTTTACCAAACTTGCGTCGATGCGAGGTCCGCATTTCGGACCAATGCGCATGTTTATTCAACTTACAAGTTTTGGCGGATCGCCTAAAAATTAATTTTTCATGAAGAAAATCTGATCAAAATTGTGGGAGAAAAAGCATTTTGAAAATTGGCAACCACGAAATTACAAATGTCCCCAATTCGGCCCATTTTTGGCGGATCGCCAAAAACAGTAACTTTTCAAGAGAGGTCTACAGAGAGAAGAACTATCCAAAATTGGAAAAGAATCCGATCAAAATTGCGGGAGAAGAAGCAATTTCAAAATTAGATACCAACAAGTGGGTCAGTGAAACTGACTATGTCCCCCGCCGGCGTTCAATCCCAGTATTTGATTTTGTTAGGTTGGACTACAACCCTTAAGCAATTCGTATTATATTCGTGAATTTTAAAATTCCAGCCAATGTCCTTGGGCCGACCGGGCTCATAAACAATACCAATTCTTGTTACCACCCATACTACCTATGTCTATAACATTTTGCCAATCGATCAAAAAATGTAGGCTTTAGTGTGTTAACAAACTCATTCCAGTATGTAAGGGTTGTGAAAATTTCTGAAGTTCAGCCTGGCCAATGTCATAAGCCGATAGTGTTCATTTACAATATAGACCTTTGTTGGTTCCAATACTTCCTATCTGTGAAATATTTCAACAATCGATCCAGAAATGTAGGCTTGAGTGTGTTAACAAACTCATTCAAATGAGTAAGGATTGGGAAAATTTGTGAAGTTCAGCTGGGCCAATGTCCTTGGGCCGACATGGCTCATTTACAATAACAAACCTGTTGGTTCCAATACTACTTATAGTTAAGATATCTTGTCAATCGATGCAGAAATGTAGGCTTGAGTGTGTTAGCAAACTCATTCCAGTATGTAAGGGTTGTGAAAATTTCTGAAGTTCAGCTGGGCCAATGTCATAAGCCGATAGTGTTCATTTACAATATAGACCTTTGTTGGTTCCAATACTTCCGATATCTAAAAGATTTCAACAATCGATCCAGAAATGTAGGCTTGAGTGTGTTAACAAACTCATTCAAATGAGTAAGGATTGGGAAAATTTGTAAACTTCAGCTGGGCCAATGTCCTTGGGCCGACATGGTTCATTTATAAAACCAACACTTGTTGGTTCCAATACTACTTATAGTTAAGATATCTTGTCAATCGATGCAGAAATGTAGGCTTGAGTGTGTTAACAAACGCATTCCAGTATGTAGGGGTTGTGAAAATTTCTGAAGTTCAGCTGGGCCAATGTCCTTGGGCCGACATGGCTCATTTACAATACCGATCCTTGTGCGTTCCAGTACTACCCATATATAGAATATCTTAACAATCGGTCGAAAAATGTAGGCTTGAGTGTGTTAACAAAAAAGGTGTCGACAGACGGACAGACAAACAAACCCGAAAACTATAGTCCCCCGGCTGGGGACTAAAAAAATTAAAAAAATGTCGGCCATTTGGCTAATTTTTGGCGCATCGCCAAAATGAGTAATTTTTAAAAAGGGGCCTACCCAGGGAATATTCGTGCAAAATTTGAAGAACATCTGATCAAAACTGTGGCAGAAGAAGCATTTTGAAAATTGGCAACCATGAAATTACAAATGTCCTCTATTTAGCCAATTTTTGGCGGATCGCCAAACAGAGTAATTTTTCAACAGAGGTCTAACTAGAGAACAACTGTCCAAAATTGGAAAGTAATCCGATCAAAATTGTGGGAGAAGAAGCAATTTGAAAATTAGATACCAAAAAAGTAAAAAATGTCTCCCATTTCGCCAATTTTTGGCGGATTGCCAAAAAATTTTTTTTTAAAGAGAGGCCTACCTAGAGAACATTAATGTAAAATTTGAGAGGAATCCGATCAAAACTGAGTAGAAGAAGCATCTTAAGTAAAAGTTTACACACGTAGTGAATACAGACGACGGATACCCCTCTATTGATAGGATAAGACCAGCCCGACAAAGTCGGCTGGTCTAAAAATCGCCAAAAATACGTTTTCAACGAAAACGAAGAAAAACGTCGCAGTAAACATTTGAACTATATGTGGGTTCTTCTTGCCAAGTTCCAGCCTAATCCAACAAACCGTTTCGGAGATATCGCAACAATATGGCCAAAAAAGTTAAAAATCAAAAATTGAAAAATTCGCCAAAAATACATTTTTCAGCGGAAATGAAGAAAAACTTCGCAGTAAACATTTGCACTATATGTGTGTTGTTCTTGCCACGTTTAAGCCTAATCCAACACAAACTGTTTCGGAGATATCGCAACAATATGGCCAAAAAAACTGAAAATAAAAAAATTCGCCAAAAATACATTTTCAACAGAAATGAAGAAAAGCTTCGCAGTAAACAATTACACTTTTTGTGAACTCTTCTTGCCAAGTTCCAACAAACTGTTTCGGAGATATCGCAACAATATGACTCAAAAAAGTTAAAAACCAAAAATTTAAAAATTTGCGAAAAATACATTTTCAAAGGAAATAAAAAAAAACTTGGCACTATACATTTGCGCTACATGTGTGTTCTTCTTGTGACATCTGAGCCTTATCCTACGAACTGTTTTGGAGATACAGCCTGCCAAAGTGAAAAAATGCACGAAAACCCCCCTATGTTCAAAAATTTGCCAAAAATACAATTTTTGAAGAAACGAAAAAAAAAATAAATAAATAACACGGGCATCATCTAGAGATGTACCCCAATATGTATGTCTGTTTGAAGAAAAATCGACTCATTAATTTTATAAGAACTCATTAATTTTATAAGAATTTTATAACAAGCATGTCCAGGGACATGGTGACCAGCCGTGACCTACAGAATATATATCCAAGAATCACAGGCAAAATCATGATCAAATTCGCAGACAGCGGTTACGAAAAAAGCCGTAACTGAATGGAGAAAATATTCGCTCACTTGATCGGTGTAGTTGTAGCTGATGAGGAGTCATTCTTTCAATTCTTTCATAAGGGGAAAAAATTAAAAAATGCCCCCCATTTGGCCAATTTTTGGCGGATCGCCAAAATGAGTCATTTTTCAAAAGAGGCCTACCTAGGGGATATTCGTGCAAAATTTGGGATAAGAAGCATTTTGAAAATTGGCAACCACAAAATTACAAATGTCCCCCATTTGGCCAATTTTTGCCGGATCGCCAAAAAGAGTAATTTTTCAAGAGAGGTCTACCTGGAGAACAACTATCCAAAATTGGAAAGGAATCCGATCAAAATTGTGCGAGAAGAAGCAATTTGAAAATTTGACACCAAAAAATTAAAAAATGTCCCCCATTTGGCCAATTTTTGGCGGATCGCCAAAATGAGTCATTTTTCGAAAGAGGCCTACCTAGGGAATATTCGTGCAAAATTTGAAGAAAATCTGATCAAAATTGTGGGAGAAGAAGCATTTTGAAAATTGGCAACCACAAAATTACAAATGTCCCCCATTTGGCCAATTTTTGCCGGATCGCCAAAAAGAGTAATTTTTCAAGACAGGTCTAGCTAGAGAACAACTATCGGAAATTGGAAAGGAATCCGATCACAATTGTACGAGAAGAAGCAATTTGAAAATTTGACACCAAAAATTAAAAAATGTCCCCCATTTGGCCAATTTTTGCGGATCGCCATAATGAGTAATTTTTCAAAATAGGTCTACCTAGGGAATATTTGTGCAAAATTTGGAGAAAATCTGATCAAAATTGTGGGAGAAGAAGCATTTTGAAAATTGGCAACCACAAAATTACAAATGTCCCCCATTTGGCCAATTTTTTTGCGGATCGCCAAAAAAAGTAACTTTTCAAGAGAGGTCTACCTTGTGAACAACTATCAAAAATTGGAAAGGAATCCGATCACAATTGTGGGAGAAGAAGCAATTTGAAAATTTGACACCAAAAATTAAAAAATGTCCCCCATTTGGCCAATTTTTGGCGGATCGCCAAAATGAGTAAGTTTTCAAAAGAGGTCTACATACGGAATATTCGTGCAAAATTTGGTGACAATCTGATCAAAATTGTGGGAGAAGAAGCATTTTGAAAATTGGCAACCACAAAATTACAAATGTCCCCCATTTGGCTAATATTTGGCGGATTGCCAAAAAAAGTAATTTTTCAAGAGAGATCTACCTTGAGAACAACTATCTAGAATTGAAAAGGAATCCGATCAAAATTGTGCGAGAAGAAGCAATTTGAAAATTGCAGACATAAAATTTGAAAATGTCCCCCATTTCGCCAATTTTTGGCGGATCGCCAAAATAAGTAATTTTTCAAAAAAGGTCTACCTAGGAAATATGGGTGCAAAATTTGAAGAAAATCTGATCAAAATTGTGGGAGAAGAAGCATTTTGAAAATTGGCAACCACAAAATTACAAATGTCCCCCATTTGGCCAATTTTTGCCGGATCGCCAAAAAGAGTAATTTTTCAAGACAGGTCTAGCTAGAGAACAACTATCGGAAATTGGAAAGGAATCCAATCACAATTGTACGAGAAGAAGCAATTTGAAAATTTGACACCAAAAAATTAAAAAATGTCCCCCATTTGGCCAATTTTTGGCGGATCGCCAAAATGAGTAATTTTTCAAAAGAGGTCTACCTAGGAAATATTCGTGTAAAATTTGAGAGGAATCCGATCAAAACTGAAGGAGAAGAAGCATTTTGAAAATTGGCAACCGAAAAATTTGAAATGTCCCCCATTTGGCTAATATTTGGCGGATTGCCAAAAAAAGTAATTTTTCAAGAGAGATCTACCTTGAGAACAACTATCTAGAATTGAAAACTAATCCGATCAAAATTGTGCGAGAAGAAGCAATTTGAAAATTGCAGACATAAAATTTGAAAATGTCCCCCATTTCGCCAATTTTTGGCGGATCGCCAAAATAAGTAATTTTTCAAAAAAGGTCTACCTAGGAAATATGGGTGCAAAATTTGAAGAAAATCTGATCAAAATTGTGGGAGAAGAAGCATTTTGAAAATTGGCAACCACAAAATTACAAATGTCCCCCATTTGGCCAATTTTTGCCGGATCGCCAAAAAGAGTAATTTTTCAAGACAGGTCTAGCTAGAGAACAACTATCGGAAATTGGAAAGGAATCCAATCACAATTGTACGAGAAGAAGCAATTTGAAAATTTGACACCAAAAAATTAAAAAATGTCCCCCATTTGGCCAATTTTTGGCGGATCGCCAAAATGAGTAATTTTTCAAAAGAGGTCTACCTAGGAAATATTCGTGTAAAATTTGAGAGGAATCCGATCAAAACTGAAGGAGAAGAAGCATTTTGAAAATTGGCAACCGAAAAATTTGAAATGTCCCCCATTTGGCTAATATTTGGCGGATTGCCAAAAAAAGTAATTTTTCAAGAGAGATCTACCTTGAGAACAACTATCTAGAATTGAAAAGGAATCCGATCAAAATTGTGCGAGAAGAAGCAATTTGAAAATTGCAGACATAAAATTTGAAAATGTCCCCCATTTCGCCAATTTTTGGCGGATCGCCAAAATAAGTAACTTTTCAAAAAAGGTCTACCTAGGAAATATGGGTGCAAAATTTGAAGAAAATCTGATCAAAATTGTGGGAGAAGAAGCATTTTGAAAATTGGCAACCACAAAATTACAAATGTCCCCCATTTGGCCAATTTTTGCCGGATCGCCAAAAAGAGTAATTTTTCAAGACAGGTCTAGCTAGAGAACAACTATCGGAAATTGGAAAGGAATCCAATCACAATTGTACGAGAAGAAGCAATTTGAAAATTTGACACCAAAAAATTAAAAAATGTCCCCCATTTGGCCAATTTTTGGCGGATCGCCAAAATGAGTAATTTTTCAAAAGAGGTCTACCTAGGAAATATTCGTGTAAAATTTGAGAGGAATCCGATCAAAACTGAAGGAGAAGAAGCATTTTGAAAATTGGCAACCGAAAAATTTGAAATGGCCCCCATTTGGCCAATTTTTGGCGGATCACCAAAAAAAAAAAATTTTTAAAGAGAGGTATACCTAGAGAACATTCGTGTAAAATTTGAGAGGAATCCGATCAAAACTGAAGGAGAAGAAGCATTTTAAGTAAAAGTTTACACAAGTACATACACACATACATACGTACATACGTACATACGGACGACGGATACCCCTCTATTGATAAGATAAGACCAGCCCGACATAGTCGGCTGGTCTAAAAACTACGGACAGACGGACGGACGGACGGACACACCAAATGCTATATATGTCTCCCCAAGGGAGACACATATAATTATTTGTTTTAAAACTCTTTTTAAATAATATACTACAGGACCTCGTTATGACGCAATCGGACATAACATAAAGCTTATAACGATACATTTCCTCGCTCCAAGCCATGCCGCTATACCGAGGTTATATTGCACATACTTCAAGCTCGTGGTATGGCCATTTCGTGCGCATACCTTGATCCTCTCGATCTCTTTCATGTATCTCTTGCGGATCGTGTCCTCCTCGATATGGAGGCTATTGGCCTCGGCGGCGGCCAGCTGACTCAGCATATCGTCCTTACTTCTCGCCAGTTCTCGTGTGGCGCGTTCCGCGAGATGTTCAGCTCGGCCTCGTAATCAGCCTGGACACAGAGGAAATCGGTTACTCTCACAGCGGTTAATCGCATAAACCGGTTGATCGCACATATCGGTTACTTGCATAATATTGTGAAATCTCCACCGTTCTTTTGAAAATATATCGGATAACCGCATAAAAAAACATAGTTTTCCTTGGAAAAATGACTATGTCTGTACACGAAAAACTCGTGGTTTAAAACACTACTGTGAAACTGTGAAATGTGGCGAACTACAGGTAACATCTGATTATTTTGAACAAAAATACATCAAGCAAATAAGAATGGAGTTTCCTGTGATGTACAAAACAAGGCACTGTTGGCGATGATCGTCTGAGTACAATGAAGACGCTAAACACTTCCTTGGCACATTGTTTTGAACTGGATTCCCGAATAGACATACATTACTCATTTTCACAAATAAAACAGGTCTAAATTCTTAACTGCTTGATTTAATCGTATTAAAGAAATGTTACTAATGTTACAGAATGTCCGGAATATGTCAGCATCCTACAAAGCAGGTCATACAGATTTGGCAGATTTGCTTTCCATAAAGCAGGGCTGGAAAATATCCGATTTTTTTTTTAAATCAAGATTTTTAATTTTTTTTTATTTCAATCTGATTTTGTTGATGTGTTTTATTTAAATCAAACTGAAAAAAAAAACAACAAAATATCCAAAAGCAACACCTTTTAACAGTTATTTGAAGACTCGTAACACTCTCTTGTAATACAAAAACATCTGCATTTCACAAAATCTGTGACAACTGTCCTCAATTTTCAAATGTTCAGATAACTGTCTTGAAGTTCAATTCTTCACGTACTGAGCGATCAGTAGCAAAACGCCAGTTTCCAGCCTTTTCCACTCCGAGGTTTGTTCAATTAACAACTAAAAAAAGCAGTGATATGTGGGGCGGATTTAAATGACCTCGCTCGACGCGTGACATTAATACTTTGTTTACACAAAGTTTAAACAAAGGCGTCTCCAAGTGCCTTCAGTGAACACAATCAGAATGACACACATTTTAAATAGAAAAAAAAATAAAAAAAATCAAAAATCGCGATTTTTTTACATTGATTTAAATCACGATTTAAATCATGATTTAAATCAACTGATTTAAATCATACCAGCCCTGCCATAAAGTGTTCAATAATTGTTTGTGACTATGTTACACGGGATAAACTTTGACTTTGTGGAAATCAAGGGGTTGGGCAGGGGGGGGGGGGGAGAAGTACGGTATACTTTGGTGACAGGCGAATGTGGTTTGTTTGGGGTGGGGGTGGGGTTGAGGTACGGTATACTTTGGTGATAGGCGAATGTGGTTTGGTACGGTGGGGGTGGGGGGAGAGGTACGGCATACTTTGGTGACAGGCGAATGTGGTTTGGTTGGTGTGGGGGTGGGGTTGAGGTACGGTATACTTTGGTGATAGGCGAATGTGGTTTGGTACGGTGGGGGTGGGGGGAGAGGTACGGCATACTTTGGTGACAGGCGAATGTGGTTTGTTTGGGGTGGGGATGGGGTTGAGTCACGGTATACTTTGGTGATAGGCGAATGTGGTTTGGTACGTTGGGGGTGGGGGGAGAGGTACGGCATACTTTGGTGACAGGCGAATGTGGTTTGGTTGGGGTGGGGGTGGGGTTGAGGTACGGTATACTTTGGTGATAGGCGAATGTGGTTTGGTACGGTGGGGGTGGGGGAAGAGGTATGGCATACTTTGGTGACAGGCGAATGTGGTTTGGTTGGGGTGGGGGTGGGGTTGAGGTACGGTATACTTTGGTGATAGGCGAATGTGGTTTGGTTGGGGTGGGGGGTGGGGAATGGAGGTAAAACAGCATGATACAAAGCAGATCAGGGGTTCTCAGTAACTGGTTGAATTAGGTATCCAGACAGAAGGGCCTTGGACAAAAGGGCCTTGGACATAAGGGCCTTTCCCAAAATGGCCTTTCCCAAAAAGGCCTTCCCCAAAACGGCCCTAAATGAAAAGTTGGACAAAAGGGCCTTGAGAATTTTTGTCTAGAATTTTGAGTTTTAATTATTTAATAAAATATGTAATAAAATAACAAGTAAAAAAAACAAACTTCATTGTGTTTTTAAAGATAACCGCCTTGATGTTTTGTTTCAATTACTCCGCATCACTCTCTTGAGATTTCCGAAGCACTGTGCCACAGGTTAATCCCTGTTTGTACCAATCACTGCCTTGATGTTTTACTCATTGTAAAGACTCTTCCATCACTGTCTTTAGATGCCCGATTTCGGAGTCATTGTGCCACAAAAGATATTCCCTGTCATTTGTTTCGTTCCTCTGCTCTGTGCTGCTTAAGCACACGCGCTAAGCCGGATGATGTTGGCGTGGAATCCACGACAATTCATCTAGCGACAATTCATCTAGCGACAGTTCATTTAGCGACAATTCATCTAAATGATGGGGTACGACAGTTCATCTAAATTAGATAAATTGTCGGGATGCCGATATACGAGTTCTGAATTTGAGATCTTTATTTGGACTGTGACCAACAGCAATGGATATAAGACAAAGTAATGAAGGACAGCCAAAAACAGTCTCGATGAATCAGGCAATAAAATCAATAAACTTTGTTTTTGGTGTCATTTTATTGCACAAAAAAGCGTGACAGATAGTTTTGAGAACCATATCCAAAAAACTTCTCAAGGCCCTTTTGTCCAACTTTTCATTTAGGGCCGTTTTGGGAAAGGCCCTTTTGGAAAAGGCCGTTTTGGGAAAGGCCCTTATGTCCAAGGCCCTTTCGTCCAGGGCCCTTCTGTCCCGGATTCTGAAATTATGTTACATGGGATAAAATCTGACTTGGTGGATATCAAGGGGTGTGGGTGGAGAGGGGCAGAATAATACATAGCTTACGAGACGTGTTAAAAGTGCGTCACATGAAACGCCGTGACTTATGACGAGACTACTGCTTTCTAATAACAGTGATAATACACAACACTGAAGACCCTGATGAAACATTGACAATGCTGACTGTACCCTTCACCCCCCAGCCAATCCCCGCCCGCCCCCCACCCCCCCCCCCCCCTCTCCACCAATCCATGGCTGCCAAACCGATCCAACAGACTGAATTGCTACTGAATTCCAGTTCTTTTTTAAACTGATTTCCCTGGCATGAAAGCGTCCTGGTGTTGGTGCTCCTACCTGCAGGTTTTGAATGGTCTGTTCCAGCTGCTGGATCTTGCTGTTTTGAATGGCTTGCGCGGCTCTCTCCGTGTAATTGCCTATCGCCTCTCTCAATTTCTCTATCTCGCTCTGCAACGTCACACAATCCCTACAGCCGCTATCCACTACCTTTTTTCTTTCTTGTCGCAAATTAATCTTAAATTTATTTATCGCGGCACTTCTCCCCGCCCCCACCCCCCGCCCACCCTGAAAAGTCCGCCAGGAAAATCAAACCCGCTAAGACTTACTTCCGCTCAAGGTCACTGCTGTAAGGGTCACCCGACTAAGGGCGTTGAAAATCAAACAAGAGGGAGGAATTGAAACCTTGAAAACAATATGGACGTGAGATAGAACAAATCAAAGTCTGAGGCATTTCTTCACCGTGAAGACAAAACGCAGGTACCAGACCACATAAACTGTTAATCAGGGTTCGTGCGGAATTTTCTTGAGCAAATTCCAGGAGTTTTCCAGGAGATTTCATAACTTTTCCAGATTTTTAGTGAGAAAGAAAGAAAGAAAGAAAGAAAGAAAGAAAGAAAACTAGATTGGCCAGTGTTTTTGTTAAAACATAAACGGATGTCTCCCCCGCCCCCCCCCCCCCCCCCTAATCAGTCACGTGGAAACAAATCGCCCAAAATACATTTTTACAAAAAATGAAGAAAAACTTCGCAGTCAACATTTCCACTACATATGGGTTCTTCTTGCTATGTTTCAGCCTAATCCAACATACTGTTTCGGAGGCATCGCATCAATTATGGCCAAAAAAGTAAAAAATCAAAAATTTGAAAAATTCGCCAAAAATACATTTTCAACGGAAATGAAGAAAAACTTCGCAGTAAACATTTATACGTTTTGTGAGTTCTTCCTGCCAAGTTTCAGCCTAATCTAACAAACCGTTTCGGAGATATCGCAACAATGTGGCCAAAAAAGTTAAAATTCAAAAATTAAAAAAATTGCCAAAAATACATTTTCAACAGAAATGAAAAGAAAACTTCGCAGTAAACATTTACACATTTTGTGAGTTCTTCTTGCCAAGTTTCAGCCTAATCCAACAAACCGTTTCGGAGATATCGCAACAACATGGCCAAAAAAAGTTCAAAATCAAAAATTGAAAAATTCGCCAAAAATAGGAAACGAAAAAAAAAATACCACGGGCATCAGCTAGCCATGTACCCCAATATGTATGTATGTTTTGAAAAAAATCGACTCGTTAATTTCATAAAAACTCACTGCGGACAGACGGACGGACAGACGGACACACCAAATGCTATATATGTCTCCCTTAGGGGGAGACATATAACAAACGGTAGCAATGTTGTTTACATCCCACAACCTAACATGTCCATTTGCTTCGAGTTTGTAGAAGTGTTCACTCTCGTCAAACAATACAAGCATGTCCAAGGACATGGCCCAGCCAGCAGGGAAAGAGAGAAAAACTCTGAAACGAATACTGTTAGGCCAAAAAATGAAGAACCTTGTTTCTGAAAGTAATTTTTTCATAATTTTATTACAGAAAAACGAGTTTTCCCGGGTGGAAGCTACCCGAAAAGGGATGGTGGAGAGTGTGGGTTTTGACGATTCACGTATTTACCGCAATTTATAGAATTTATAAAATTTTTAAAATTCCACTATTTCGGCATTTTTTTGTTATTTGCGAAAAAAGCAAAGTACAGGTGGAGAAGCACCTAAGAAACTTTCGATTAAAATTTTATAACTATTTGAAAAAGACTGAAAGAAACGAATGGTTTGACAATTCAGCTATTTACTACCATTTATTCCAGTTTTTGCCAAACTTCAAAGTTCCGCCATTCGGCAGGTTTTGGCGAACCGCGAAAAAAAAAACCAATAGGCTGGTAGGCGAATCCCTGGGGAACATCCCTGCATAACATCTAAACGATTGGAGTAAAATTGAAGGAAGAGTAGCATTTAAAAATGGATCAAAACGGGCACAAAAAGTACCGCAATTTTGTCAGTTTTTCGTCAATCGTCAAAAAAAGTAATAGCCAAGTGGGGGACCACCCAGGAAACATTCCTGCGTAATATCAAAACTATAGGAGGAGTAGCATTTTAAAGAAAAAGTTTGAACATACGCACATACATTCAAGCCCCTTATAGTGATACGACCAAACTAGTCCGACAAAGTCGGCTGGGATAATAACCTTGTAATCAAGAGCATTCAAGATAACAATTCCGGATTTGAAATGTATCACGATCATAATGGACTTGGCAACATTTATCATTATTACCAGAAGTTCATATGAAAGTATCTACGATCTACCAGACTCATAGGACAAAGGAAAAATCATTCTCTTTTTATATAATTATATCAAAATCTGGATATGCATATGAATATACACGCACACTTTGTCAGTAGTTTGTCAAGAACTTGTCAGTTGATTGTCAGTTTGACAAGTTTGACCTTGTCAGGGTCTTGACGAGTTTCTGACCAATGCCTCGTCACACAATGACAAACACCTGTCGCTATCTTGTCAGAAACTTGTCACAAATTTGTCAAGTATTGCGTCACCATGACGTCACATCCCTTTCAAAACAAGTGAAAACACGCAGACATCCTTTTTGAGATTTCTTAGGTTTTAATGAATATAACGAGAAGCTTCAAATAATCACGTCTTAGAAACATGTTTAATGGATAAACCATGATGTAAGTGAACACATCATATTCTCTGCATGTTTTGAAATAAGTTGTGATGTTTGTAAAATGCTTGTGAAATTTGTGAAAATTGTATTATCCCCCAGTGTTGCAATGAATAATGTATACTGTGTACTTACCGGTATGTAATCAAACAGGGTCAATGGATTCGATCATTTTAATGTTTAATGTAACAAAACCTGATGGTATAACTATCAAAATAACAACTGATGGTATAAATATCAAAATCTGCAACTTATGCGTTCGTAAGTAAACCGCTATGTGCAATATATTACATATTACAATACTGCAAAACTTGTCAGCAATTAACTTGTCATAAAACTTGCCACAAGTTCGTCAACCTGATGTGAAAGGACTGCCCTGTAAATTTCATGCCTTACGATACTTCAAGCTCTAAAACTTTTAGAAAGAAACCCAATTCAGTCGTCATTTCAGATATCAGTGAATAAATAATATCAGTTAATAAATAAAAAATATAAGAAATTTATTGATATAATATATCATTAAAAATCAGCTATCGAAATGAGTAAAAAATGAAATTGTCATTTATATAATATTCCTGAATTCATTAAAATTATCAAATGGCATGTTAAACATTTTTGAATATCTTGAAAATATGCCTTTTGATTATTATTATTTTTTTTTGAGGCATTTTGTAAATGTTCCTTCTCCCACAATTTTGTTTTGCCTTCCATTTTAGTCTGAATGGTTCTCAGGTGAATCTTTGTTCAAAAAAATACTTGAGTACTTGGATAATTGTCGCAAAAATTGACGCAATGGATCCTCAGTAAGAAGGATGCCTTTCTGTGCCTTTTCTGCTTTTTCTGCTGATGTAAGTACACTTTGGGTACGGTCTCACACAGTGAAAGAGGTAAGGGGGTTAGTGTTGTGTTGAGATCCGTGCCGACATTAGATGGAAGTTGGGGGGGTGGGGGGGGGGGGGGGGGGTGGGTGACGGTTATCAAAAACAATAAAATAGCGAATAGGCGATGTGGCGACCACCTTTCAGGTGTTTAGGTTAAAAATACCATGGCATAACTCATTACGAGCGACAGCCTTCAAGATCCGCATAAAAAGACGTACAGGAAAACCTGTTTTAGCCACCCCCTTCCGGAATCAGATGAAAAGACAAACAGTAAGACCTGCTTGTCGTGACCCAGATGAAAAAGACTAACAGTAAAACCTTAACGGTGATTACCTTCCAGATCCGGATAAAAAAGACGTAGAGTATAAGCTCAGTTTATTGTCGCACATTCCACATGGCTAAACATGTTCCCATACACATATCCACATATCCCATATATATATATATATTCATTCATATTTATATGAGATAATAGTCTTAATTTTGAAATAGTATAAAACTGCAAAACTTTGTAAACAAGAGAGGCGGACGGAGCAAAAGGATGGCAGGGGAGGGGGTGGGGATGGGCTAACATTTGTTTTTGTTCGCAAGGATAAAAAACAATGACTGCCTAATAAAACAGTTTGACATGTTCGGGTATTCTGATGTTGGTGTACACTGGCCACTCTAGTATAACAAGAAAATATTTAGGAAATACACATGGCCCCAACCCCCAAATACGCAGACAGAATCGCCTAGAAAACATTAACAAGTCCTAATTTGATCAATATTTGGCCGATTTCAACAATAATAACAAAAGGCACATCTGCAATATGTATATATATTTCAACTGTATGGGGCTTCAAAAGAATGTCCTTTGTAGATTTAGAGAACTGTCTCGGACAAAGATCAACTTGTATGCTAAGTGAATGCATATATTTTATCAATTTCTAACAACTCATATTTTGTTCCATTTTTGTCCGATTTCAACAATAATACGAAAAGGCACATCTGCAATATATATATTTCCACTATGCAAAGCAATAAAAGCATGTGCCTTAATAGCTTTGGAGAAATTTCGCGAATAAAACTCCATCTATATACTAAGTGAACGCATAAATTTTGTCAAGTTTTAACAAGTCCTATTTTGGTCAATTTTTGGCCGATTTCAACAATAATACGAAAAGGCACATCTGCAATATATATATTTCCACTATGCAAGGTAACAACGGCTGGTGCCTAATAGCTTTCGAGAACTGTCGCGGACAAAACTCTATCTCTATAATAAGTTAACGCATAAATTTAACAAGTCCTAATTTGGTCATTTTTTTGTCGATTTCAACAATAACATGAAAAGGCACATCTGTAATATATATATTTTCACTGTGCAGGGTAACAAAATCATACACCATATCGTTGCGGAGAACAGGCGCGGACAAACTCTACAAAACAAATGTTGACGGACAGAAGGTAACTCACTAGGCCCCTCCCCTTTCAGGGGTTGGGGCAAAATTAAATATTAATGTTTGGGGCTGGTAACAATGTCCCTGAACATTCTTGTTATACTTGATTAACTTGAACTTGGCTGGCCACAATGTCCTTGGAACAATGGTGTTAATTTAAATGTTGTCAAATCGTAATTATTTTGTCTTATATTCTTTATTCGGATAGTTCGTCAATCACTTGTCAAAGATATTTTGATGAATTTGTGACAAGATATTGACAAACTGCAAATTAGGATTTGACAAATACGTGACAAGAAAATGACAAGCCAGTGACAAAGACAAATTTTTGACAAATTTACTTTGTTGAGTTAGGCATTGTCAGGTTGACGAGTTTAGGGTCGTCAATCAATTTGACGAAGTTTTGACAAATTGACAAGTTCAAAATGACAAGTTTCTGACGAATTATTAGCATGACGAATTAATGACAAGCTGTAAACTGACGAATTAATGACAAATTTATGACAAAGTATTGACAAATTTTTGATTGGAATTCGTTGAATTGGGCATCGTCAAATGGACAATGTAAATTAGTCAGTTCTTGTCAGTTCGACAACTTTTCGACAAATTCTTGACAAAGGCATATTATGTGTGTATATACAAATTAATTATGATTTCGATTTCCACGAGTTTTCCAGGAGTCTTGATAGAATTCCAGGAGTTTTCCAGGAGGTTTTGTGACCATTTCCAATTTCCCGGAGATTCCCAGGTTTTACAGGTTTTCCAGGAGGCGCGCGAACTCTGGTTAATGTAGTGTAACCTCGTTTTGTCCAGAGGCTCAACAGTGTGATGGCAACTTGAGAGATTTCCTGTGAATTTCTCAATCTAAAACCGAACTTGGTTTCCATGGAAACCAGGTCTAAAATAGCCAAGTTTCAATGTACAGTTTCATTAGGAAAGAAATGGGGCATAAGAGTCAAATATATACGGGGTACGAAATACGATCCTTCTTTCCATTTGTTTAGTTCTTGACTATCATTTTGTTGTACAACAGAAACATGCTTTCGTTGGGGACAAACGCATGCAACACAAACTCAGCAACACAACACAAGCATTCACATCGAAAATAAATCTTCTGCAAATAAAACAAGCATGTCCAAGGACATTACCCAGCCGAGTTACCAAACAAAGAATGAGAGAAAAACTCTGAAAAAAATGAAGAACTATGTTTTTGTAACTTTTTCATAATTTTAATACACCAAAACGAGTTTTCTCGGGTGGAAGTTACCAGAAAAGGGATGTTGTAGAGGTTGGGTTTTGACGATTCACGTATTTACCGACATTTACACAATTTTACAAAATTTCTAAAATTCCACCATTTCGGCATTTTCAGTGTTGCCACGCCCTTTTAAGCTAAAAGCAGGACGCTGTCGTGCCAAAAGCAGGACGATTTTTTTTAAAAAGCAGGACAAAAGCAGGACGCAATATTTTAGTTTAAAAAGTGACTTAACTCGATATAACCATGTATCGGCAGCGTCAAAACATGAAGAAAAACTGCATTTAATACTGGAGTTCAAAAATTAAAACTTTACTTACAATTTTCATGACGATGGGAATGCAAAGGTAAAAATAGTAAAAATCGCTAACCATACAAATTTCTTTGCATTTTAGCCAAAAAATTCGCCGATTGTTTACCAATCACTAAGCATTCATAGCCAGTTAGGTAATATTGATTACTACGCTTACTTAAAATTTCAAGACAGTAATACTATTTTACTGGGGCTAGTTCAGAATTTATGGAATTTCGTGTTTTTAGATTTTAGCCAAAATTTTCGCCAATTTTTGTCCAATAACCAAAAATTGTACCAGCACAGGCAAGTAAGGTCTGCAACTTTTACGTAAAACTTCAAGACTTGGACTATTTTTCTGGAGACCGTCAAGATTTTACCGAAAATTTGTTGGGTTTTCGCCAATTTTTGGCGAATCGCCAAAAAGGTAATAGCCAGATAGGTAGTAACGCCTCCTACCTTCACCTCATATTTCAAGACAGTATGATTACTTTATAGCAGTTAGTTCAGATTCTACTGAAAAATTTTGGTTTTTTGGCAGAACTTTCGCCAATTTTTGACCAATCACCAAAAAAAAAAAAAAAAAGTAACAGCCAGTTAGTTAAGATTTTACTTATATTTTTAGTGTTTCGCCAAAATTTTCTCCAACGTTTGGTGAATCCCCAACAAAATTAACACCTGGCTCGGTAGTATCTCTTGCTACCTTTACTTTCAATTTCAACACAGTAAGACTACTTTCCAGCAGTTAGTTAAGATTTTACTTAATTTTTTTTCAACAAAATTTTTGGCCAATCACCAAAAGAAGTAATGCTCAGGGAAGGAGTAACGCCTGCTACCTTCACGTAAAATATCAATACAGTAACATTACTTTCCTCGAAATAGTCAGGATTTTGCGAAAAAATTGGTTTTTCGCCAATATTTTCGCTAATATTTGGCGAATAGCCACAAAAGTTACAGCCAGGTAGGTGGTAACTCCTCCTACCTTCACTTTAAATTCCAACACAGCAAGACTATTTTTCAGCAGTTAGTTAAGATTTTACTAAATTTTGTTGCTTTTCGCCACATGCTTCGCCAATGTTTGGTCAATCACCAAAAAAGTAATAGCCAGGTAGGCAGTACCTCCGGTTACCTTCACTTTAAATGTCAACACAGAAAGACTATTTTCCAGCAGTTAGTTGAAATTTTACTGTATTTTTTTGTTTTTCGCCAAAATCTGCATCAATTTTTGGCACTCACCAAAAAAGTAATAGCCAGGTTGGTAGTAACGCCTGGTACCTTCACTTAAAATTTCAAGACAGTAAGATTACTTTCCTGGAAATGGTTCAGACGTTACGAAAATATTCGCCAATATTTTACACAATTTTTGGCGAATCGCTAAAAAAGTTACAGCCAGTTAGGCGGTAACTCCTGCTAGCTTCACTTTAAATTCCAACACGGCAAGATTACTTTTCAGCAGTTAGTAAGATTTTACAGAAAATCTTCGCCAGTTATTGACCAATCACCAAAAACAAGTATTGAAAGAAGCTGGGGCTAAAAAAAAAGAACAATAAAGAACGCTTGTAGAAAAAAATTCGTTTTGAGGCAAAAAAAAAAAAAAGAACGATGCGAAAATAAAGACTAAATCTTTTAAAAAAAGAACGATCTGGCAACCCTGCTAATAGTCACGTTCTGTACAAACACCGAAAAATCTGGGGAGAGGCGCCGAAGGCGCCAAAAAAACCTGATCTTGAACTAAATAATGAATTATTCGTTTATAAAATGAGGAAAAAAGCTGGACGAGATTTCAAAATTTTGCTAAAAGCAGGACAAAAGCTGGACATTTGCCCTTTTTAGCTCAAAAGCAGGACAAAAGCAGGACGTTTTCCAAAGATGGGAAAAAAGCAGGACATCTGCAAAAAGCAGGACGGTGTGGCAACACTGCATTTTTTTTGTCATTTGCCAAAAAAAAAAAAAAAAAAAAAAAAAAAAAGTAACGTCCAGGTGGAGAAGCATCTAAGAAACTTTCGATTAAAATTTTATAACTATTTGAAAGAGATTGAGAGAAATGAATGGTTTGACAATTCAGTTATTTACTATCATTTATTCCAGTTTTTGCCAAACTTCAAACTTCCGCCATTTCGGCAGTTTTGACTAACCGCGAAAAAAAATAATAGCCTGGTAGGCGAACCCATGGGGTACATTCCTAAGTAACACCTAAACGATTGGAGTAAAACTGTAGGTTAGTAGCATTTTAAAAATGGGCCAACACGGGCACAAAAAGTGCCGCCATTTTTTCAGTTTTTCGTCAATCGTGAAAAAAAGGAATAGCCAGGTGGGGGATCACTAAGGGTACATTCCTGCGTAATATGAAAACGATTGGAGCAAAACTGTAGCAGGAGTAGCATTTTAAAGAAAAAGTTTAACATACGCACATACATTCAAGCCCCACATAGTGATACGACTAACCCAGTCCGACAAAGTCGGCTGGGTTAAAAACGTTTTAAACTGAAATCTAGTGATCTCTTAACTCAAGAAAAGAAATGACAGATCGAAAGATTAAATACTTGACGATTTCCATTTAATGTTTTCCGAACGTTGATTTAATAATGTCGTTTTTCTTTCACTAGTTTTGAAGCACTGTTTTATCGTAGAACTGCATCGGTATTAGAACCACAGCACTTGATGTGATTTACCACGTGACTAATTGCGCTTCGTACCACGTGATAGCATGACTCCGTATGACGTCATTTCACACTGCGTTACACGTCACCGTTGGTCCTTAAAGACTTGGCCCTCAGAGGATCGACACTACTATATACAGCGTTATTGGACAACACATATCACACGGTCATTGGTACCACGTGACCTGCCAGTGCGTACAACGCGAGCACAGGCACCACATGACTTGGTGCTATGTACCACGGGCCCTGCCACTGCGCAATACATGACCTACCAACAACGTACCACGTGACTGTTGCGCCCCTGCTCGAGTTGTTCGGCGCAGGCGAAGCACTTGGTCCTCGAGCGCCTTCACCTCATGGTTGCTGACGGCCTTGACCGCCAGAAGCATGTCGTCCTTCACCTGGACGCTCTCCTCCTGCGCGACGATGCGCTGTTCCAGGTACCTTCACTACGCTCTGCACAAAAAATACCAACCGATTACTTATTGTACAAAACCAAAATGTACTGATGACCTTCCGCACTAAAACCAAACCTATTCGGGATGTTCTGCACAAAATAAAACGTACTGGCCATTTGCTGCACCAATAAAAATGTAAACAAACGTACTGACGATTTACACAAAATAAACACAATTAATTAAGCTCTGCACACAAACACCGCTACAGGCACTTCCTGTCTGTTCTCAGACGGTACGGCACAATACTGTTAAATCAGGGAACATCTTATGGAAAGGAAACAAATTCCTACATTTGGTTTCTGTTCAAATGAATAGATTCCACTCAACTACAATAGCCTGGTGTTCAAGAATGCACCTGTTACGTCAGTGTTACGCATGAAGAATATCGATATTTACGCTAATCAGAAAAGATACCCGGAATCGCTCTTGTTCTTCTCTGGCCAGGTTTTTAACCTGCTCTAACTCTTCCTTCTTTTGCCTAAGATCATTCTCTAGCCTCTCAATATGAGCGTGTTTTCGGCAGTCCGACTCGTACCTCTCCTGCTGTTCTGCCTCCAAATCCGACTTGGCCTTGGAGAGGTCGCTCTGCAGTGACTTGATGCGGATATCGTAGCCGTCCTTGAGGGCTTGTACTTCCTGCTCGAACAAGCACTCCTTGCGCGCAATCTCGTATAATTGCTCCTACGAGTGGTCTGTCTCGCGCATGCGCAGAGACTCGATCTTTTGCTTCTCCTGCTGGATTTCAGCTATTTGAATCGTCAGCGTCAGCATGTGTTTATCGTCAGCGTCAGCATGTGTTTTTCAAGTTTCTCCGTCTGCTCTTCATGTGCGGATTCCAGTTCCGTTTTCAAATTCTCCAGTTGCTGTTGGTGTTTGAGATGCAGCAGGCTGGTTGTGAAGGACATCTGGGCCTGTAGCACCGCCTCGCTGGACCTGTAGTCACTATAGATTCCCACCAGCTTGTCAATATGCGCCAATCAGCTCACGGGCCAGCAGGGCTATTTTCTCTTTCAAGGTTTCCCTTCCGGATTGCTCGAGTTGATGAGATAAGCAGTGATTGGGATAGGCGTGCATCCTGCAGCATTGCTGCATTCAAAAGGATGCATCGAGATTTTCCCAAATGCATCCTTGCTGCATCGATAATTTTGCTTAAAAAAAACTTGTGGTCGTGTGACTTCTGTAACTGCACACACACTTTTGCAACTTCTCTTTGCGCACATAAAATTTCTGTTAGGCATCCGTAAAGGGTATCCCGACACATTGTCCTTTGTACCCAGGCCATCGCCCCTACATAAGTGAATAAGTTAATGTGTTTTTAGGCCTTTTGAAGTTGGGATGAGGGGATGCATCGGAATCGTTTGGGACGCATCGAAAATTTGGTCGATGCAGCATTGCTGCAAACACGATTTTGCTCATCCAAATCACTGGGTAAGACGCGATGTCACTCTTAGCCACCGCCTCCTGCTGCAGACTGAGGGCCAGTTTCTCATGCATGAGCTCTACCGAGGAGGTGCGAAGACTGATCGAATGCACCGCCACCCCGGAGTCGTTTCTGCACAGAGGTAGTTTGAATTCCGATTTGTTATGGGTGTCCGTTTTAGGGCTATCGGCAAGAAGGCGGTGCATATGCGACATCTGGACATTGACTATAGAGAACACTGTGCGGTCAGTTTACATAGTTCCAGCGCTAGTGTATTCCTACGCTTCTGATCTTGTACCCGATCCTGGTCACATCTCTGAGGTAAAGATTCAAATTGATCTAGCAAGTACCCCATGGCTCCGAGGAGTTTTTGGCAACAGCCGTCTTTTCTCTCGATTTATCCGACGCCCTAGCAATCTGAGAGCTATGGGCAAATTTATTGACCATGAGTGTTAATTCAGTCTTGATCTGTTCTCGATCGAAAACGCGCGGGATTAAGTCCGCCAGGGACAGTTCGCACTACGATTCGTTCGCGAGCTCGCTTTGGCACATTTTTGTAGCATTTACGACGTCCAAGGCACAAAGCCTGGCTAACCGGTCAATCAATGCATCCATTGCACTGTCCATATCGTTCGCTGGCTGCGTCTGTTCGGACTTAATCCAGTCATGCAAACTGTCAATTTCACCTTGAACTATCCGCTGTTTTCCACTTTCTTATAAACTTCCCGTTAGATTGTCCTTGACCTTTGCTTGGATGCGGGCAAGGTCAGAGTGCACCATGGCTCGCGGGAAAATGGACAAAGGAACTAACAAATGACGAGATTTGTTAGTTCCTTTCATCTGTGAAAACTCGAAACGGTGCTTCTTGACCCAGCACATCCATCGTGACGTCATTAACATGTGACATGGAACCGTCCAATGACGATGCCGCGTGCTCAATTTGAATAATGTTTGAAATTTGGTGTTGCAGATTGATTTTCTGAGCTAACAAGCCAGACAAATGTTCCAGGGAGTTGTCGGAAGTGACGTCAGATTCCACAAATGCCCAGTCCGCACTGCGCATCCAATGAACTCAGTTTGTTGTAGAGATAAAAAACGCGATGCTTAGCTGACTCTAACTCATACAACACGTTGTCCTGACTACTGAAAAGATCACACGCGTTGACTTTGACATTGTAAGCTAACTCATTTAATACTAACTAAGGCTTCCAGAACTAATTTCTCCGCATAAATCCTCGTCCGTTCAGTATCACTAAACTGTGCAACAGCCCCGGCCTCAGATCCACACGTGTCCGCCCCAGCGCCCTGTTCAACCGGTTTTTTTTTTTCAATTTCTTTGTTGACTTCGGCAAGCTGACTGGTGAATTCCCCCATACCACGTGATTTCAACTGACCAATAGTTGAATCTAATTTTGAATGGCAGTCAACGAGCGACGAAAGCATATCCTGTACCCTCATTTCAACTTCAAACAGCCGTCCAACGATATCCGCACTGTCCTTGAACTCCGAGCCAATTTTCAGCTGGCTTCGTAAAGAATCAATGTCTTTTTCCAGCTGGGTGTTTTTATCTCTGAATTTGATTGAACTTTCTTTCAGCTTAGACAGGTCAATTTCGGTGCGTCGGTGCTCTAACACCTGCTTGGACATGTCTCGGTTTCTAGCCTGTGATATCACTAGTTCGTGTTTGAGCTCGGCAGATTCCGCCACTCGCTGCTCGGCCGAGCTGAGAGCCGCCTCCAGAGTGTGAATGTTCAAGGCCAGTGATTGGTCGGCTGAGTCATCACGTGATCTGGTAAGCCCTTCGGTTTGCGTGGAGATGGTCTTAAATTCATCCTCCAGCGGGGTTGCTGAAAAACAAGCAATGCATCTGGTCAAGTAGATATAACGAAACACCGTTTACCCCACCCCACCCCCCCCCCCCCTCTCCTTCTTCCTCCCCTCCTCTCATATCAGTGCCACCAACTTGTTTGAGTTCATCAGCTTCAAAACAATAACTAGATCTGAATTAAGATTCCTTTGTTTGTTTGTTTGCTTAAATTGGCTCATTTTTTGTTGACCATTTATTTCTTTATATTTAATTACCTCAGCTGAAGATAACAATATCAGAGAAATATGAAGCCTCACACTGCTCATAACAATACACATGTCACGGCGGATTGGTTAAATCGGATACTGTGTGGGCCATGGACTGTTCTTACGAGCAATTGGCTGCTGTACATGATGTCGTAAACAGACACCACTATGCCGAATTAGTAACCTATCAAAATGTCGCAAATACATGGCGCGGAGAGCTAAAGCAGTGTGCATAGCCCACATATTCCCCACAGGCCCCCCATCAGTTAAACACGGCTGAAATATTCCAAGTCCAGTTGGTGCATCTTCCTTGGACGAACCTGGCCCATTTACAACTAGATTGGCCAGTGTTTTTGTTAAAACAAAAACGGATATGTCTCCCCCGCCCCCCAATCACTCACGTGGAAAAAAATTCCTTGCTTAAAAGTACAACATTGGCGAGCCCAAAAAATTAAAAAAATCGCCAAAAATACATTTTTACAGAAAATGAAGAAAAACTTCGCAGTAAACATTTCGACTACACATGGGTTCTTCTTGCCAAGTTTCAGCCTAATCCAACAAACCGTTTCGGAGATATCGCAACAATATGGCCAAAAAAAGTTAAAATTCAAAAATAAAAAAAATCGCCAAAAATATATTTTCAACGGAAATGAAAAGAAACTTAGCAGTAAACATTTGCACTACATGTGGGTTAGTCTTGCCATGTTTCAGCCTAATCCAACAAACTGTTTCGGAGATATCGCAACAATATGGTCAAAAAAGTTAAAAATCAAAAATTGAAAAATTCGCCAAAAATACATTTTCAAAGGAAATGAAGAAAAACTTCGCAGTAAATATTTACACTTTTGTGAGTTCTTCTTGCCAAGTTTCAGCCTAATCCAACAAACCATTTTGGAGATATCGCAAGAATATGGCCAAAAAAAGTTCAAAATCAAAAATTTAAAAATTCGCTAAAAATACATTTTCAGCGGAAATGAAGTAGAACTTCGCAGTAAACATGTGCACTATATGTGTGTTGTTCTTGCCACGTTTCAGCCTAATCAAACAAACTGTTTTGGAGATATAGCCTGCCAAAGTGAAAACGAAAAAAAAATAACACGGGCATCATCTGGACATGTACCCCAATATGTATGTATGTTTTGAGAAAAATCGACTCATTAATTTCATAAGAACTCACTGCGGACAGACGGACGTGTTTGCTCCCATAGAAGCTACATACCAAGTTTCTTCGTTGTTCTTGAGATATCGTGTTAACAAACCCATTCCTATGCTGAATAATTTCCAGGATTTAATAAATTTCAAAGACCATTTGGTTCCTTTTTCCTCATGCAAACCTAACTCATTTGCACTACCGATCCTTGTGAGTGCCCATAGAAGCTACATACCAAGTTTCATGAAAATCCCTGCAGCTCTTGAGATATCGTGTTAACAAACTCAATCCGATGCTGAATAATTTCCAGGATTTGGTAAATTTCAAAGTACATTTGGTTTATTATCCTTGGGCCAACGTAACCCATTTACAATACCGATCCTTGTTAGTGCCCAGAGAAGATACACACCAAGATTCATTAAAATCCTTGAAGTTGTTCTTGAGATATCGTGCTAACAATAGTCAATCAAGTCCAGCTGGTCCATTTTCCTTGGACGTACCTGGTCCATTTACAATACCGATCTGTGCTTGTTCCCATAGAAGCTACATAAAAAGTTTCATGAAAATCCTTGTAGCAGTTTTTAAGTTATCGTGTTAACAAGGCCACACAATAGTCAATCAAGAGCTGAAAATTTCTAAGTTCAGCTGGTCCATTTTTTTCCTTAAACGTATCAGGCCCATTTATGATACCAATCTTTGTTTGTTCCCATAGAAGCTACATACCAAGTTTCATTAAAATCCTTGCAGGAGTTTTTAAGTTATCGTGTTAACAAGCTCTTGATGACAGACCGACAGACCGACCGACACGCGGTCGATCGCATATATTCCCAACAGGTTCTACCTGTGGGGAATAAATAACGACCAAGACACCAGAGTGAAAACAAGCGATCAGAAAGAAAGACTTGACACAACTGGTTTTTCAGTCCAACAGATCCGCTATATACATAGAACAGTAGCACACCGGGGGACAGCATGGACAGGCCAGTTTCTGGGGAAGAGCACGGGAGAGGGAATGTGGCTGGTAAGGAGAAGTAAGGGGTAAGGTATGGTTGCAATTGATTCCTACAAATCGCTTTTCACCGAGTCACCGAGTCCCCCGTCTCGGGAGCTACTTCGCCCGCAATCTGTAGGGGGAGGGGGGATTAGCCCGGATGCGGGGGGCAGAAATTGCCCACTTTTCACTTTTGATTTGGCCGCGCTCGTTTCGGGAGTTGCTGCGCTTCGGGGGGCGGGGGCGGAACACAGGGCAGGAGGAGGTAGTGAAAGCACGGGGGGGGGGGGGGGGGGAGCAGAAGATGCACGCTGCTCACTTTTGATTTGCCTCCGTCTCACCGAGTCCACTTGTCTCGGGGGTGGCCGCGCCTCGGGAAAGCAGTTCTTTCTCGCGCATGTCCGCCAACTCTGCCGACTGGTTCCTAAACGGCTTCTCACTCTCGCTTAGTCGCTCCTGCAGCTCCGTTACCACACTCTGTGATTCTGATACCTTAATGACGTCATAAGTATAATGTATGAGGTCAGAAGTTCTTCCAAACACCCCCTAAACGCGGAGCGCTAACTCGGAGTAAAGTTAAAAAAAAACTCCGTTTTTGAAGGAAGACCAAATGAAAAGTGGCAAATTTTCGTGTATTATTATTATTATAAAATTTTTAAAATTGTTATTTTTAATATTTTTTGTTTTCAAATGTTAAAAGTCATGTCAATAACTAAGCAAGTTTACACAAAATTCTTAAGGGTTTTTTTTTTCTAAACTACATCGTTTTAGTCGTGTAAAGTGTTTTGACTGAACGGAAGCTTGTATTTAGAAAATGTCATTTTTCTGTCATACACCGACTTTTTTCTTTCGTTTTTAGGTATTTTATTTTAAAATTTTGTTGCTTAATTTATTCTTTACTTGGCTAGTTTGGAGCTTAGCAGTTACCTCTTTGCATCTGTTCTCCAGCTCGCGGTCAAAGCTCTGTTACCGTTCTTTCAACTCCCTCTGCAACTGCGCCACGTGTTGCCTAGCAGCGGCCAAGTCGGCCACAGCCTTCTCGTGGCGCATGCGCGCCTCGTCGTCGTCGCGCAGTGAACTCTCGCGCAGCTTCTCGCACTCGTCGCACTTCTCGGTGTACTTATCCTGCCACGTCACGGCCTGCCGCTGGTACTCCTCCAGCTTGGCTTCCGCTTCCTCTACAAGAACGAAAGAGTTCGGGCATAATCAATGGAAGGGGAATGTTTTCTGCCCAGGGACGGAAACAATTTCTCGGCAGCAGTGGCGTGAAAAAATGAAAGAGGCGCCGACACAGCGCGAATAGTACTGTACGTTTAGCAGAAACCACTCAAATTTTTCCCCGCGCGTGTTTGTTCCGCTCCCCTCTTCGCCCCCCCCCCCCCACACGCCCATTTACAAGTATTGCTAATGTTTTGTGCCATTTGCATGATATGTTCTTATCTTCATTTCATTTTTAACCGAACGTTTAAATAATTTTTTTCGAACAGTAATTTTTGTTTTGTGCGATAAAATATAGGGTAGTGTGGTGAAAGTTAAGGGGAATGTGACGGAGCAAGATTTTTGTGTATAGGAGGATCTCAAAAAAAATGTTTATGTTGGTGTTAATTTCCCATGATGGCGTCATCATGCCTTGTTTGTTTTTTTTTTTTTTTTTTGGGGGGGGGGGGGAGGGGGGTAGGTTAAAGGTTCCAGGTTGAAAGGAGCAGTAAGTTAGAAATAAAAAGAGTGTTTATGTGTAGTCGAGAGGGGTTGGTCAGGATGGATGACTTTTTCGCACAATGTTTTGTGTATTGCTCTCTGTGAAATAATGTAGAATGCGATGAGAGAGAATAGGCATATGACGTTTCTATGATTGTTTCTATGCAGCTCCATTTTAATTATACAGTTCACATTTGTGGAAGAAAAATGTGGAAAATTAGTGTATGCTGTTTTGTGAGAAATATACAAGAATGGGGTGATAAAATGCGCATGTAAATGCCTTAGTCTTTTTTGTGATGCTTAATTTTAAATATATAGTTAACATTTGTAGAAAAAATGTGCCAAATAAGTTTTTCATGAGATTTTGTGCGTTGTTCAATGCGAAATATCGAGAGAAAATACGCACATGAGGGAAGAACTGTTTTGTGTCATTACATTTTAAATATATTTTTCACATTTGCAGAACAAAATATGTGGGTGTAAATTTCCAGTGATGGCGTTATTTCGCTGTGATTTGGGTTATTGGAAGCTTTTTATTTGAAAGGCTCACTAAATTAACAAATCTGGTATGTATTGTTTTCTTTAGCAAAAATATCTGTATTGGTTAATTTATTACTGACGAGTGCGCATTACACCCATTTAAGTAAAAAAAAACTGTTATTAGCATGAAAAAAATATTTACAGTATAATAAAGTGTGACAAATGATGTGCTGTTGTTCCATTTTTATCTTTTTTTCTCACGCTTTCCTGTTCCATTTTCCCCGTCCTCTTTCTTTCTTTTATTTTTCTTCGCCCCCCTGCCAGAGAGACTATTGTGCCCCAGCGTTAGCTCAGCCGGTAGAGCGTTGGTCCTGTAATCCTATGGTCCCTGGTTCGAATCCGGCCAGGGGTGGAAAGCGGGGGATTGACCTTCGCTCAAATTGCCTCAGCTAAACGACTGCACAGGATTATTCACCACCACGGAATTCAAAATTAGCACAAATGAGTCTTCCGGCCATCCCTTTTTTAAAACAAGAATGTCCAGGGACATTGTGACCAGCCGAGATCTATTGTACAAGTTTGTCCAAGGACAAAGATCCAGGTTACGAAAAGCGATAAGACCAAATCCGGCGTGCTTGAATAAGGGAATTTCCCTGAAAAATTGGGCTTCAAAAGACGAGATGGCAATGAGCTAGCTAAATAATTAATTTAGCAACGGACCCGAACATAGACCGATAAATATATACAAAGATTTGTTTCCCCGAAAAATAACTTTGCACAACGTATTGAAATTGTATCCACACATGTGTACTATTGACATGTACTGTCGGACATACACAATTAGTTCAAGCAACAGAAACAACCAGAAACGACCAAACATATGTACCTTTTGAAAAGAAGAAAACGCCGCGTCTAAAACATCATTACTTAAGTTTTTTGTTTTGGTATGTATTATTTTGCGGGGTTTGTATTTCCGACCAGTGCGCATGTTTAGTTAACTTGCGTTGATGTGCGGTTTGCATTTCGGGAAAATGCGCATGTTTATTTAACTTGCCGTTATGCTCTGTTCGCATTTCGGACCAGTGCGCATGTTTATTTAGCTTGCGTTGATGTGCGGCTCGCAAAGCGAGCCAGTGCGCATGTTTATTTAATACGCATTGCTGCGCATGTGTACTTAACTTGCGTTGATACGTGGCTCGCATTTCAGACCAGTGAGCGTTTCTTATTTTAGACCAGTGCGCATGTTTATTTAACTTGCCGTTATGCTCTGTTCGCACTTCGGACCATTGCGCAAGTTTATTTAACTAGCGTTGATGCGCAGTTATTATTTCGGATCACTACGCATGTTTATTTAACTTGCATTGACGCGCGCTTTGCATTTTGGACCAGTGCGCATATTTATTTAACTTGCGTCGATGCGCGGTTCGTATTTCGGACCAATGCGCATGTTTATTCAACTTACAAGTTTTGGCGGATCGCCCAAAAAAATATTTTTTCAATAGGGGCTTAACTAGAGAAGAATTGCATATAATTGGAAAGGAAATCAATCAAAATTGTTGGAGAAGAAGCATTTTCTAAATTAAACGCCAATAAATTAAAAAATACCCCTCATATGGCCAATTTTTGGCGGATCGCCAAAATGAGTAATTTTTCAAAAGAGGACTACTTAAAGAATAATCATACAAAATTTGAAGACAATCTGATCAAAATTGTGTAAAAAAGCATTTTGAAAATTGGTGATCATAAAATCACAAATGTCAGCAATTTGACCAATTTTTGCCAGATCGCCAAAGAGTAAATTTTCAAGATAGGCCTACTTAGAGAACAATCGCACAAAATTGGAAAGGAATCCGATCAAATTATGGGAGAAGAAGCATTTTGGAAACTAGGCGCCAAAAAATTAAAAATGCCCCCATTTGGCCAATTTTTGGCGGATCGCCAAAATGAGTAATTTTTCAAAAGAGGCTGGCCTAGGAAATATTCGTGCAATATTTGAAGAAAATGTGTTCAAAATTGTGGGAGAAGAAGCATTTTGAAAATTGGCAACCGAAAAATTTCAAATGTTCATTGGCCACTTTTTGGCGGATGACCAAAAAAAATTTTTTAAAGAGAGGCCTACCTAGAGAACATTGGTGTATAATTTGAGAGGAATTCGATCAAAACTGAAGGAGAAGAAGCATTTTAAGTAAAAGTTTACACACGTACATACAGATGACGGATACCCCTCTATTGATAGGATAAGACCAGCCCGACATAGTCGGCTGGTCTAAAAACGTTCGATCTCGTTGTGAGTCTTCAAAAGCCTGTTTTCAATATCTACATGAACTGCAGAATAAAATTTCATTTAAAGCAGCAAGTTTAACTCTCGTCACAATTATTCAAAACTTATTGATGTGTCTTTTTCTTTTTTACGAAAACATATGCTGCCACGTTTACAATAACCGCATTTGTTCATTTTACGTCACTAATAATACGAAGCCTGTGATTTACAAATTGTCATTAATGCGACGGATTGTGACGTCACATTCATTCAACGCCGCGAGGGCTGTAACTAGTGTTATGACGATCCTGCTGAAGTATCGATTCGTTGACGATTTTATTTTCTAGCGACATGAAATCGAACCCAGATACGTAGAGGCGATTTCCCAGTCACTTTGCAAATACAGTCGGACCCACTTAATATGAACACGGTTAATATGAAGTTCGCGTAATATGAAGTGATTTGCTTGGTCCCAATGTAGAATGGCTCGGTTTCTATGGACAGAAGTTCACATAACATGAACACGTCTAATATGAAGTTCACGCAATATGAAGTCCAGCATAAGGTCCCATGGGCTACATTTACTGCATAATGTGTTCGCGTAATATGAACTACATAAAAGGCCAAGAACAAAAACACAAAGAATCAAACACACAGTAGAGTCTGAGTAAGTGTCAACACTGAATGCGGTTGTTTATAAAAGGCATTATGGTGAGGCGATCGCAAAAGGGTCGCAATTGCACTTTGGCAGTCTTTAAGCAGATAAAACAGTCGTTTGATTCAAAGCTATTGCGTACCAATACCGTAATCAAACACTCTGGTATTGCATTGTAAAGTTCGCGTAATATGAAGTATTTTTGCTCGGTCCCGACGACTTCATATTACGCGGGTCCGACTGTACATAATAGACTGAAGGAAAAATAAAAACAGTTCTAATACTTTCGTCGACAAATATTTCCAGTTTTAACGAATATTCAACTTAACATACATGTTGGACTATTTGCAATCTTTTTGCCATTTACTATGATAAAACAGTTGTTTTAATGGTCCAACCAAAAATGCTTCAAAGTTTACCCTGACATGTTTTATGAATTGGACGGAAATGGTTTGTATTTTCCATTTCGACTCTGGAATCGATTCATTGTCGCTAGAGGCTCATAATAAATCGATTCCAAAACTGAACCGATGGTCTTGCGCAGACGCTCACTGTGGCGTACGAGCGCGCCTTTGCGGATTTGTACAGACGCTCATCGCGGAGGGGACGGAAAGTGAAGTCAGAACTACCACTCGCCGGAGGGGACAGAGAAGACAGAGGGGTTATGACGTAATCACGGCCTTGCGTAGGCGCTCACACTCGTCGGGGGGGGGGGGGGGGGAGGGAAGGGTTGTGACGTAAGCACACACTTGCCATGGCCTTGCGTAGCCGCTCACACTCATCGTCGGGGGGGGGGGGGGAGGGGGAAGTTGTGACGTAGGCGCGCACCTGTCGCAGCCTACGCAGGCGCTCACACTCGTCAATCTTGGCCATATAGCGGTCGTTCATGTCCTCCATGTCGGCTGTCAGGTCGTTCAGCAGCTGTTGGTTGCGCGCGCTCTCCTGCCTGTGTGACGTCACTTCCGCCTGCAGCTCATGCACGCGCGCCGAGAGTGTCGCCTTGTCGTCTGCCAGCGAATCTTTCTTCATCTGTTTTTTTTTAATAACAAGTCATCAGTGAAACTGATTAATGTACCCTGCCACAAAAGCCCTCGATGGACAGGAAATTTTAGAATGACTAAGTCCCCAGTACTACCCATAGATAAAATGTCTTAACAATGGGTCGAAACATCTAGGCTTGAGTGTGTTAACAAAATCATTCCAATGAGTAGCGATTTTGGAAAATTTTTGAAGTTCAGCTGGCCAATGTGCTTGGGCCGACATGGCTCATTTACAATACCAACCCTTGTTGATTCCAGTACTACTTATAGTTAAGATATCTTTCAATCGATACAGAAATGTAGGCTTGAGTGTGTTAACAAACTCATTGAAATGAGTAAGGATTAGGAAAAGTTGTGAAGTTCAGCTGGGTCAATGTCCTTGGGCCGACATGACTCATTTACAACACCAAACCTTGTTGATTCAAATACTACTCATAGTTAAGATATCTTGTCAATCGATGCAGAAATGTAGGCTTGAGTGTGTTAACAAACTCATTCAAATGAGAAGGGATTGCGAAAATTTGTGAAAAGTTCGGCTGGGCCAATGTCCTTGGGCCGCTATGGCTCATTTACAATACCGATCCTTGTTCGTTCCAGTACTACCCATATATAGAATATCTTAACAATCGGTTGAAAAAGGCTTGAGTAGCCTTGAGTGTGTTAACAAAAAAGGTATCGACAGACGGACAGGCAGACCCGAAAATTATAGTCCCCCGGCGGGAGACTAATAATAATAATGAAAGACGAGATAAAAATATTATAGACAGCAGTAAAGGGAGGCCACAAATCAGTAAAACAGGACACGAAGCAAGGGAGTGTTAGGAGGTGGGGGCGGTAATAACGGAAGGCGAAAGTTACTGGGCGAAGTGCTGAAAGTAAAAATACTTTGTGGAAGAAACTTTATTTTTTCGAATCATTCACATGGAATAAGGTTAACAAGTTTGTCCAAGGACAAAGTCCCAGCTTACGAAAAGCAACAAGAACAATTCCATGAGCAAGGGAATTCTCCTGAAAATTGGGCTTCAAAAGATGAGGCGGCAAAAGGCTAGCTCAATAATTAATTTAGCACCGGACCAGAACAAAGACCGATAAATGCATACAAAGATTTGTTTCTCACAAAAATAGGAAACAGATTTTTTGTATCTCTGGTAGACTGGGTAGTCCCCCGCTGCACTAAAGTATTCGGGTCTGTCCGTCCGTCTTGCCGTCCGACGAGCCGTCCGTCTGTCCGTCTGGCGGCACCTGGAAGCATAAATTTGTGCACGCGATATTTCAGTCGCTATTCAACCCTGGCCTTTGATTTTTGCTACAGTAAAAATATATATATACTGAAGTTGTGCGGGGTCGTATTATTTTTCGATTCGACCAAAAAATGACGAAATAGCGACTGGTTGAAAATAGGCAATGTTTTAGTATTTATGTTGCCTACAGTACAACTTTGTGCACGAGATATCTCAACATTTGCAACAATGGCGTTTGATTGTTGCTACAGTGAAAATATATATTGAAGTAGTGCGACGTCTCATTATTTTTTTATTCGACCATAGCTCGTGGCGGAAGACATTCATCAGTTTCACTGATAATTTGCGTTGATGCGCGGTTCGCATGTTTATTTACCTTGTGTTGATGTGCGGTTCTTTTTTCGGATCAGTGCGCATGTTCATTTACCTTGTGTTGATGTGTGGTTCGCATTTCGGACCAGTACGCATGTTTCTTTAGGTTGCGTTGATGCGCGGTTAGCATTAGGGACCACTGCGCATGCCTACTCAACTTGCGTCGATGCGTGGTTCTGTTTTACGGACCAGTGCGCATTTAACTTGCGTTTTTGCGCTGTAGGAGAAGATTCATTTAATTTTTTTTTTCAAAAATTCCGAAAAAACTTCAAAAGTTTTCCAATTCAATAAAAAAAAAAGAACAAGCCGTATGCATGACCCCCTAGAGACGGCTAATATAAAAAACTGAAATCTAACAACAAGCATGTCCAAGGACATGACCAAGCCGAGTTAACAAACAAGGAAAGAGAGAAAAACTCTGAAACGAATATTGTTAGGCCAAAAAAATGAAGTATGTAAAATGCATTTAATTCGAATTTGGAAGCTACCAGAAAAGCGATGTTGGAGAGGTTGGGTTTTGACGATTCACGTATTTACCGACATATACACAATTTTACAAAATTTTTAAAATTCCACCATTTCGGCATTTTTTTCTGTCATTTGCGAAAAAAAGCAAAGTCCAGGTGGAGAAGCACTTAATAAACTTTCGATTAACTATTTGAAAAAGAGAAATGAATGGTTTGACAATTCAATTATTTTCTACCATTTATTCCAGTTTATGCAAAACTTCAAAGTTCCGCCATTTCAGCAGTTTTTGGCGAACCGCGAAAAAAATGATAGCCTGGTAGGCGAACCCCTGGGAAACATCCCTGCGTAACATCTTAACGATTGGAGTAAAATTGTAGGAGAAGTAGTATTTCAAAAATGGGTCAAAACGGGCACAAAAAGTGCCGCCACTTTATCAGTTTTCCGTCAATCGTCAAAAAAAAAAAGTAATAGCCAGGTGGGGAACTACACAGGGAACATATCAAAACGACTGGAGCAAAACTATAGGAGTAGCAGTTTAAAGAAAAAGTTTAACATACGCACACACGCAAACACATTCAAGCGCCCTATAGTGATACGACTAATCCAGTCTGACAAAGTCGGCTGGGTTAAAAACTGTAGGAGGAAGCGCATTTTAAATTTTTTTCTTCAAAAATTCCCCCAAAATAATTTCCTGATCGACTCAAAAAACCCACGCCGTATTCACGAGACCCTAAGTCCCAAAATAAACTAGAGCAGTGTGCACAGGCAACATATTCCCCCCATCAATTAAACACGGCCATCAATAATCAATCAAGAGCTGAAATTTTCCAAGTGCAGTTCGTGCATTTTCCTTGGACGAACCTGGCCCATTTACAATACCGATTTGTGTTTGTTCCCATAGAAGCTACACACCAAGTTTCATTAAAATCCCTGCAGTTGTTCTTGAGATATCGTGTTAACAAACTCATTCCAATGATGAATAATTTCTAGAATTTAATAAATTTCAAAGTGCATTTGGCTCGTTTTCCTTGGGCCAACCTAACCCAATGACACTACCGATCCTTTTTAGTGTCCACAGAAGATACACACCAAGTTTCATTAAAATCCTTACAGTTGTTCTTGAGATATCGTGTTAACAATATTCAATCAAGAGCTGAAATTTTCTAAGTTCAACTGGTCCATTTTCCTTGGACGAACCTGGCCCATTTACAATACCGATCTGTGTTTGTTCCCATAGAAGCCACATACCAAGTTTCATGAAAATCCTTGCAGGAGTTTTTAGGTTATCGTGTTAAAAGCTCTTGATGACAGACCGACAGACCGACACGCGATCGATCGGATAAATTCCCCCTGTGGGGAATAATGATGTCTGATCAAAACTGTAGGGGGAAATGCATTTTTAAGTTTTTTTTCTTAAAAAAACTCCCTAAAAATACAAAAATTTCCGATCGACTCAAGAGCACAAGCCGTATGCACGACCCTTTAGGGGCGCCTCATACCAAAAATAAATGACATCGGATCAAAAATATAGGAGGAGATTCATTTTATAATTTTTTTCTTCAAAAATTCCCCATAAATTAAAAAAATCACCAGATCGACTAAAAAAGCACAAGCCGTATGCATCTCCGCTTAGGGATGCCTCACACCAAAAAATAAATGACATCGGATCAAAATTGTAGGATGCATTTTGAAACAAATTTATTAAATAAACAACTAACTAACTAACTAACTAACTAACTAACTCACGGACGTCATCCGCAAACCGATAGAAAAACCCCAGCTTACATGTAACGTAACATCGCAATCTCAACCATTTGTCTTAAACTCCATGCAAAGCAGTACCCCGGTCTGGCTTCCCATACGGTTAGCCAGGGCATACCGACCTTCATTTGTTCAATATCTGAGTTAACAGACGCCAGCTGGTTCTTGAGGCGGGTAGCTTCTTTTCTGGATTGCTCCAGTTCCAATTTGACGCTGTCAGTTCTGTGGTAGGCCTGCTGTAACTACCTGTTCTCCTCGATCACCTGGCCAAGCTCCTCCTGTGTCAACCCATCACATATTAGTCAATCTTACAGCTCATCCTGTGTCAACACATCACATATCAGTCAATCTTACAGTTCCTCCTGTGTCAACCCATCACATATCAGTCAATCTTACAGCTTCTCCTGTGTCAACACATCACATATAAGACAATCTTAAAGTTCCTCCTGTGTCAACACATCACATATCAGTCAATCTTACAGCTCCTCCTGCGTCAACACATAACATATCAGTCAATCTTACAGCTCCTCCTGTGCCAACACATCACATATCAGTCAATCTTACAGTTCCTCCTGTGTCAACACATCACATATCCGTCAATCTTACAACTTCTCCTGTGTCAACACATATTAGTCAATCTTACAGCTCCTCATGTGTCAACACATCACATATCAGTCAATCTTACAGTTCCTCCTGTGTCAACACATCACATATCAGTCAATCTTACAACTTCTCCTGTGTCAACACATATTAGTCAATCTTACAGCTCCTCCTGTGTCAACACATCACATATCAGTCAATCTTACAGTTCCTCCTGTGTCAACACATCACATATCAGTTAATCTTACAACTTCTCCTGTGTCAACACATATTAGTCAATCTTACAGCTCCTCCTGTGTAAACACATCACATATCAGTCAATCTTACAGTTCCTCCTGTGTCAACACATCACATATCAGTCAATCTTACAGCTTCTCCTGTGTCAACACATTACATATCAGTCAATCTTACAACTTCTCCTGTGTCAACACATTACATATCAGTCAATCTTACAACTTCTCCTGTGTCAACACATCACATATCAATCAATCTTACAGCTCCTCTTGTGTCAACGCATCGCTATCCAGACAGAAGGGCCTTCGACAAAAGGGCCTTGGACATATGGGCCTTTCCCAAAACGCCTTTCCCGAAAAGGCCTTTCCCATAACGGCCCTACATGAAAAGTTAGACAAAATTTTTTCAAGGATTTTGAGTTTTAATTATTTAATAAAATATGTAATAAAATAAAATAAATAAGTAAAACAAAAACAAACAAACTTCATTGTGTTTTTACAGATAACTGCCTTGACGTTTTGTTTCAATTACTCTCTTTCACTCTCTTGAGATTTCGGAAGCACTGTACCACAGGATAATCCCTGTTTATACCAATCACTGCCTTGATGTTTTACTCATTGCAAAGACTTTTTCAATTACTTCCCGTCACTGTCTTTAGATGCCAGATTTTGGAGCCTTTGTGCCACAAAAGATAATCTCTGTCCTTTGTTTCATTCCTCTGCGCCGTGCTGTTTAAACATGCGCTAATCGGGATGGTGTTGGCGTGTCACTGTCTTGCCGAGATATAAGGAGTTCTGAATTTGAGGTCTTTACTTGAACTGTGACGATTTTTTTAAACCTTTGTTTTTGGAGTTATTATTTTATTACACAAAAAAATAAAAATAATTTTGAGCACCATATTCAAGAAAAAATTTCATTTCTCAAGGCCTTTTTGTCCAACTTTTCATTTAGGGCCGTTTTGGGAAAGGCCCTTTTGTAAAAGGCCGTTTTGGGAAAGGCCCTTATGTCCAAAGCCCTTTTGTCCAGGGCCCTTCTGTCCCGGATTCCAACACATCACATATCATCCAATATTACAGCTACACTTGTGTCAACACATCACATATCAGTCACTCTTACACTCCTGCGTCAACAAATCCCATAACAGTCAATCTTATACCTCCTGCGTCAACATATCATCTCACGATTCAACACAGCACATAGTGGTCTACCTTACAGTTCCTCCTGTGTCAAAACCAACCTCACTCACACCTCAACACAACACATACCATTCAACCTTACAGCTTCGCTTGTGTCAATAAAGTAGCCTCAAAACGTGCCAGCTACTCAAGCATCTTTGTTAAAGCATCCAGACATTATGCACGAATGTTTTTAGGCGATATCTTAACAAACGCTGTTTTACTCACAATGATATGTTTGGTTGCGGGTATTATTGGTACTGTTTGTGTGTTGGGCATCAATATTGCTCAATCATACACCAGGTCGCCAATACACCAAAGGCATTAAAAAGTAATTACTACACAGTTTAAAACTGATACAGTAAAACCTCTTCAAATGAACATCCCTATTTAATGACACCCCCCCCCCCCTCCCCCATAATGAACATTATTTCTCGGTCCCAAATTTCCCCATTGGCTTAACTATTGGAAAATTGAGCCCTATTCTGATGACTGAACAGCCCGATATTGTGAATAATGAAAACCACGCCAGGTTCCTCTGTGTCTAAGCACCCCTGATAACTGAACACGAGCACGCATGTTTACCAATCGAGTTAATTGCACTGCTTAAGTCACCCATGGTACTAATTGCTGGAATCCCGGTCATCTGCCCCCCCGGTCAACTGCCCCCCTGTCATCTGCCCCCCCCCTTTTTTGCAACCCGGTCGACTGCCCCCCCCCTCCCTCAAAGTGGAGGGGTGGTCTCTTGCCCCCTCCATTTACTATTTCTTCTTGGGTTCTTGGCTTACAAAGACACAATAAATAAATTTGTATTCATTTTATTGAATGTATTGCACCTCGGTAAATTGCAATTCACCAATAGGAAACTAATTGCTATTAGAATTGCAATTAGTTTACGGATCAGTCTCTCTTAAGATCGATATTGGTGAATAGATCAATGAAGATCAATTGTTTCAGAGACGATGTAGACGGAACATCACAATTGCCTAATTTTTAAAGAATTTTTTCCACTAAAAAAAGGAGGGGGGGGGGCAGATGACGACCCCGTCAAATTGCAAGGGGGGGGGGGGCAGTCGACCGGGTTGCAAAAAAGGGGGGCAGTTGACGGGGGGGGGGGCAGTTGACCGGGGGGGAGCAGATGACCGTTTACCTAATTGCTGATGCTCAGTCAGAGTTCTTTTTGTGATACGCCCCTAAACAATGGGATATTTAAACCACATGCAAAGATAAGCATGTCTCTGTATACACAAGTGGGTCTGTCAAACTGACTATGCCCCCCGCCGGCGTACAATCCAAGTATTTGATTTTGTTAGGTTCGACTACAACCTTTAAGCAATTCGCATCATATTCGTGAATTTTAAAATTCCAGCTGGGCCAATGTGCTTGGGCGGACATGGCTCAATTACAATACCAATTCTTGTTACCACCCATACTACATATGTGTATAACATTTTTCCAATTGATAAAAAATGTAGGCTTGAGTATGTTAACAAACTCATTCCAGTATGTAAGGGTTGTGAAAATTTCTGAAGTTCAGCTGGGCCAATGTCCTTGGGCCAACATGGCTCATTTACAATAGCAAACATTGTTGGTTCTAATACTACTTATAGTTAAGATATCTTGTCAATCGATACAGAAATGTAGGTTTGAGTGTGTTAACAAACTCATTCCAGTATGTAGGGATTGTGAAAATGTCTGAAGTTCAGCTGAGCCAATGTCCTTGAGCCGATAGGGCTCATTTAGAATACCGACCTTTGTTGGTTCCAATACTTCCTATACCTAAAAGATTTCAACAATCGAACCACAAATGTAGGCTGGAGTGTGCTAACAAACTCATTCAACTGAGTAAGAATTGGGAAAATTTGTGAAGTTAAGCTGGGCCAATGTCCTTGGGCCAACATGGCTCATTTATAACACCAAACCTTGTTGGTTCCAATACTACTTATAATTAAGATATCTTGTCAATCGATGCAGAAATGTAGGCTTGAGTGTTTTAACAAACTCATTCCAGTATGTAAGGGTTGTGAAAATTTCTGAAGTTCAGCTGGGCCAATGTCCTTGAGCCGATAGGGCTCATTTACAATACCGACTTTTGTTGGTTCCAATACTTCCTGTATGTAAAAGATTTCAACAATCGATCCAGAATTGTAGGCTTGAGTGTGTAAACAAACTCATTCAACTGAGTAAGGATTGGAAAAATTTGTGAAGTTCAACTGGGCCAATGTCCTTGGGTCGACATGGCTCATTTACAATACCGATCCTTGTTCGTTCCAGTACTACCCATATATACAATATCTTAGCAATCGGTCGAAAAATGTAGGCTTGAGTGTGTTAACAAAAAAAGGTGTCGACAGACGGACGGACGGACAGACAAACCCGAAAACTATAGTTCCCCGGCGGGGGACTAATAACACAACAACGACACATGCCGCAATGGACTGATCCTCGACAATGATCAGAAAAAGAAACAGACGTGCCTTACAGACTTCTTCGCGTTAAAGAAACCATCCGAGTAAATTGTACATTGTGTAGAAACAAGCTGGACTAGTTAAAAGGAGAGTTTGACAGAAATTACTTGGTTTCAGTAAGCAGCTGATTGAAAATGTGGATTAAAAGGTATACTAGTCATCAATTGTGTTTTTAACCGTTGTTTTGAAAAATTTCGGCGAAAGTCCGTTTGTTTTGAAAAATTTCGGCGAAAGTCCGTTCATAGGGAAAACCAAACGTCAAATTCAAGGATTTTCAAGGACATTCGCAGGTGAAATTCCAGGATTTTCAAGGAAAATTTAAAATAAAATTCCAGGATTTTAAAGGATTTTTCCAAGAATTAAAAAAACATTTTAAATTCAAAAATGTCGTTTATTTGTACTTCTAAACCAAAAAAAAAAAAAAAATGATTATCTATTTGCACATTATATTTTTAAATCATACACACAGGAAAAATTGGTATATTTCTTAAATTAGAAAAAAATATTTACGAATTCCGAATTCCAGGATTTTCAAGGATTTTTTGCCAGATTCCAGGATTTTCCAGGATCCTTGAAGGAATTTGCCGAATTCCAGGATTTTCCAGGATTTCAAGGATCGCTATGAACCCTGCTATTCAATGAACACCCCCGTATAATGAACATTTTCCCGATCCCAAAAGCGTACACTAAACAGAGGTTTTACTGTATACAAGTATTTAATGTGATTTTATCTTTATTTATTTTATTTTTGGGCATTATCAACCACCTTTAATTCGGCAAGTTTGGTGTCATTTTCGATCACCCTAGCTGAGCTATCGTCTCGTCTTTTTCCTTCACAGCCACTTGCATATCTGACGTCATCGTGTCCGCCATATTGGACTGCTGTAGCACCTGCTCCATGCGCACTTTGTACTGTTCTATTGTTGACTACATTTTCTCTTTCTCGTGGTAGAATTCGTCCTCCATTTCTTTTACCTGCATATAATGAATTAAGGGTGACCTCCTACTTGGCCTACGGCCCACTTGGCCTACGACCCAGAAGGCCTACGATTTTTTTTACCCATAAAGCCTACAATTTATTTTACCCAGAAGGCCTACGCTTTTTTTACCCAGAATTTATTACTATTACAAGATGATCCCCCCCCCCCCCCCCAGTTTAATCATTCCAGAGGATGGCATTGGCCCGCAGACAGTAGCCAGTGGTATGGTGCAGTAGGTTGTAATGTCAGTTGATTGCATTTAGAATGTCCTATAGTCGTGCAATGTAATATAGTTGCAATTAAAATATTTTGTGATCCTGCAATGAACTGGCGATTGACTTGTCTTTTGATTACATAAAAGAAAATAAAAGAAACTAATTGGCATCAACAACTTTTATTGATATGTCAGTTGATTACATAAAAGAAAATAAAAGAAATTCAATGGAACCTAACACTTATATTGGTTAAGAAAAATATATCGCGGGCTTCTGGGTAAAAAAGTGTAAGCCTTCTGGGTGGAAAAAGTGGAGGCCTTCGGGGTAAAAGAAATCGTAGGCCTTCTGGGTAGAAAAATCGCAGGTCTTCTAGGTAAAAAAATCGTAGGCCTTCTGGGTAGAAAAAGTGTAGTTCTTCTGGGCCGATAGGCCAAGTAGGTTGTATTCGAATTAAGGCCCACATACAGGGTTGCCACGGGGAGTTGGACAAAAAAAGTACAAAAAAGTACACTGAAAGCGTTAAAAAAAGTACAAAAAAGTACGTTCTGTAAAAAAGTAAAAAAAAAAGTACAAAAAAAGTACCAAAAAAATACAAAAAAGTACAAAAAACATACGCATCGGAGATGCAGAGCCCTCAGCCGGCCAGTGCGCATGCTTACTTAACTTGTGTTTATGCGCGGTTGACATTTCGGATAACTGCGCATGTCTATTCAAATTGCGTCCTTGCGTGGTTCTTTTTTCGGACCAGTGCACATGTTTAACTTGCGTTGATGCGCGGTTAGCATTTCGGACCAGTGCGCATATTTATTCAACTTGCACCGATGCGCGATTCTTAATTCGTACCAGCGCGTTGATAAACGGTTCGCATTTCAAACCACTGCGCATGTTCATGAAACTTGCATCGATGCGCGATTGTTATTTCGGGCTATTGCGCAAGTTCATTTAACTTGCGTCTATGCGCTGTAGGAGGAGATTCGTTTTATTTACACCCATTATAAATGATATCGGATCAAAACTGCAGGAGAAGATGCATTTTGAGGTATTTTCTTAAAAATTTTCCCCAAAACTAGAAATGTGTCCTGGAGGAACACGAATGACCCGCCCTAAACGAAATTTTAACTGAAGAATTCATGAAACGGTAATTGTGACATTGAAACATGAGCCCTCAGCCAATGGCGGTTACATCACTGTGGTCCAGTTTCTCTTTTGAAATACCGCCCGGACAAAAACAATATACAAAGTGTAACGGATGGAGCGACGGACTGGTCCTTGCACATCTACACTATATATACTTTCTTCCTACAAGGTTTGGTGAAGATCCGATGAATACTTTTTGAGATATCGCCCGGACAAGAAAAAAGTTGAAGTGCACCGGACGGACAGACGGACTGCCACGGGATAAATTGAGCCCCCGTTGCACATCTAAACTATATATACTTTCTTCCTGTAAGGTTCTGTGAAGCTAGGATAAATAGTTTTGAGATGTCGCCCGGACAAAAAAAGTTCGCGGACAGACAGGCGGACAGATCGATAGCAACAGCCTTCAGGCAATCATGGCTGAGGGCTAAAAAGATTGCGTATAGTCAAGAAAAAGTGTGATGGAACTAAAAACATGCTAAGTTCCGAACCACCTCACAAACAGACGGAGGGACGAACGTCGCTTAAAAGGGGTGGGGGTGCATATCTTCATACTATATATATTCACCCCACATAGTTTTCGGGTCGGCATGCCTAAAACCCTAGGACGAATTCATTACACAAACTTGAGCACCAAAGCGTTACGCACAGACGGACGGACAGAAGGACAAGGTAAAAACTATACGACCCTCGGACTACCGTCGGACGGGTCATAAGAAGAAAAAATTTCCAAATCGAGTCAAAAAAAAAACACAAGCCGTATGTGCGACCCACCTAGGAATGCCTCATACTAAAAATAAATGAAATCGGATAAAAACTGTAGGGGGAAATTCATTTTGAACTTTTTTCTTCAAAAATTCCCCCAAAATACAAAGATTGTCCCATCGACTAAAAAGCACAAACTGTATGTATGACCCCTTAGGGATGCCCCATACCAAAAATACATGACATCGGATTAAAAATGTAGGAGGACATGCATTTTGAACTAGAGCAGTGTGCATAGCCGACATATTCCCCACATCCCCCCCCCCCCCTATAAGTTAAACACGGCCATCAATAGTCAATCAAGAGCTGAAATTTTCAGCTGGTTCAGCTGGTCCAGTTTCCTTGGACGAACTTGGCCCATTTACAATGCCGATCTGTGTTTGTACCTATAGAAGAAGCTACATGCCAAGTTTCATTAAAATCCTTGCAGCAGTTTTTAAGTTATCGTGTTAACAAGCTCACATAATAGTCAATCAAGAGCTGAAATTTTGTAGGTCCAACTGTCTATTTTCCTTGGACGAACCTGGCCCATCTACAATACCGATCTGTGTTTGTTCCCATAAGAAGCTACCAAGTTTCATTAAAGCCCTTGCAGCAGTTTTTAAGTTATCATGTTAACAAGCTGTTGCAGACAGACCGACACGCGGTCGATCGCATATACTCCCCACAGGTTCTACATGTGGGGAATAAATTATTTTCGAAATTTTTTCTTCGAAAGTTCCCCAAAAATACAAAAATTGCCCGATCGATTAAAAAAGCACAAGCCATATGCATAACCCCTTAGGGGTGCTTCATACCAAAAATAGCCGACATCGGACTAAAAATGTAGGAGAAGATACATTTTAACATTTTTTCTTCAAAAATTACCAAAAAAATTCAAAAATCACCCGATCGACTAAAAAAGCATAAGCCGTATGCACGACCCCCTAGGGATGCCTCCCACCAAAAATACATGACATCGGATCAAAATTGTAAGAGGAGATGCATTTTTAAACGAAAGTTTACTAAATGAACAACTTACTAACTAACGGACGCCGTATGCAAACCGATGGGGAAACCCCAGCCTACGTGTAACATAAGCTGGTCTAAAAACCACGCAAGTGACGGGTGTACTGAAAATCTATCACATAACATAATCATTGTGTGCACGGACTGACAGACGGACAGATCGATAGCAATAGCCTTCAGCCAAATTGGCTGAGGGCTAAAAAGTATCTAAAAAAAGGCTACAACGGCTTATAAGCCTTGAAACACAATGAAGAAAACATTAAAAGCGAAAAAAATGTATAAATCTTTTTTTAAAAGTACGGTTTGGTAACCTTGTGGCAATTTTTTCTTTTAACAAAGCTAAAACTGTGCGTTTTGAAAAATGAACAAAAAAAGGAAAATGCCAAAAAAAGTATTAAAAAGTACACTGGTAAAAAAAAAAGCACGTTTTTTTTAGGAAAAAAGTACAAGGCCAAAAAAAAGTACAAATCTTTTTTTAAAGTACGGTGTGGCAACCCTGCACATATCACAGCCCTGTTTTCACTTATCTATTTCAAGAAGGTTAAATCCTTTCCTCTGATTCTCTCTCAACACCAGTTTATCGCCTGCTTCACCATAACCTACTCGGTCAATTTTTTTAGGCACTAACCCACAAAATTCCTCTTGTCGTATATTTCTCAAGTCTTTAATCCAAGCATAATTTTTCAATAGACTAAACTTTGCTGCCACTCAAACTTTTTCTTTAACAGACAAGCCCAATCAGAAATTGCTCACTCACTCTCTGGTTAAAGTCTTTTTCTGATCTCTGCATGACGCCATCTTGTTTCCGTAACTGTTGCTTTGACAACTTTAGTTCTTCACTCAAGTGACCAATCAAATCGCTTTTCTCATCCACTTCCTTGAAGGGGTTAAGATTAAACAAGCATGTCCAGGGACATGGTGACCAGCCGTGACCTACAGAATATATATCCAAGAATCACAGACAAAATCATGATCAAATTCGCAGACAGCGGTTACGAAAAAAGCCGTAACTGAATGGAGAAAATATTCGCTCACTTGATCGGTGTAGTTGTGGCTGATGAGGAGTCGTTCTTTCAATTCTTTCATAAGGGGAAAAAATAAAAAAATGCCCCCCATTTGGCCAATTTTTGGCGGATCGCCAAAAAGAGTAATTTTTCAAAAGAGGCCTACCTAGGGAGTATTCGTGCAAAATTTGAAGAAAATCTGATCAAAATTGTGGGAGAAGAAGCATTTTGAAAATTGGCAACCACAAAATTACAAATGTCCCCCATTTGGCCAATTTTTGGCCGATCGCCAAAAAGAGTAATTTTACAGGAGAGGTCTACCTAGGGAAGAACTATCCAAAATTTGAAAGCAATCCGATCAAAATTGTGGGAGAAGAAGCATTTTGAAAATTTGACACCAAAAAATTTAAAAATGTCTTCCATTTAGCAAATTTTTGGCAGATCGCCAAAACAAGTAATCTTTCACAAGAGGTCAACCCAGGATATATTGGTGCAAAATTTGAAGAAAATCTGACCAAAATTGTGGGAGAAAAAGCATTTTGAAAATTAGCAACCACAAAATTACAAATTTCCCCATTTGGCCAATTTTTGGCGAATCGCCAAAAAAAGTAATTTTTCAAGAGAGGTCTATCTTGTGAACAACCAACAAAAATTGAAAACGAATCCGAATAAAATTGTGCGAGAAGAAGCAATTTGACAATTTGACACCAAAAAATCAAAAAATGTCCCCCATTTGGCCAATTTTTGGCAAATCGCCAAAATGAGTAAATTTTCAAAAGAGGCCTACCTAAGGAATATTCTTGCAAAATTTGAAGAAAATCTTATCAAAATTGTGGGAGAAGAAGCATTTTGAAAACTGGCAACCACAAAATTACAAATGTCCCCCATTTAGCCAATTTTTGGCGTCTCGCCAAAAAGAGTAATTGTTCAAGAGAGGTCTACCTAGGGAAAAATTATCTAAAATTGGAAAGGAATCCGATCAAAATTGTGGGAGAAGAAGCAATTAAAAAATTTGACACCAAAAAATTAAGAAATGTCCCCCATTTGGCCAATTTTTGGCGGATCGCCAAAATGAGTAATTTTTCAAAAGAGGCCTACCTAGGGAATATTCGTGCAGAATTTGAAGAAAATCTGATCAAAATTGTTGGAGAAGAAGCATTTTGAAAATTGGCAACCACAAAATTACAAATGGCCCCCATTTGGCCAATTTTTGGTGGATCGCTTAAACGAGTAATTTTTCAAGAGAGGTCTACCTAGAGAACAAGTATCCTAAATTTGAAAAGAATCCGATCAAAATTGTGGGAGAAGAAGCAATTTGAAAATTTGACACCAAAAAAATTTAAAAATGCCTCCCATTTGGCCAATTTTTAGCGGATCAACAAAATGAGTAATTTTTCAAAAGAGGTCTACCTAGGGAACATTCGTGCAAAATTTGGTGAAAATCTGATCAAAATTGTGGGAGAAGAAGCATTTTGAAAATTGGCAAACCACAAAATTACAAATGTCCCCCATTTGGCCAATTTTTGGCGAATTGCCAAAAAAAGTAACTTTTCAAGAGAGATCCACCTTGAGAACAACTATCAAACATTGGAAAGGAATCCGATCAAAATTGTGGGAGAAAAAGCAACTTGAAAATTTGACACTAAAAAAATTAAAAAATGTCCCCCATTTGGCCAATTTTTGGCAGATCGCCAAAATAAGTAATTTTTCAAAAGAGGTCTACCTAGGAAATATGGGTGCAAAATTTGAAGAAAATCTGATCAAAATTGTGGGAGAAAAAGCATTCTGAAAATTAGAAACCACAAAATTACAAATGTCCCCCATTTGGCGAATTTTTAAAAAGTTATTTTTTAAGAGAGGTCTTCCTAGAGAACAACCAACAAAAATTGAAAAGGAATCCGATTAAAATTGTGCGAGAAGAAGCAATTTGACAATTTGACACCAAAAAATCGAAAAAAAAAAAATGTCCCCCATTTGGCCAATTTTTGGCGGATCGCCAAAATGAGTAAACTTTCAAAAGAGACCTACCTAGAGAATATTCTTGCAAAATTTGAAGAAAATCTTATCAAACTTGTGGGAGAAGAAGCATTTTGAAAATTGGCAACCACAAAATTACAAATGTCCCCCATTTAGCCAATTTTTGGCGTCTCGCCAAAAAGAGTAATTTTTCAAGAGACGTCTACCTAGGGTAGAACTATCCAAAATTGGAAACGAATCCGATTAAAATTGTGGGAGAAGAAGCAATTTGAAAATTGGACACCAAAAAAATTTAAAAAAATGTCCCCCATTTAGCCAATTTTTGGCGGATCGCCAAAATGAGTAATTTTTCAAAAGAGGCCTACCTAGGGAATATTCGTGCAAATTTGAAGAAAATCTGACCAAAATTGTGGGAGAAAAAGCATTTTGAAAATTAGAAACCACAAAATTACAAATGTCCCCCATTTGGCCAATTTTTGGCGGATCGCCAAAAAAAGTAATTTTTCAAGAGAGGTCTTCCTAGAGAACAACCAACAAAAATTGAAAAGGAATCCGATTAAAATTGTGCGAGAAGAAGCAATTTGACAATTTGACACCAAAAAATCGAAAAATGTCCCCCATTTGGCCAATTTTTGGCGGATCGCCAAAATGAGTAAATTTTCAAAAGAGACCTACCTAAGCAATATTCTTGCAAAATTTGAAGAAAATCTTATCAAAATTGTGGGAGAAGAAGCATTTTGAAAATTGGCAACCACAAAATTACAAATGTCCCCCATTTAGCCAATTTTTGGCGTCTCGCCAAAAAGAGTAATTTTTCAAGAGACGTCTACCTGGGTTAGAACTATCCAAAATTGGAAAGGAATCCGATCAAAATTGTGGGAGAAGAAGCAATTTGAAAATTGGACACCAAAAAAATTTAAAAAATGTCCCCCATTTAGCCAATTTTTGGCGGATCGCCAAAATGAGTAATTTTTCAAAAGAGGCCTACCTAGGGAATATTCGTGCAAAATTTGAAGAAAATCTGACCAAAATTGTGGGAGAAAAAGCATTTTGAAAATTAGCAACCACAAAATTACAAATGTCCCTCATTTGGCCAATTTTTGGCGGATCGCCAAAAAAAAAAGTAACTTTTCAAGAGAGGTCTATCTTGAGAACAGCCAACAAAAATTGAAAACGAATCCGAATAAAATTGTGCGAGAAGAAGCAATTTGACAATTTGACACCAAAAAATTAAAAAATGTCCCCCATTTGGCCAATTTTTGGCAAATCGCTAAAATGAGTAAATTTTCAAAAGAGGCCTACCTAAGGAATATTCTTGCAAAATTTGAAGAAAATCTTATCAAAATTGTGGGAGAAGAAGCATTTTGAAAATTGGCAACCACAAAATAAAAATGTCCCCCATTTAGCCAATTTTTGGCGTCTCGCCAAAAAGAGTAATTTTTCAAGAGAGGTCTACCTAGGGAAAAACTATCCAAAATTGGAAAGGAATCCGATCAAAATTGTGGGAGAAGAAGCAATTTGAAAATTGGACACCAAAAAATTAAGAAATGTCCCCCATTTGGCCAATTTTTGGCGGATCGCCAAAATGAGTAATTTTTCAAAAGAGGCCTACCTAGGGAATATTCGTGCAGAATTTGAAGAACATCTGATCAAAATTGTGGGAGAAGAAGCATTTTGGAAATTGGCAACCACAAAATTACAAATGGCCCCCATTTGGCCAATTTTTGGTGGATCGCCAAAACGAGTAATTTTTCAAGACAGGTCTACTTTGAGAACAAATATCCAAAATTGGAAAGGAATCCGATCAAAATTGTGGGAGAAGAAGCAATTTGAAAATTTGACACCAAAAAATTAAAAAATGTCCCCTATTTGGCCAATTTTTGGCGGATCGCCAAAATGAGTAATTTTTCAAAAGAGGTCTACCTAGGGCATATTCGTGTAAAATTTGAGAGGAATCCGATCAAAACTGAAGGAGAAGAAGCATTTTGAAAATTGGCAACCGAAAAATTTGAAATGCCCCCCATTTGGCCAATTTTTGGCGGATCGCCAAAAAAAATAATTTTTAAAGAGAGGTATACCTAGAGAACATTCGTGTAAAATTTGAGAGGAATCCGATCAAAACTGAAGGAGAAGAAGCATTTTAAGTAAAAGTTTACACACGTACATACACACGTACATACGTACATACGTACATACGTACATACGGACGACGGATACCCCTCTATTGATAAGATAAGACCAGCCCGACATAGTCGGCTGGTCTAAAAAAGGCATGGGTGGGCAAGAGAATGACGACTTGGCATTAAACAGACTGGTCTTCACGACATCATAGGCGCTGATATGGAAAAGAGCCCGCCTCAACCGTCATGGACAGGTCGGGTGACGTCATCACTGCGCCAGCAACGCCAGAATGTGGACTCATAAGCGTAATTGGCTATCGTAGCTGCACAAGTTCGCGTGAGATGTGAAATGCAGGACATAGATACGAGGGATAAGAGGGGAAAATTTTTGCTAATTTTCGGTCGCACACCGAGAAAATGTGTCCAGGAAAACGGGATATAGTGGTTGCATCACTTGTCATTTGGTCAGAATATTTTTCTCACATTATAAAAGCGCTGAGGCGTAGCGACGGCACTCTTTTCCAATCAACACATAACTGTTTTTTTAATGCAATAAACGGTATATTAACATGAGAACAAAATAATTTACTTTAGACAGCAAAAAAAAAAAAAAAAAAAAAAAAAAAAAAAAAAAAAAAAAAAAACAAGTTTGTCCAAGGACAAAGTCCCAGCTTACGAAAAGCAATAAGACCCATTCCAGCGTTCATGAGCGAAGGAATTTCCCTGAAATATCAAGCTTCAAAAGATGAGACGGCAAAGAGCTAGCTCAATAATTAATTTAGCACCGGACCAGAACATAGACCGATAAATGCATACAAAGATTTCTTTCCAAGAAAAATTGGGAACAGATTTTTTGTATATCTGGTAGACTGGATAGATTGCCATAGATACCTTCAAACAACGCTCGCATTTCGGACCAGTGCGCATATTTATGTAACTTGCCTCGATGCGCGGTTCTAATTCAGACAAGTGCGCATGTTTATTTAATTTGCGTTGATGCGCGGCTCTCATTTTGGAACAGTGCACATGTTTATTTAACTTAATAAAGATTAATGCGCGGTTCTTATTCCAGACCAATGCGCATGTTTATTTTACTTTCGTACTTATTTTGGACAAGTGCACAAGTTTCCTTAGGTTGTCTTGATGCGCGGGTCACAACATTCGTACATTATCGCCCAATGTTCCCTATTATCGCCCACCCGAAAAATATTATATTTATCATATTTTCTGGTCCTAGAATTGTTTCCTGCACTTTTAAAGCGAAAATTACAACTTTCTTGCATTATCGCCCAATATTCCCTATTATCGCACACCCGAAAAATATCACATTTATCATATTTTCGGGTCATAGAATGGATTCCTGCACTTTTAAAGCGAAAATTACAACTTTCTTGCATTATCGCCCAATGTTCCCTATTATCGCCGACACGAAAAATATCATATTTATCATATTTTCGGGTCATAGAATTGATTATTGCACTTTTAAAGCGAAAATCACAACTTTCTTACATTATCGCCCAATGTTCCCTATTATCGCCCACACGAAAAATATCACATTTATCATATTTTCGGGTCATAGAATTGTTTCCTGCACTTTTAAAGCGAAAATTACAACTTTCTTGCACTATCGCCCAATGTTCCCTATTATCGACCATCCGAAAAATATCATATTTATCATATTTTCGGGTCACAGAATTGATTCCTGCACTTTTAAAGCGAAAATTACAATTTTCTTACATTATCGCCCAATATTCCCTATTATCGCACACCCGAAAAATATCACATTTATCATATTTTCGGGTCATAGAATTGATTCCTGCACTTTTAAAGCGAAAATTACAACTTTCTTGCATTATCGTCCAATGTTCCCTATTATCGCCCATCCGAAAAATATCACATTTATCATATTTTCGGGTCATAGAATTGATTCCTGCTCTTTTAAAGCGAAAATTACAACTTTCTTACATTATCGCCCACTGTTACCTATTATCGCCCACACGAAAAATATTATATTTATGATATTTTCGGGTCCTAGAATTGTTTCCTGCACTTTTAAAGCGAAAATTACAACTTTCTTGCTTTATCGCCCAATATTCCCTGTTATCGCCCACCCGTAAAATATCACATTGATCATATTTTCGGGTCACAGAATTGATTCCTGCACTTTAAAAGCGAAAATTACAACTTTCTTGCATCATCGCCCAATGCTCCCTATTATCGCCCACACGAAAAATATCACATTTATCATATTTTCGGGTCATAGAATTGATTCCTGCACTTTTAAAGCGAAAATTACAACTTTCTTGCATTATCGCCCAATATTCCTTATTATCGCCCATCCAAAAAATATCATATTTTTCATATTTTCGGGACACATAATTGATCCCTGCACTTTTAAAGCGAAAATTACAACTTTCTTGCACTATCGCCCAATATTCCCTATTATCGCCCATCCGAAAAATATCATATTTATCATATTTTCGGGTAATAGAATTGATTCCTGCACTTTTAAAGCGAAAATTACAACTTTCTTACATTATCGCCCAATGTTCCCTATTATCGCCCACACGAAAAATATTATATTTATCATATTTTCGGGTCCTAGAATTGTTTCCTGCACTTTTAAAGCGAAAATTACAACTTTCTTGCTTTATCGCCCAATATTCCCTGTTATCGCCCACCCGAAAAATATCACATTGATCATATTTTCGGGTCACAGAATTGATTCCTGCACTTTTAAAGCGAAAATTACAACTTTCTTGCATTATCGCCCAATGTTCCCTATTATCGCCCATCCGAAAAATATCATATTTATCATATTTTCGGGTTATAGAATTGATTCCTGCTCTTTTAAAGCGAAAATTACAACTTTCTTACATTATCGCCCAATGTTCCCTATTATCGCCCACACGAAAAATATTATATTTATCATATTTTCGGGTCCTAGAATTGTTTCCTGCACTTTTAAAGCGAAAATTACAACTTTCTTGCTTTATCGCCCAATATTCCCTGTTATCGCCCACCAGTAAAATATCACATTGATCATATTTTCGGGTCACAGAATTGATTCCTGCACTTTTAAAGCGAAAATTACAACTTTCTTGCATTATCGCCCAATGTTCCCTATTATCGCCCACACGAAAAATATCACATTGATCATATTTTCGGGTCACAGAATTGATTCCTGCACTTTAAAAGCGAAAATTACAACTTTCTTGCATTATCGCCCAATGCTCCCTATTATCGCCCACACGAAAAATATCACATTTATCATATTTTCGGGTCATAGAATTGATTCCTGCACTTTTAAAGCGAAAATTACAACTTTCTTGCATTATCGCCCAATGTTCCCTATTATCGCCCATCCAAAAAATATCATATTTTTCATATTTTCGGGACATATAATTGATCCCTGCACTTTTAAAGCGAAAATTACAACTTTCTTGCATTATCGCCCAATATTCCCTATTATCGCCCACCAGTAAAATATCACATTGATCATATTTTCGGGTCACAGAATTGATTCCTGCACTTTTAAAGCGAAAATTACAACTTTCTTGCATTATCGCCCAATGTTCCCTATTATCGCCCACACGAAAAATATCACATTGATCATATTTTCGGGTCACAGAATTGATTCCTGCACTTTAAAAGCGAAAATTACAACTTTCTTGCATTATCGCCCAATGCTCCCTATTATCGCCCACACGAAAAATATCACATTTATCATATTTTCGGGTCATAGAATTGATTCCTGCACTTTTAAAGCGAAAATTACAACTTTCTTGCATTATCGCCCAATGTTCCCTATTATCGCCCATCCAAAAAATATCATATTTTTCATATTTTCGGGACATATAATTGATCCCTGCACTTTTAAAGCGAAAATTACAACTTTCTTGCATTATCGCCCAATATTCCCTATTATCGCCCATCCGAAAAATATCATATTTATCATATTTTCGGGTTATAGAATTGATTCCTGCTCTTTTAAAGCGAAAATTACAACTTTCTTACATTATCGCCCAATGTTCCCTATTATCGCCCACACGAAAAATATTATATTTATCATATTTTCGGGTCCTAGAATTGTTTCCTGCACTTTTAAAGCGAAAATTACAACTTTCTTGCTTTATCGCCCAATATTCCCTGTTATCGCCCACCAGTAAAATGTCACATTGATCATATTTTCGGGTCACAGAATTGATTCCTGCACTTTTAAAGCGAAAATTACAACTTTCTTGCATTATCGCCCAATGTTCCCTATTATCGCCCACACGAAAAATATCACATTTATCATATTTTCGGGTCATAGAATTGATTCCTGCTCTTTTAAAGCGAAAATTACAACTTTCTTACATTATCCCCAATGTTCCCTATTATCGCCCACACGAAAAATATTATATTTATCATATTTTCGGGTCCTAGAATTGTTTCCTGCACTTTTAAAGCGAAAATTACAACTTTCTTGCTTTATCGCCCAATATTCCCTGTTATCGCCCACCCGTAAAATATCACACTGATCATATTTTCGGGTCACAGAATTGATTGCTGCACTTTTAAAGCGAAAATTACAACTTTCTTGCATTATCGCCCAATGTTCCCTATTATCGCCCATCCGAAAAATATCATATTTATCATATTTTCGGGTTATAGAATTGATTCCTGCTCTTTTAAAGCGAAAATTACAACTTTCTTACATTATCGCCCAATGTTCCCTATTATCGCCCACACGAAAAATATTATATTTATCATATTTTCGGGTCCTAGAATTGTTTCCTGCACTTTTAAAGCGAAAATTACAACTTTCTTGCTTTATCGCCCAATATTCCCTGTTATCGCCCACCAGTAAAATATCACATTGATCATATTTTCGGGTCACAGAATTGATTCCTGCACTTTTAAAGCGAAAATTACAACTTTCTTGCATTATCGCCCAATGTTCCCTATTATCGCCCACACGAAAAATATCACATTGATCATATTTTCGGGTCACAGAATTGATTCCTGCACTTTAAAAGCGAAAATTACAACTTTCTTGCATTATCGCCCAATGCTCCCTATTATCGCCCACACGAAAAATATCACATTTATCATATTTTCGGGTCATAGAATTGATTCCTGCACTTTTAAAGCGAAAATTACAACTTTCTTGCATTATCGCCCAATGTTCCCTATTATCGCCCATCCAAAAAATATCATATTTTTCATATTTTCGGGACATATAATTGATCCCTGCACTTTTAAAGCGAAAATTACAACTTTCTTGCATTATCGCCCAATATTCCCTATTATCGCCCATCCGAAAAATATCATATTTATCATATTTTCGGGTTATAGAATTGATTCCTGCTCTTTTAAAGCGAAAATTACAACTTTCTTACATTATCGCCCACTGTTACCTATTATCGCCCACACGAAAAATATTATATTTATCATATTTTCGGGTCCTAGAATTGTTTCCTGCACTTTTAAAGCGAAAATTACAACTTTCTTGCTTTATCGCCCAATATTCCCTGTTATCGCCCACCAGTAAAATGTCACATTGATCATATTTTCGGGTCACAGAATTGATTCCTGCACTTTTAAAGCGAAAATTACAACTTTCTTGCATTATCGCCCAATGTTCCCTATTATCGCCCATACGAAAAATATCACATTTATCATATTTTCGGGTCATAGAATTGATTCCTGCTCTTTTAAAGCGAAAATTACAACTTTCTTACATTATCCCCAATGTTCCCTATTATCGCCCACACGAAAAATATTATATTTATCATATTTTCGGGTCCTAGAATTGTTTCCTGCACTTTTAAAGCGAAAATTACAACTTTCTTGCTTTATCGCCCAATATTCCCTGTTATCGCCCACCCGTAAAATATCACACTGATCATATTTTCGGGTCACAGAATTGATTGCTGCACTTTTAAAGCGAAAATTACAACTTTCTTGCATTATCGCCCAATGTTCCCTATTATCGCCAACACGAAAAATATCACATTTATCATATTTTCGGGTCATAGAATTGATTCCTGCACTTTTAAAGCGAAAATTACAATTTTTTTTACATTATCGCCCAATATTGCCTATTATCGCCTACCCGAAAAATATCACATTTATCATATTTTCGGGTCATAGAATTGATCCCTGCACTTTTAAAGCGAAAATTACAACTTTCTTGCATTATCGCCCAATGCTCCCTATTATCGCCCACACGAAAAATATCACATTTATCATATTTTCGGGTCATAGAATTGATTCCTGCTCTTTTAAAGCGAAAATTACAACTTTCTTGCATTATCGCAAAATGTTCCCTATCATCGCCCACCCGAAAAATATTATATTTATCATATTTTCGGGTCCTAGAATTGTTTCCTGCACATTAAAAGCGAAAATTACAACTTTCTTGCAGTATCGACCAATATTCCCTATTATCGCCCATCCGAAAAATATCATATTTATCATAATTTCGGGACATAGAATTGATCCCTGCACTTTTAAAGCGAAAATTACAACTTTCTTGCTTTATCGCCCAATGTTCCCTATTATCGCCCACTTGAAAATATCATAGAAATGACCTACTGGCAACAAAATTACTGAAAAGTCCAACCAAAAGTACTTGCATGTAACATATTGTGCCCCTCTGCAAATTGAAACTTTGCTTTTTTAAGAAGAAAAATGGAAATTTCCAATTTTTTAAAAGCTGCAAACTTCGAAGCTCAGTGGATTCAAAAATAAGGCGAAATTCAAAAATCGAAAAATGTACTTTTTTCAACCCTTAGTTCTAGTTTCTTCATAACAAATTTCGGAATCTTCCGATGAAAAATGAGGGACTAGATAGATTTTTTCGTATTTTGCCCAAATCGGCAATAAAATCGCCAAAAATGGTTTAAACCAAAAAATAAAAAAAAATTCCTAATGCAGTAGAAGGTTAAAAACTCGCGTTTAAAATTTGGTACGAATCGGATGAAAAATAAAAAAGATATTCCACTTTAACTACTTTGTTAAGAAAAAAAAATGGAAATTTGCCAATTTTTAGAAGTTGCAAACTTTGAAGCTCAGTAGATTCAAAAATAAGGCGAAATTCAAAAATCGAAAAAAGAACTTTTTTCACCCCTTAGTTCTAGTTTCTTCATGAAAAATTTCGGAATCTTCCGATGAAAAATGAGGGACTAGATAGGTTTTTTCGTATTTTGCCCAAATTGGCAATAAAATCGCCAAAAATGGTTTAAACCAAAAAATAAAAAAAATCCTAATGCAGTAGAAGGTTAAAAACTCGTGTAAAAAATTTGGTACGAATCGGATAAAAAATAAAAACGATATTCCACTTTAACTACTTTGTTCAGAAAAAAAAAAATTGGAAATTTGTCAATTTTTAGAAGTTGCAAACTTTGAAGCTCAGTGGATTCAAAAATAAGGCGAAATTCAAAAATCGAAAAAAGTACTTTTTTTACCCCTTAGTCCTAGTTTCTTCATAAAAAATTTCGGAATCTTCCGATGAAAAATGAGGGACTAGATAGGTTTTTTCGTATTTTGCCCAAATTGGCAATAAAATCACCAAAAATGGTTTAAACCGCAAAAATAAAAATATTTCCTAATGCAGTAAAGGGTTAGGAACTCGTGTTTAAAATTTGGTAAGAATCGGATAAAAAATAAAAAAGTTATTCCACTTTTAACGGTCGCGGGACGGACAGACGGACGGACGGACAGACGGACGATACTTGCCCCCATCTGTATAGCCCTGTTGGCTAAAAAGCAAACTGGGTTAAAAAAAAAGACATCGGATAAAAAATGTAGGACGAGATACATTTTAAATTTTTTTCTTCAAAAATTCCCCAAAAATTAAAAAATCACCCGATCGACTAGAAAAGCACAAGCCGTATGCACGACACTTTAGGGATGCCTCATACCAAAAATAAATCACATCGGGTCAAAAATGTAGGAGGAGACACATTTTAAATTTTTTTCTTTAAAAATTCCCCTAAAATTCAAAAATCACCCGATCGACTAAAAAAGCACAAGCCGTATGCACGACTCCTTAGGGATGCCTCACACCAAAAATAAATGACATCGAATCAAAATTGTAGGAGTAGATGCATTTTGAATTATTTTCGAAAATTTTGCTTTAAAAATTCCCCAAAAATACAAAAATTGCGCGATCGACTAAAAAAGCACAAGCCGTATGCACGACCCTTTAGGGGTGCCTCATACCAAAAATAAATGACATCGGGTCAAAAATGTAGGAGGAGATACATTTTAAAATTTTTTCTTTAAAAATTCGCCAAAAATTCAAAAATCACCCGATCGACTAGAAAAGCACAAGCCGTATGCACGACCCCTTAGGGATACCTCACACCAAAAATAAATGACATCGGATCAAAATTGTAGGAGGAGATGCATTTTGAACCAAAGTTTACTAAATAAACAACTAACTAACTAACTAACTAACTAACTAACTAACTAACTAACTAACTAACTAACTAACTAACGGACACCGCCCGCAAACCGATAGGAATACCCCAGCTTACGTGTAACGTAAGCTGGGCTAAAAAAAAAAAACAAACGTATCGAGTTGCGCATGCGTGCAGGGATAAGATTACAGGTACAATGGTAATACTTCATTCTGATTGCGTACGAGTGCATTCTGAAGCCGTAGGGCCGTACGGACCGACCCCGAACTTTTATTTTATATACTTTTGCTTTTTTTTTTTCGTTCTTCAAAATTTTACTACAGACTATTTTTGAACTCAGTATGCTCAAATGGGGTGCGTAATCGGTACTGCGGTTAGCGAGCATTGATATTCGACTCGATTTTTGCACTTGACAAAATAAATATTAAGTATTTATTTACTACGTGTAATGATTATTCCCTGACGTAATAGCCCCCCCCCCCCCCCTAGCCGCGGCATTATATCAGCTATATATGTATTAATGTCAAATCAACGCACACAAAATCACATGAAGAACGTGTGTAAAATTACCAACAATTTACCCTTTAAAATAAATATGTACCTTCAAAAATGCCTTCCTTTCTGTCATTAGTGATAATACACTTTAATTTATGTGCCTTAAACTCATGTGGTTTAAGAACTAACCTCACAAGCACGCCTCATAAACAAGTATTTTCTCCCTTTCGAACGTTCCTTCTTATTTTTGTCAGTTCAACGGAAGCCAGTTCCTAAGATTTTCCACAGCGCTGACGCGCCCACGGCGCGTGAGCTGGCGGTTTGACGCACCCTGGGCGCATCAAGTGGAAATTTGATGCGCGTGCGAGCGCGTTAGTTACAGTTTTGACGTGCCCAAAAGCAAAAAAAGTAAGTGAAGAAAAAATGTGAAACAGAATAACACATCTTATACATCTAGCACAATACTGGACACTTGCTGGTAAAGCCAGTGTACTCGATCGTAACAGTGGAAGTTATGAGTACACAGAGTTGTTAACAGCGTGTAACCATACATACACGGGGTCATTGTGGACACATAACTTTGAAAAAATCAGAATATCCGAGGCGCGTCCTTACGATTTTGACCTGCGGGCGCGTCGCTCCCAATTTTCACGCGCCAGATAAAAAATTTGACGCGCCATGGCGCGCCTAAATCTGAGGGACTGCGGAAGTAACTTATTTCAACTCAATCGCGAAATAACAACGGAACAAATACACAAATTATATGACATTTTTAAGTAGACGGCGTTTCGTTTTCAGGCTGTGCTGTAAATATCGTCACAGTAATGACTCATTTGTCGATTTTGAGCGCGGTTGCAGTTGATTGTGACCCACTTTCTCTTCACTTTCAAGTCCGAAAACACGTGTTTTTTTTTTATTGCATTTTGAATATGCTTATAGGGGGCACCATGCAATCTGACCTATGAAAACTGCATGCTATTTTTTTTTCTATCATTTCTTTGTACGCGGACCTCTAGGCATATAACTAGACTGGCCAGTGTTTTTGTTAAAACAAAAACGGATATGTCTCCCCTGCCCCCAATCAGTCACGTGGAAAAAATTCATTGCTTAAAAGTACAACACTGGCGAGCCCAAAAAAACTGAAAAAAAAAGTCGCAAAAAAAACATTTTTACGTGAAAATGAAGAAAAACTTCGCAGTAAACATTTCCACTACATATGGGTTCTTCTTGCCATGTTTCAGCCTAATCCAACAAACTGTTTTGGAGATATCGCAACAATATGGCCAAAAAAGTTAAAATTCAAAAATTAAAAAAAAAAATCGCCAAAAATACATTTTCAACAGAAATGAAGAAAAACTTCGCAGTAAACATTTGCACTATATGTGTGTTGTTCTTGCCACGTTTCAGCCTAATCCAACAAACTGTTTTGAAGATATAGCCTGCCAAATTGAAAAAAATGCACGAAAACCCCCCTATGTTCAAAAATTTGCCAAAAATAGGAAACGAAAAAAAAACTTGACTACGTCTCGAGGAGTACGTCTATCCCCCGTGGGGGATATGGTTTGTGTAAGGCTGTTGCGTGTTGACTACGCAAAAAAAAAATTACAAGTGGAAGGATGTAAGTCGACGTAGTGTCTAACATTTAGACGGATCAATCCATTAACCAGTATTCGCGTGAGACTGTCGTAGGTACGCTAAGTACAGCGCCGATTTTGAAAAATTCGCCATTTTGTCAAGTCCCATCCGGAAAATGCTTGATCACTGCACTGCGGAAGGTGCCAGGGAGCCCGTGTGCAGAATTTGAAACGAATCCATTCATTAGTGTATCCTGTAGACGCGTGAGACTGCCGTATATATAAAGTCCAGTGCCAATTTTCAAATGTCCGCTATTTCGTCAATTTTTGGTCGATCCGGAAAATTCTTGATCACTGCACTGCGGAAGGTTCCAGAGAAGCCGTGTACAAAATTTGAAACGAATCCGTCTATTAATGTGGCCTGTAGACGCGTGAGACTGCGGTATATACGCTACGTCAAGTGCCGATTTTCAAAAGTACGCCATTTTGTCAATTTTTGGCCGATCCGGAAAATTCTTGGTCACTGCGCTGCGGAAGGTTCCAGAGAAGCCGTGTACAAAATTTGAAACGAATTTGTCTATTAATGTGGCTTGTAGGCGCGTGAGACTGCCGTATATATAAAGTCCAATGCCAATTTTCAAATGTCCGCCATTTTGTCAATTTTTGGCCGATTCGGAAAATTCTTGGTCACTGCACTGCGGAACGTTCCAGAGAAGCCGTGTACCAAATTTGAAATGAATCCGTCTATTAATGTGGCCTGTAGACGCGTGAGACTGCTGTATATACGCTAAGTCCAGTGCCAATTTTCAAAAGTCCGCCATTTTGTCAATTTTTGGCCGATCCGGAAAATTCTTGGTCACTGCACTGCGGAAAGTTTCAGAGAAGCCGTGTACAAAATTTGAAACGAATTTGTCTATTAATGTGGCTTGTAGACGCGTGAGACTGCCGTATATACGCTAAGTCCAGTGCCAATTTTCAAATGTCCGCCATTTTGTCAATTTTTTGTCGATCCGGAAAATTCTTGGTCACTGCACTGCGGAACGTTCCAGAGAAGCCGTGTACCAAATTTGAAACGAATCCGTCTATTAATGTGGCCTGTAGACGCGTGAGACTGCCGTATATACGCTAAGTCCAGTGCCAATTTCAAATGTCCGCCATTTTGTCAATTTTTGGTCGATCCGGAAAATTCTTGGTCACTGCACTGCGGAAGGTTCCAGAGAAGCCATGTACAAAATTTGAACCGAATCCATGTATTAATGTGGCCTGTAGGCGCGTGAGACTGAAGCGTGACAGACGGACAGACGGACAGGCCGAAAAGTTCAAAACTATATCCCTCCGTTTCACGGGGGATAATAATAACACGGGCATCATCTAGACATGTACCCCAATATGTATGTATTTTTTGAGAAAAATCGACTGATTAATTTCATAAGAACTCACTGCGGACAGACGGACAGACAGACGGACACACCAAATGCTATATGTGTCTCCCTTAGGGGGAGACATATAATACCACGGGCATCATCTAGACATGTACCCCAATATGTATGTATGTTTTTAGAAAAATCGACTCATTACTTTCATAAGAACTCACTGCGGACAGACGGACGGACGGACACACCAAATGCTATATATGTCTCCCTTAGGTGGAGACATATAAATATACGATTTTTGAATTTAAAAGCGTTCATTTGCACATACTTTCAACAACTGTTATAGCCCCTGCTTCTGAAAGAAGCTGTTGCTAAAAAAAGAACAATAAAGAACGCTTGTAGAAAAAAAGTACGTTTTGAGGCAAAAAAAAAGAAAGAACGATGCGAAAACAAAGACTAAATCTTTAAAAAAAGAACGATCCGGCAACCCTGCTAACAGTCACGTTCTGTACAAACATCGAAAAATCCAGGTACAGGCGCCGAAGGCGCCAAAAAATCTGATCTTGAACTAAATAATGAATTATTCGGTTATAAAAGCAGGACAAAAGCTGGACGAGATTTCACAATTTTTGCTAAAAGCAGGACAAAAGTAGGACATTTGCCCTTTTTAGCTCAAAAGCAGGACAAAAGCAGGTCGTTTTCCGAAAATGCGAAAAAAGCAGGACATCTGCAAAAAGCAGGACGGTGTGGCAACACTGTAAAATGTTTCAAGCAATTCATTTTTTTTTTCGCCCAGTTGACTTCTACTGTCGCCCAGTTGCCTTTTTTGTTGGACAGTTAGTTGGGACATTTTTTATCGTCCAGTTGACCCCAGAGTTGTCGCCCAGTTGACTTTTTTGTCGCCCAGTTTTCCTAGCGTCCAGTTGACCAGTTACCTGTTTGGATACTTTCACTGTATCTGTAAGCATATAAGTGGCCAGTGATTACTACTTGAACTGCTACGGAACCTGCATACATGGGCAGAACTTATCCAACAGGGGGCAATTCCGATGACAGGACATTTATATAAGGCTATTATGATGACCCAATATCCATTCCCACAACCGATAGAAAATGCCCAAATCCAACACTGGCAATCTTTTCACGTGGTATTTAACATTTCATTCAGCAAAAATTGGAACTCTAAGTATTTTTTTATAATTAAATAATTATTAGGTTTTTACTTCGTCTTTTTCAATTGTATATAAATTGAGATCCTTTGAGCTTATCCTCCTCAACCACCGTTCTGATACAAACTGTTATTTTTATCTAGTTTCTACAGCAATGGTTGTAACCATATTTCTGTAATTAATCTTAACAAGAATGTCCAGGGACATTGTGACCAGCCGAGATCTAGTGAATCTATGAATAAGCTTGTCTGGTTGCCAGAAGTGGTAGTTACATTGTACAAGTTTGTCCAAGGACAAAGACCCAGCTTACAAAAAGCGATGACCAAATCCAGCGTGCATGAATAAGGGAATTTCCCTGAAAAATTGGGCTTCAAAAGACGAGATGGCAATGAGCTAGCTAAATAATTAATTTAGCAACGGACCCGAATATAGACCGATAAATACATGCAAAGATTTTCTTCCCAGAAAAATAACTTCGAACAACGTATCGAAATTATATCCTACGGAAGCGCATAGTTGACATACTACTCACCAGGTGGAATGCCTAGAATTAACTAAGATAGTATTTCGTATTCACCTAGTGAGTATACAATTATACTATACCACGTTGTACATGAGTACATTATGGTTTTTAGGACACTTGTTTTACATACTTGCATTTTAAGTTTTTACAAACTCAAAACTTATTTTGTGCGCTCGTTTCTGACATCTTTTTACAGAAAGATATTTTTACGCTACAGTGTTGAAATGGCTATTTCCTGAGCAACATATAAGTGTCATTCAAACCATAATGTACTCATGTACAGCGTGGTACTCTGTAACTGTATACTCACCAGGTAAATACAAAATACTATCATTGTTAATTCTATGTATTCAACCTGGTGAGTAGTATGTCAACTATGCGCTTCCAGTATCCACATACGTGTACTGTTGACATGTACTGTCGGACATACACAATTAGTTCAAGCAGCAGAAACGACCAGAAGCGACTAAACACAGGTACCTTTTGAAAAGAAGAAAACGCCGCGTCTAAAACATCATTACTTAAATTTTAATGTTTTGGTATGCATTATGTGCGCATGTTTATTTAACTTGCGTTGATGTGCGGTTCGCATTTCGGAAAAATACGCCATGTTTATTTAGCTTGCCGTTATGCTCTGTTCGCATTTCGGACCAGTGCGCATGTTTATTTAATATGCATTGCTGCGCATGTTTACTTAACTTGCGTTGATGCGACCCTCGCATTTCAGACCATTGCGCATGTTTATTCAACTTACTTGATAAGCCGTTCGCATTTCGGACCAGTGCGCATGTTTGTTTGGCTTGTGTTGATGAGCGATTGACTTTTCGGATCAGTGCGCATGTTTATTTAATTTGCATTGATGAGCGATTCATATTTCAGACATGTGCGCATGTTTATTTAATTTGCACTGATGCGCGATTCTTATTTTAGACGACTGCGCATGTCTATTTAACTTATGTCGATGTGCAGTTCGCATTTCGGACCAATGTGCATGTATATTCAACTTCCGTTGATGAGTGGTTCGCAATTCGGACAAGTGCGCATATTTGTTTCACTTGCGTTGATAGGCTGTTCACATTTCGGACCACTGCGCATGTTTATTTAACTTGCGTGGATCAGCGTTTCTCATTTTAGACCACCGCGCATGTTTATTTAACTTGCGTTGATAAGCGGTTCGCATTTCGGACCACTGCGCAAGTTTATTTAACTTGCGTTTATAAGCGGTTCGCATTTCGGACCAGTGCGCATGTTTATTTAATTTGCGTTGATGCGCGGTTATTATTTCGAACCACTTGAATTGACGCTCGGTTTGCATTTGTGACCAGTGCGCACATTTATTTAACTTGCGTCGATGCGCGGTTCGATTTCGAACCAGTGCGCATGTTTACCAAACTTGCGTCGATGCGCGGTTCGAAATACCAGTACGTATGTTTACCAAACTTGCGTCGATGCGCGGTCCGTATTTCGGACCATTGCGTATGTTTATTCAACTTAGAAGTTTTGGAGGATCGCCCAAAAAATTAATTTCTCAAGAGGGGCCTAACTGGAGAAGAATCGTACAGAATTGGAAAAGAATTCAATAAAAATTGTGGGAGAAGAAGCATAAATAAAAAATATACCCCTCATATGGCCAATTTTTGGCGGATCGCGAAATTGAGCAATTTTTCAAAAGAGGTCTATCTAGAGAATATTCGTGCAAAATTTGAAGGATATCTGATCAAAATTGTGTGAAAAAAGCATTTTGAAAATTGGCAACCACGACATTACAAATGTCCCCAATTTGGCCAATTTTTAGCGGATCGCCAAGAAGAGCAACTTCTTAAGAAAGGTCTTCCTAGAGAACAACTATCCAAAATTGGAAAGGAATCCGATCAAAATTATGGGAGAATAAGCAATTTGAAAATTAGATACCAAAAAAATGAAAAATGTCCCCCATTTGGCCAATTTTTGGCGGATCGCCAAAATGAGTAATTTTTCAAAAGAGGCCTACATAGGGAATATTCGTGCGATGTTTGAAGGAAATTTGATCATAAGTGTGGGAGAAGAAGCATTTTGAAAATTGGGAAACCGAAAAATTTCAAATGTCCCCCATTTAGCCAATTTTTGGCGAATCGCCAAAAAAAAAATTTTTTTAAGAGAGGCTTACCTAGAGAACATACGTATAAATTTGGGAGGAATCCGATCAAAACTGAAGGAGAAGAAGCATTTTAAGTAAAGGTTTAAACACGTACATACGTACACAAAGACAGGCAAACTGTCTTATCCCTCTATTGATGGGATAAGACCAGCCCGACATAGCCGGCTGGTCTAAAAAAACTAGTGTTATGTATGATCATAACCGAATATTTCATTGCAATTGATCACATCAATCGCCTTTTATTCTTACGATCACATATTTGAATAGGTAAGAAGCAAATCGCATGAGAAAGCCAGTTATGAATGGGGTGGATCATGATTACAAACGTTCTTTTCATTTCAGGCAAATTGTCAAATTTTCAGGCCCCAAAATCAGGCAGATTACCATCTGCCTAAAACTTTTACGCAGATTACAATGTGCCTGGTTGAACCAGGAATTTTACAATATGCCTGAGATTTTCAGACAGATTATTATCTGCCTGATTTGACAGTTTGCCTGTAACATATACATGCTCTAGCTACAACTGATACTTAGAGGGTATAGTGAGACCATGCAAGAAGTACACCGCCGTTGGTCTGATGGCTAACATTATTTCTTTTTATGTGAGCTGGCCGAAAAACTCAGTGACCCATGATTTTAAATTTCATGATAGGTGATCCATCTCGTATGTACGGCTAAGGCAAATCGGAACCAAGTACAATCTCACGTTTACCATTCCTGACTGGATCCGAACCTGGGTTATTTGAAATTACTGGGCCAACGCTCTAGCCAACAGAGCTAACCGTCACCCAAAGTAACATTTAACTATCACTCAAACAAATAGCTATTGAAGGAATAACACGCATAATTTTTTTTAACAAAAAAAGTGCCGTCTTTGCTTGATAACACGTTGTGAAAAATAGAAGGAGTTAGGAATGCATGATCAAATCTATATGTTGGAATGGTTTTGGATAACAGAAAATGTACTATTGCACCATGGTAAACTAGAGCCTCAGCAAGGCGGGATCCCCCGTGAACCGGTAAAAGTAAAATGAGGTCAAGTCACGCTGCAAGGTTTCTGGTTTCTATTACAATCCCTTCCATCAGAAGTCGGCCGAACAATACATAGTCTCACGGCTAAGTTCAAGCCCAAAATTCACCATAGTTGACAATTTCCCACGACGTCAATTTTTGGCCGATTTTGACAATAATGCCACGTTGCACATTTTCAATATATATATTTTCACCACGCAAGGTTTCAGGTTCCTACAACAATCCCTTCTATGAGAAGTCGGCCGGACAAAACATCGCGCCACGGCTAAGTTCAAGCCCCAAATTCACCATATTTGACAGTTTCCCACGACGTCAATTTTTTCGCCGATTTTGACAATAATGCCATGTTGCACATCTTCAATATATATATTTTCACTATGCAAGGTTTCAGGTTAACACAACAATTCCTTGCATGAGAAGTCGGCCGGACAAAACATCGTCTCACGGCTAAGTTCAAGCCAAAAATTTATTATTTTTAACAATTTCCCACGCCGTCAATTTTTGGCCGATTTCGACAATAATGCCACGTCGGCCGGACAAAATTTAGTACTTTTTGTGGACAGACAGACGGACGGACGGACCAGTTCATAACTATATCCCTCCGTTTCACGGGTGATAATAAACACGACAATCGGATTTATATGTCAGTTTGTAAATGCCAATGAACCGTTTCAATTGATAAAAAGAAAATTTTACACAATTTTTATATAGAGTTTTGGGGGATTTAAAAACTTAAAGAAATGATTACTCACACAAAGTTTAAGGAGGAATATCCTGGGCCCGTATTGATAAAACACAACCAGCGCTGGTAGTAGTTGCAGCTAGTATAATCTCTCTGGCCTTGGTAGCACCACCAAGCAAGTGGTGCTTTGGGAGTACGGGTGCTTTTTTTCATACATTTACTTAAAACATCAACGCCAGTTGCAGAAAAAGTAAATAACCATCATTCCTGTACAGGACACACAAATCATACAACACCAGCTGCCAAGCGCTGCTATTAGTGACAGGGCTTTGTTAATCATTGTTACGTAATCGCCGAAAAGTGACGCTTACTAGAAAACTAACATGCTCAGGGTTGCCGGAGGGTGAAAAAAAAATAAAAAACGCAAAGGTATGAAAAATGACTAAATTAAAAAAATAAAAGATTAAACAAAAGAACGCCTCGAAAAAAGACTTAAAAAAAAATGGCAAAATTTTTTTTTATTTTGTTTAACTGTATAAAAAGCCAATAAAAAATAAAACACAAGCATATCTTGAACGTTTTAGAGTAAACAAAGGCATAAAATAGTTAAATACTCTAAAACTAATTGAAACTAGACCGAAATTCGACCAGCGAATTAGATCCCACTTGAAATGATAACTTAAAACGGAAGGTAGATGATATTGCTATTTGTTAACAATTTTCACATGTCTGAATGTAGAACATCCTCCTGAATACTACCAACTATACCGGTAAGGTCAAGGTAAAAATTTTTTATCAGGTGCACCACGTCAGATGAACCTCCATACATGTGCCAAGTTTGACTGGTCTAGCTTCAGCGGTCTTGGAGGAGATTTCTGGAAACCGATTGCTCTATCTCTTAACGTTTTCGAGAAAAAGGCCAACTTCCGGTTTAGGGCTTGAAAGTGATCTGGAGGTCAAGGACATACCTTATGTAACGTCGTACAGGGGGTTGAGGTCGATAATACGGTCAAAATTGCTCTATCTCCTACGGTAAGAGATAAATCATTGTTTTTCTTAAATAGCGTTTTTCGCGATTTCGCGTTTTCGCGATGACCTTGACCATCAAAAAATGTTTCTCAGGTGCACCACTTCAGATGACCCTCCATACATGTGCCACGTTTGGTTGGTCTAGCTTCAGCGGTCTTGGAGGAGATGTCTGGAAACCGATTCTTCGGAAGAAGAAAAAAAAACAAAACAAAGGGGAGGAAAAAAATTGGTGAAGAATTCGAGGCAATCCATCCCCATTTGGTATTTTCAATACCAAGTGGGAACTACACTTTAAATGAATGAAATAAATAAAAAACCTATTTTCCCATCCTTTACTATTTAAGAGATCGTAGAACCGTTGCAGGCGCGAAGTACAACAATTATTTAAAATTATTATATTTTATTATTTTGAATACATTGAACGAAACCAAAAACAAGATTGTTTATAGACAATGCCCACGAATGCTGATGCCAAGATTATGACATATAACCCGTAACTCAAATTTCAAGACAGAAAAGCTGACGCCAGTCGGTTTATCGGTTTATCGTCAATATATACGTCAATTTTTGGCGAAATTACAAAAACTAATAGTGACGTGTTTCGGCCAATTTTTTTCTTTCCAATCGCCGAACAAGAAAACTAATAGCCAGGTAGACATATATACCACTACCTTCCATCAAAATTTTAGGACGATTCCATTTAAATTCTAGGAGGTGACCCGTTGTCATGAGAATTGTTTTTGGTTAATATTTCCACCAATTTTAGGCAAATCACGAATAAACGTAATAGTCAGGTGGGTACCAAAGTATGCTACCTTTGATCAGAATTTCAAGAGATCAAGGCCAAATACCTCCGCTAAACTGCGTTTTCAATAATGTTTTTGGATAATCACCAACACGTAACAGTAGATAGTAATTCTTGCTACCGTTGCTTACAATTTCAAGACAGTAATACTATTTTCTAGGAATTAGTTAAGGTTTAACAATTTACAAAAAAATTACGTTTTTCTCAAATATTTCTGCCAATTTTTAGTGAATCCCTAAACCAACCAATAGACAGGTGGACACCGATGCACCCTACCTTCATCAAAATTGTAGAATGTTTCCATGAAAACCCTAGGAGATGCGTTTTACAGAAAATTCGTTTTTGGGCAATATTTTTGTCTTGTTTTGGCAAATGCCTAAAAAAGTAACAACCACCCAGGTAGTAATGTGTGTTATTGCTATTAAAAATTACAAGGCGATGAGACTATTTACCTGGAGTTCGCCAAGATTTTACTGAAATTTCTTTGGTTTTTCGCCACAGAAATCGTCGATTTTTTGCAAATTACTAAAAATTCATATCCAGTTAGATAATACTGATTACTACCGTTACTTAAAATTTCAAGACAGTAACGTTACTTTGCTTCAAGTCAATATTTTACGAAAAAATATTTCTCGCCATTACTTTGGCCAATATTTGGCGAATCGCCACAAAAGTTAGCCAGGTAGGGGGTAACTCCTGCTACCCTCATTTTAAATTCCAAACACAGCAAAACTATTTTTCAGCAGTTAGTTAAAATTTTACTATTTTTTTTTTATTTATTTATTTTTTTTTTGGCTTTTTGCCACAAGCTTCGCCAATGTTTGGTCAATAACCAAAAAACTAATAACCAGGTAGGTAGTGCCTCCTGCTACCTTCACTTGAAATGTCAACACAGTAAGACTATTTTCCAGCATTTAGTTAAGATTTTACTGTAATTTTTTTTGTTTTTCTCCAAAGTCTGCACCAATTTTTGACCACTCACAAAAAAAGTAAAAGTAAGGTAGGCAGTAACGCCTGGTACCTTCACTCAAAATTTCAAGACAGTAAGATTACTTTCCTGAAAAAATGGTTAAGACGTTATGAAAAAAAGGTTTTTCGTCAATATTTTCGACAATTTTTGGCGAGACTATTTTTCAGCAGTTAGTTAAGATTTTGGCCAATAACCGAAAAAGTAATAGCTAGGTAGTAGTAGTAAAGCTTGCTAACTTCACTTAAAATTTCAAAACAGTAAGATCAATTTCCTAGAAGTAGTTCAGACTTGACGAAAAAAAATTTTGGTTTTTCGCTAATATTTTCGCCAATTTTTGGCGAATTGCCAAAAAAGCAATAGCCAGGTGGACACTTATGCGCCCTACCTTCCACCAAAATTTCAAGACATTCAAGCTAAAATTCTGGGAGAATATACGATTTTTCAACTTAAAAGCGTTTATTCGCACATACTTTCAACAACTATTATACTGCTTCTGAAAGAAGTTGGGGCTAAAAAAAGAACAATAAAGAACGCTTGTGGAAAAAAGTACGTTCTGAGGCAAAAAAAAACAAAAAAAAAAAACAGACTAAATCTTTAAAAAACGAACGATCCGACAACCCTGCATCAAGCTAAAAAAAAAAGACAAACAAAAAACAAATGCACACTAATTGTCTACAGGTATTACCCTCCGTAACATTATCTTCGGACGCAACCGATAAGTGTCTCTACGGAAAAACAAATAAACACAGGGGAGTAAACAGACGCATCTCAGACACTTTTCAGACCACCCCCACCCTTCCCCCTACCCCCCCCCCCCCCACCCTCCCTCCCCCATCAACACAATGTTCTATATTTAGAGACATTATTTCTCTTAAATGGGATACTAGAATAGAACGTGATGTGGACTTTAAATCGACAAGCGTGTCATATCTCCGCATTTTTCTCGTCATATCTCTGCATTTTTTGTCATATCTTCGCATCTTTTACCTACTGTGTTTGACTAATTTCTTTGCTCAACGAATTCATTTGTGCAGCACTTCTTCACACGCAAGTAGCGAAATCGATTTTCACTACTGACGAGTAAAGAGGTGTTTGAAGTCGTATCGATTTTCACTACTGACGGGTAAAGAGGTGTTTGAAGTCGTATCGATTTTCACTACTGACGGGTAAAGACGTACTTGAAATCGTATCGATTTTTACTACTTACGGGTAAAGACGTACTTGAAATCGTATCGATTTTCACTACTCACGGGTAAAGACGTACTTGAAATCGTATCGATTTTCACTACTTACGGGTACAGACGTACTTGAAATCGTATCGATTTTCACTACTTACGGGTAAAGACGTACTTGAAATCGTATCGATTTTCACTACTTTCGGGTAAAGACGTACTTGAAATCGTATCGATTTTCACTACTTACGGGTAAAGACGTACTTGAAATCGTATCGATTTTCACTACTTACGGGTAAAGACGTACTTGAAATCGTATCGATTTTCACTACTTACTACTTCGGGTAAAGACGTACTTGAAATCGTATCGATTTTCACTACTCACGGGTAAAAACGTACTTGAAATCGTATCGATTTTCACTACTTTCGGGTAAAGACGTACTTGAAATCGTATCGATTTTCACTACTTACGGGTAAAGACGTACTTGAAATCGTATCGATTTTCACTACTTTCGGGTAAAGACGTACTTGAAATCGTATCGATTTTCACTACTTACGGGTAAAGACGTACTTGAAATCGTACCGATTTTCACTACTAACGGGTAAAGACGTACTTGAAATCGTATCGATTTTCACTACTTTCGGGTAAAGACGTACTTGAAATCGTATCGATTTTCACTACTCACGGGTAAAGACGTACTTGAAATCGTATCGATTTTCACTACTTTCGGGTAAAGACGTACTTGAAATCGTATCGATTTTCACTACTTACCGGTAAAGACGTACTTGAAATCGTATCGATTTTCACTACTTACGGGTAAAGACGTACTTGAAATCCTATCGATTTTCACTACTTACGGGTAAAGACGTACTTGAAATCCTATCGATTTTCACTACTCACGGGTAAAAACGTCTACATTTCGGATAATTCGTTATAGCGTAATAAGGGCGATGCAGAGATGGGAACTTATTGAAATAAATTCCACAAAATATGCAAATGTGTACATCCCACCCCTCCTTGATTCCCTCCCTTCAACCAACCTCGTGTAATACTTCAAGAAAAAAATGAAGAACACAATTTTTTAATCTTGTTAGAATACACCTGCCTGTGAAACGCGTTGCAGTCCGAAGCTATGCATTTATGCTCTAGCCTTAATACGTACAATGGTACAGACTTTATACAGCGAGCTAGCAATTACAAATTAATATCGGGGCCGCTAGAAACATGCGCGCATGTTTATTTAAGTTGCGCTGGTGTAGTCTTTTTTTTTTTAATAATGCGCATGTTATTCAAGTTGCGTTAATGCGCAATTCGCATTTCGAACCAGTGCGCATGTTTATTTAACTTGCGTTGACGCACGGTACTTATTTTGGTCAAGTGTGCTTGCTTATTTAGCTTGTGCCGATGTTCGGTTCGCATTTAGGACCAGTGCGCATGTTTTTTTTTAACTTGCGTTAATGCTCGGTTCCCATTTCTGACCAGTGTGTTTGTTCAGTGTGAGCAGTTCGTATTTTCCACCAGTGCGCATGTTTATTTAACTTTAACTGTGTTGATGCGCGGAACTTATTTTGGACTAGTGCAAATGTTTATTTAACTTGCGCTGATGTGCAGTTCGCATTTCGGACCAGTGTGCATGCTTATTTAACTTGCTTTGATATCCGGTTCGTTTTTCTGACCAGTGCCCATGTTTCATTAGGTTGCGTTTCGGACCAGTGCGCAGGTTCATTTCACCAAGCACGCCGGCCCCCTCCCCTCAACCCTACAATCATTGATTTAATGTCGATTGAGACTTGGAAGGGAGTAAAATCCTACTCCCTAAATCAAAGAACTGGGTCAAATTTTACTCGCGTGAGGCAAATAATGGGATTAAATCTTACTTGCGTTGAATACTGCGTATATTTTTCTCCACGTTGTCGAGCTGGGCGTGCTCCTCAGCACTCAGCTTCCGCTGTCTGCTCCCCTTCTCTTCCTTGCCTATGTACTCAGACAGCTCAGCCTTGGACCCTGTACCAAAACCCTCACTTTTTACTCTACTTGTACAAGTAACCTGTGGCCTTACTTTCATTTTTCTTAAATATAATTTGCACTCCTATGACTCAGAATCTGGTACAGGCTGCGTTTCGTTCTACATGTGGCACAGCTGAAGTTCTCCCTATACTCAAACGCAAGAATGTCGTTTTCGCCCTAAGAGATCGAACATTAAAAAAAAAAACATATTTTCTTTGAAACCTATCACTCTGTTTTATTTACACTTCTGGTACCCCGCAACGGAGATTTTTTTATTACAATGAATGCTTGTTAAATTGTACTGCTTGGAACCGCCAAAAAAATTGCTCAGCTTTTCCGGGAGTGTAAAAAAAATGCTAAAGCAACAGGCTGCCTGCCAGTGGCTGTCACACAATCGACCGGGCCGCCATAAATTTGACTTCTGTTCACTCATGTGATAGGCAAAAAGTAAGCGTGAAACATTCTTTTGTAAATCCGTGCCAGTTTTTGCAGGGCCAGTATTAGATAGATTAATAATAATAAGTTGCTGACGTAACACAAGATTTCGGGTTCTCAATTACAACATACGTGAAAATGTATTTGAAAAAAAAAATCACGAAAAAATGCCTAGGGAAGATCAAAGCGATAATGAATCGTGCGACGAGTTACCGAGCATCTAATCCAGTGAGTGCATGTGAGTCACGCAATGAAGTCCACTACATCCATTCATCAATGATTAACAATAAATTTGAAAAAAAAAAAAAAGGTTTTGAAAAACGTTACATTTGAAAAAGAAGAATATTTTTTATGTCCCAAATTATCTGAGATTTTACCTGTTACCTGTTGCGACCATTTATATCATCCAAAAATCACATAAATAAACAAAATATGTATAAAAAGGTTTGGATGCAAACAAGCATGTCCAAGGACATGACCCAGCCGAGTTACCAAACAAGGAAAGAAAGAAAAACTCTGAAACTATTAGGCCCAAAAAATGAAGAACTCTGTTTTGAACGTTAACTTTTTCATAATTTTAATACACAAAAACGAGTTTTCAAGGGTGGAAGCTACCCGAAAAAGGATGTTGCAGAGATTGGGTTTTGACGATTTACGTATTTACAGAAATTTACACAATTTTACAAAATTTTTAAAATTCCACCATTTCGGCATTTTTTTGTTATTTGCCAAAAAAAAGCAAAGTCCAGGTGGAGAAGCACCTAAAAGCTTTCGATTAAAATTTTATAACTATTTGAAAAGGACTGAGAGAAATGAATGGTTTGACAATTCAGTTATTTACTACCATTTATTCCAGTTTTTGCCAAACTTCAAAGTTCCACCATTTCGGCAGTTTTTGGCGAACCGCGAAAAAAAATAATAGCCTGGTAGGCGAACCCCTGGGGAACATCCCTGCTTAACATCCAAACGATTGGAGTAAAACTGTAGGAGGAGAAGCATTTTAAAAATGGTTGAAAACGGGCACCATTGTTCCTACCACTTCTGGCTGAAATCTGTCCAGCTAAACTTGAGATATCCGCCTTATACAACAGCAGTCATCCAACTGCAGGCTCTGCTGCTCTCGAACAATATCGATCAATAGCTAACTAGATGCTCGAGAAGCATGAATCCGCCTGGTTTGCGCAAATTGTATACCTGATTATGATGTTCCTGTGAACAACTGTTCCAAAGAACACCATACAGCCTTGTGGTCAGTGAAGTAGTGGTTTGTAGAGCCAGTGGTACATGGTTGATTTGGTGTGAAGATAATATCGATACATCGACCAGATGGCATTGTTGCTTCAAACGAGGTTGGCAGAAGATGAAATGAATTCATAAGATCTAGTAATGGCGACTGCTTCTGTGAAATGTTTATGTTGAAGTCACCAAGCACGATTGTTCTTTTCAATGGTAGTTGGACGAGAAGTTCCCGAAGATATTTACAGAACTTGTTTACCGGATAGATTGGCGACTTGCAGATGACACAAATTACAGTATCAGAGGTTTCTTGTGGAAACCTTATTTTCACACAAAGAGCTTGAAGCGTTGAGTCAACGGTCATTTTTCTACCTTTCAGTAACGTATCGGTATATAATGCAACACCGCCTTTAGTGAAGCCATCGTTTCGGAAAACATCATCTATCCAATAATCCAGCCAAATCTTGGTCACTGCACTGCGGGATGCTCAGGAGCAGCCCTTGGTAAATTCTTAAATCAATCCAACCTCTAATGCGGGCTGTAGGCGCGTGAGACCGATATGTGTAAAGCTCATTCCTAATTCAGTTTCTTCAAATTTTAAAGTTTTTTCATTTTGACAATTTTAGTCGGATCCGGTCGTATCCTGGTCACTGCACTGCGGGATGCTTAGGAGCAGCCCTGGGTAAAATCTTAAATCAATCCACCCACTAATGCGGGCTGTGGCGCGTGAGACTGATGTGTGTTATGCAAAGTCCTTATTCAGTTTCTGCAATTTTTTAAAGTTTTGCCATTTTGGCAATTTTGCTCCGATCCCGTCGAATCCTGGTCACTGCACTGCGGGATGCTTAGGAGCACCCCTGGGTAAAATCTGAAATCAATCCACCCACTAATGCGGGCTGTAGGCGCGTGAGACCGAAATTGCACAGACGGACAGACGGACGGACGGACAGACAGGCGGACAGAATGAAAACTATATCCGTCCGGTTCCCGGCGGATAATGAGAGCACATTTCAAAGCTGACATCTGCACTTTCAAAAATCTGGCAATTTTTCAATTGTCGTCAAAAATAAATAACAACACGCGTTGCACACCTCTAATATACGCTCTCCCTGTGTGCAAGAGAAAAATAACATCCCTTTTACAGTGACTGACATCTAGCGCGTACAAACTTACCACTATACATAGAGGCAATTGCACATTTTCACATTTCAAAAATCAGGCAATTTTTCAATTTTTGAGAAAAATAAAAAATAACCACGCGTTGCACACCTCCAATATAGTGTACTCTGTTTAAGAAAGAAATGAAATAACTGCATTGTTTACTGAGATATGGCGCGTACAAATTTACCACTTTAGATGGGGACAGACAGACGGACAGACTGGCGGACACGGCCCGTTTCATGAGTCTCCCGCTCTGTGCCACACTTGGTGGCGGGGGACTAAAATATAATAGCCAGGTGGGGGACGACCCAGGGAACATTCTTGCGTAATACCAAAATGATTGGAACAAAACTGTAGGAGGAGTAACATTTTGAAGAAAGGATTTAACATACGCACAAACATTCAAGCCCGTATAAGTGATACAACTAACCCAGTCCGACAAAGTCGGCTGGGTTAATAACCTAGTGACGTAGGTAAAGCCACGTGCATAGTTAACAGATAAGGCCACAAGAACTGGTTAATGCATTAGTCCTTTACGGAACGGAGTCCTTGGAATGCGCTATGGGTTAAATGCACGTAAACGGTTTTTTTTTTACTTTGAGATAAGCGGTGTACAAGTGACCTGGGTTTATAAATCTATCGTTATTATGAAAACTTCATCATTTTTATGCTACTGTCAAGGCTAACTAGACTGACCAGTGTTTTTGTTAAAACAAAAACGGATATGTCTCCCCCACCCACCAATCAGTCACAAACACCAAACATTATAGCCAAAAAACTTAAAATTAAAAAAAAATCGCCCAAAATACATTTTCAACGGAAACTAGAGCCTCAGTAAGGCAGGATCCCCCGTGAAGCAGTAAAAGTAAAATGAGGTCAAGTCACGCTGCAAGATTTCAAGTTAATACTACAATCTCTTCTATGAGAAGTCGGCCGGACAAAACATCGTCTCGCGGCTAAGTTCAAGCCAAAATTCACCATCTTTTGACAATTTTTGGCCGATTTTGACAATAATACCACTTTACACATCTTCAATATATATATATTTTCACCATGCAAAAAATAAAAAAAAAAAAAAAAAGGTTTCAGGTTCCTGCGGCAATACCTTCCATGAGAAGTCGGCCAGACAAACTAGAGCATTCCCCACAGCCATCCCCCCCCCCCCATCAGTTAAACACAGCCATCAATAATCAATCAAGAGCTGAAATTTTCCAAGTACATTGGTGCATTTAATTTTCCTTGGACGAACCTGGCCTATTTACAACACCGATCTGTGTTTGTTCCCATAGAAGCTACACACCAAGTTTCATTAAAATCCCTGCAGTTGTTCTTGAGATATCGTGTTAACAAACTCATTCCGATAATGAATAATTTCCAGGATTTGGTACATTTCAAAGTCCATTTGGTTCATTATCCTTAGGCCAACGTAACCCATTTACATTACCGACCTGTGCTTGTTCCCACAGAAGCTACATACCAAGTTTCGTGAAAATCCTTGCCGGAGTTTTTAAGTTATCGTGTTAACAAGGTCATACAATAGTCAATCAAGAGCTGAAATTTTCTAAGCTCAACTGGTCCATTTTCCTTGGGCAAAGCTTTTTAATCTTGTTAGAATACACCTGCCTGTGAAACGCGTTGCAGTCCGAAGCTATGCATTTATGCTCTAGCCTTAATACGTACAATGGTACAGACTTTATACAGCGAGCTAGCAATTACAAATTAATATCGGGGCCGCTAGAAACATGCGCGCATGTTTATTTAAGTTGCGCTGGTGTAGTCTTTTTTTTTTTAATAATGCGCATGTTATTCAAGTTGCGTTAATGCGCAATTCGCATTTCGAACCAGTGCGCATGTTTATTTAACTTGCGTTGACGCACGGTACTTATTTTGGTCAAGTGTGCTTGCTTATTTAGCTTGTGCCGATGTTCGGTTCGCATTTAGGACCAGTGCGCATGTTTTTTTTTAACTTGCGTTAATGCTCGGTTCCCATTTCTGACCAGTGTGTTTGTTCAGTGTGAGCAGTTCGTATTTTCCACCAGTGCGCATGTTTATTTAACTTTAACTGTGTTGATGCGCGGAACTTATTTTGGACTAGTGCAAATGTTTATTTAACTTGCGCTGATGTGCAGTTCGCATTTCGGACCAGTGTGCATGCTTATTTAACTTGCTTTGATATCCGGTTCGTTTTTCTGACCAGTGCCCATGTTTCATTAGGTTGCGTTTCGGACCAGTGCGCAGGTTCATTTCACCAAGCACGCCGGCCCCCTCCCCTCAACCCTACAATCATTGCTTTAATGTCGATTGAGACTTGGAAGGGAGTAAAATCCTACTCCCTAAATCAAAGAACTGGGTCAAATTTTACTCGCGTGAGGCAAATAATGGGATTAAATCTTACTTGCGTTGAATACTGCGTATATTTTTCTCCACGTTGTCGAGCTGGACGTGCTCCTCAGCACTCAGCTTCCGCTGTCTGCTCCCCTTCTCTTCCTTGCCTATGTACTCAGACAGCTCAGCCTTGGACCCTGTACCAAAACCCTCACTTTTTACTCTACTTGTACAAGTAACCTGTGGCCTTACTTTCATTTTTCTTAAATATAATTTGCACTCCTATGACTCAGAATCTGGTACAGGCTGCGTTTCGTTCTACATGTGGCACAGCTGAAGTTCTCCCTATACTCAAACGCAACAATGTCGTTTTCGCCCTAAGAGATCGAACATTAAAAAAAAAAACATATTTTCTTTGAAACCTATCACTCTGTTTTATTTACACTTCTGGTACCCCGCAACGGAGATTTTTTTATTACAATGAATGCTTGTTAAATTGTACTGCTTGGAACCGCCAAAAAAATTGCTCAGCTTTTCCGGGAGTGAAAAAAAAATGCTAAAGCAACAGGCTGCCTGCCAGTGGCTGTCACACAATCGACCGGGCCGCCATAAATTTGACTTCTGTTCACTCATGTGATAGGCAAAAAGTAAGCGTGAAACATTCTTTTGTAAATCCGTGCCAGTTTTTGCAGGGCCAGTATTAGATAGATTAATAATAATAAGTTGCTGACGTAACACAAGATTTCGGGTTCTCAATTACAACATACGTGAAAATGTATTTGAAAAAAAAAAATCACGAAAAAATGCCTAGGGAAGATCAAAGCGATAATGAATCGTGCGACGAGTTACCGAGCATCTAATCCAGTGAGTGCATGTGAGTCACGCAATGAAGTCCACTACATCCATTCATCAATGATTAACAATAAATTTGAAAAAAAAAAAAAAGGTTTTGAAAAACGTTACATTTGAAAAAGAAGAATATTTTTTATGTCCCAAATTATCTGAGATTTTACCTGTTACCTGTTGCGACCATTTATATCATCCAAAAATCACATAAATAAACAAAATATGTATAAAAAGGTTTGGATGCAAACAAGCATGTCCAAGGACATGACCCAGCCGAGTTACCAAACAAGGAAAGAAAGAAAAACTCTGAAACTATTAGGCCCAAAAAATGAAGAACTCTGTTTTGAACGTTAACTTTTTCATAATTTTAATACACAAAAACGAGTTTTCAAGGGTGGAAGCTACCCGAAAAAGGATGTTGCAGAGATTGGGTTTTGACGATTTACGTATTTACAGAAATTTACACAATTTTACAAAATTTTTAAAATTCCACCATTTCGGCATTTTTTTGTTATTTGCCAAAAAAAAGCAAAGTCCAGGTGGAGAAGCACCTAAAAGCTTTCGATTAAAATTTTATAACTATTTGAAAAGGACTGAGAGAAATGAATGGTTTGACAATTCAGTTATTTACTACCATTTATTCCAGTTTTTGCCAAACTTCAAAGTTCCACCATTTCGGCAGTTTTTGGCGAACCGCGAAAAAAAATAATAGCCTGGTAGGCGAACCCCTGGGGAACATCCCTGCTTAACATCCAAACGATTGGAGTAAAACTGTAGGAGGAGAAGCATTTTAAAAATGGTTGAAAACGGGCACCATTGTTCCTACCACTTCTGGCTGAAATCTGTCCAGCTAAACTTGAGATATCCGCCTTATACAACAGCAGTCATCCAACTGCAGGCTCTGCTGCTCTCGAACAATATCGATCAATAGCTAACTAGATGCTCGAGAAGCATGAATCCGCCTGGTTTGCGCAAATTGTATACCTGATTATGATGTTCCTGTGAACAACTGTTCCAAAGAACACCATACAGCCTTGTGGTCAGTGAAGTAGAGGTTTGTAGAGCCAGTGGTACATGGTTGATTTGGTGTGAAGATAATATCGATACATCGACCAGATGGCATTGTTGCTTCAAACGAGGTTGGCAGAAGATGAAATGAATTCATAAGATCTAGTAATGGCGACTGCTTCTGTGAAATGTTTATGTTGAAGTCACCAAGCACGATTGTTCTTTTCAATGGTAGTTGGACGAGAAGTTCCCGAAGATATTTACAGAACTTGTTTACCGGATAGATTGGCGACTTGCAGATGACACAAATTACAGTATCAGAGGTTTCTTGTGGAAACCTTATTTTCACACAAAGATTTTGAAGCGTTGAGTCAACGGTCATTTTTCTACCTTTTAGTAACGTATCGGTATATAATGCAACACCGCCTTCAGTGAAGCCATCGTTTCGGAAAACATCATCTATCCAATAATCCAGCCAAATCTTGGTCACTGCACTGCGGGATGCTCAGGAGCAGCCCTTGGTAAATTCTTAAATCAATCCAACCTCTAATGCGGGCTGTAGGCGCGTGAGACCGATATGTGTAAAGCTCATTCCTAATTCAGTTTCTTCAAATTTTAAAGTTTTTTCATTTTGACAATTTTAGTCGGATCCGGTCGTATCCTGGTCACTGCACTGCGGGATGCTTAGGAGCAGCCCTGGGTAAAATCTTAAATCAATCCACCCACTAATGCGGGCTGTGGCGCGTGAGACTGATGTGTGTTATGCAAAGTCCTTATTCAGTTTCTGCAATTTTTTAAAGTTTTGCCATTTTGGCAATTTTGCTCCGATCCCGTCGAATCCTGGTCACTGCACTGCGGGATGCTTAGGAGCACCCCTGGGTAAAATCTGAAATCAATCCACCCACTAATGCGGGCTGTAGGCGCGTGAGACCGAAATTGCACAGACGGACAGACGGACGGACGGACAGACAGGCGGACAGAATGAAAACTATATCCGTCCGGTTCCCGGCGGATAATGAGAGCACATTTCAAAGCTGACATCTGCACTTTCAAAAATCTGGCAATTTTTCAATTGTCGTCAAAAATAAATAACAACACGCGTTGCACACCTCTAATATACGCTCTCCCTGTGTGCAAGAGAAAAATAACATCCCTTTTACAGTGACTGACATCTAGCGCGTACAAACTTACCACTATACATAGAGGCAATTGCACATTTTCACATTTCAAAAATCAGGCAATTTTTCAATTTTTGAGAAAAATAAAAAATAACCACGCGTTGCACACCTCCAATATAGTGTACTCTGTTTAAGAAAGAAATGAAATAACTGCATTGTTTACTGAGATATGGCGCGTACAAATTTACCACTTTAGATGGGGACAGACAGACGGACAGACTGGCGGACACGGCCCGTTTCATGAGTCTCCCGCTCTGTGCCACACTTGGTGGCGGGGGACTAAAATATAATAGCCAGGTGGGGGACGACCCAGGGAACATTCTTGCGTAATACCAAAATGATTGGAACAAAACTGTAGGAGGAGTAACATTTTGAAGAAAGGATTTAACATACGCACAAACATTCAAGCCCGTATAAGTGATACAACTAACCCAGTCCGACAAAGTCGGCTGGGTTAATAACCTAGTGACGTAGGTAAAGCCACGTGCATAGTTAACAGATAAGGCCACAAGAACTGGTTAATGCATTAGTCCTTTACGGAACGGAGTCCTTGGAATGCGCTATGGGTTAAATGCACGTAAACGGTTTTTTTTTTACTTTGAGATAAGCGGTGTACAAGTGACCTGGGTTTATAAATCTATCGTTATTATGAAAACTTCATCATTTTTATGCTACTGTCAAGGCTAACTAGACTGACCAGTGTTTTTGTTAAAACAAAAACGGATATGTCTCCCCCACCCACCAATCAGTCACAAACACCAAACATTATAGCCAAAAAACTTAAAATTAAAAAAAATCGCCCAAAATACATTTTCAACGGAAACTAGAGCCTCAGTAAGGCAGGATCCCCCGTGAAGCAGTAAAAGTAAAATGAGGTCAAGTCACGCTGCAAGATTTCAAGTTAATACTACAATCTCTTCTATGAGAAGTCGGCCGGACAAAACATCGTCTCGCGGCTAAGTTCAAGCCAAAATTCACCATCTTTTGACAATTTTTGGTCGATTTTGACAATAATACCACTTTACACATCTTCAATATATATATATTTTCACCATGCAAAAAAATAAAAAAAAAAAAAAAAAAAGGTTTCAGGTTCCTGCGGCAATACCTTCCATGAGAAGTCGGCCAGACAAACTAGAGCATTCCCCACAGCCATCCCCCCCCCCCCCATCAGTTAAACACAGCCATCAATAATCAATCAAGAGCTGAAATTTTCCAAGTACATTGGTGCATTTAATTTTCCTTGGACGAACCTGGCCTATTTACAACACCGATCTGTGTTTGTTCCCATAGAAGCTACACACCAAGTTTCATTAAAATACCTGCAGTTGTTCTTGAGATATCGTGTTAACAAACTCATTCCGATAATGAATAATTTCCAGGATTTGGTACATTTCAAAGTCCATTTGGTTCATTATCCTTAGGCCAACGTAACCCATTTACAATACCGACCTGTGCTTGTTCCCACAGAAGCTACATACCAAGTTTCGTGAAAATCCTTGCCGGAGTTTTTAAGTTATCGTGTTAACAAGGTCATACAATAGTCAATCAAGAGCTGAAATTTTCTAAGCTCAACTGGTCCATTTTCCTTGGGCAAAGCTTTTTAATCTTGTTAGAATACACCTGCCTGTGAAACGCGTTGCAGTCCGAAGCTATGCATTTATGCTCTAGCCTTAATACGTACAATGGTACAGACTTTATACAGCGAGCTAGCAATTACAAATTAATATCGGGGCCGCTAGAAACATGCGCGCATGTTTATTTAAGTTGCGCTGGTGTAGTCTTTTTTTTTTTAATAATGCGCATGTTATTCAAGTTGCGTTAATGCGCAATTCGCATTTCGAACCAGTGCGCATGTTTATTTAACTTGCGTTGACGCACGGTACTTATTTTGGTCAAGTGTGCTTGCTTATTTAGCTTGTGCCGATGTTCGGTTCGCATTTAGGACCAGTGCGCATGTTTTTTTTTAACTTGCGTTAATGCTCGGTTCCCATTTCTGACCAGTGTGTTTGTTCAGTGTGAGCAGTTCGTATTTTCCACCAGTGCGCATGTTTATTTAACTTTAACTGTGTTGATGCGCGGAACTTATTTTGGACTAGTGCAAATGTTTATTTAACTTGCGCTGATGTGCAGTTCGCATTTCGGACCAGTGTGCATGCTTATTTAACTTGCTTTGATATCCGGTTCGTTTTTCTGACCAGTGCCCATGTTTCATTAGGTTGCGTTTCGGACCAGTGCGCAGGTTCATTTCACCAAGCACGCCGGCCCCCTCCCCTCAACCCTACAATCATTGCTTTAATGTCGATTGAGACTTGGAAGGGAGTAAAATCCTACTCCCTAAATCAAAGAACTGGGTCAAATTTTACTCGCGTGAGGCAAATAATGGGATTAAATCTTACTTGCGTTGAATACTGCGTATATTTTTCTCCACGTTGTCGAGCTGGGCGTGCTCCTCAGCACTCAGCTTCCGCTGTCTGCTCCCCTTCTCTTCCTTGCCTATGTACTCAGACAGCTCAGCCTTGGACCCTGTACCAAAACCCTCACTTTTTACTCTACTTATACAAGTAACCTGTGGCCTTACTTTCATTTTTCTTAAATATAATTTGCACTCCTATGACTCAGAATCTGGTACAGGCTGCGTTTCGTTCTACATGTGGCACAGCTGAAGTTCTCCCTATACTCAAACGCAACAATGTCGTTTTCGCCCTAAGAGATCGAACATTAAAAAAAAAAACATATTTTCTTTGAAACCTATCACTCTGTTTTATTTACACTTCTGGTACCCCGCAACGGAGATTTTTTTATTACAATGAATGCTTGTTAAATTGTACTGCTTGGAACCGCCAAAAAAATTGCTCAGCTTTTCCGGGAGTGTAAAAAAAATGCTAAAGCAACAGGCTGCCTGCCAGTGGCTGTCACACAATCGACCGGGCCGCCATAAATTTGACTTCTGTTCACTCATGTGATAGGCAAAAAGTAAGCGTGAAACATTCTTTTGTAAATCCGTGCCAGTTTTTGCAGGGCCAGTATTAGATAGATTAATAATAATAAGTTGCTGACGTAACACAAGATTTCGGGTTCTCAATTACAACATACGTGAAAATGTATTTGAAAAAAAAATCACGAAAAAATGCCTAGGGAAGATCAAAGCGATAATGAATCGTGCGACGAGTTACCGAGCATCTAATCCAGTGAGTGCATGTGAGTCACGCAATGAAGTCCACTACATCCATTCATCAATGATTAACAATAAATTTGAAAAAAAAAAAAAGGTTTTGAAAAACGTTACATTTGAAAAAGAAGAATATTTTTTATGTCCCAAATTATCTGAGATTTTACCTGTTACCTGTTGCGACCATTTATATCATCCAAAAATCACATAAATAAACAAAATATGTATAAAAAGGTTTGGATGCAAACAAGCATGTCCAAGGACATGACCCAGCCGAGTTACCAAACAAGGAAAGAAAGAAAAACTCTGAAACTATTAGGCCCAAAAAATGAAGAACTCTGTTTTGAACGTTAACTTTTTCATAATTTTAATACACAAAAACGAGTTTTCAAGGGTGGAAGCTACCCGAAAAAGGATGTTGCAGAGATTGGGTTTTGACGATTTACGTATTTACAGAAATTTACACAATTTTACAAAATTTTTAAAATTCCACCATTTCGGCATTTTTTTGTTATTTGCCAAAAAAAAGCAAAGTCCAGGTGGAGAAGCACCTAAAAGCTTTCGATTAAAATTTTATAACTATTTGAAAAGGACTGAGAGAAATGAATGGTTTGACAATTCAGTTATTTACTACCATTTATTCCAGTTTTTGCCAAACTTCAAAGTTCCACCATTTCGGCAGTTTTTGGCGAACCGCGAAAAAAAATAATAGCCTGGTAGGCGAACCCCTGGGGAACATCCCTGCTTAACATCCAAACGATTGGAGTAAAACTGTAGGAGGAGAAGCATTTTAAAAATGGTTGAAAACGGGCACCATTGTTCCTACCACTTCTGGCTGAAATCTGTCCAGCTAAACTTGAGATATCCGCCTTATACAACAGCAGTCATCCAACTGCAGGCTCTGCTGCTCTCGAACAATATCGATCAATAGCTAACTAGATGCTCGAGAAGCATGAATCCGCCTGGTTTGCGCAAATTGTATACCTGATTATGATGTTCCTGTGAACAACTGTTCCAAAGAACACCATACAGCCTTGTGGTCAGTGAAGTAGAGGTTTGTAGAGCCAGTGGTACATGGTTGATTTGGTGTGAAGATAATATCGATACATCGACCAGATGGCATTGTTGCTTCAAACGAGGTTGGCAGAAGATGAAATGAATTCATAAGATCTAGTAATGGCGACTGCTTCTGTGAAATGTTTATGTTGAAGTCACCAAGCACGATTGTTCTTTTCAATGGTAGTTGGACGAGAAGTTCCCGAAGATATTTACAGAACTTGTTTACCGGATAGATTGGCGACTTGCAGATGACACAAATTACAGTATCAGAGGTTTCTTGTGGAAACCTTATTTTCACACAAAGAGCTTGAAGCGTTGAGTCAACGGTCATTTTTCTACCTTTCAGTAACGTATCGGTATATAATGCAACACCGCCTTTAGTGAAGCCATCGTTTCGGAAAACATCATCTATCCAATAATCCAGCCAAATCTTGGTCACTGCACTGCGGGATGCTCAGGAGCAGCCCTTGGTAAATTCTTAAATCAATCCAACCTCTAATGCGGGCTGTAGGCGCGTGAGACCGATATGTGTAAAGCTCATTCCTAATTCAGTTTCTTCAAATTTTAAAGTTTTTTCATTTTGACATTTTTAGTCGGATCCGGTCGTATCCTGGTCACTGCACTGCGGGATGCTTAGGAGGGTAAAATCTTAAATCAATCCACCCACTATTGCGGGCTGTGGCGCGTGAGACTGATGTGTGTTATGCAAAGTCCTTATTCAGTTTCTGCAATTTTTTAAAGTTTTGCCATTTTGGCAATTTTGCTCCGATCCCGTCGAATCCTGGTCACTGCACTGCGGGATGCTTAGGAGCACCCCTGGGTAAAATCTGAAATCAATCCACCCACTAATGCGGGCTGTAGGCGCGTGAGACCGAAATTGCACAGACGGACAGACGGACGGACGGACAGACAGGCGGACAGAATGAAAACTATATACGTCCGGTTCCCGGCGGATAATGAGAGCACATTTCAAAGCTGACATTTGCACTTTCAAAAATCTGGCAATTTTTCAATTGTCGTCAAAAATAAATAACAACACGCGTTGCACACCTCTAATATACGCTCTCCCTGTGTGCAAGAGAAAAATAACATCCCTTTTACAGTGACTGACATCTAGCGCGTACAAACTTACCACTATACATAGAGGCAATTGCACATTTTCACATTTCAAAAATCAGGCAATTTTTCAATTTTTGAGAAAAATAAAAAATAACCACGCGTTGCACACCTCCAATATAGTGTACTCTGTTTAAGAAAGAAATGAAATAACTGCATTGTTTACTGAGATATGGCGCGTACAAATTTACCACTTTAGATGGGGACAGACAGACGGACAGACTGGCGGACACGGCCCGTTTCATGAGTCTCCCGCTCTGTGCCACACTTGGTGGCGGGGGACTAAAATATAATAGCCAGGTGGGGGACGACCCAGGGAACATTCTTGCGTAATACCAAAATGATTGGAGCAAAACTGTAGGAGGAGTAACATTTTGAAGAAAGGATTTAACATACGCACAAACATTCAAGCCCGTATAAGTGATACAACTAACCCAGTCCGACAAAGTCGGCTGGGTTAATAACCTAGTGACGTAGGTAAAGCCACGTGCATAGTTAACAGATAAGGCCACAAGAACTGGTTAATGCATTAGTCCTTTACGGAACGGAGTCCTTGGAATGCGCTATGGGTTAAATGCACGTAAACGGTTTTTTTTTTACTTTGAGATAAGCGGTGTACAAGTGACCTGGGTTTATAAATCTATCGTTATTATGAAAACTTCATCATTTTTATGCTACTGTCAAGGCTAACTAGACTGACCAGTGTTTTTGTTAAAACAAAAACGGATATGTCTCCCCCACCCACCAATCAGTCACAAACACCAAACATTATAGCCAAAAAACTTAAAATTAAAAAAAAATCGCCCAAAATACATTTTCAACGGAAACTAGAGCCTCAGTAAGGCAGGATCCCCCGTGAAGCAGTAAAAGTAAAATGAGGTCAAGTCACGCTGCAAGATTTCAAGTTAATACTACAATCTCTTCTATGAGAAGTCGGCCGGACAAAACATCGTCTCGCGGCTAAGTTCAAGCCAAAATTCACCATCTTTTGACAATTTTCCACAACGTCAAATTTTGGCCGATTTTGACAATAATACCACTTTACACATCTTCAATATATATATATTTTCACCATGCAAAAAAAAAAAAAAAAAAAAAAAAAAGGTTTCAGGTTCCTGCGGCAATACCTTCCATGAGAAGTCGGCCAGACAAACTAGAGCATTCCCCACAGCCATCCCCCCCCCCCCATCAGTTAAACACAGCCATCAATAATCAATCAAGAGCTGAAATTTTCCAAGTACATTGGTGCATTTAATTTTCCTTGGACGAACCTGGCCTATTTACAACACCAATCTGTGTTTGTTCCCATAGAAGCTACACACCAAGTTTCATTAAAATCCCTGCAGTTGTTCTTGAGATATCGTGTTAACAAACTCATTCCGATAATGAATAATTTCCAGGATTTGGTACATTTCAAAGTCCATTTGGTTCATTATCCTTAGGCCAACGTAACCCATTTACAATACCGACCTGTGCTTGTTCCCACAGAAGCTACATACCAAGTTTCGTGAAAATCCTTGCCGGAGTTTTTAAGTTATCGTGTTAACAAGGTCATACAATAGTCAATCAAGAGCTGAAATTTTCTAAGCTCAACTGGTCCATTTTCCTTGGGCAAAGCTGGCCCGATCTGTGTTTGTTCCCACAGAATCTACATACCAAGTTTCATGAAAATCCTTGCAGCAGTTTTTAAGTTATCGTGTTAACAAGCTCTTGATTACAGACCGACAGACCGACCGACACGCGGTCGATCGCATATATTCCCCACAAGTTCTACCTGTGGGGAATAAAACATCGTCTCACGGCTAAGTTCAAACCCAAAATTCACCATATTTTCCCACGACGTCAAGTTTTGGCCAATTTTGACAATAATGCAACGATGCACATCTTCAGTATATATATTTTCACCATGCAAGTTTTCGGATTACTACGACAATTCCTTCCATGAGAAGTCGGCCGGACAACATATCGTCTCACAGCTAAGTTCAAGCCAAAAATTCACCATATTGCAAGGTTTCTGTTTCCTACGACAATTTCTTCCATGAGAAGTCGGCCGGACAAAACATCGTCTCACGGCTTAGTTCAAGCAAAAAATTCACCATTTTTAACCGTTTTCCACGACGTCAATTTTTGACCGATTTTGACAATAATGCCACGTTGCACATCTTCAATATATATATTTTCACCATGTAAAGTTTCAGGTTCCCACGACAATTCCTTCTATAAAAAGTCGGCAAAACTTAGTACTTTTTGGGGACAGACAGACGGACGGACGGACCAGCTCATAACTATATCCCTCCGTTTCACGGGGGATAATGAAGAAAAACTTCGGAGTAAACATCTGCACTATATGCGAGTTCTTCTTGCCACGTTTCAGCCAAATCCAACAAACTGCTTCTGAGATATCGCAACAATATGGCCAAAAAACTGAAAAAAAATCAAAATTTTTAAAAATCGCCAAAAATACACTTTCAAAGGAAATGAAGAAAAACTTTGCAATATACGTTTTCGCTACATGTGTGTTCTTCTTGCGACGTCTGAGCCTTATCCAACGAACTGTTTTGGAGATATAGCCTACCAAAGTGAAAAAATGCACGAACCCCCCCCCCCCCACTCCATGTTCAAAAGTTTGCCAAAAATAGAATTTTTGAAGGAACGAACAAAAAAAATAGCACAGCCATCATCCGGACATGTACCCCAATATGTATGTATGTTTTGAGAAAAATCGACTTATTAATTTCACAAGAACTCACTGCGGACAGACGGACGGACGGACAAACCAAATACTACATATGTCTCCCTCAGAAGGAGACATATAAAAATGTCAGTCATTTTGAGCGTTAGGCAACTGAAGATACTTTGCTTTCTGAGGTCAAAGATTATGTGTGATGGATATCTATCGCGCCTCCACTGTATGTAAGCCTATTATTATTATTATCATTATTATTATTATTATTACGCAAGCAAGTCGCATTATCTCCAGACGGCCTGTGTGTTTGTTAGGGGAAGGAGGGAGGGGGCAGCCATTATATCCACACGGCCTGTGTATTTGTTAGGGGAAGGAGGGAGGGGGCAGCCATTATATCCACACGGCCTGTGTATTTGTTAGGGGAAGGAGGGAGGGGGCAGCCATTATATCCACACGGCCTGTGTGTTTGTTAGGGGAGGGAGGGAGGGGGCAGCCATTATATCCACACGGCCTGTGTGTTTGTTAGGGGAGGGAGGGAGGGGGTAGCCATTATATCCACACGGCCTGTGTGTTTGTTAGGGGAAGGAGGGAGGGGGCAGCCATTATATCCACACGGCCTGTGTGTTTGTTAGGGGAGGGAGGGAGGGGGTAGCCATTATATCCACACGGCCTGTGTGTTTGTTAGGGGAAGGAGGGAGGGGGCAGCCATTATATCCACACGGCCTGTGTGTTTGTTAGGGGAAGGAGGGAGGGGGCAGCCATTATATCCACACGGCCTGTGTGTTTGTTAGGGGAAGGAGGGAGGGGGCAGCCATTATATCCACACGGCCTGTGTTTGTTAGGGGAGGGAGGGAGGGAGGGGGCAGCCATTACATCCACACGGCCTGTGTTTGTTAGGGGAGGGAGGGAGGGAGGGAGGGGGCAGCCATTCTAGCTGGATACTTTCATTCACTTCAAGGCGTTCTGGTTACTACAACTTACCAAATTTTCTACACCAAATTAAACTACATTGTCAACAACACGATTAGCCTGACTGACATTAACGTCACACAACAGTCCCATAATTTAAATGTGGTGTGTTGTGCAGATGTTATCGATTAAAACAGAGAAGACACTATCGCGCCAGGCAGGTGCGCGAACAATGCCGCGGTGACACCATCTCGGGGATTATCGGCAACGCGGAGTGGAGGTTATAGGCACCTCGGTGTGGGGATTATCAGCAGTTTTAAGCTTATGGTTTAATCTCGTTCAATTATTTCTTCACAGCTTCTTCGACAAACGGTTTCACAGGACTCAATTTGAAACGTATCAAAAGTGGCGTAAAACCTTCTGGTGATTTTGACTTTGCCGGTCTAACAGAAATCCTGCCAGCATCTTTTCTATGATTTTTTTTTCATGTTCATAAAACAGCCCTTCAAAATCTTGCCGGGCACTCGAACCAGAAGGGACTGGTTCCGTGTCGGAGTGATTCTGCAACGGAGTGATTCCGTAACGGAATGATTCTGTGTCGGACCAATCCGTAACGGAGTGATTCCGTAACGGAATGATTCCGTGTCGGACCGATTCCGCAACGGAGTGATTCCGTGTTGGAGTGATTAAGTAACGGAATGATTCCGTGTCGGACCGATTCCGTAACGGAGTGATTCCGTGTCGGAGTGATTCCGTAACAGAATGATTCCGTTTCGGACCGATTCCGTAACGGAGTGATTCCGTGTCGGAGTGATTCCGTAACAGAATGATTCCGTTTCGGACCGACTCCATAACGGAGTGATTCCGTGTCGGAGTGATTCCGTAACAGAATGATTCAGTGTCGGAGTGATTCCGTAACAGAATGATTCAGTGTCGGAGTGATTCCGTAACTGAATGATTCAGTGTCGGAGTGATTCCGTAACAGAATGATTCAGTGTCGGAGTGATTCCTAACAGAATGATTCAGTGTCGGAGTGATTCCGTAACTGAATGATTCAGTGTCGGAGTGATTCCGTAACAGAATGATTCAGTGTCGGAGTGATTCCGTAACAGAATGATTCAGTGTCGGAGTGATTCCGTAACGGAGTGATTCCGTGCCAGCCCAAGCCATTCTCATCTCTGTGAGAGAGTCCTCGTTGAACGAAATTGACGAAACGATGACACTTAATTGAACGAGAAGAGGCTTACGAAGCAGTTTTTATTTTTTTTTTCATCTTACTTTCCAGCTTTCGAAACGCAGGAGGGAATTTAGTGCAGAACACTGCATTTCAAAACAACACAACAAATTACAATTCAGTTCACACTTATTTCGGGCCAAGTTTAAGCCTATTATGGCGTCGACTTAGTCTCCAGACAGCACTTGAGTAAGCCCCTGCCTAGTCACAACTGTGACTAAGTCCTATAATTAGTCACCATTTGGGATATCACTTTTCCTTGTGAATAGTATCATGCTTTGTTTACTTGTTAATTACAATTTTGCTATGTTTCTATTTACATCTGAAATTAAATAAACTAGAGCAGTGTGCATAGCCCACATATTCCCCACAGGCCCCCCATCAGTTATACACGGCCATCAATAGTCAATCAAGAGCTGAAATTTTCCAAGTCCAGTTCGTGCATTTTCCTTGGACGAACCTGGCAGATTTACACTACCGATCTGTGTTTGTTTCCATAGAAGCCACACACCAAGTTTCATTAAAATCCCTGCAGTTGTTCTTGAGATATCGTGTTAACAAACTCATTCCGATGCTGAATAATTTCCAGGATTTCGTAAATTTATAATTTCCAGGATTTGGTAAATTTCAAAGTGCATTTGGCTCATTTTCCTTGGGCCAACCTAACCCATTGACAATACCGAGCCTTGTTAGTGCTCACAGAAGATATACATAAAGTTTAATTAAAATGATTGCAATTGTTCAAGAGCTGAAATTTTCTAAGTCCAGCTGGTCCATTTTCCTTAGACGAACCTGGCCTGTTTACAATACCGATCTGTGTTTGTTCCCATAGAAGCCACATACCAAGTTTCATGAAAATCCTTCAAGTAGTTTTTCAGTTATCGTGTTAACAAGCTCTTGATGACAGACCGACGGACCGACCGACACGCGGTCGATCGCATATATTCCCCACAGGTTCTACTTGTGGGGAATAAATAAAAGAAGCGAAAAATTAATTTATAACACCATATTATTTAAAATAAGAATTCTTGAGCAAATAAGAAGCAAGATCTTCTTTTGTAGGCTATTCCGGAATAGTCTACCGACAAATCAAATGTCACGGAAATCGATTTTTTTTTCACTTTTTCATCAACTTAGATTACAACCTATATAAGCAACTTATTTTTTTTTTTACCTTAGAAATAGTAAAACATGAACAAAATTGAAAATGCACATAAAATTTTAAAAATTCAAATTTTCGATAGGTTATTCAACGCTGAACTACAGATATTTTATTATACGGCCAAATATCAATTGAATTTTCCAATATTTTCATTTTTCTTTTGCCAAAAGATAAAAATTTACATTGTCCAACTTATTACACATTACTGATTTATTTCATATTCAATTTATCGGTAGTCTATTGCCGAATAGCCTACCTAAAAATATCTGCTTTCTTATTTGCTTCAGAATTCTTGTTTTAAACAATACAGTATTTTATGTTAAACAGAGTAAACATACCAAGCGTTCCTCATGCAACATGCTCGTGCACACTCATTGAAAAACGAAGCGAATGCAATGAGCAGTACACATGCACTAAATTCGCACTGTGCACGAATACATACTGTACATACATTGGACAAACACCCCAACAACACATCACACAAGTTTTAACGGAACTTTCTTTGCTTTTGGGTGTAACTGAGAGATGGAGGGTCTGTAGAATCGAGCGTAACATAGCCAAACGCCCTACCCTACCCCCCCCCCCCGCCCCCAACAAAAATATTTTGCGGTTTTAGTCAAGTTCATTTGCACAAACTAACTTCAACAGTATGTCCACCAATAAAATTTAATTATTTCAATACCCCCCTTGTTCTTGTACTTTTTCGGTATCATTTCCTCTCCCTCACCCGATCCTGTAGGCCAATGGTGACGGCTTCCGGGGGGCGGGGCCTCCTGACTTGAGCCCGCCTCATAAGGCCACGTGCAGCTGATTCGATGTTTGTGTTGCTCGTCTCGTCGGCGCCGCCTTGGTGTGTCCTCTCCGCAGTCCCGTCGCCACTTTGCGTCGGCTAAAACGCCACATAATATATTTCCTATAACGTTCCGTAACATTCTATAATTATTTTATACTTAATTTGTTATTCACTAGTAGGTACTTTTACGTACTGCAACTATTTTTCGCTAACTATAACGTTTACTGACCTGTTCTCAATCTCAAGTATTAATTAATTAATTCGTACATTAATTAATTAATATACTATACTGGTTCTCACGCCTATTATGTACTTTTACTCAATCTCGGGAATCTTTACTTTCGAATTTTAGTCTTGCCTCCAATAACAATAACAGTTTCATGCAAAAAGAAAAGCACAAAATGTCACTAAGTTCCAGATTGGTAGTTTTGCTGTAGCCAGTTTTCTCTGGTATGGCAAGTAACCTAGGATAATGAGTTACCAGGGTGAGTAGCGGGGATAGAGCGATTTCCCAGACAATAACGAGTCACCCGCTATGTGTATGTATGTGTTGGGAGGAAGGAGGAGGAGGGGGTTTAAATGCAGAGAGTCCTGGCTGTCCTGGCGCTTGAGGCCCTCTGCATCAAGCTGCCTCACCAGCAGGCTGTAGTCGCCCATCGTCAAGCGCCTACTGAGCGGCTCCTCGCGGTGACCTTGACCCTGACCTTCAAGCGTGGACAGATCGAGGCTGTGGCGATTCTCCTGCTGCTGGTGCGTGTCGCGCGTCTTTGGACGGAATCGCACGGCCGGGTAACTCTGCAACAACGGATCATGTGACAGCGACGACTGAGATACGGGTCCCTGAAAAGGTGAAAAAGTCACAAATTCCACGTCAGCTTGTTTTTTACGTAGTCTGTAGGAATGGGAACAACCACATGTCTTGCAAACATCTTTTTATATAACCCTTTTGCTCAAACTTTCGGATGGTAAATGATGGTAAATGATCTGCTTATTTGCTTTCTATGGCATAATCCATTTTGCAATGTAGAGTAAAAAAAATTGTCGAAATATAATGTAAAGTACAATGAAATATAATAATAACATGCCTTTTTCTTCTTCTTCTACTACTACTTTTTCTACTACTACTTCTCTACACTACTGCTACTACTACTGCTACTACTACTACTACTACAGGCTGTGCTTTAAACGTGTGCACAAAATGAATTGAATCGCTCCACTTGTTACGGCGCTAGACGTGCACAGATGTTGCATATTTGGCTCTGATTGTTGAATTTTGTAAAGTTTCAGTATTTTCACAATTTTTGAGATTTTTTTTGAAAATGACCCCTGCATGCAATGTCCGCCACCCTAGTCTACACGTATGCAAAGAATGAATCGATTCTCTCCAATTGTTACGACGCTAGCGCTGCACAACGATTCGACAGACAGACGGACAGACGGAAGGACAGACCCAAATTCAATAGTCCCGCGCTACGCGGCGGCTGGGGACTAATAAGAGCCGTAATTGAATATGATCACCCTATAAATAACTGAAATCCAGATAAACAAGGCTCGAGGTGTGCGTGTGTACCCTCTCTGTCTCTCCCCCTCTGTTTCGCTCTCTTTGTCTCTCCTGTCTCTGTCTGTCTGTATATGTCTATCTGTGTCTCTCTCTTTCTCTCTCTCTCTTTCTTTCTCCCCTCTGCCTATCCCGCCTCCCTCTCCCTCTCTCCCTCTCTCCCTCCCTCCCTCTCTTTCTCTCTCCCCTCCGCCTATCCCGCCTCCCTCTCCCTCTCCCCCTCCCTCCCTCTCTCCTCCCTCCCTCTCCCTCCACTATCTCTATCTCCTTCTCTCTCTCCCCCTCTCTCTCTCACTCTCTCTCTCTCCCTATCTCTCTCTCTCTCTCTCTCTTTCTCTCTCCCCTCCGTCTATCCCGCCTCCCTCTCCCTCTCCCTCCCTCTCTCCTCCCTTCCTCTCCCCCACTCTCTCCCTCTCCCTCTCTCTCTCTTCCTCTCTCCCCCCCCCTCTCTCTCTCTCTCTCTCTCTCTCTCTCTCTCTCTCTCTCTCCATCCCCCTCCCCTCTCTCTCTCCCCCTCCCCCCTCTCTCTCTCCCCCCTCTCTCTCTCTCTCTCTCTTTCTCTGTCTCCGTAACACAGCGCGTTGCACCTTTATCTTGAAGCCATATGCATGCGTTGAACACATACGTGGCAGTTACCTATCCTAATCGTGTGGATCTTCTAACTGTGTATCCTAAATCTATGAACTCTGAACAGTTGTAACGGTAAAATAAATCCGTACCTCAGTGCTGGCGAGGCTGGGTTGCTTATGCCGTGCCCCCCATCCCCACCCAATCCCGCAACTTATCGGGAACAGCGAGCGAACGAGAGAGAAACAGACGGACAGACAGACAGACAGATAGATAGTAATGACCACTGAAGAACTCACTTTGGGATAGTGGTGCTGTACTCCACGGCATACCCCTGGCATTCCCAGGCGGAAGTGAGCCTCCAGCCGTGAACCAGCCTGTAACACAAACGCCGCATGCAATTTAAGCACACCACATATGGTACATATACAACATGAACACACTACGTGCAACATATAAGCGACACACATATAATAAATGTAACACATGCACCTGTAACACATCCACTACGTGTAACATATAAGCGATACACATATAATAAATGTAACAGATGCACCTGTAACACATCCACCACGTGTAACATATAAGCGACACACATATAATAAATGTAACACATGCACCTGTAACACATCCACTACGTGTAACATATAAGCGACACACATATAATAAATGTAACACATGCACCTGTAACACATCCACTACGTGTAACATATAAGCGATACACATATAATAAATGTAACAGATGCACCTGTAACACATCCACCACGTGTAACATATAAGCGACACACATATAATAAATGTAACACATGCACCTGTAACTCATCCACTACGTGTAACATATAAGCGACACACATATAATAAATGTAACACATGCACCACGTGCAACACATCCACTACGTGTAACATATAAGCGACACACATATAATAAATGTAACACATGGACCTGTAACACATCTACTACGTGTAACATATAAGCGATACACATATAATAAATGCAACACATGCGCCACGTGTAACACATCCACTACGTATAACATATAAGCGATACACATATAATAAATGCAACACATGCACCACGTGTAACACATCCACTACGGGTAACATATAAGCGACACACATATAATAAATGTAACACATGCACCACGTGTAACCCATAAGCGACGCAAAATGTAACACACAGGCCACATGTAACACATGCACCACGTAGTCGTATGTTCACCCTAGTTTTTGACCGCTCCCTTTCGTTCGTTAATTTGTACGGATCACTAATTGAGAACTAAATTTTGCGAGTAAGTTCCTTTGAAAAATGATAACTGTCTTCCAGTGCTTTTGTGCAGAAAAACGCTTTCTACGAGTGTTTGGTTTTGTGGTTTATGATACACATGTGCTATCAAAGACGGATGTGTATCATAAATGTGTCATTAGCTGATTGCTGTCTCCTTTGAATGCCCTCCTTTACTATGCTCTTTGAACGTCAGATTCATCGAAGGAAAATGGACCAGCTGGACTTAGAAAATTTTCGTTGGACGAAGTTGGCCCATTTATACCGATCTGTGTTTGTTCCCATAGAAGCTAAACACCAAGTTTCATTAAAATCCCTGCAGTTGCTTTTGAGGTATCGTGTTAACAATCTCATTCCGATGTTGAATAATTTCCAGGATTTGGTAAATTTTCAAGTCTATTTGGTTCATTATTCTTGGTCCAACGTAACTATGTGAATAACAGATAAAGCCTTGGGGAGTGCAATTACAGATAATACCTTGGGGGAACAATTACAGATAAAGCTTGGGGGGGGGGGGAAATAACAGATAAAGCCTGGGAGGGCAATTACAGATAAAGCCTTGAGGAGCAATTACAGATAAAGCCTTCGGGGGATAATTACAGTTAAAGCTTTGGGGGATAATTACAGATAAAGCCCTGGGGGGGGGGGGCAATCACAGATAAAGCCTTGGGGACAATTGCAGATAAAGCCTTGAGGAGCAATTACAGACAAAGTCTTTGGGGGCAATTACAGTTAAAGCCCTGGGGGGCAATTACAGATAAAGCCTTGCGGGACAACTACAGATAAACACTGTGGAGACAATTACATATAAAGCCCTGGAGGGACAATTACAGATAAAGCCTGGGGGGTACAATTACAGATAAAGCCCTGGGGGACAATTACAGATAAAGCCTAGGAAGCCCACTACAGATAAAGCCTGGAACATTTACATACTAGAGCCTTGGTGAGGCAGGATCCCCCGTGTAACAGGAAATTAAAAAACCTGCTACATTGTGCCTAAAGAAAAGTTTATAACAGCATATTTTTCAACCTTGCACCAATTCTTCCTTTTTTAATATTTTTTTAAAAAAAATAGCCTGACACTGCACATGTACAATTGATGGTCTTTTTATGCCTACAACATAAAATGCCTCGGAGATATCGCGCGAACAAAAGTGCGGACAGTCAGACGGACAAGTTCATAACTAGAGCAGTGTGCATAGCCCACATATTCCCCACAGGCCCCCATCAGTTAAACACGGCCATCAATAGTCAATCAAGACCTGAAATATTCCAAGTTCAGTTGGCGCATTTTCCTTGGGCGAACCTGGCCAATTTACAATACCAATCTGTGTTTGTTCCCATAGAAGCTACATACCAAGTTTCATTGAAATGTCTGCAGTTGTTCTTGAGATATCGTGTTAACAAACTCATCCCGATGCTGTATAATTTCCAGGATTTGGTAAATTTCGAAGTGCATTTGGCTCATTTTCCTTGGGCCAACCTAACCCATTGACAAAACCGATCCTTGTTAGTGCCCACAGAAGACACACAGCAAGTTTCATTAAAATCCACAGAGTTGTACTTGAGATATCATGTTAACAAACTCATTCCAATGGTGAATAATTTCCAGGATTTGGTAAATTTCACACTGTATTTGGCTCTTCTTTCTTGGGCCAACTTTACCCATTGACAATACCGATCCTTGTTAGTGCCCACCGAAGATACACACCAAGTTTCATTAAAATCCTTGCAGTTGTTCTTGAGATATCGTGTTAACAATAGTCAATTAAGAGCTGAAAAAGTCCAGTAGGTCCATTTTCCTTCGGCGAACCTGGTCTATTTAGAGTACCGATCAATGTCTGTTCCCATAGAAGCTACATACCAAGTTTCGTTCAAATCCTTGCAGCAGTTTTTAAGTTATCGTTTTAACAAGCTCTGGATGACAGACCGACCGAACGACACGCGGTCGATCGCATCTAGTCCCCCTGTGGGGAATAAACTATAGCCCACACTTACACGGGGGATAATAACCTGCCGTTGCACAACTTCACTATATATACTTTCTGTCTGTAAGGTTTGGTTTGCTTCCGATAAATAGTAAAAGAGATATCGCGCGAACAAAAAAGTCTCAAATGTAAAAACGTCGAAATTTTCACATTTTTTTTTACAAAATTGAAAAATAACCCGCCGTTGCACAACTACACTATATATACTGTCTTCGTGTAACATTTGGTTTGCTTCCGATAAATAGAAACAGAGATATCGCGCGAACAAAAAAGTGCGGACAGACGGACGGTCGGATGGACAGGTTCAAAACTATACCCCTCCGTTACACGGGGGATAACTTGACTACGTCTCGAGGAGTACGTCTATCCCCCGTGGGGGATATGGTTTGTGTAAGGCTGTTGCGTGTTGACTACGCAACAAAAACTTACAAGTGGAAGGATGTAAGTCGACGTAGTGTCTAACATTTAGACGAATCAATCCATTAACCAGTATTCGCGTGAGACTGTCGTAGGTACGCTAAGTACAGCGCCGATTTTGAAAAATTCGCCATTTTGTCAAGTCCCATCCGGAAAATGCTTGATCACTGCACTGCGGAAGGTGCCAGGGAGCCCGTGTGCAGAATTTGAAACGAATCCATTCATTAATGTGGCCTGTAGACGCGTGAGACTGCCGTATATATAAAGTCCAGTGCCAATTTTCAAATGTCCGCCATTTCATCAATTTTTGGTCGATCCGGAAAATTCTTGGTCACTGCACTGCGGAAGGTTCCAGAGAAGTCGTGTACAATATTTGGAACGAATCCGTCTATTAATGTGGCCTGAAGACGCGTGAGACTGCCGTATATACGCTAAGTCCAGTGCCAATTTTCAAAAGTCCGCCATTTTGTCAATTTTTAGTCGATCCGGAAAATTCTTGGTCACTGCACTGCGGAACGTTCCAGAGAAGCCGTGTACAAAATTTGAAAGAATTTGTCTATTAATGTAGCCTGAAGACGCGTGAGATTGCCGTATATACGCTAAGTCCAGTGCCAATTTTCAAAAGTCCGCCATTTTGGTCAATTTTTGGTCGATCCGGAAAATTCTTGGTCACTGCACTGCGGAAGGTTCCAGAGAAGCCGTGTACAAAATTTGAAACGAATTTGTCTATTAATGTGGCCTGTAGACGCGTGAGACTGCCGTATATACGCTAAGTCCAGTGCCAATTTTCAAAAGTCCGCCATTTTGGTCAATTTTTGGTCGATCCGGAAAATTCTTGGTCACTGCACTGCGGAAGGTTCCAGAGAAGCCGTGTACAAAATTTGAAACGAATTTGTCTATTAATGTGGCCTGTAGACGCGTGAGACTGCCGTATATACGCTAAGTCCAGTGCCAATTTTCAAAAGTCCGCCATTTTGGTCAATTTTTGGTCGATCCGGAAAATTCTTGGTCACTGCACTGCGGAAGGTTCCAGAGAAGCCGTGTACAAAATTTGAAACGAATTTGTCTATTAATGTGGCCTGTAGACGCGTGAGACTGCCGTATATACGCTAAGTCCAGTGCCAATTTTCAAAAGTCCGCCATTTTGGTCAATTTTTGGTCGATCCGGAAAATTCTTGGTCACTGCACTGCGGAAGGTTCCAGAGAAGCCGTGTACAAAATTTGAAACGAATTTGTCTATTAATGTGGCCTGTAGACGCGTGAGACTGCCGTATATACGCTAAGTCCAGTGCCAATTTTCAAAAGTCCGCCATTTTGGTCAATTTTTGGTCGATCCGGAAAATTCTTGGTCACTGCACTGCGGAAGGTTCCAGAGAAGCCGTGTACAAAATTTGAAACGAATTTGTCTATTAATGTGGCCTGTAGACGCGTGAGACTGCCGTATATACGCTAAGTCCAGTGCCAATTTTCAAAAGTCCGCCATTTTGGTCAATTTTTGGTCGATCCGGAAAATTCTTGGTCACTGCACTGCGGAAGGTTCCAGAGAAGCCGTGTACAAAATTTGAAACGAATTTGTCTATTAATGTGGCCTGTAGACGCGTGAGACTGCCGTATATACGCTAAGTCCAGTGCCAATTTTCAAAAGTCCGCCATTTTGTCAATTTTTGGTCGATCCGGAAAATTCTTGGTCACTGCACTGCGGAAGGTTCCAGAGAAGCCGTGTACAAAATTTGAAACGAATCCGTCTGTTAATGTGGCCTGTAGACGCGTGAGACTGCCGTATATACGCTATGTCCAGTGCCAATTTTCAAAAGTCCGCCATTTTGTCAATTTTTGGTCGATCCGGAAAATTCCTGGTCACTGCACTGCGGAAGGTTCCAGAGAAGCCGTGTACAAAATTTGAAACGAATCCGTCTGTTAATGTGGCCTGTAGACGCGTGAGACTGCCGTATATACGCTAAGTCCAGTGCCAATTTTCAAAAGTCCGCCATTTTGTCAATTTTTGGTCGATCCGGAAAATTCTCGGTCACTGCACTGCGGAAGGTTCCAGAGAAGCCGTGTACAAAATTTGAACCGAATCCATGTATTTATGTGGCCTGTAGGCGCGTGAGACTGAAGCGTGACAGACGGACAGACGGACAGACCGAAAAGTTCAAAACTATATCCCTCCGTTTCACGGGGGATAATAAAACTTTTGGTGGGAAATTTACATATAAAACTTGATGGGACATTCACATAGAAATTCTTGGTGGGACAATAACAACTAAATCTTGGTGGGACATTCACATATAAAACCTTGGTGAGACAGACAGTCACATAGAAAGCCTTTAAAGGGACGCTCACGTATTTAATCTTCGGCTCAGAATGAGAGTAAGGAAATACCTGGTACAGTTAAGTGAGGCATTCGTCGTTCTTCGACCTGTCGTACTCTCCCGGCATTATAGTTCCTCGTGACGTCACCTTTCTCTGGAGCCTTTAGGAGCATACATACAAGTAGCAACTACCACAAGCCGTCAATCATCACTGGTACGTGATTTGAGTAAATTTTGCAATCTGATTGGTCAATTCATCGGGTCAATATTTTTCAATGCTGACTGGAAAGCCAATGCCGACTCGTGAGCATATATTGACTTAGTTTCAGTCAACAGGAAAATATTGTTGACCAGTTACCAAAATGTTGACCTGAACACCAACCTTTCTTTACTGGTCATAATACTTGATGTTGACTTGAAATAAGTCAATATCTGCTAATTGATATGAGATTTTATAGCTGTGTAATTAAATTTTAAATTCATCCAAAATAGTGTTTTTTTTCTGTGCATAGCGAAGTTGCCAGATGTCATTCCGCTCAGCCCTGGTATTCATAAAAGTTAACTGAGCAGTTAACTACTGCGAAAATCGGTTGACCCAAACAATTTTAGGTGTATTTTAGTCAAGCGAATGCACTGAGTTAGATTGCCTATTATGGAATTAACGTCACAGAATTAACGACACGGAATTTTAGGTATCCAAAATCACGGCCATTGTGACCCTTTGATTTGGTCAAGGTCAAAATTTCGCTTACTCACTATTACATGTCATGTATATACAGAAAATCATAGGAAAACGGATTATCGGGGTGGGAGCGATGGCCCCGCAGACAGTCGGACAGACAGAATAAACAGATAATATGACAGACGGACAACACCCAAACCTACAGCAGCCCTCCCAGGCCTGAGGCTTCGGTTATAGGGCTATAAAAAGAACGTCACGATAATGACGTCCAGATCCTAACCGACGTTATTGGTTGGTGTACTGTTGAATGTACCTGTTTTAGACGTTGTGGTATGCATATGAGCACCACTTTTCAACTTTTTTTCATACCATGCATCAGTTTACTAGCGCCATAATAAACTTAAGTTCTTAATCAAATGAGCAACAGTAATTCTTCTTTATTTTGAATGCCACGTGTATTTTTTTTGCTCACAATATCGCAACGTCTGGCCAAAGTGACACTGACACTGGCACGGACATCTCAACGAAAAAAACGAAATATTTCAGACGTTTTCGCTTTGTAAAGCTCTGTTATTGTTTTTTGGCGTTTCACTCGAAAAAATTGTAACGCGACTGACATGACTTCACAGGACGTGACGTCAGCAAAATCGAAGATTTTCTTATTTTTTTTATGAAGAAAGATACGAGCTCATATGCCATATTTTTTACTTATATAATTGAGGGAAAACTAAAATGAAAATATAAACAAACGTTTGATCCAAAAGGTTTGCACTCCGTCGATGGCGTGGCCATCCAGGAGCGACGGCGCGGCCCCATATAGGTTGATGACGTCAGCACGGTCGATGACGTCACCGCCGTACCGCACGTGGCAGTAGTGCTGCGCAGTGCTGTAGTTTGAGGAGCGGTTGAGCGCGAACAGGTATTACTTGGGATCAAAGTACTGGTGCGCCAGCACAGACTCAACTGACAAATAGCCAGGGAATTAAATGACAAAGCTTTCAGTGAACTACATTGACTAAGGTAGTAGCGGATGCGGGTTTTGGTCAAGGGGGGGGGGAAGTTGGAGGGGTAGGGGGAGTTGGAGGGGCAGGGGAGGGGATGAGGAGTTGGAGATAGAGTTGGAGGGGGAGAGGGAGTTGGAGGGGGGGGGAGGGGTAGTTGAACCTTCTTGAATAAGCCACTGTATGGTTTCACATTTTAACACAACATTTGGCATTAATTACAGGGTGTTACTCGTTCATCGTACCTTGTTTAATAACGTTATTAGCATAATAACAACAATAATGATAACTAGAACCTCACTTCGCTAGCGAAATGTTAAACACTTGACAAAAATTAAAACGCAAAAATACTTCCTTCAATGGGTTATTTCTTGAATAATATATTGCAAACAACACAGCTTGAATATGTCTTATAAGCCGAGTAGTGTTTGGTTTCTGTTGACTTAAGGTTTTATTGACTGATCTAGCATACGCCGTGTTTGCTATTTACGCAGTGAGAGCTCGCACAAAGCTCACTGTGCAACTGTGTGTGATGTGGGTTAAATGCTACGCATTTACTTGCAAAAAATGCACTCTTTTCACATGGCGTTTTAACAAAGAAAACGAAATCAAAGACGAAAATAAAAAGTGACATACCCATGTTCAGATCAAGCTCTTCATAAGTCCCAAGTTTCATGGTCGTAGGGCCCAAAGTGTCAGAGGAGAAGAAGACACAAAAAATCGGAAAAAGTGTCAAGAAGAAAAAAAAAAAAAGGACGAATTTTGCTCGCACAAATTCATATAACCCTTGCAAGCCAAAGGCTTGTCAAGTGTTAATAACTTTTTAATTATTATTAGTCCCCCGCCGGGGGACTATAGTTTTCGGGTTTGTCTGTCTGTCTGTCGACACTTTTTTTTTTAACACACTCAAGCCTACATTTTTCCACCGATTGTTAAAATATTGTATGTATAGGTAATACTGGAACGAACAAGGATCGGTATTGTAAATGAGCCATGTCGGCCCAAGGACATTGGCCCAGCTGAACTTCACAAATTTTCCCAATCCTTACTCAGTTGAATGAGTTTGTTAACACACTCAAGCTTACAATTCTGGATCGATTGTTGAAATCTTTTAGATATAGGAAGTATTTGAACCAAAAAAGGTCGGTATTGTAAATGAGCCCTGTCGGCCCAAGCTGAACTTCAGAAATTTTCACAACCCTTACATACTGGAATGAGTTTGTTAACACACTCAAGCCTACATTTCTGCATCGATTGACAAGATATCTTAACTATGAGTAGCATTGGAATAAAAAAAAATTTGGTGTTGTAAATGAGCCATGTCGGCCCAAGGACATTGACCTAGCTGAACTTCACAAATTTTCCCAAGCCTTACTCATTTGAATGAGTTTGTCAACACACTCAAGCCTACATTTCTCAATCGATTGTTGAAATGTTTTACATATAGGAAGTATTGCAACCAACAAAGGTTGGCATTGTAAATGAGCCCTGTCGGCCCAAGGACATTGGCCCAGCTGAACTTCAGAAATTTTCACAACCCTTACATACTGGAATGAGTTTGTTAACACACTCAAGCCTACATTTTTGGAAACATTTGACAAAATGTTATACACATAGGTATTATGGGTGGTAACAAGAATTGGTGTTGTAAATGAGCCATGTTGGCCCAAGGACATTGGCAGAGCTGGAATTTTAAAATTCACGAATATGATACGAAGGGTTGTAGTCCAACCTAACAAAATCAAATACTGAGATTGTACGCCGGCGGAGGATATAGTCAGTTTCACTGACCCACTTGTTATTATTATTATTTAACATTCGAAACACCTACTCGGTAATTCACACATCATCATCGTTTGGAACTCGTCACACTGTGTTGAATACAGACTGGATAAGGTTTTGCAACTGACACCTAGAAATGAAAACAATTTCTGTCATTTTTAGTGCTGAAAATAACCGGTTAAAAAACCGAGGCATAAACCGGTTTTATTACCCATACACGAAAAAAAAATATATAAAACCCAGTAATTATACATTATTATATTGTAGATTTTGTTTAAACTTACAAGAACATTAATAATAGACAAAGGGATAAAAGATGAAACTGAACATAGGCATCAGAGATGCAAAGCCCTCAGCCAGCCGGAACATTCGAAACAAGGAAAAAATAGTAGATTTGAGGCCGGTCACAGGCTCACCTCAATCCTAATCACCGAAAAGAAAAAAGGGTGGTAGTGCTTTAAGATGAACAAAAAACAACTAGAGCCTCAGTAAGGAAGGATCACCCGTGAAGCAGTAAAAGTAAAATGAGGTGAAGTCACATTGTAAGGTTTCTGGTTCCTGCTACAATCCCTTCCATGAGATGTCGGCCGGACAAAACATCGCGTCACGGTTAAGTTCAAGCCAAAAAATTCACCATATTTGACAGTTTCCCACGACGTCAATTTTTGATCGATTTTGATAATAATGCCACGTTGCACATCTTCAATATATATATTTTCACCACGCAAGGTTTCAAGTTCCTACTACAATCCCTTCTATGGGGAGTCGGCCGGACAAAACATCGTCTCACGGCTAAGTTCAAGCCAAAAATTCACAATATTTGACAATTTCCCACGACGTCAATTTTTGGCCGATTTTGACAACAATGCCAAGCTGTACATCTTCAATATATATATTTTCACTGCACAATGTTTCAGGTTCTTACGGCAATCCCTTCTATGAGAACTCGGCCGGACAAAATATCGTCTCACGGCTAAGTTCAAGCCCAAAATTCACCATATTTGACAATTTCCCACGACGTCAATTTTTGGCCGATTTTGACAATAATGCCACATAGCACATCTTCAATACACGTATTTTCTCCACGCAAGGTTTCAGGTTTCTAGGACAATTTCTTCTATGAAAAGTCGGCCGGACAAAACTTAGTACTTTTTGTGGACGGACGGACCAGCTCATAACTATATCCCTCCGTTTCACGGGGGATAAAAACATTTACCATGAGAAAGTCCAGCTGAGCCACTGTCCTCGGTCGGATATGGCTGATAAGCAATACGGATCTTTATTAGCCCATATACTAGCTATATGTGAAATATCTTAGTAATTGGTAAAGAATTGTAGACTGGAGAGTGTTCACAAGCGACATGTCACCAAACTTGATAATGGTACAAATAAGAAAATTTCCAAGTCCAGCTGAGCCACTGTCCTTGGTCGAATATGGCTCATAAACAATAGAGAACAATAGAGATCTTCACTGCTCCATACAGTAGCTATATCCGAAATATCTTAGTAACTGGTAAAGAATTGTAGAACCTGATAATGGTAGAACAAGTCATCAGTAAAAATGATTAATGTCCCCCGCCACAAAAACGCTCCTTGGGCCGACATGGCTCATTTACAATACCGATCCTTGTTCGTTCCAGTACTACCCATATATAAAATGTCTTAACAATTGGTCGAAAAATGTATGCTTCGGTGTGTTAACAAACTCATTCAAATGAGTAGCGATTGGGAAAATTTGTGAAGTTCAGCTGTGCCAATGTCCTTGGGCGGCTATAGTTCAGCTGTGCCAATGTCCTTGGGCGGCTATGGCTCATTTACAATACCAACCTTGTTGGTTCCAATACTACTTATAGTTAAGATATCTTATAAATCGATGCAGAAATGTAGGCTTGAGTGTGTTAACAAACTCATTCCAGTATGTAAGGGTTGTGAAAATTTGAGCACTTGGTATCATTTGTGTTACCATTCGTGTCCAAACCGAAAAAAATGGGTAGAGGGTAATTTTTATTTAATCCTCCGCGTTTTTCTTTAAAAAAAGGGGCCATTATTTCAAACATTGCATGGGATGGGGTGGCGGCAGGGGTGGGGGGATGGGGGTGAGGGTTGCATGGATTTATCATAGAATGGTCTAGCCACTGATCCAGACGTCACCAGTACTTTTGCTTTGTCAGAGTTCCATTCTGTGGACCAAGTTGATAACTGTGCTTATAATTATCTCCTTTTTAAATGCTTTAATATTATTCCTCGGAACTCTCCCCCTTCCACCCTCACCCCCCCCCCCCCCCCCCCCACCCTCTCTTCAATTTGACCATAGACGACTGGGCTAAAAACCTTCACTAAATTTTGTTGGTTATAATACACTTTCTTCACAAAATTTGAGAGGCACGCATCATCGTCTCTCCCTTGGCAACCACTTACCAAGCGCATCGCTATCATGTCCAGCTTGTCGGGCGTTGTTATGGTGACGAGCGTTGCCCCGTACGAGTGGCGGCACAGGGCCTGGCTGTCATGCTGGTTCGGTCACAGTCCCAGCATCACCATATAGCGTACGTCGTACTCATCAAACCACTTCATCAATCTATGACTTGTGACTGCTTGACAACCAAAATCAGAGTGTAATTCGCGGAAGGGTGGGGGGGGGGAGGGGCAGAGGGGACAGGGATTCCAGCCACCCCCTCCCCCCACCACCACCATGCTTCACTAGAAATTTACTTTCAACTGATTTCTTTTTTTTTTTACCTTTTTTCTCTCTATCTCTTTTTTTTGTTTTGCAAGCTGACCAAAATGGAGCATGTGTCATCGACCCCCTCGAGTTCTCGCCCTCACCCCTTTGTGAAATGAAGTTTTTTTTACTGAAAAAGCGCAGTAGCTAGACTAGCCAGTGTTTTTGTTAAAACAAAAACGGATATGTCTCCCCCGCCCCCAATCAGTCACATGGAAAAAAATTCCTTGCTGACAAAATTTTAAAAATCGCCAAAAATACATTTTGAATGAAGAATGAAGAAAAACTTCGCAGTAGACATTTGTACTATATGTCGGTTCTTCTTGCCTCGTTTCAGCCTAATCCAACAAACTGTTTTGGAGATACCGCAACAATATGGCCAAAAAAATACTTAAAAATCAGAAATTTAAAAAATCGCCAAAAATACATTTTCAACGGAAATGAAGAAAAACTTTGCAGCATACATTTGCGCTGTATGTGTGTTCTTCTTGCAACGTCTGAGTCTTATCCAATGAACTGTTGTTTTAGATATTTAGCCTGCCAAAGTGAAAAAAAATGCACGAACCCCCTTCCCCCCTCTCTTTATGTTAAAAAATTTGCCAAAAATAGAATTTTTGAAGGAACGAAAAAAATAACACGGGCATCATCTAGACATGTACCCCATACGTATGTATGTTTTGAGAAAGATCGACTCATTAATTTCATGAGAACTCACTGCGGGAAGACGGACGGACAGACAGACAGACGGCAAGACTGACGGACGGACATACCAAATGGCAAATGCTATATATGTCTGCCTTAGGGGGGGCATATAATGAATAAAAATTACTCCCACCCCTACCCCTTACTCCGCGTTTTTGTTTGGGCAAACATGGTCGCTCATGTAGCTGCAAAATACCACACCCCCTTCCCCCCGACCCCTCCGGTGTAGCTAATAGCCGCATGGGGTTTCCTTTCACGTCTCACCAACTATAAAAGCCAAAAGAATGACGTCATATAGGCGAAATCTCAGAATCCGGTGACGTCATCCGGGCAATCAGCGAAATATCTTCCGAGTGTACACTTATTTGTACATCTGCCAGAATATCGCACGTACTAGTTACCGCGCGTGTCCATGTCTTTTAGGACGAACCCCAAACGCGGAGTGTTAATTTTGAAACAAAACGCGTGGTATAGTTCTGAAAAAAAAATCCATTTGTGTGAAACGCAGAATACTGAATGAAAAGTACCCCCTCCCCCAACCTTTTTTAACGAAACTGGCACAACGCGCTGTCCGGTCTCAAAATTAATCCTGTTTCTCAGCCTTTTCTTTTTGGGACACGCATGGTAACAGATATGATACCCACTGCCTCTCCCCCCCCCCCCCCCCTCCCTTCCTACACTCCCGGGGATTTACCTGAGCATTTATAGGGGACTTGATAATTGAAAGCACCCACCGGATTGGTTCTCTTCATTCAGGCAGATCAAACCGTTTGTGTTACAGAACAGGTTTTGTGGATTGGGCACATTCTAATGAGACATCTGGCTTCCGGTGTACCTGCACTCCGCATCGATGACCGTGTCAACATTTGTTACACACAGCACTGTCCTAGAAAATAATGCAATCAATTAGCAAACTGAATTACACATTAACGAATCAGAGAACTTTACTGCTCCATATAATAGCTATATCCGAAACATCTTAGTAATTGGTAAAGAACTGTAGGCTAGAGAGTGTTCACAAGCTACATGTTAATGGCACAAATAAGAAAATTTCCAAGTCCCGCTGAGCCACCGTAGTTGGTCGGATATGGCTCATAAACAACAAGGACCTTCATTGGTCCATATACAAGCTATACTTTAAATATCAAAGCGATTGGCAAAAACTTGTAGGTTGCGTGTTGACAAGGTGAGTGTTAACGGACGGACCGACGGCTCGGCGGACGGACGGACACGGCCATAGAAATAGCCTTCAGCCAATATTGGCTGAAGGTTAAAAAACTCAGAAACGAATACTATTGGGGAAAAAAATGAAGAATACTGTTACGCCAAAAAAATGAAGAACTTTGTTTCTGAACGTAACTTTTTCATAATTTTAATACACAAAAACGAGTTTTCCCGGGTGGACGCCACACGAAAAGGGATGTTGGAGAGGTTGGGTTTTCACGATTCACCTATTTACCGACATTTACACAATTTTACAAAAAATTTTAAATTCCACCATTTCGGCATTTTTTTTTTTTTTTTGTCATTTGCAAAAAAAAAAAAAAAATACAAAAAAAAAAAAAAAAAAAAAAAAACAAAACAAAACAAAAAACAAAGACAAAGTGGAGAAGCACCTTACCAAATTTTCGACTTAAATTTTTAACTATTTGAAAAAGACTGGGAGAAATAAATGGTTTGACAATTCAGTTATTAACTACCATTTATTCCAGTTTTTGCTAAACTTTAAAGTTCCGTCATTTCAGCAGTTTTTGGCCAACCGCGAAAAACTAATAGCCTGGTAGGCGAGCCCCTGGGCAACATCCCTGCGTGATATCTAAACGATTGGAGTAAAACTGTAGGAGTAGTAGCATTGTAAAAATGGGTCAAAACGGGCACAAAAAGTACCGCCATTTTGTCAGTTTTTCGTCGACCGTCAAAAAAAGTAATAGCCAGGTGGAGGACCATCCAGGCAACGTTCCTGCGTAATATCAAAACGATTGGAGAAAAACTGTAGGAGAAGTCGCATTTTAAAGAAAAAGTTTAACATACGCATTATACGCACATACATTCAAGCTCCATATAGTGATACGACTAACCCAGTCCGACAAAGTCGGCTGGGTTAAAAAGGTGTGAGCCAGTCGGGCTCGGGACTTAAACAAGTCTTCGCCGCTGACCCCAACCGGACACAACAAGTCGCCATTTTGGGAATTTTTTACCGACGTTGCACAACTTCAATATATACATATTCACTGTGCAAGGTAGCATATGCCTAGGATAAATAGTTTCGGAGAACTCGCGTGGAAAGCAACCAAGTCATACATTGCAGTTATCTAAATAAAATCACATTTTTGACAAGTCGATATTTTGGCATTTTTTGGCCGATTTGAAAATAACACAACGTTGCACAACTTCAATACATATATTTTCACTGGGCAAGTTAGCAATATGTCTGGGATTAATAGTTTCGGAGATCTCGCGTGGAAAGCACCCAAGTCTTAAACTGCAGTTATCTCAAGAGATCACAATTTTTGACAAGTCGCCATTTTAGCAATTTTTGGCCGATTTGAAAAATAACACGACATTGCACAACTTCAGTATATATATATATATTGACTGTGCAAGGTTGCATATGCCTAGGGTAAGTACTTTCGGAGATCTCGCGTGGAAAGCACCCAAGTCTGACATTGCAGTTATCTCAGCCCCTACGCCCCCCCCCCCCCACCCTCCCCTCTCTTTCCATCGCTTGGCCCTCCTTCGCTTTACGAAGGTTCATTTTGACAACTTTGTACTGTTTCACATACTGTTACACATAAATAGATATGAATATACACATCTAACGCTCACAGAAGCCGTAACACCTTTATCCCATTTCAGAACGTACGTAGTTGTTGGCATCTTAATCCTAAACCTATACATAAGTCCAGGTGTAGAACTGTGAACTGTGGCCACTACAAACTGAACTTATACTCTATGTCTTCATACGGGTCTAGAATATGGTCACTGTACACAGGTTTTACTGTACGTCTCTTTATCCGGGTCTAGAGGATGTTCACTACAGAGATTTTACCGTAATTTTTTATCCCTGTCTTTGAGGAGGTCACGTCTTTTTATACGATTCTGAAGGGTCACTAAAACAGATTTTACTATACGTCTTTTATCCTGGTCTGGGAGTGGGCACTACAAGCAAGTCTTACTGTACGTCTCCTTCATCCCGTCTAGACAAAGAATACTTAATATTTCAGGACAGCAAATTTAGTCTGACGTACTTAGAGACACTTCAAGGTGCAAAGTCTGGCTGCAACTCGCCATGTGAATACAACCGACAGACCAAAGCAAGTGCCAGTCCTAAGAAACATCTCAGAAACATCGTGGTGGGGACCTCACTCAGAACAAGTAACACTCACTCATTACAAATACAAATTATCAATTAGATACCAAACTACTTACAAACTATTTACACACACACACATACACACTTAAAAAATCGCCAAAAATAGATTTTTACAGAAAATGAAGAAAAACTTCGCAGTAAACATTTCCTGTATACGTGTTTTCTTCATGCCACGTTTCAGCCTAATCGAACAAACTTTTTCGGAGATATCGCAACTATATTGCCAAAAAAGTTAAAAATAAGAAACTTAAAAAAAAAAAAAAATCGCCAAAAATACACTTTTAAAGAAAAAGAAGAAAAACTTCGAACTATATGTGTTTTCTTCATGCCACGTTTCAGCCTAATCCAACAAACTGTTTCGGAGATATCGCAACAATATGGCCCAAAAAAAGGAGAAAATCAAAACTTAAAAAATTCGCCAAAAATACATTTTCAACGGAAATGAAGAAAAAGTTTGCGCTATATGTGTGTGTTCTTCTTGCAACATCTGAGCCTTATCCAACGAACTGTACTGGATATCTAGCCTGCCAAAGTGAAAAAAAAAATGAACGAAAACCCTCTTCTATGTTAAAAAAATTGCCAAAAATAGAATTTTTGAAGGAACGAAAAAAATAACACGGGCATCATATAGACATGTACCCCAATACGTATGTATGTTTTGAGAAAAATCTAGTCATTAATTTCATAAGAACTCACTGCGGACAGACGGACGGCCGGACAGACAGACAGACGGACGGACGGACACACCAAATACAATATATGTATTAGGGGGAGATATATAATAACAAAATCATATTCAGAACACACGCTGACCATGTTTAATTCTGCTAACACACGTTTTACATTGAAACGATATTGCATCACTCTCTAACTACCTCTGCTGAGCGTACAGAAACCGTTCAAAATATAGCTTATGCGTTCCTGTCTTTTTGTACCCCCTATTGATCAGATACAATAAACTGTAAACTAGAAAGTCTATGTTTCTGCTAAAGTTCAAAAACGGATATGTCTCCCCCAGCGCCACAGTCTGTCGGGACACGCTTCTAATTTGAAACAATTCTACATTATGTAACAAATCTAAAAAATTTGCCAAAAGTCGAAAAATGGCCTGCTATGAAAAAAAATAAATGAGCATTATTTGTATGTCATAGGCAACCCGTGTGTAAAATTTGTTTGCTATCGCCCTGCTCGTCATTGAGAAATCGCTGCAGACAGACGAAGATACAGTGCGAAATGTTGAAGTCAAAACTTAGAAAAAACTTCGCCTAAAATATCGAAAAATAGTCGGATATGAAAAATAAATATATGGGCATTATCTGTACGTTATAGGCAACACGTGTATAAAACTTGGTTGCAATCGGCTCTCTCGTTACTGAGAAATCGCTGCTATTGGACGGACATACGCACGGACGGACGGACCAAAAACACTACATGCCTCCCCGAGGGGACTTGTTTTTATACAACGTGTATCCATCTGCTCTGGACACTGAGAAAAATACCATTCGAAAAATCAATTCCAAAATTTACCATTTTTTTTTTTTTTGCAATAACTCACAGTATTATAATCGATTAATGGTCTTCGGTGGATACAATAACAATCTTTTATTGTACTTAACTAAAGTCTTTCATCAGTCTGATCAACTGAAAAGGCCCTTTGAATTAATTTCACAAATACACAGGGGGAGGGGTAAGGGACCAGTCGGAAATGGCCGGGAGAGGGGGTGGAGGGGTATGGCCCGGCGGCAAAGGACCTGTTGACTAAACACGCAACCATTTGGTCACTTCCGGCCAATCACCAAAACAAGTATTTTGTCAAGAGGGATGTGTTGCTAAGCAACAAATATCCACAAAAAATTTCAAAGCATATCCACTAAAATTTTCAAAGCAATCTGACCAAAACTGTAGGTACAGCATTCTGAATCAAATTTTACATCGTACATCGTACATACGGGCGAGAATGGGCCGGTCTAAAACTGAGTTCAACTTCACGGGTCAAATTAAAATAGGATTTGGATTTTCGGATAGTTGTTAATTTACGTGTTTGAATCTGCCTAAGTCAAAAAAACTCACTGCCATAACATGGGTCATTTCTTGGTTGAAAGACTAGTTACTTCCTCACGCAAGAGACAACATTATGGAATAAATATATTTATAGTGCCAATATACTGGTCTCTGTCACTCGCACACAAACATCATCCGAATGCTGGTTTCTACAACCTACTTGCTGACGAGACTTCCACAAAGGCTCGACATCCTGTCGACGGTTAAGACGAAATCTTCCCAGATTCATCCCTCTCCGCTTTCCGTTTCGTTGAGCACATCTTCTGAAGAAATTAGCTAAAAAAAACGTTTTTTTTTATATTATTTATTTAACTTTTTTTATAATTTTAATACACAAAAACGAGTTTTCCCGGGTGGAAGCTACCCGAAAAGGGATGTTGGAGAGGTTGGGTTTTCACAATTCACGTATTTACCCACATTTACACAATTTTACAAAAAAAATTAAAATTCCACCATTTCGGCATTTTCTTTTGTCATTTGCGAAAAAAGCAAAGTCCACGTGGAGAAGCACCTAAGAAACTTTCCATTAAAATTTCATAACTATTTGAAAAAGACTGAGAGAAATGAATGGTTTGGCAATTCAGTTATTTACTACAATTCCAGTTTTTGCCAAAGTTCCGCCATGTCGGCAGTGTTTGGCGAACCGCAAAAACCAAATAATAGCCTGGTAGGCGAACCCCCAGGGAACATCCTCGCGTAACATCTAAACGATTAGAGTAAAACTGTAGGAGGAGTAGCATTTTAAAGAAAAGTTTAACATATGCACATATATTCAAGCCCCATATAGTGATACGACTAACCCAGTCCGACAAAGTCGGCTGCGTCAAAACGAGCTGATTTAACACATGCAGTAACTTCTGAAAGATAAAATGCAGTCAGAATTTAAAATGGTAATGCAATATTTTAAAAATCAGTGTGAAAGCAATATGTTAAAAACTGAAACTGTTAAAAGTTACAACTGGTAAAAGTTAAAACTGTCAGAAGTTAAAACTGTTAAAACTTAAAATTGTCAGAAATTGTCAGAAATTAAACTGTTAAAAGTTAAAATTGTTAAAAGTTAAACTGTTAAATTCAAACTATTAATGCACAACGAACGTGGTTAGATGACAGCAAGGCGGGACAAGTTGATGATTTCATGGAATACTAAGTGGCACAGATTATCACGGCGTTCCAGGAATCTCTCACCAGTCAAAAACGAATAAATCCCCTTTCTCGGCTGAAGACCTGTGCTTGGTCACTCTTAGGAAGATGACGTACGCGTGAAAGGTCAGAAACTTCACCCCCCACCAGCCATGAACGTGGATCAGTCCGATGACGTGGCATCGCTGACAAGGCGTGTCCAGCCAGTCCAGTGGTCAGTGACCGGGGAACGGCGAGGAATTACACATAATTACGCTGGGATGGGTGCCGGGAGGCCCAAAATATAACAGGAGAGAAAACATCGAAAAGACTTCACAAAGCGTAAACCCTGCCCCTTCCTCATTTCGGGACTCCATGGGGCAGGGCTGCATGGTCCAAAGCTGCCCCCATCCCAAGCCCTGGACCCTATAGGACGGGGCTGCAAGGTCCTAAGCCGCCCCTTCCTCCTTTCTGAATCCTATGGGCAGGGCTGCATGGTTCTAAGCTGCCCTTTTTTCCTTTCTGAATCCTATGGGCAGAACTGCATAGTCCTGAGCCGTCCCTTCCTCCTTTCTGAATCTTATGGGCAGGACTGCATGGTCCTAATCCGCTCCTTCCTCCTTTCTGAATCTTATGGGCAGACCTGCATGATCCTTCCTCCTTTCCTTTCTGAACCGCAAGACTGCATGGTCCTAAGCCGCCTCTTCCTCCCTTCCAAACCCTATGGCGGGGTTACATGGTCTTAAGCCGCTCCTTGCTCCTTTCTGAACCCTATGACAGGGCTACCTGGTCCTAAGCTGGCCCCCTTCCTCCTTTCTGATCTTTATGACAGGGCTGCATGGTCCAAGCCGCTCCTTGCTCCTTTCTGAACCCTAGGCAGGACTGTATGGTCCTAAGCGGCTCCCTCCTTTGTGATTCCTATGGGCAGGGCTGCATGGTCCTTAGCCGCCCCCTTCCTCCTTTCTGATCCCCATAGATAGGGCTGCATGGACCTAAGCCGACCCCTCTTTCCGAATTCTATGGACAGGGTTGCATGGCCCTAAGCCGTCCCGTCCCATGTTCTGGACTCTATGGGGTCGAACGCACGACCCGAAGTACAACCCTCCCTAAACCCTATGGGGTAAGTGCTTCCTGAACCTCCTCGTTTTGAATTTCATGCCGCTGGGCTGTATGATCCTAAGCGCTCCCTCTCCTGTTCTGGACCCTATTGGGCGGGAGCTCAGTCCCCGAGCCCAAACCTTATACGAGTAGTGCTGCACGGACCTCCCCGTTTTGTATGATAAACCGCACTCATGCCTGTTATATACATGATGCTGGGAGTATAGCGCTCTAAAGCCCTTCCTACTATTTTAGACCCTATGGGGTGGTACTACATGGCCTTATGGCACCCCAACTCTATTCTGGATCCCATACTGCATGATTCCAATCATCTGTATCCTGAAATGTAGGATGCTTTGTGACCGTATTCAGCAACCATGAAGGCCATATTGGGATATACCTACTGAATGAACAAGTGAGAGAAAAATGAAAAAGTGAAAAAAAAAGCCAGAGGATCCCGTGATGTTAGCTGTATTGTGGTTCAAGTAATGTGGCACGGTTGGTCGGCCCCGTGATGTGGGCTGTATTGTAGGGTGCAGAATGGTTTGTGAATCCTGCAATGCAGAATGCTTTCTGAACCCCGCGGTGCAGAATGCCTAGTGAACCCTACGGTGCAGAATGCTTGTGAATCCTGCGTTGCGGAATTCTTTGCGAACACTGCTGTGCAGAATGCTTTGTGAGCGAGGGGGTTTTATCAGCCCTATGTTGCGAGACGTTATGCGATCTCTGCGATGTGGGATGCTATATGGACTCTGAGGCATGGGGTGTTTTGTGACCCCGTGGTCTGGAATGTTATGTGATCTCAGCGGTGCGGGATGCTGTGTGACCTCTGTGGTGCGGGATGCTGTGTGACACTGTGGTGCGGGTTGTTATGTAACCTTGGTTTTGTGATCTCTGTGCGGATACTTTCAGACACCTTTGGATGCGGGGATGTTATGTGACTTCTTTGATGCAAGACAGTTTGTGACCACTGTGGTGTGGCATGTTATGTGACTTCTGCGGTGCAGGATGCTTTGACTACTGTAGTGTTTGAGCTTTTGTGATTCCTGTGGTGTGGCATGTTATGCGACTTCTGTGGTGTGGGATGTTTTGTTTGTTTGGTGTCTAACTTCCCATTCCCCAACTCGGATGAGTATATTAGAATGCACCTGCTAAAGAAACAATGGGGAAAAGAAGGAAGAATGAAGAAATAGTAAAAGAGTTAGAAAGAAAGATCGTCTCTTACGCCATGCACGGAACAGAATGCAATGGGCGTATTCTCAAGATTATCTCCAGCCCACAGGTACAGGGATGTTTTGTGACCTCTGTGGGGTGGATGCTTTGTGACTCCTGCGGTTTGTTGCTTTGGCGTATAACGTCCCGTGCACCAACTAGGATTGGTATATTAGAACGCACTTGCTAAAGAAATAAGTGGGAAAAAAGAAGTAAGAATGTAGAAATAGTAAAAGAGTTAGAAAGAAAGAAATTCGGATTAATCTCCTCTTACGCCGTGCACGAAACAGAACGCAGTGGGTGTATTCTCAAGATTACCTCCAGCCCACAGGGATAGGGATGTTTTGTGACCTGTGGGGGGGGGGGTGGATGCTTTGTGACTTATGTGATGCGAGCTGTTATGTGACTTCTGTGGTGCAGGATGTTTTGTGACCACTGTGATGTGGGAGTTTTGTGACTTCTGCGGCGCAGGATGTTTAGTGACCAGTGGTGTTGGGGGAGGTCTGTGACCCCTGTTGTGTGGCATGTTATGTGACTTCTGCGGTGCAGGATGTTTTGTGATCACTGTGGTGTGAGAGGTTTGTGACCCCTATGGTGTGGTGTGTTATGCGAATTCTGCGGTATGGGATGTTATATGACCTCTCGAGGTGTTGTGTGACTCCCGTGGTGCGGAATATCGTGCTCCATTAGTGAAGTTGCGGCCAATGCCTTGCGGGATCACTCGCAGATGAAACCGAAAAATGCATCATGCTTTAACGTTGAATGATTTCCGGGCCAAATATGAAACAATTTAACCAAATGCTAATAAAAACAAGAGCTTTGCCGTGCAAGAAAGCCAAGAAGCAAAAACAAGCTCAAATGATTCGATGCATTAAACTGTATCACAGCCATATTTTTAAGATGTCGTCTGGGATATCAGATAGACTGGAAGTGAACAATGACTGCGGTGTCAGCTAGTTTCTTCCCGCCTCCCCCTCCACCCCAACCTGCCCTCACTCGAGAAAACAGTCGATCAAGAAAAATTTTAGATCAGCGATTAATATGCTGCTAAAGTACCTGTCGCCTCCTGTTGCACGCTGTTGTCACGCAAGCTTTTTGAACCACAAAATACTAGTGGTGTTACGGTTCGCACCGTAACAGAAAACGAACCGTGGGAGTGGCGTACCGTCACATCCCAACAAAATACTATTACGTTCAAATTATGGGTCAAAATATGAAATTGTAACCCGAATAATGGGTTTAGAATTATGGGTCATAATTTTGTCTCAAAAGATTGAAATCACGGCCCCGATTATTCGTCTAATTTACATGTCTGACTTTACGAAGTATAACTTCACTTCACAGGATGAAATAATGGTTATTTCTACGTACGGGAATAAACCACACGGCATACTGTCAACACCAGCAAATTGCTTCACCTCAGTTTGTTTACATAACATAATGGCAAGCATGTATCCATGGACCATGACCAGCCGCTGTTCGACAGAGCACCGATCTACAAGAGTCATACCGAAAAATACCACACCCAGCATCTTCACAGTAAAACCGGAGCTATATCAAATTGGGTCAATACATTACAGTGGTCTCGTCTGTATCTTAAATCAGGGCGTCCAGTCTTAAGTCTTTTTTCAAATTCCCAGATTGTTCCCTGATATTCACGATTATATGTTGTTATTATACATACTATATATATGCAGTTTTTAATGCTCAGTATATTCAGAAGCAGTACAAATGTACTACTCGAAAACATCATCACTGCATTAATTACGCATATCAAATTTATAAAGTTATAAAGTTAAAAACCAAAAAGCTTTCGCTTCTCTGTGCCTTATTGGTGTCTTTGAATCACGTCTACGCAGAGTCAAACTCTCACTTAAGTAAAACGCTGCCAATTTCACGGAGATCCCCAAAGAATCACTTGAGCAGATCAACACCTCAGCCAAGTCATTCATGGGGTTTAAATCACGTGTTCGCTATATATATATATATATATATATATATATATATATATATATATATATATATATATATATATATATATATATATATATATGTTACAGGCAATTCGTGAACTGCCTGTAGGGGTCAGGCAATTCGAGAATTGACTAAAATTTTCAGGCAGTTCGTGAATTGCCTGAAATTTAAGAGTTCCTTGTTCACAAATTGCCTAAAGATATTTCAGGCAATTTATGTATCAAAAGTAACTGTTTGACAGAGCCAAATTTGTTAATATCTTTCCTTATAATCGAAATAGTTGCAATTAAGGCAAGTACTTAGGGAAATATAATAGGGATCTTGGTATACGTGTCTTACCGGACCATGTTTCATAAATGCAGTTATGGCCAGAGTAAAACATTGTCTTATGGGCTAGGAGTAGGGACTCAATTAAGTGGCCTATCACTTTCCTTCCAAGTTACTCCGGGGTTCAGATCATATACTATGAAAGTGACAACAAGTAAATACCGCCGTTATTTGAAGGCAAGTCTAAAAATTGCAATTTAATTTCTTGTGATGAATTTAAGATTAAAGATTTTAACGGGGTCTGTTATTTCCAACCGGGTGAATTGCAAGAAAATTTAGGGATTTAACTAATTCCAAATAAAACTCTATAATTAAACACAATCCAATCTGTTTAGAATTGCAATTATAAATTGATGTAACCGCTATTTAAGTATAGTGTTATGCCTTTCACTTGATACATATGCAATTAACGGGCATCGGGGTGCAGTGCCATTATGCAACTGAGTACGTGGTAATATGCATGCAAACTGATTCTTTGATTTACTATTGATATAAAGATAAACGCTAATTACTTGTTAGAATTGCAATTAACAAGCAGCGGAGTGCTCTTTTATCATGAAACTGAGTGGTAACGACGTGAGATGTTTTAGTTCAAATAACCAGAAGATGAATGCAATTTATAATAAAAAAACAACTGTCAACGGAGTTTCTGATGTAGGATTGATGTAAATATGAACGTTCTTTTACATGCACCTATTGCTTTATAACTGCCTATGAAATGCAGCAATAAATAGAAGAAACATCAAAACTGGTTCAACATATCTTATAAAACATGTTCAGGCAATTCGTGAACTGACTGGTCCCTAATTTCAGGCAACTCACGATCTACCTGAAAATTTTAGTCAATTCACGAGTTGCCTGAACCCTACAGGCAGTTCACGAATTACCTGAAAATTTCAGGCAATTCACAAATTGCCTAAAAACACAAATTGCCTGTGACATTATATAATATACATATATATATATATATATATATATTGTTCTAATCTTTGGCGAAATCAAAAACATAAAATGCGAAATTCGTGAAAATTTTGGGACAAGCAGGCTCACAACATTGTAGCAGCACAATTACCCTAAGCACACAAACATACACAAAAATATACCAACTTCATATGCTCCATCACAAACCTTATGCAGGGCTAGAGCTAGAAATTATGTTTTGAATGTGTGATAAAATTACAACACTAATTTTTTGCTTTAAAATTAGCATTAAAACCTGATAAGCTTTAAAAAGCTATCTATTAGCATATACTATTAGAAACTTTGATTATTTTCATTGATTGTTGTAAATATATTTCAAACATCCCTATTAAAATTCACTGATACTTAACATTTGCAAAATATTCGACAAGTGAAAGATACCTTCAAAAAACTATCTGAACAAATGTTGATGTAACTTTAGAAAAAAAATCTGAACAACTCTTGATGTTAAATAATGTCAAAGATTCATATAATACTTGGATTAATCTACCAGATTACGAGTAAAAGGAATAAGGAAATAAATAATCTTTTTTTTATCATAACATATAATCTGGAAAAGGTCTTGATAAAAAAAAAGAAACATTTTCCAGGTTTTTCCTTTAATTTATATTTCAAGGTTGTTTTTTTTTTTTTTTTTGTTTTTTTTTTTTTTTGACATTCCATAATAGCGACACGAGCTACCTTTGATGAAAATATAAAAGAAAACATGTCACCGTGCAGGATTATTATAGTATATATAACACAAAAAGGTCCTTTATACATACATGGGAACGAAGTCAAAAAAGCCAGAAAATTTTACCATACATCGGAACGGGATAAAAAAGTGGACCATTTGGCAAAAAAGCCGAAAAGCCGGAAGATTCCCATGTATGTATTTACTACATGTAAATCATATCTTATGAAACACTAAGCGTAACCAATAGCCACTGAAATGCATTATACAAAATAAATTCAGATAGCGAATAAAATAAGTTGATTAAGAAGTTTTGTTCAGCATCACTAATCCTTGATTTTCCCTGATTGACAAAAACAAAATTCCCTGATTTTCCCTGATTTCCCAAATATTTTAGAAATTCCCAGATTTTCCCCTCGTTTCCCTGATTGTTGGACACCCTGTTAAAACTGTGCAATCTCATCAAAGCCTCAAAAATCAGTACTTTTAAAAAAAACTTACAAATATTTAATATTTAAAGAAATGCTAAAAACGCCTGAAATTAAAAGTGCAACTATTCACATGAACTTTAGAGGCGAATAGTCTCTGCCATAAAATATGTGGTTTCCTATTTAGCGAATACCATGGTAAATACTGTTTTTTGCGCATTGAATCTGGGCTGAATTCAGATTTTGTTAAATAAAAAAGTGTTTTGGAAAGTTTTACACACGTTTACACACATTAGTGGACATTACTATTTGACTAAACCAGTGACTGCAATTCATTTTAAAGCTATACAAAACTTACACAGGGGCCCCTCGTTAATTCGTACTCCTCGGGACCAAGGGACAAAGTACGAATTAACCGAGGGTCAAATTTTCGAATCCACAAAAACAGTAATGAACCTTCAAGCCTTCGCGCTTTCGAGCAGGCTCAAACTGGCTGGTTTGATTATTTTATCCTTATTCTTTATTCATGAAGCAAGTGTTTTTTTAATCTGTTATTATTTCAGTTCTGGTTTTTGAGCCACTCGTTATTTCCTTCAAACCTTTGAACTTAAGGTTGATTGTGTAATCATTGTGCTTTCGTTTTGATGCCATTTTGCAAGTTGAAATGCTTGATCACTGTTCACAATTTACATACACGCTCCGGAGCGCGAAGTGTCCACAGAAGACAAACGGCATCTTAAGTTGCTGCAAAGTATGTGACAGACGATGCTCCGGATTAGTGCCCAGTGAAAACGCTGTGCACACTAAGACACTCGGTGTATTGAGTAGATCACATCAATCATAATCCCTAAACCCCCCTCATTTCTGCATCACAACGCGCATCATGCAACCCCTTCATCTCGCTACACATGATGCCTGAGTAGCGTCAGGACCGAATTAACCGAGGACGAATTAACGAGGGACCCCTGTATCATATAAAATGAGAATTTTAAATCAACAAACGAATCATATATGTACACATTATGCAACGCATGCATGCATACGGTAATGCATGCTTGGAATCGAGTTATATCTACAAAGAACTATTTCATAGGAAAATAAAAACATCCAAGGGGGTCCCATGAGATCTGCGAGCATAATATACAGTAAAGCATTTTAAACCGGAACGTACGGCGCGTTTCCTAGTGAGCTAAAATTTGTTACTGCCACGATCAATACACGATATAAACGAGAAGAGACACGAAGTCTCGCGATGTGATCTCTCTAAGCCAATCAATTCCTCTTTAGCTCATTAATTATGCATGCGTAGATTTTACAAGTGCCAGAAAGTTTGCAAAAAAAAAAAAAAAAAAAAAAAAAAAAAAAAAAAAAAACAAGTAAGAAGGTGCATGAAAAAGTTAGATATATTGAATATTTCAACCAAACTGTCTCGCAAAGGTAAAGTTTTTATATATTTTTATAGATAACGGTATGTAGCATCAAATAGCGTAATATTTCTAATGTCTCTGCTTCAGTATCTCGTAATTTGTTTCGCAAGTTTGACGGTTAAAAAATTGTAAATGTTTATTTAAGGTCAACTTTAAGAGTTTATTAATGACCTTCGCTAAATAGCTACGCGTTCTTAAACTCACTACTTGGCCTGTTTCCTTTGAATTTTTAATCCAAGATAACTGGACCCATAAATTTGCTCTCCATAGGAAAATACCCTCACATCGATGCCCTCGAAAAAGTAATCCAAACTCTTAAAAAGACAGATTAAACTAGATGCTCGAGAAGCATGAATCCGCCGGGTTCGCGCAAATTGTATACCTGATTATGATGTTCCTGTGAACAACTGTTCCAAAGAACACCATACAGCCTTGTGGTCAGTGAAGTAGAGGTTTGTAGAGCCAGTGGTACATGGTTGATTTGGTGTGAAGATAATAATCAATCCACCCACTAATGCAGCCTGTAGGCGCGTGAGACCGATATGTGTTATGCTCATTCCTAATTCATTTCTTCCATTTTTTAAAGTTTTGTCATTTTGACAATTTTAGTCGGATCCGGTCGAATCCTGGTCACTGCACTGCGGGATGCTTAGGAGCAGCCCTGGGTAAAATCTGAAATCAATCCACCGACTAATGCGGGCTGTAGGCGCGTGAGACTGAAGTGTGTTATGCAAAGTCCTTATTCAGTGTCTGCAATTTTTTAAAATTTTGCCATTTTGGCAATTTTGCTCGGATCCGGTCGAATCCTGGTCACTGCACTGCGGGATGCTTAGGAGCAGCTCTGGGTAAAATCTGAAATGAATCCACCCACTAATGCGGGCTGTAGGCGCGTGAGACTGATGTGTGTTATGCAAAGTCCTTATTCAGTGTCTGCAATTTTTTAAAGTTTTGCCATTTTGGCAACTTTGCTCGGATCCGGTCAAATCCTGGTCACTGCACTGCGGGATGCTTAGGAGCAGCCCTGGGTAAAATCTGAAATCAATCCACCCACTAATGCGGGCTGTAGGCGCGTGAGACTGATGTGTGTTATGCAAAGTCCTTATTCAGTGTCTGCAATTTTTCAAAGTTTTGCCATTTTGGCACTTTTGCTCGGATCCGGTCAAATCCTGGTCACTGCACTGCGGGATGCTTAGGAGCAGCCCTGGGTAAAATCTGAACTCAATCCACCCACTAATGCGGGCTGTAGGCGCGTGAGACTGAAATTGCACAGACGGACAGACAGACGGACAGAATGAAAGCTATATCCGTCCGGTTCCCGGCGGATAATAACTTTTGACGGCTAGCCGTCCCTCCTGTCTGCCCACCCCCCCACCCCCCCTCCAAGTAGAACTCGCCTTCCCGTCAGTCACCTGAACCAACTAGATAAGTAGTATATTATTGCATTGCGGTCATTATGACCAGATTTTAACAGGATCGAAGGGGACGTATAGATGAAAAAATCAGTACGTTTGCAAGAGTTGCTACATTTTTGGATATATAATCGTTTTTTTTTTTTTAATATTTTAGGAGCTGAAATTGTAAATGGCATCCAAGGAAGAGGAAAACGTGAATCAACTCGTGGGCGTGGGGTTCAAAGGCAAAGCGAGGTTCGTTATATGGACAGCATTTCGCTTTCCGGAAAAGCGCCAAGGAGTAGAAAAAGGTCGTCTGCAAATACTGCGATAAGGAGTTGCCAATTCTGGTATGCATGATTTAGTATTTATTATTTATACCTATATGTTTTGCCTTAGTCTAAATAATTTGTTTTTTGCTGCTTTGGCGTACTGGAACTTGCATCTGGCCTACTCACACGATGAACATGGCAGGAGTTATTTTCAGGAGAATGTACATAACTACAGCGGCCAGTGCACACAAAACCTGAGAGTACAGGCTAATATTATACACTTTCAATCGATACCTACTTAGTTTCTTGTTTTTGTAAACAAAAACAAGTGTCTCCCCGACTAAACCCATAACCCCCCCCCCCAAAAAAAAAAAAAAAAAAAAATTAATTACTGAAACTAGATCAGTGTGCAAGCCCACATATTCCCCACAGCCCCCCCCCCCCCACCCCCCATCAGTTAAACACGGCCATCAATAGTCCATGAAGAACTGATAGGTCGATCGCATATATTCCCTGTAGGGAATAAATAAAATATTCATTTCTGCAAACATAACCATAATTCATTGTAAAAAATTCAAAATAAACAAAACGGGTTTTACTGTAGGCCCTTCTTATCCACATCTGAAGTTGGTCACTACAGTAGTTTTAATGTACGTTACATTTTTATTCGGGTCTAGAATTTGGTCAAGACAGGCAATTTTTACCGTACGTCTTTTAAAAGAAGTTGGAAGGGGTTACGACAAACGGGTCTTATTTTACATCTTTTTATCCAGGTCTTGAAGGTGGTCAGAACTTTTTTTTGTTTTTTGCTGAACATCCTCCACACGCCCCCAACCCAGCTATTTAATGTATGTCCGACTATACACGTAACTCCAACCCTTTTACCCAAGATAACAGTAACGTCTGTACCCTAAGTATAGTTATAGCTATGATATACTATCTTGTCTTTGTACATTCCCATCGGCCAGAAAGCAGTAGAAAGGCATTCTTCATAACTGGGCATCAGATGACGCACCTCGATGACCCACTTTAATAGCGAGAAATGCTTCTACAAACAATGCTAATCGATACGAATAGCCCCCATATATAGAACACCGTGGTAACCGAATCAAGTATGCAGCGAAAAAAAAATCAATAGTTAGACCTGCTTATATCTACAAATAGCATTCCATGGCCTCGTAGATAACGACTTCATCATGCTCCACAACTGACACTGACCTCTGACTGAGTGACATGTTACATAACAGCCGTAGATGAGAAATATACAAAAAGCTCAATTTCAGGCAATAACAAATAGCAATGGACCGACAGTAATACCTCCAGGAAAACGCTGAAATCCCAAGCGTACTTAACAACTATGCTTATTAACAAAGGAGTTAAAAAATGGGGAGGCGGGGGGGGGAGGGGTTGTCGACGTTATGCACCTTTCTTGATTTTCTATACGAGAAAATAATGTTTAACCAAAACAGTGCGACTTATCTCAGGAATAACTACACCAAATTCAAAGCCAGGCAACAATCCCAACAATGTTCAACTATCTTCGATATTTTGCACACAAGATTTTTACGTAATGACGTCATACACCTGCCCTAATCATGTGACATGAGTGAAAAGTTGATAGAGCCGTCCGACTGACCTAAGGAATATCCATATAAAATTTAAAGTCGACAAGACTTTGCGTTATCGAGATATTTTTCACACAAGATCTTGTTTTAATATATAAATCTTTTACGTAATGACGTCATACGCCTGCCCTAATCACGTGACATGCGTCAAAAGTTGATAGAATCGTCCTAAGTAAGGAACAAATCGATCAAGTTTGAAGTCGATCCGACGTTTCGTTCTTGAGATATCTTGCACACAGCATTTTATTTACAACAGACTGACACACACACACGTACACACACACACACACACACAGAACGTACAGACACTATATGTCTAACCTTGGTCGAGGAGACATAACTAAAGAATTGCTGAATCAGCATTTTTACTGTTCATTATATTAGCTAAAATGCAACGTTTCTTATATTTTATGGCCCGCATGACTTCTTTCAGAGAGCAATAATGTTTTCATTATTCGACCGCGCATGAAGGCAAGCATTTTTTTTTTAAATCATGGTTTTTTAGAAGGCACATCGTTTGCTTGGATGGTTATAATACGCAGTGATTTTGTTCACCACTCCATTATCGTACGCCGGTCCCCAACGAAACTTTTCTAAGTTTTCTGTAATAGATGACCCGTAATAAATATAGGGCTTTGTATTTTTCGGTAAAATCAAGGTCCGGTAGCTTAATGTGTCCCAGAAACTGAAATTTTTAGAAATGTTAAAGTTGATTGATTGATTGATTGATTTGTTTAACGACAACAGCAACCCGTTAGGGTCATACTGTGTCGGTTCTGTTGCTATAGGAAGACTCAGCTGAAACTAAAATCAATTAAAATAGACATAACAAGTAGTGCATACATCTAAAAGCAACTAAATTCAATTGAAAAGTTACGGTAAAAGTGTATTTCTTTCAGAAAAGAAATAATTTTCCTTGGTGCTAACTTTGTAAAAAGGTCTTTCATGGAATTCACACTGTAGTAGCGTGAACGAATGTTTTGAAAATCTACGCAAATCGTAGAATATGTTTTACAGTTAGACGTTCTTGACAACCAATACATTCTTGAGGCGCTTCGCCTCTCAAAAGATATCCGTGGGTGATGTATGTATGCCCGATTCGAGCACTATGCATAACCATTTTGTCGCAAATATTGTCAAGAGCTTTTGTCCAACTGTTGGCTGGATTTGAAAGAGTTTGTTATTTCTCTGTTCGTTCCATTTTTGTTGCCAAATGTTTCACATAACTTGAGATATGGGGTTTAAAGTCGGAGTATGGTATGAGAAGGTCGGATATGTTGTAGTTTAGCGCCTCTTTTGCTGCTTGGTCCGCAGCTTCATTACCCGCTATGCCGACGTGGATTGGCACCCAGCAAAACACTAGGGATTTGCCTTGTTTTATTGCCCTTTCATAACGTTCTATTAGGTTTAAAATCAATGTATTCGACACTTGCAGATTTTCTAGTGATTATAAGAGCGATAGGGAATTGACACAGAAAAGGAACTTTTTGTATCTACCAATCTTGACGATTTCCATGGCTATTTGGAGTGCCCGAACCTCCGCGGAAAAGATGGCGGCGCCATTTGGTAATCTTGCTTTCAGGGTATTTGATTTTGTAACTATCAAGGCAGCAACTTTGTTATCCAGTTCAGATCCGTCCGTGTATATGAAATGATGGTGAAGGTTTATATCAGCAAACCTAACTTTGAACTCTTCAGCATTTGTTGCGTCTTCGGTAAATTTGTCCGAGTTTTGACTATGATTGGTCTTTGTATTTTCCATGTTGGGTGTTTCGATACTTTTAAGTTTGCAATTTGCTCGACTTTGATTCCAGCATTATTAAGGTGGATACGGATTCTAGTGCCAAAGGGAACGATAATTCTAGGGTGTGTTGAGGATTTGTGAATGGTCTTTTTCGAACACTGCGTTATGGGTGGGGTTTTCTTGATTTGCATATAGTTTAGTTGCATATTGCATTGAGAGTTTGATTCGTTGGATATCTAATGGTTGTTCTTTTGATTCAACCTGAAGGCTTTCCGCAGGTGACGTTCTGAAAGCGTTAAGGCAGAAGCGAAGGCCTTGGTTTTGTATTGGGTTCAACATCTTTAAGTACGAAGACCTTGCTGATCTGTAGACGATGCTACCATAATCTATTCTAGATCTTATTAATGATCTATACAGTTTTAAGTTAGTACTGGTATCTGCCCCCCAGCTTTGGGCGGAGACGACCCGCAGCAGATTGAATGCCTTTTGGCATTTCCTCTTCACGGCTTCTATGTGAGGAATAAAATTTAGCTTCGAGTCCAGAATTAGACTAAGGATTTTTTTTCCTTTACTACAGGTATCTGAGTGTTTGATAAGTATAAAATAGGATCGTCGTGTGGCTTTCGCTTGTTGCAAAAGTGTATGCAGACTGTTTTGGTTTGCGGAAACTTGAAACCATTTTGGTCAGCCCAATTTTGAAGAGAGTTTATATTGATACTATTGATTTTGATTAGAAACAACAGAATTGATAGAATACTGCCTTGCGGATAGCCCTCTTCTTGCTCAAAATAGTCCGAGAAAACAGAACCGAGTTTTTAAACCGCCTGTCATTTTAAAAACGCTTCAATGAATTCTGAAAGACGACCTCGTACGCCAAGGTTGTAGAGGTCTTGTATGACCCCGTGTTTCCAAGCCCTGTCGCAGGCTTTTTCTAAATCAAAGAAAACAGTGAAGACATGTTCGTTATTGATAAAACCTTCTCTTATAAATGATTCCGAGTCTAACCAGGTGATGTTTGGTACTTCTTTCTTTTCTAAAGCCACTTTGGATATCAGTAAGCAGATGATTTTTCTCTATATGCCAAATTAGTTTTGCAGCTATCATTCGCACTAGTGTTTTGCACATCGAACTTGTCAAAGATATTGGGCAGTAATTTTGGGGATTAGTAGAATCCTTATTGGGTTTTGGAATTGGTATGATGGTGGCATCTTTCCATATTTCAGGAAAGTTTCCTTTAGTCCAAACTTGGTTGAGTAATTCTAGGACTTCAAGGGTTTCCTCGGTTAGGTGTTTTAGAACCTGGTAGTGCAGGTCGTCTTATCCGGAAGCTGATGGATGTGAGTTTTGTATGGCGTCTTTCAACTCCGCCAGGTTAAAGGTGCTATCGTACTGTTCCGAGTTATTTGAGGTGAAGTCCATTGGTATTTATTCTTTTGCTTCTTTTATTTGACGAAACGCTTGGGAGTAGTTGTCAGATGAGGAGTTGAAATGAAAGGTTCTGCCAAAGGTACCAGCTATTTCATCGGGTTTTGTGATAGTTTGGTTGTTTGTGGTGAGGTCGTTTATAGGCTTTGATATGTTTTTGCCAGATGTTTTCCGAATTATCTCCCATACTTTTTTGGTTGAACTGTTTTTGTTTAATGTGGCTATACATTCCTCCCAGGTTTGCTTTTTGCTTGATTTGATGGTTCTGTTACAATAACTAACGCTTTTTTTTGTTCTTTTATCGATTATTGACTTGCCTATCAAATTTTGTACCCCGCTTGTCTAAAGTCAGCGGGGTATAAAGCTTCTGCCCTGTCCGTCTTTCTGTCTGTACTTCCATCCGTCTGCCTGTACGCAGTCCTCCTTAACCGTTAAAAGAGCGATTCCTTTGCTTATGCAGTTCTGTTTCAAACATATTAAAGTTGTGCAGGGCATCGCCCGTTAGTTCAATAATTCGTCCGAAATCGGGGTTTGATCTTAGGCAATTTTACTGTATAATAAACTCAAATCTGCTAAATTTTGTGGATCACCATCTACTTAATAATTTAGAGGGCGATTGATGCTATTGTTGCCATCATATTGAAACTGTGCCGTACGTTGCCCGGTTGTCCAACCACTTGGTTGGACAACAGGCAAACTTGTTCAATATTGGGTGTTTATACACTGGCAATATATTTACTGCAATATATGCTTATATATTCTCTTTAAATGGCTCTCAAATTATTTTGCCATACTGACGTCTTGCTAGGCAGGGCGTACGTATTCCGACCGGATACATCTCTAGCCCATTAATAATTTATGTTTTAGCCTTCCTGTGCTTTATACATGGGCCTTATAAGTTTTGGTAAGGCAGCTGACTTCGTCGGACTGGATTAGTCGTATCACTAAAGCGGGCTTGAATGTATGTGCGTATGGTAAACTTTTTCTTTAAAATGCTACTCATCCCACAGTTTTACTCCAATCGTTTAGATGTTAAGTACGGATGTTCCTCATGGGTTCGCCTAACAGTTTTTTTTTTTCGCGGATCGCCAAAAACTGCCGAAATGGCGGAACTTTGAAGTTTGGCAAAAACTGGAATGAATGGTACTAAATAACGGAATTGTCAAACCATTAATTTCTCTCAATCTTTTTCAAACAGTTATGGAATTTTAATCGAAAACTTCTTAGGTGCTTCTCCATCTGGACTTTGCTTTTTTCACAAATGACAAAAAATGTCGAAATAGTGCTTTTTCGGTTCCGGGGTGTCCTTTTTTATATAGCCTTGCACTGATTAGAACTGACACAGTCGGTAAAGCTTCTTATCTGCTAACGCCATATATAAATAAGGACTGGTGAACTTTTGATTTTCCTTTAAAAAACGAACTTACAGTTTAAAAAAAAACAAACAAACAAAATAAATAAATAAAAAAAAAAACAAATAGTATATCCGTGACAAAGGCCTTCATTTTGACATTTTTGTTCGACTGCAGCAAAAAGTGTAATTACAAATTAGAGCATAGCCCACATATTCCTCACAGGCCCCTCATCAGTTAAACACGGCAATCAATAGTCAAGGGCTGAAATTTTCTAAATCCAGCTGGTCCATTTTCCTTGGACGAACCTGGCCCATTTACAATACCGATGTGTTTGCTCCCATAAAAGCCACATACGAAGTTTTATTAAAATTCTTGCAGCAGTTTTTAAGTTATCATGTTAACAAGCTCTTGATGACAGACCGACAGACCGATCGACCGACCGACACGCGGTCGATCGCATATACTCCCCCTGTGGGGAATAAATAAAACATGCCGTCAACGTGCTCGGTCTTGCATTACACTTCCGGTTTTCCTGGGCTCCAGACCCACTATCTTCTTCACGCTGTTGTTCTTGCAGGACAACATCTACGTGTTTCCCATGCGTCTGAGTCTATAATACTAATCTGGAAGCCGCATATCCCGGGTGCCGATGGCAGTAACCAGCGAGTTTCAATCTTCTATCCGCACAATTGTCATCTCGGATCACTGTTCTGGTTTCTTACTATGTTGAAGAGCCTTAGTGCAGAAATTTAGCATTCTTGATCGAGTTCTCATCTTTTAAGTACCTAAGCCCGTCCCTTGTCAGCTGCACGTCTTATCCTCAGCTGGTATGTTGTCAGCTGCACATGTCCTATTCTCAGCTGGTACGTTGTCAGCTGCACATGCCTTATCCTCAGCTGGTACGCTGTCAGCTGCATATGCCTTATCCTTGGCTCTTACGTGTCAGCTGCACATGGCTTATACTCAGCTGGTACACTGTCAGCTGCACATGCCTTATCTTCACGTGACATGTTGTCACCTCCACATAACTTATCCTCAGTTAATGCGCGTTGGCCTTAACAGTATTCTTCTCAGAATAACGGACAGTCTTCCATATGCCGACATTCACGTGACGGAGGTAACTTCCAGCAACCCCTTGAAATGCTGATACCAATTCTGTATCCTTCCCCCCCCCCCCCTGTATCTCCGTCCAGTTGATCTGTTCTGGTGGCCTTCCGTCCACTGATGCGGTTTATTAGGTTCCACCTGAGCTTGTATGGGTAGTTTCTATCCGCGTTCTCAATTTCTAAAATTTTGTTGTTGAAATCCTCCTCTTTGTCATTATCGTAGTGTCTTAAGAAGGTAGTTTTGTCTGCACTGCATGCCTGTATTACAGGGATACAAATTCTGAGCACATTCGGTAACTTTTTCTATTTACAGAAATTCTTGACAGCTTCGCTAACTTCTTCTTTTGCTATTCGCATCCTTTTGCCATCTGCGTATTGTTTATGTTCAACAGCGCTGGCATGATTTCCTTCGTAACTTCTCGCTTTGCTTCGATAGTTTTAAAATTAATAAAAAATAATAAAAAATTGGTAATATTTCGCGGATCCCACAAAACGTTTTTATTTCCTCGACAGGACAATCAAGGTAACCCAACATGACAGCGATCTGATCACAACTGTCTGAAAAGTAGCATTTGAAATAAAAATAAAAGCTTACAGCCCCACTGATTTTGATGAGATTAATCCGACAGCGAGGGGCGGTGAAAAATCCATTCTCACATTAATGTTACATGGCGGAAAACAAATACAACTGAGAATCAAAGATTTGAACCGATGGAAAATAAAAAATATCAATAAACCAATGTAACGGCTCCTAAAATGAGAGCGAGAGTAGCATTATGTGTCACGTGCCAGTCTGTTGAAGTCACATTGGATGACGTCACCTGGTGGGAGATTGGAATATAAATGGACAATCGGCCAATATAACGGCTCCTAAAAAAACGAGCATGAGTCGTATTATGTATCATGGTTCCGACTGCTGACGTCACATGGTGGGAGGTTGACTATCACCACGTCTTTCACAATCGAGGATTAAAACTTTCTCATCAAAGACAAACAAGAAAATGCGAGCAATATTCATATTGTGACGTCAGGTTGTGATAACATCACACGATGAGATACCGTCATCATACCACGACAATATAGAATCGTAATCGTAGATTTCACAGGTTCCCACCTTGTGGCGAACAGTTGCCCATTGCAAATGCTTATATTGGATGTTTGTAGGAAGTCATAGATCTATATGCACGTTTAAGTATGTATACTTAGGGAAAAATCCAGAAGCGAGGTTGGCGGAATCGGAAAGGGTATTTTAATCCATTTGTTACATTTACTTCCTACTGAAAACCTTTTCACTAATACAGCAAGCACACGCCAGTGACAAAGTATTGCTACATTCGATATTTGACATAAGTTGAAGTTGTTTGGTGGTTCCAGACAGTGCCCAAAATGTTTGAAGTAAGAAAATTTATTAACTTGGACAAGTTGCAGCTTCGAGACTTTTTAGTCGATTTAAAAAATAATACGCTGTTTCACATCTACATGATATATAATTTTACTCGGTGAAATATCAAACCAATCCGCCAGATAGTTAGCGAGATATGGTGTCGACAAAATACAGCGTTTGCACAAAGTTCTATCCCACAGTATCACATTTTTCACAATTTCCCATTTCGTCAATTTTTGGTCGATTTCAAAAATAATATGCTGTTGCACATGTACATGATATACAGTGCCGTGAATAAATGTGGAATATTATGCTCTGCTATACCACGGTAATAACATGTATCCCAGCAAATTGTACTTTATAATGTAGTTCGATCTTGGGCATACAAAAAAAAACTAAAATGTGAAAAGCAGTTCAAAATTGTCGTCGCTGTGGCTGTTCAAACACACATTGGGTCACTCGCAAAACTTGGAAAATGCCGTAGTACGTGTTTTTGTTTTCATTTTCACACCTTGATAATGTGATTAATTTATGGAATTGATATTGCTACAACCTTGTTTGTAAATTTACTGTCAGTCTATCAGTCACTTTCTTCTGTATTAGTAACTGAACAATTGTTTTTTTTCTTAATAATGCCTCGATTAGGCATGCAATAAATTTCGGTTACCAATAGAGCGATTATTATTGGAAAAGTGCAGAGTGGTTTCAAGCAGCAGGTTGTCGCTCTACAGCATGACATTTCTCAATCTGCTGTATCAAGAATTAAGTCTTAAGTTTGCCACAACTGGAGACGCAAAAAATAAGCCACGGTCTGGGAGATCTCGAGTGACGACCCCTCGAGAAGACCGTTTCACTTCCAACATTGCCTCTAGATGAAGAAGAACGAACTATAGGTGTGCACTCATTTACTAAAGAAACACCAATAAAATGAGGAGTAAGTGAATAAAGTAAGAGTGAATAAGAAAATGGCGAGTCAATGAGTAAATAATGAGTAATTAATGTTTGCTTTGTTCTCATTGTTTATTCACTGATGAGGTGAAGTTTTGTCTCCGGCTGTTCGACAGAACAGTCCGCGTTTGGCGTCGACGAGGCGAAAATCGATTTAACCGGGCTTTAGTCAATACTACAGAACTGTATGGCGGAGGCGGAATTTGGGTGCCATATGTTGGAATGGCAGGTCCGACTTAGTCATAATCGACGGCAATTTAAACTCGCGCCGCTACATTGAAGAAATTCTGCGACCCCACGTGGTACCCTTTGCTGGAGCTGTGGATCCACAAGATTTTATTCTTGCTCGACCTCATAGAGCCCGCATTGTTGATGCATTTTAGACGAAAATGCAATTGAGCACATGGAGTGGCCTGCAAAGAGCCCTGATTTAAACCCCATCGAAAACATATAGGGTTTATTTAAAAAGAAAGCGTTCATTCAAATTACGGCCGAATCACACCCTTCAAGATCTGCGTGGCATGGTTATTCAAGAGTGGAATGATCTATCACAGAGACACATCAACAACTTGCATTGAAAATGACCCCAGGTGTGTTTGTCAGGTCACAGCAATAAAAGATTTCGGTGAAAATTTTTCATCTTTGTCTTACTGTGTTGCACAATAGCCATTATTTTTTCTGATATAATTTCATTTTGCTCAATAGATTTAGACAAAAAGGTGACCCAAAACATAATATTCAACATTTATTCACAGCACTGTATATTTTCATTTTGTGAAATATCAAACCAATCCGCCTGAGATATGGTGTCGACAAAATACAGCGTTTGCACGAAGTTCAATCCCACAGTATCACATTTTTCACAATTTCGACGATTTTTCACCGATTTGAAAAATAATACGCCGTTGCACATCTTCAACCTTTATATTTTAACTGTATAAAATTTCAGCTCTCTACTTGAAATAGTTTCGGCACTACGGCGTCGACAAAACACAACCCAACATGACGGAGAGCACCCATTTCTATAGGCCCCCTTCTGTGGGGTGGGGGCTTAATAAATGACCGGGTGAGGAATATCCAGACCCTGGATAGTCTACCAGGGATAGAACTCACCATTTTTTAGAGTACTAGTTTGAGAGGTTTTGATATTAGACATTGGCAGTGTTTCCTTGACCTTTGAAATTCTGTGGTGACCAGAATTCAGCATCTATTAATGATAACATCTTATCGCCCCCCTCCCCGAAAAATATCGGAAAAAGAAAAAGACTCCTACACTTTTAAAGCCAAAATTACAACTTACTTGAATTCTCGCCTAAACTTCCCTATTATCGCCCACCCGAGAAATATCTTATTTATCATAATTTTTTATCATAGAATTTATTCCTGCATTTTAAAAGCAAAAATTACAACTTTCTTGCATTATTACCCAATATTCCCTATCATCGCCTACCCGAAAAATATCATATTTATCATATTTTCGGGTCATAGAATTGATTCCTGCACTTTTTGGGAAATTTACAACTTTTTTGCATTATCGCCCAGTGTTCCCTATTATTCCCCAACCCAAAAAAAAATGTATCATATTTTAAGGTCATAGAATTGATTTCTGCAATTTTAAAGTGAAAAGTACAACTTTCATGCATTATCGCCCATTATTCCCTATAAATGCCCACTCGAAAACTATCATATTTATCATATTTTCGGGTCATAGAATTGATTCCTGCACTTTTAAAGTGAATATTAAAACATCTTTGTATTATCGCCCATTGTTCCCTATTATTGCAAACCCGAAAAATATAATATTTATCATATTTTCGGGTCATAGAATTGATTCCTGCAGTTTTAAAGGGAAATTTACAACTTTTTTGCATTATCGCCCAGTGTTCCCTATTATTGCCCAACCAAAAAAAATGTATCATATTTTAGGGTCATATAATTGATTCCTGCAATTTTCCCTATAAATGCCCACTCGAAAAATATCATATTTAACATATTTTCGGGTCATAGAATTGATTCCTGCACTTTTAAAGTGAATATTAAAACATCCTTGTATTATCGCCCATTGTTCCCTATTATTGCAAACCCGAAAAATATGCTTCGGGTTATAGAATTAATTCCCCACTTTTAAAGCGAAAATAACAAATTTCTTGCATTCTCACCCAATGTTCCTTATTATCGCCCAAACGAAAAATATATCATATTTTCAGGTCATAGAATTGATTCCTGCGCTTTTAAAGCGAAAATTACAACTTTCTTGCATTATCGCCCAATATTCCCTATACTTGACCACCCGGAAAATATCATATTTACAATCTTTTCAGATAATAGAATTGATTCCTGCACTTTTAAAGCTAAAATTACAATTTTCTTGCATTATCACCCAATGTTTTCCATTATCGCCGTACCGAAAAATATCATATCGTATTTTCAGATCATCCAATTGATTCCTGCACTTTTAAAGTGAAAATTACAACTTTCTTGCATTACAGCCAAATGTTCGCTTTTATCGCCCACCCGAAAAATATCATATTTATCATATTTCAGGTAATAGAATTGATTCCTGCACTTTTAAAGCGAAAATTACAATTTTCTAGCACTATCAAGCAATATTCCCTATCATCGCCCACCCGAAAAACATCATATTTATCATATTTTCGGCTCATAGAATTGATTCCTGGATTTTAAAAGCGAAAATTACAATTTTATTGCATCATCGCCAAATATTCCCTATAATTGCCCACCCGAAAAAGATCATATTTTCGGGTCATAGAATTGATTCCTGCACTTTTAAAGTGAAAATTACAACATCCTTGCATTATCGCCCAACGTTTCCTATTACTGCAAACCCGAAAAATAAATTTCGGGTCATAGAATTGATTCTTGCACTTTTAAAGCGAAAATTACGATTTTCTTGCATTGCAGCCAAATGTTCGCTATTATCGCCCACCGGAAAAATATCATATTTATAATATTTTCAGGTAATACAGTTGATTCCTGCACTTTTAAAGCGAAAATTACAATTTTCTTGCATTATCACCCAATGTCCTCTATTATCGCTCAACTCAAAAATATCATATCATATTTTTAGGTGATGGAATTGACTTCTGCATTTTTAAACCGAAAATTATAACTTTCTTGCATTATCGCCCAATGTTTCATATAATCGCCCACCCGAAAAATATCATATTTATCATATTTTCAGGTCACAGAATTGATTCCTGTACTTTTAAAGCGAAAATTAGAACGTTCTTGCAGCCAAATGTTCGCTATTATCGCCCACCCGAAAAATATCATATTTATCATAATTTCAGGTAATAGAATTGATTCCTGAACTTTTAAAGCGAAAATTACAATTTTCTTGCATTATCACAAAATATGCCCTATAATTGCCGACCCGAAAAACATCATATTTATCATATTTGAAAAAAATATGATCTTTTTCGGGTGGGCAATTATAGGGAATATTGGGCGATGATGCAATAAAAATATATAATTTTCGCTTTGGAAATGCAGGAATCAATTCTATGACCTATTATCGCCCACCCGAAAAACATCATTTTTATCATATTTTCGGGTAATAGAATTCATTCCTGCATTTTTAAAGTGAAAATTACAACTTCCTTGCATTATCGCCCAATGTTTCCTATTATCGCAAACAAGAAAAATATCATATTTCCCGTCACAGAATGGATTATCGCCCAATGTTCTCTATTATCGCCCAACCGAAAAATAACATATCATATTTTCCGGTCACGGAATTGATTCCTGCACTTTTAAAGCAAAAATTACAATTTTCTTGCATTATCATCCAATGTTCTCTATTATCGCCCACCGGAAAAATATCATATTTATCATATTTACGGGTCATAGAATTGAATCTCGCATTTTAACAGCGAAAATTACAATTTTCTTGCATTATCACCCAATATTCCCTATTATCGCCCACCCGAAAAACATCATATTTATCATATTTTCGGGTCACAGAATTAATTCCTGCACTTCTAAAGCGAAAATTACAACTTTATTTCATCATCGCTCAATATTCCCTATAATTGCCGACCCGAAAAATATCATATTTATCATATTTTCGGGGTCACAGAATTGATTTCTGCACTTTGAAAGTGAAAATTACAATTCCTTGCATTATCGCCTAATGTTTCCTATCATTGCAAACCCGATAAACATCATATTTCGAATCATAGAATTGATTCCTGCATTTTCAAAGCGAAAATTACAACTTTCTTGCATTATCACCCCAATGTTCTCTATTATCGCCCACCCGAAAAATATCATATTTATCATATTTACGGATCATAGAATTGAATCCCGCATTTTAAAAGCGAAAATTACAACTTTCTTGCATTATCGACCAATATTTCCTATAATTACCCACCCGAAAAATATCATATTTATCATATTTTCGGGTCATAGAATTGATTCCTGCACTTTTGAAGTGAAAATTACAATTCCTTGCATTATCGACCAATGTTTCCTGTCATTGCAAACCGAAAAATATCATATTTCGGGTCATAGAATTGTTTCCTGCACTTTTAAAGCGAAAATTACAACTTTCTTTCATTATCACCCAATGTTCTCTATTATCGGCCACCCGAAAACTATCATTTTTATTATAATTTCAGGTAATAGAATTGATTCCTGCACTTTTAAAGGGAAAATAATAATTTTCTTGCACTATCACCCAATATTCCCTATAATCGCCCACCCGAAAAATATCATATTTTCGGGTCATAAAATTGATTCCTGCATTTTTAAAGCGAAAATTACAACTTTCTTGCATTACAGCCAAATGTTCGCTATTATCGCCCACCCGAAAAAACATCATATTTATCATATTTTCGCGTCACAGAATTGATTCCTGCACTTTAAAGCGAAAATTAGAGCTTTCTTGCATTATCGCCCAATGTTCCCTATAATCGCCCACCCGAAAAATATCATATTTTCGGGTCATAAAATTGATTTATGCACTTTTAAAGCAAAAATTACAACTTTCTTGCATTATCACCCAATGTTCCCTATTATCGCCCACCCGAAAAACATTATATTTATCATATTTTAGGGTCATAGAATTCATTCCTGCATTTTTAAATCGAAAATCAAAACTTTATTGCATCATCGCCCAATATTCCCTATAATTGCCCACCCGAAAAATATCATATTTTCGGGTCATAGAATTGATTCCTGCACTTTTGAAGTGAAAATTACAATTCTTTGCATTATCGCCCAATCTTTCCTGTCATTGCAAACCCGAAAAATATCATATTTCCGGTCATAGAATTGATTCCTGAACTTTTAAAGCGAAAATTACAACTTTCTTGAATTATCACCCAATGTTTCCTATTATCGCAAACAAGAAAAATATCACATTTCGCGTAACAGAACTGATTCCTGCACTTAAAACCGAAAATTACAACTTTCTTGCATTATCACCCAATATTCTCTATTATCGCCCACCCGAAAAATATGAAATTTATCATATTTTCGGGTCATGGAATTGATTCCTGCACTTTTAAAGCGAAAATTACAATTTTCTTGCACTATCACCCAATACTCCCTATTATCGCCCACCCGAAAAACATCATATTTATCATATTTTCGGGTCATAGAATTGATTCCTGCACTTTTAAAGCGAAAATTACAACTTTATTGCATCATCGCCCAATATTTCCTATAATTACCCACCCGAAAATTATCATATTTATCATATTTTCGGGACATAGAATTGATTTCTGCACTTTTGAAGTGAAAATTACAATTCCTTGCATTATCGCCCAATGTTTCCTGTCAGTGCAAACCCGAAAAATATCATATTTTAGGGTCATAGACTTGATTCCTGCACTTTTAAAGCGAAAATTACTACTTTCCTGCATTACAGCCAAATGTTCGCTATTATCGCCCACCCGAAAAATATCATATTTATCATAATTTCAGGTAATAGAGTTGATTCCTGCACTTTTGAAGTGAAAGTTACAACTTCCTTGCATTACAGCCAAATGTTCGCTATAATCGCCCTCCCGAGAAATATCATATTTATCATATTTTCAGGTAATAGAATTGATTGCTGCATTTATAAAGCGAAAATTACAATTTTCTTCCACTATCACGCAATATTCCCTATTATCGCCCACCCGAAAAACATCATATTTATCATATTTTCGGGTCATAGAATTGATTCCTGCACTTTTGAAGTGAAAACCACAATTCCTTGCATTATCGCCCAATGTTTCCTGTCATTGCAAACCCGAAAAATATCATATTTCGGGTCATAGAATTGATTCCTGAACTTTTAAAGCGAAAATTACAACTTTCTTGAATTATCACCCCATGTTCTCTATTCTCGCCCACCCGAAAAATATCATATTTATCATATTTACGGGTCACAGAATTGAATCCCCCATTTTTAAAGCGAAAATTACAACTTTCTCGTATTATCACCCAATATTCCCTATTATCGCCCACCCGAAAACATCATATTTATCATATTTTCGGGTCATAGAATTGATTCCTGCACTTTTAAAGCGAAAATTACAACTTTATTGCATCATCGCCCAATATTTCCTATAATTACCCACCCGAAAAATACCATATTTATCATATTTTCGGGTCATAGAATTGATTTCTGCACTTTTGAAGTGAAAATTACAATTCCTTGCATTATCGCCCAATGTTTCCTGTTAGTGCAAACCCGAAAAATATCATATTTCGGGTCATAGAATTGATTCCTGAACTTTTAAAGCGAAAATTACAACTTTCTTGAATTATCACCCCATGTTCTCTATTCTCGCCCACCCGAAAAATATCATATTTATCATATTTACGGGTCACAGAATTGAATCCCCCATTTTTAAAGCGAAAATTACAACTTTCTCGTATTATCACCCAATATTCCCTATTATCGCCCACCCGAAAAACATCATATTTATCATATTTTCGGGTCATAGAATTGATTCCTGCATTTTAAAGCGAAAATTACAACTTTATTGCATCATCGCCCAATATTTCCTATAATTACCCACCCGAAAAATATCATATTTATCATATTTTCGGGACATAGAATTGATTTCTGCACTTTTGAAGTGAAAATTACAATTCCTTGCATTATCGCCCAATGTTTCCTGTCAGTGCAAACCCGAAAAATATCATATTTTAGGGTCATAGACTTGATTCCTGCACTTTTAAAGCGAAAATTACTACTTTCCTGCATTACAGCCAAATGTTCGCTATTATCGCCCACCCGAAAAATATCATATTTATCATAATTTCAGGTAATAGAATTGATTCCTGCACTTTTGAAGTGAAAATTACAACTTCCTTGCATTACAGCCACATGTTCACTATAATCGCCCTCCCGAGAAATATCATATTTATCATATTTTCAGGTAATAGAATTGATTGCTGCATTTATAAAGCGAAAATTACAATTTTCTTCCACTATCACGCAATATTCCCTATTATCGGCCACCCGAAAAACATCATATTTATCATATTTTCGGGTCATAGAATTGATTCCTGCACTTTTGAAGTGAAAAACACAATTCCTTGCATTATCGCCCAATGTTTCCTGTCATTGCAAACCCGAAAAATATCATATTTCGGGTCATAGAATTGATTCCTGAACTTTTAAAGCGAAAATTACAACTTTCTTGAATTATCACCCCATGTTCTCTATTCTCGCCCACCCGAAAAATATCATATTTATCATATTTACGGGTCACAGAATTGAATCCCCCATTTTTAAAGCGAAAATTACAATTTTCTCGTATTATCACCCAATATTCCCTATTATCGCCCACCCGAAAACATCATATTGATCATATTTTCGGGTCATAGAATTGATTCCTGCACTTTTAAAGCGAAAATTACAACTTTATTGCATCATCGCCCAATATTTCCTATAATTACCCACCCGAAAAATATCATATTTATCATATTTTCGGGACATAGAATTGATTCCTGCACTTTTAAAGCGAAAATTACAACTTTATTGCATCATCGCCCAATATTTCCTATAATTACCCACCCGAAAAATATCATATTTATCATATTTTCGGGACATAGAATTGATTTCTGCACTTTTGAAGTGAAAATTACAATTCCTTGCATTATCGCCCAATGTTTCCTGTCAGTGCAAACCCGAAAAATATCATATTTCGGGTCATAGAATTGATTCCTGAACTTTTAAAGCGAAAATTACAACTTTATTGCATTATCACCCAATGTTCTCTATTATCGACCACCCGAAAAATATATTTATCATATTTTCAGGTCATAGAATTGATTTGTGCACTTTTAAAGCGAAAATTATAACTTTCTTGTATTACAGCCAAATGTTCGCTAATATCGCCCTCCAGAACAATATCATATTTATCACAATTTCAGGTAATAGAATTGATTCCTGCACTTTTAAAGCGAAAATTACAATTTTCTTGCACTATCACCCAATACTCCCTATTATCGCCCACCCGAAAAACATCACATTTATCATATTTTCGGGTCATAGTATTGATTCCTGCATTTTTAAAATTAAAATTACAACTTCCTTGCATTATCGCCCAATGTTTCCTATTATCGCAAGAAAAACAAGAAAAATATCACATTTCGTGTAACAGAATTGATTCCTGCACTTTAAAGCGAAAATTACAACTTTTTTGTATTATCATCAAATATTCCCTATTATCGCCCACCCGAAAAATATCAAACTTATCATATTTTCGGGTCAAAGAAATGAATCCTGCACTTTCAAAGCGAAAATTACAACTTTATTGCATCATTGCCCAATATTCCCTGTAATTGCCCAACCGAAGATATCATATTTTCTGGTCATAGAATTGATTTCTGCACTTTCGAAGTGAAAATTTCAATTCCTTGCATTATCGCCCAATGTTTCCTATCATTGCAAACCCGAAAAATATAACATTTCGGGTCATAGAATTGATTCCTGCACTTTTAAAGCGAAAATTACAATTTTCTTGCATTATCACCCAATGTTCCCTATTATCGCCCAACCGAAAAATATCATATTTCCAGGTCATGGAATTGATTCCTGCACTTTTAAAGCGAAAATTATAACTTTCTTGCATTATCACCCAAAGTTCGCTATTATCCCCCAACCGAAAAATATCATATTTTAGGGTCATAGAATTGATTCCTGCATTTTAAAGCGAAAATTACTACTTTCTTGCATTACAGCCTACTTTCTTGCATTACAACCAAAAGCGAAAATTACAACTTTCTTGCATTATCACCCAATGTCCTCTATTATCGCCCACCCGAAAAATATCATATCATATTTTCAGCTCATAGAATTGATTAGTGCACTTTCAAAGCGAAAATTATAACTTTCTTGCATTATCGCCCAATGTTCCCTATAATGGACCACCCGAAAAATACCATATTCATCATATTTTCGGGTCACAGAATTGATTCCCCACTTTTAAAGTGAAAATTACAACTTCCTTGGATTATCGCCCAATGTTTTCTATTATTGCCAACCCGAAAAATATCATATTTCGGGTCATAGAATTGATTCCTGCACTTTTAAAGCGAAAATTACAACTTTCTTCCATTATCACCCTATGTTCTCTATTATCGCCCAACCGAAAAATATCACATCATATTTTCAGGTCATAGAATTGATTAGTGCACTTTTAAAGCGAAAATTATAACTCTCTTGCATTATCGCCCAATGTTAGCTATTATCGCCCACCCGAAAAATATCATATTTTAGGGTCATAGACTTGATTCCTGCACTTTTAAAGCGAAAATTACTACTTTCCTGCATTACAGCCAAATGTTCGCTATTATCGCCCAACCGAAAAATATCACATCATATTTTCAGGTCATGGAATCGATTCCTGCACTTTTAAAGCGAAAATTACAACTTTCTTGCATTATCGCCCAATTACAGCCAAATAATCGCCCACCCGAAAAATATCATATTTTCGGGTCATAGAATTTATTCCTGCACTTTAAAAGCGAAAATTACAACTTTCTTGCATTACAGCCAAATGCTCGCTAATATCGCCCACCCGAAAAATATCATATTTATCATATTTTCGGGTCATAGAATTGATTCCTGCACTTTTAAAGCGAAAATTACAATTTTCTTGCATTATCACCCAATATTCCCTACTATCGCCACCCCGAAAAATATCATATTTCTCATATTTACGGGTCATAGAATTGATTCCTGCACTTTTAAATCGAAAATTACAATTTTCTTGCATTATCATCCAATGCTCTCTATTATCGCCCACCCGAAAAATATCATATATATCATATTTACGGGTCATAGAATTGAATCCCGCATTTTCAAAGCGAAAATTACAACTTTCTTGCATTATCACCCAATGTTCCCTATTATCGCCCAACCGAAAAATATCATATTTCCAGGTCATGGAATTGATTCCTGCACTTTTAAAGCGAAAATTATAACTTTCTTGCATTATCACCCTAAGTTCGCTATTATCCCCCAACCGAAAAATATCATATTTTAGGGTCATAGAATTGATTCCTGCATTTTAAAGCGAAAATTACTACTTTCTTGCATTACAGCCTACTTTCTTGCATTACAACCAAAAGCGAAAATTACAACTTTCTTGCATTATCACCCAATGTCCTCTATTATCGCCCACCCGAAAAATATCATATCATATTTTCAGGTCATAGAATTGATTAGTGCACTTTCAAAGCGAAAATTATAACTTTCCTGCATTATCGCCCAATGTTCCCTATAATGGACCACCCGAAAAATACCATATTCATCATATTTTCGCGTCACAGAATTGATTCCCCACTTTTAAAGTGAAAATTACAACTTTCTTGCATTATCATCCAATGTTCTCTATTATCGCCCACCCGAAAAATATCATATATATCATATTTCGGGTCATAGAATTGATTCCTGCACTTTTAAAGCGAAAATTACAACTTTCTTCCATCATCACCCTATGTTCTCTATTATCGCCCAACCGAAAAATATCACATCATATTTTCAGGTCATGGAATCGATTCCTGCACTTTTAAAGCGAAAATTATAACTCTCTTGCATTATCGCCCAATGTTAGCTATTATCGCCCACCCGAAAAATATCATATTTTAGGGTCATAGACTTGATTCCTGCACTTTTAAAGCGAAAATTACTACTTTCCTGCATTACAGCCAAATGTTCGCTATTATCGCCCACCCGAAAAATATCATATTTATCATAATTTCAGGTAATAGAATTGATTCCTGCACTTTTGAAGTGAAAATTACAACTTCCTTGCATTACAGCCAAATGTTCGCTATTATCGCCCACCCGAGAAACATCATATTTATCATATTTTCAGGTAATAGAATTGATTGCTGCATTTTAAAAGCGAAAATTACAATTTTCTTGCACTATCACGCAATATTCCCTATTATCGGCCACCCGAAAAACATCATATTTATCATATTTTCGGGTCATAGAATTGATTCCTGCATTTTTAAAGCGAAAATTACAACTTTATTGCATCATCGCCCAATATTCCCTATAATTGCCCACCCGAAAAATATCATATTTTCGGGTCATAGAATTGATTCCTGCACTTTTAAAATAAAAATTACAACTTCCTTGCATTATCGCCCAATGTTTTCTATTATTGCAAACCCGAAAAATATCATATTTCGGGTCATACAATTGATTCCTGCATATTTAAAGCGAAAATTACAACTTTCTCGCATTACTACCCCATGTTTTCTATTATCGACCACCCGAAAAACATCATATTTATCATATTTTCGGGTCATAGAATTGATTCCTGCATTTTTAAAGCGAAAATTACAACTTTATTGCATCATCGCCCAATATTCCCTATAATTGCCCACCCGAAAAATATCATATTTCGGGTCATAGAATTGATTCCTGAACTTTTAAAGCGAAAATTACAACTTACTTGAATTATCACCCCATGTTCTCTATTATCGCCCACCCGAAAAATATCATATTTATCATATTTACGGGTCATAGAATTGAATCCCCCATTTTAAAAATTGAAAATTACAACTTTCTCGCATTATCACCCAATATTCCCTATTATTGCCCACCCGAAAAACATCATATTTATCATATTTTCGTGTCATAGAATTGATTCCTGCACTTTTAAAGCGAAAATTACAACTTTATTGCATCATCGCCATATATTTCCTATAATTACCCACCCGAAAAATATCATATTTATCATATTTTCGGGACATAGAATTGATTTCTGCACTTTTGAAGTGAAAATTAAAATTCCTTGCATTATCGCCCAATGTTTCCTGTCATTGCAAACCCGAAAAATATCATATTTCGGGTCATAGAATTGATTCCTGAACTTTTAAAGCGAAAATTACAACTTTATTGCATTATCACCCAATGTTCTCTATTATCGACCACCCGAAAAATATATTTATCATATTTTCAGGTCATAGAATTGATTTGTGCACTTTTAAAGCGAAAATTACAACTCTCTTGTATTACAGCCAAATGTTCGCTAATATCGCCCTCCAGAACAATATCATATTTATCACAATTTCAGGTAATAGAATTGATTCCTGCACTTTTAAAGCGAAAATTACAATTTTCTTGCACTATCACCCAATACTCCCTATTATCGCCCACCCGAAAAACATCATACTTATCATATTTTCGGGTCATAGTATTGATTCCTGCATTTTTAAAGTTAAAATTACAACTTCCTTGCATTATCGCCCAATGTTTCCTATTATCGCAAACAAGAAAAATATCACATTTCGTGTAACAGAATTGATTCCTGCACTTTAAAGCGAAAATTACAACTTTCTTGCATTATCACCCAATATTCCCCATTATCGCCCACCCGAAAAATATCAAATTTATCATATTTTCGGGTCACAGAAATGAATCCTGCACTTTCAAAGCGAAAATTACAACTTTATTGCATCATTGTCCAATATTCCCTGTAATTGCCCAACCGAAGATATCATATTTATCATATTTTCGGGTCATAGAATTGATTTCTGCACTTTCGAAGCGAAAATTCCAATTCCTTGCATTATCGCCCAATGTTTCCTATCATTGCAAACCCGAAAAATATAACATTTCGGGTCATAGAATTGATTCCTCCACTTTTAAAGCGAAAATTACAACTTTCTTGCATTATCGCCCAATTACAGCCAAATAATCGCCCACCCGAAAAATATCATATTTTCGGGTCATAGAATTTATTCCTGCACTTTAAAAGCGAAAATTACAACTTTCTTGCATTACAGCCAAATGCTCGCTATTATCACCCACCCGAAAAATATCATATTTATCATATTTTCGGGTCATAGAATTGATTCCTGCACTTTTAAAGCGAAAATTACAATTTTCTTGCATTATCAGCCAATATTCCCTACTATCGCCACCCCGAAAAATATCATATTTCTCATATTTACGGGTCATAGAATTGATTCCTGCACTTTTAAATCGAAAATTACAATTTTCTTGCATTATCATCCAATGTTCTCTATTATCGCCCACCCGAAAAATATCATATGTATCATAGAATTGAATCCCGCATTTTAAAAGCGAAAATTACAACTTTCTTGCATTACCACCCAATGTTCCCTATTATCGCCCAACCGAAGAATATCATATCATATTTCCAGGTCATGGAATTGATTCCTGCACTTTTAAAGCGAAAATTATAACTTTCTTGCATAATCACCCAAAGTTCGCTATTATCCCCCAACCGAAAAATATCATATTTTAGGGTCATAGAATTGATTCCTGCATTTTAAAGCGAAAATTACTACTTTCTTGCATTACAGCCTACTTTCTTGCATTACAACCAAAAGCGAAAATTACAACTTTCTTGCATTATCACCCAATGTTCTCTATTATCGCAAACCCGAAAAATATCATATTATATTTTCAGGTCATAGAATGGATTCCTGCACTTTCAAAGCGAAAATTATAACTTTCTTGCATTATCGCCCAATGTTCCCTATAATGGACCACCCGAAAAATATCATATTCATCATATTTTCGGGTCACAGAATTGATTCCTGCACTTTTAAAGTGAAAATTACAACTTCCTTGGATTATCGCCCAATGTTTACTATTATTGCCCACCCGAAAAATATCATATTTCGGGTCATAGAATTGATTCCTGCACTTTTAAAGCGAAAATTACAACTTTCTTGCATTACAGCCAAATGCTCGCTATTATCGCCCATTCGAAAAATATCATATTTATCATATTTTCGGGTCATAGAATTGATTCCTGCACTTTTAAAGCGAAAATTGCAATTTTCTTGCATTATCATCCAATGTTCTTTATTATCGCCCACCCGAAAAATATCATATGTATCATATTTACGGGTCATAGAATTGAATCCCGCATTTTAAAAGCGAAAATTACAACTTTCTTGCATTATCACCCAATGTTCCCTATTATCGCCCAACCATAAAATATATTTCTAGGTCATGGAATTGATTCCTGCACTTTTTGAAGCGAAAATTATAACTTTCTTGCATTATCACCCAAAGTTCGCTATTATCCCCCAACCGAAAAATATCATATTTTAGGGTCATAGAATTGATTCCTGCATTTTAAAGCGAAAATTACTACTTTCTTGCATTACAGCCTACTTTCTTGCATTACAACCAAAAGCGAAAATTACAACTTTCTTGCATTATCACCCAATGTCCTCTATTATCGGCCACCCGAAAAATATCATATCATATTTTCAGGTCATAGAATTGATTCCTGCACTTTTAAAGCGAAAATTACAATTTTCTTGCATTATCACCCAATATTCCCTACTATCGCCACCCCGAAAAATATCATATTTCTCATATTTACGGGTTATAGAATTGATTCCTGCACTTTTAAATCGAAAATTACAATTTTCTTGCATTATCATCCAATGTTCTCTATTATCGCCCACCCGAAAAATATCATATATATTATATTTACGGGTCATAGAATTGAATCCCGCATTTTAAAAGCGAAAATTACAACTTTCTTGCATTATCACCCAATGTTCCCTATTATCGCCCAACCGAAAAATATCATATTTCCAGGTCATGGAATTGATTCCTGCATTTTAAAGCGAAAATTACTACTTTCTTGCATTACAGCCTACTTTCTTGCATTACAACCAAAAGCGAAAATTACAACTTTCTTGCATTATCACCCAATATCCTCTATTATCGCCCACCCGAAAAATATCATAACATATTTTCAGCTCATAGAATTGATTAGTGCACTTTCAAAGCGAAAATTATAACTTTCCTGCATTATCGCCCAATGTTCCCTATAATGGACCACCCGAAAAATACCATATTCATCATATTTTCGGGTCATAGAATTGATTCCCCACTTTTAAAGTGAAAATTACAACTTCCTTGGATTATCGCCCAATGTTTTCTATTATTGCCAACCCGAAAAATATCATATTTCGGGTCATAGAATTGATTCCTGAACTTTTAAAGCGAAAATTACAACTTTCTTCCATTATCACCCTATGTTCTCTATTATCGCCCAACCGAAAAATATCACATCATACATTCAGGTCATGGAATCGATTCCTGCACTTTTAAAGCGAAAATTATAACTCTCTTGCATTATCGCCCAATGTTAGCTATTATCGCCCACCCGAAAAATATCATATTTTAGGGTCATAGACTTGATTCCTGCACTTTTAAAGCGAAAATTACTACTTTCCTGCATTACAGCCAAATGTTCGCTATTATCGCCCACCCGAAAAATATCATATTTATCATAATTTCAGATAATAGAATTGATTCCTGCACTTTTGAAGTGAAAATTACAACTTCCTTGCATTACAGCCAAATGATCGCTATTATCGCCCACCCGAGAAACATCATATTTATCATATTTTCAGGTAATAGAATTGATTGCTGCATTTTAAAAGCGAAAATTACAATTTTCTTGCACTATCACGCAATATTCCCTATTATCGGCCACCCGAAAAACATCATATTTATCATATTTTCGGGTCATAGAATTGATTCCTGCATTTTTGAAGCGAAAATTACAACTTTATTGCATCATCGCTCAATATTCCCTATAATTGCCCACCCGAAAAATATCATATTTTCGGGTCATAGAATTGATTCCTGCACTTTTAAAATAAAAATTACAACTTCCTTGCATTATCGCCCAATGTTTTCTATTATTGCAAACCCGAAAAATATCATATTTCGGGTCATACAATTGATTCCTGCATATTTAAAGCGAAAATTACAACTTTCTCGCATTACTACCCCATGTTTTCTATTATCGGCCACCCGAAAAACATCATATTTATCATATTTTCGGGTCATAGAATTGATTCCTGCATTTTTAAAGCGAAAATTACAACTTTATTGCATCATCGCCCAATATTCCCTATAATTGCCCACCCGAAAAATATCATATTTTCGGGTCATAGAATTGATTCCTGCACTTTTGAAGTGAAAAATACAATTCCTTGCATTATCGCCCAATGTTTCCTGCCATTGCAAACCCGAAAAATATCATATTTCGGGTCATAGCATTGATTCCTGAACTTTTAAAGCGAAAATTACAACTTTCTTGAATTATCACCCCATGTTCTCTATTATCGCCCACCCGAAAAATATCATATTTATCATATTTACGGGTCATAGAATTGAATCCCCCATTTTAAAAGCGAAAATTACAACTTTCTCGCATTATCACCCAATATTCCCTATTATTGCCCACCCGAAAAACATCATATTTATCATATTTTCGTGTCATAGAATTGATTCCCGCACTTTTAAAGCGAAAATTACAACTTTATTGCATCATCGCCCAATATTTCCTATAATTACCCACCCGAAAAATATCATATTTATCATATTTTCGGGACATAGAATTGATTTCTGCACTTTTGAAGTGAAAATTACAATTCCTTGCATTATCGCCCAATGTTTCCTGTCATTGGAAACCCGAAAAATATCATATTTCGGGTCATAGAATTGATTCCTGAACTTTAAAGCGAAAATTACAACTTTCTTGCATTATCATCCAATATTCCCCATTATCGCCCACCCGAAAAATATCATATTTATCATATTTTCGGGTCACAGAAATGTATCCTGCACTTTTAAAGCGAAAATTACAACTTTATTGCATCATTGTCCAATATTCCCTGTAATTGCCCAACCGAAGATATCATATTTATCATATTTTCGGGTCATAGAATTGATTTCTGCACTTTCGAAGCGAAAATTCCAATTCCTTGCATTATCGCCCAATGTTTCCTATCATTGCAAACCCGAAAAATATAACATTTCGGGTCATAGAATTGATTCCTCCACTTTTAAAGCGAAAATTACAACTTTCTTGCATGATCGCCCAATTACAGCAAATAATCGCCCACCCGAAAAATATCATATTTTCGGGTCATAGAATTTATTCCTGCACTTTAAAAGCGAAAATTACAACTTTCTTGCATTACAGCCAAATGCTCGCTATTATCACCCACCCGAAAAATATCATATTTATCATATTTTCGGGTCATAGAATTGATTCCTGCACTTTTAAAGCGAAAATTACAATTTTCTTGCATTATCAGCCAATATTCCCTACTATCGCCACCCCGAAAAATATCATATTGCTCATATTTACGGGTCATAGAATTGATTCCTGCACTTTTAAATCGAAAATTACAATTTTCTTGCATTATCATCCAATGTTCTCTATTATCGCCCACCCGAAAAATATCATATGTATCATATTTACGGGTCATAGAATTGAATCCCGCATTTTAAAAGCGAAAATTACAACTTTCTTGCATTATCACCCAATGTTCCCTATTATCGCCCAACCGAAGAATACCATATCATATTTCCAGGTCATGGAATTGATTCCTGCACTTTTAAAGCGAAAATTATAACTTTCTTGCATAATCACCCAAAGTTCGCTATTATCCCCCAACCGAAAAATATCCTATTTTAGGGTCATAGAATTGATTCCTGCATTTTAAAGCGAAAATTACTACTTTCTTGCATTACAGCCTACTTTCTTGCATTACAACCAAAAGCGAAAATTACAACTTTCTTGCATTATCACCCAATGTCCGCTATTATCGCCCACCCGAAAAATATCATATTTCGGGTCATAGAATTGATTCCTGCACTTTTAAAGCGAAAATTACAACTTTCTTGCATTACAGCCAAATGCTCGCTATTATCGCCCACCCGAAAAATATCATATTTATCATATTTTCGGGTCATAGAATTGATTCCTGCACTTTTAAAGCGAAAATTACAATTTTCTTGCATTATCACCCAATATTCCCTACTATCGCCACCCCGAAAAATATCATATTTCTCATATTTACGGGTCATAGAATTGATTCCTGCACTTTTAAATCGAAAATTACAATTTTCTTGCATTATCATCCAATGTTCTCTATTATCGCCCACACGAAAAATATCATATGTATCATATTTACGGGTCATAGAATTGAATCCCGCATTTTAAAAGCGAAAATTACAACTTTCTTGCATTATCACCCAATGTTCCCTATTATCGCCCAACCGAAAAATATCATATTTCCAGGTCATGGAATTGATTCCTGCACTTTTAAAGCGAAAATTATAACTTTCTTGCATTATCACCCAAAGTTCGCTATTATCCCCCAACCGAAAAATATCCTATTTTAGGGTCATAGAATTGATTCCTGCATTTTAAAGCGAAAATTACTACTTTCTTGCATTACAACCAAAAGCGAAAATTACAACTTTCTTGCATTATCACCCAATGTCCGCTATTATCGCAAACCCGAAAAATATCATATCATATTTTCAGGTCATAGAATTGATTCCTGCACTTTCAAAGCGAAAATTATAACTTTCTTGCATTATCGCCCAATGTTCCCTATAATGGACCACCCGAAAAATATCATATTCATCATATTTTCGGGTCACAGAATTGATTCCTGCACTTTTAAAGTGAAAATTACAACTTCCTTGGATTATCGCCCAATGTTTACTATTATTGCCAACCCGAAAAATATCATATTTTCGGGTCATAGAATTGATTACTGCACTTTTAAAGCGAAAATTACAACTTTCTTGCATTATCGCCAGATTACAGCCAAATAATCGCCCACCCGAAAAATATCATATTTTCCGGACATAGAATTTATTCCTGCACTTTTAGAGCGAAAATTACAATTTTCTTGCAATACACAAAAATGCTCGCTATTATCGCCCACCCGAAAAATATCATATTTATCATATTTTCGGGTCATAGAATTGATTCCTGCACTTTTAAAGCGAAAATTACAATTTTCTTGCATTATCACCCAATATTCCCTACTATCGCCACCCCGAAAAATATCATATTTCTCATATTTACGGGTCATAGAATTGATTCCTGCACTTTTAAATCGAAAATTACAATTTTCTTGCATTATCATCCAATGTTCTCTATTATCGCCCACACGAAAAATATCATATGTATCATATTTACGGGTCATAGAATTGAATCCCGCATTTTAAAAGCGAAAATTACAACTTTCTTGCATTATCACCCAATGTTCCCTATTATCGCCCAACCGAAAAATATCATATTTCCAGGTCATGGAATTGATTCCTGCACTTTTAAAGCGAAAATTATAACTTTCTTGCATTATCACCCAAAGTTCGCTATTATCCCCCAACCGAAAAATATCCTATTTTAGGGTCATAGAATTGATTCCTGCATTTTAAAGCGAAAATTACTACTTTCTTGCATTACAACCAAAAGCGAAAATTACAACTTTCTTGCATTATCACCCAATGTCCGCTATTATCGCAAACCCGAAAAATATCATATCATATTTTCAGGTCATAGAATTGATTCCTGCACTTTCAAAGCGAAAATTATAACTTTCTTGCATTATCGCCAAATGTTCACTATAATGGACCACCCGAAAAATATATTCATCATATTTTCGGGTCACGGAATTGATTCATGCACTTTTAAAGTGAAAATTACAACTTCCTTGGATTATCGCCCAATGTTTTCTATTATTGCCAACCCGAAAAATATCATATTTATCATATTTTCGGGTCATAGAATTGATTCCTGCACTTTTAAAGCGAAAATTGCAATTTTCTTGCATTATCATCCAATGTTCTCTATTATCGCCCACCCGAAAAATATCATATGTATAATATTTACGGGTCATAGAATTGAATCCCGCATTTTAAAAGCGAAAATTACAACTTTCTTGCATTATCACCCAATGTTCCCTTTTATCGCCCAACCAAAAAATATCATATTTCCAGGTCATGGAATTGATTCCTGCACTTTTAAAGAGAAAAATTATAACTTTCTTGCATTATCGCCCAATGTTCCCTAAATGGACCACCCGAAAAATATCATATTCATCATATTTTCGGGTCACAGAATTGATTCCTCACTTTTAAAGTGAAAATTACAACTTCTTTGGATTATCGCCCAATGTTTTCTATTATTGCCAACCCGAAAAATATCATATTTCGGGTCATAGAATTGATTCCTGCACTTTTAAAGCGAAAATTACAACTTTCTTGCATTATCGCCCAATGTTCCCTATCATTGCAAATCCGAAAAATATCTTATTTTCGGGTCATAGAATTGATTCCTGCACTTTTAAAGCGAAAATTACAACTTTCTTGCATTATCGCCCGATTACAGCCAAATAATCGCCCAGCCGAAAAATATAATATTTTCGGGTCATAGAATTTATTCCGGCACTTTTAAAGCGAAAATTACAACTTTCTTGCATTATCACCCAATATTCCCTATTATCGCCCACCCGAAAAATATCATATTTATCATATTTTCGGGTCATAGAATTGATTCCTGCACTTTTAAAGCGAGAATTACAACTTTATTGCATCATTGTCCAATATTCCCTGTAATTGCCCACCCAAAAAATATCATATTTATCATATTTTCGGGTCACAGAATCGATTTCTGCACTTTCGAAGTGAAAATTACAATCCCTTGCATTATCGCCCAATGTTTCCTATCATTGCAAACCCGAAAAATATAACATTTCGGGTCATAGAATTGATTCCTCCACTTTTGAAGCGAAAATTACAACTTTCTTGCAGTATCGCCCAATTACAGCCAAATAATCGCCCACCCGAAAAATATCATATTTTCGGGTCATAGAATTTATTCCTGCACTTTAAAAGCGAAAATTACAACTTTCTTGCATTACAGCCAAAAGCTCGCTATTATCGCCCACCCGAAAAATATCATATTTATCATATTTTCGGGTCATAGAATTGATTCCTGCACTTTTAAAGCGAGAATTACAATTTTCTTGCATTATCACCCAATATTCCCTACTATCGCCACCCCGAAAAATATCATATTTCTCATATTTACGGGTCATAGAATTGAATCCCGCATTTTAAAAGCGAAAATTACAACTTTCTTGCATTATCACCCAATGTTCCCTATTATCTCCTAACCGAAAAATATCATATTTCCAGGTCATGGAATTGATTCCTGCACTTTTAAAGCGAAAATTATAACTTTCTTGCATTATCACCCAAAGTTCGCTATTATCCCCCAACCGAAAAATATCATATTTTAGGGTCATAGAATTGATTCCTGCATTTTAAAGCGAAAATTACTACTTTCTTGCATTACAGCCTACTTTCTTGCATTACAACCAAAAGCGAAAATTACAACTTTCTTGCATTATCACCCAATGTCCTCTATTATCGCAAACCCGAAAAATATCATATCATATTTTCAGGTCATAGAATTGATTCCTGCACTTTCAAAGCGAAAATTATAACTTTCTTGCATTATCGCCCAATGTTCCCTATAATGGACCACCCGAAAAATATATTCATCATATTTTCGGGTCACAGAATTGATTCCCCACTTTTAAAGTGAAAATTACAACTTCCTTGGATTATCGCCCAATGTTTTCTATTATTGCCAACCCGAAAAATATCATATTTCGGGTCATAGAATTGATTCCTGCACTTTTAAAGCGAAAATTACAACTTTCTTGCATTATCACCCAATATTCCCTATTATCTCTCACCCGAAAAACATCATATTTATCATTTTCGGGTCATAGAATTGATTCCTGCACCTTTTAAGCAAAAATCACAACTTTATTGCATCATCGCCCAATACTCCCTATAACTGCTCACCCGAAAAATATCATATTTATCATATTTTCGGGTCATAGAATTGATTCCTGCACTTTTAAAGCGAGAATTACAATTTTCTTGCATTATCACCCAATATTCCCTACTATCGCCGCCCCGAAAAATATCATATTTCTCATATTTACGGGTCATAGAATTGATTCCTGCACTTTTAAAGTGAAAATTACAACTTCCTTGCATTATCACCCAATGTCCTCTATTATCGCAAACCCGAAAAATATCATATCATATTTTCAGGTCATAGAATTGATTCCTGCACTTTCAAAGCGAAAATTATAACTTTCTTGCATTATCGCCCAATGTTCCCTAAAATGGACCACCCGAAAAATATCATATTCATCATATTTTCGGGTCACAGAATTGATTCCTGCACTTTTAAAGTGAAAATTACAACTTCCTTGGATTATCGCCCAATGTTTTCTATTATTGCCAACCCGAAAAATATCATATTTCGGGTCATAGAATTGAATCCCGCATTTTAAAAGCGAAAATTACAACTTTCTTGCATTATCATCCAATGTTCCCTATTATCGCCCAACCGAAAAATATCATATTTCCAGGTCATGGAATTGATTCCTGCACTTTTAAAGCGAAAATTATAACTTTCTTGCATTATCACCCAAAGTTCGCTATTATCCCCCAACCGAAAAATATCATATTTTAGGGTCATAGAATTGATTCCTGCATTTTAAAGCGAAAATTACTACTTTCTTGCATTACAGCCTACTTTCTTGCATTACAACCAAAAGCGAAAATTACAACTTTCTTGCATTATCACCCAATGTCCGCTATTATCGCAAAACCCGAAAAATATCATATCATATTTTCAGGTCATAGAATTGATTCCTGCACTTTCAAAGCGAAAATTATAACTTTCTTGCATTATCGCCCAATGTTCCCTATAATGGACCACCCGAAAAATATCATATTCATCATATTTTCGGGTCACAGAATTGATTCCCCACTTTTAAAGTGAAAATTACAACTTCCTTGGATTATCGCCCAATGTTTTCTATTATTGCCAACCCGAAAAATATCATATTTCGGGTCATAGAATTGATTCCAGCACTTTTAAAGCGAAAATTACAACTTTCTTGCATTATCACCCAATATTCCCTATTATCTCCCACCCGAAAAACATCATATTTATCATTTTCGGGTCATAGAATTGATTCCTGCACCTTTTAAGCAAAAATCACAACTTTATTGCATCATCGCCCAATACTCCCTATAACTGCTCACCCGAAAAATATCATATTTATCATTTTTTCGGGTCCTAGAATTGATTCCTGCACTTTTAGAACGAAAATTACAACTTTCTTGCATTATCGCCCAGTGTTCCCTATTATTGCAAATCCGAAAAATATCATATTTCTCATATTTACGGGTCATAGAATTGATTCCTGCACTTTTAAATCGAAAATTACAATTTTCTTGCATTATCATCCAATGTTCTCTATTATCGCCCACACGAAAAATATCATATGTATCATATTTACGGGTCATAGAATTGAATCCCGCATTTTAAAAGCGAAAATTACAACTTTCTTGCATTATCACCCAATGTTCCATATTATCGCCCAACCGAAAAATATCATATTTCCAGGTCATGGAATTGATTCCTGCACTTTTAAAGCGAAAATTATAACTTTCTTGCATTATCACCCAAAGTTCGCTATTATCCCCCAACCGAAAAATATCATATTTTAGGGTCATAGAATTGATTCCTGCATTTTAAAGCGAAAATTACTACTTTCTTGCATTACAACCAAAAGCGAAAATTACAACTTTCTTGCATTATCACCCAATGTCCTCTATTATCGCAAACCCGAAAAATATCATATCATATTTCCAGGTCGTAGAATTTGATTCCTGCACTTTCAAAGCGAAAATTATAACTTTCTTGCATTATCGCCCAATGTTCACTATAATGGACCACCCGAAAAATATATTCATCATATTTTCGGGTCACGGAATTGATTCCTGCACTTTTAAAGTGAAAATTACAACTTCCTTGGATTATCGCCCAATGTTTTCTATTATTGCCAACCCGAAAAATATCATATTTCGGGTCATAGAATTGATTCCTGCACTTTTAAAGCGAAACTTACAACTTTCTTGCATTACAGCCAAATGCTCGCTATTATCGCCCACCCGAAAAATATCATATTTATCATATTTTCGGGTCATAGAATTGATTCCTGCACTTTTAAAGCGAAAATTGCAATTTTCTTGCATTATCATCCAATGTTCTCTATTATCGCCCACCCGAAAAATATCATATGTATAATATTTACGGGTCATAGAATTGAATCCCGCATTTTAAAAGCGAAAATTACAACTTTCTTGCATTATCACCCAATGTTCCCTTTTATCGCCCAACCAAAAAATATCATATTTCCAGGTCATGGAATTGATTCCTGCACTTTTAAAGAGAAAAATTATAACTTTCTTGCATTATCGCCCAATGTTCCCTAAATGGACCACCCGAAAAATATCATATTCATCATATTTTCGGGTCACAGAATTGATTCCTCACTTTTAAAGTGAAAATTACAACTTCTTTGGATTATCGCCCAATGTTTTCTATTATTGCCAACCCGAAAAATATCATATTTCGGGTCATAGAATTGATTCCTGCACTTTTAAAGCGAAAATTACAACTTTCTTGCATTATCGCCCAATGTTCCCTATCATTGCAAATCCGAAAAATATCTTATTTTCGGGTCATAGAATTGATTCCTGCACTTTTAAAGCGAAAAATTACAACTTTCTTGCATTATCGCCCGATTACAGCCAAATAATCGCCCAGCCGAAAAATATAATATTTTCGGGTCATAGAATTTATTCCGGCACTTTTAAAGCGAAAATTACAACTTTCTTGCATTATCACCCAATATTCCCTATTATCGCCCACCCGCAAAACATCATATGTATCATTTTCGGGTCATAGAATTGATTCCTGCACTTTTAAAGCAAAAATCACAACTTTATTGCATCATCGCCAAACACTCCCTATAACTGCTCACCCGAAAAATATCATATTTATCATTTTTTCGGGTCCTAGAATTGATTCCTGCACTTCTAGAACGAAAATTACAACTTTCTAGCAGTAACACCCAATGTTTTCTATTATCGCCAACTAGAAAAGTATCTCATAATCAGGTCATAGAATTGATTCCTGCGCTTTTAAAGGATAAATTACAACTTTCTTGCATTATCGCCCAATGTTCCCTATTATTGTAAATCCGAAAATTTTCATATTTTCGGGTCATAGAATTGATTCCTGCACTTTTAAAGCGAAAATTACAACTTTCTTGCATTATCGCCCGATTACAGCCAAATAATCGCCCACCCGAAAAATATCACATTTTCCGGTCATAGAATTTATTCCTGCACTTTTAAATCGAAAATTACAATTTTCTTGCACTACAGAAAAATGCTCGCTATTATCGCCCACCCGAAAAATATCATATTTATCATATTTTCGGGTCATGGAATTGATTCCTGCACTTGTCAAGCGAAAATTGCAACTTTATTGCATCATCGCCCAATATTCCCTATAATTGCCCACCCGAAAAATATCATATTTATCATATTTTCGGGTCAAAGAATTGATTCTTGCACTTTTAAAGTGCAAACTAGATGCTGTCAGAGAGCAGCAATATCCCCCGTGAAACCCTAAATATTACCCCTATGCAATATCTAAGCTAATGGATTACCATTGACAGGAAACTGGACACCCTTCCTTGAAGTCCACTCCGTTTGCATATATGTCGATTTATGACGATTTTTAAAAGCCTGTCATTTTGTCAATTTTGCTTCGATCAAACTGAAACCTTGACGTTGCACATCTTTATACCCTATATGTTGCCTATATGAAATATGAAAGCTGAATTATGCTTCGTTGATATAGAAGTGGTGTCCAAAAAGTCCTATACATGTGCACATATGTCTATTTTCGACGATTTTCAAAAGCCTGTCAATTTGTCAATTTTGCTTCGATCAAACTGAAAACCTCAACGTTGCACATCTTTATACCCTATATTTTGCCTATATGAAATATGAAAGCTGAATTATGCTTCGTTGATATAGAAGTGGTGTCCACAAAGTCCTATACATGTGCACATATGTCTATTTTCGACGATTTTCAAAAGCCTGTCAATTTGTCAATTTTGCTTCGATCAAACTGAAACCTTGACGTTGCACATCTTTATACCCTATATTTTGCCTGTATGAAATATGAAAGCTGAATTATGCTTCGTTGATATAGAAGTGGTGTCCACAAAATCCTATACATGTGCACATATGTCTATTTTCGACGATTTTCAAAAGCCTGTCACTTTGTCAATTTTGCTTCGATCAAACTGAAACCTTGACGTTGCACATCTTTATACCCTATATTTTGCCTGTATGAAATATGAAAGCTGAATTATGCTTCGTTGATATAGAAGTGGTGTCCACAAAGTCCTATACATGTGCACATATGTCTATTTTCGACGATTTTCAAAAGCCTGTCAATTTGTCAATTTTGCTTCGATCAAACTGAAACCTTGACGTTGCACATCTTTATACCCTATATTTTGCCTGTATGAAATATGAAAGCTGAATTATGCTTCGTTGATATAGAAGTGGTGTCCACAAAGTCCTATACATGTGCACATGTCTATTTTCGACGATTTTCAAAAGCCTGTCAATTTGTCAATTTTGCTTCGATCAAACTGAAACCTTGACGTTGCACATCTTTATACCCTATATTTTGCCTGTATGAAATATGAAAGCTGAATTATGCTTCGTTGATATAGAAGTGGTGTCCACAAAGTCCTATACATGTGCACATATGTCTATTTTCGACGATTTTCAAAAGCCTGTCAATTTGTCAATTTTGCTTCGATCAAACTGAAACCTTGACGTTGCACATCTTTATACCCTATATTTTGCCTGTATGAAATATGAAAGCTGAATTATGCTTCGTTGATATAGAAGTGGTGTCCACAAAGTCCTATACATGTGCACATATGTCTATTTTCGACGATTTTCAAAAGCCTGTCAATTTGTCAATTTTGCTTCGATCAAACTGAAACCTTGACGTTGCACATCTTTATACCCTATATTTTGCCTGTATGAAATATGAAAGCTGAATTATGCTTCGTTGATATAGAAGTGGTGTCCACAAAGTCCTATACATGTGCACATATGTCTATTTTCGACGATTTTCAAAAGCCTGTCAATTTGTCAATTTTGCTTCGATCAAACTGAAACCTTGACGTTGCACATCTTTATACCCTATATTTTGCCTGTATGAAATATGAAAGCTGAATTATGCTTCGTTGATATAGAAGTGGTGTCCACAAAGTCCTTAGCTTGAAGAGGGGACGGACGGACAGACGGACGGACGGACGGACGGCTCGACGGACAGACGGACGGACAGACGGACAATCTCAAACCTATATCCCTCCGTTTCACGGGGGATAATTACAACTTCCTGGCATTATCGCCCAATGTTTCCTATTATTGCAAACCCGAAAAATATCATATTAAAAAGAATTTATTCCTGCACTTTTAAAGCGAAAATTACAACTTTCTTGCATTACAGCCAAATGTTCGCTATTATCGTCCATCCGAGAAATATCATATTTTGTCATATTTTCAAGTAATAGAATTGATTCCTGCACTTTTAAAACGAAAATTACAATTTTCTTGCATTATCAAGAGAACATTATATACTCTTTCATTCCCACGAGGTATAGTATGCCTGCGTTCATTGGTTAGAGATACGGCCTGGACAACATACCCTAAGAAAACGACCAAGTGCAAAGATTTCAAAAGTCCATAACTGACATTTTTCGATAAAATCAAAAATGAACCTGACGTTGCAAAACTGCGTTACATATTCTTTCATTCCCCAAGGTATGGTATGACTGCGATCAACGGTTACGGAGATATGGCCTGGACAAAAGTGATAACGGACAGACGGACGGACGGACCAACGGACTGACAGATGGACGTACGGACAGATATGAGGCGTTTCTTTATACCACGCCTCCGCTAGGACGGCGGGAGATAATAATAAAATGGTATCCCTGTGACTGGGGTCTAGAAAACAGACACGGTACCCCTGTGACTGGGTCCTGGGGTGCTCGGATCACCGAAAACAGTTGTTTTCCATTAGACGAGACAACTGGTGAAAACGCCAACAGCCCACCCCTCAACTCTAACTGGGCTAGCCTAAATCAGCAAAATCATGTGGCCGAACTCAACAGCAACATGAAGCCTACCGAATACAATGCAAACCTTTGACTTTGTCGATAATCCCGAAGTCTGACGTGCAAAGCACAACTGCCATCGCCATGTCTCTTCAAGGTACGCCCCAGAAATGCGTCGCGAACTAAGACAGATCCATCCCCAGGATCTGACACAAAACGAGTGCTGGTGGTTCGAAATGGAAAGCCAACCAACACATACAGGCACCGATGTACCCAAACAAAAACCCTGCAAGACAACAGTCCCGACCCCAACCAAAGCACAAGCAAGAAAACACAGTGCCGGAGGATTCTGCCGTAACATGTCGTCCGAGCTTTTTCATGAAAAGCCCGGTATGCTAAGACAGAACCCCTGCATGTCCAAACCTGCAGCCCGGACAGGAACGAGAACTTTACCCTGCATACAGACACCCGCATCTAAACTGCGGGCACGGAACAGGACGATCCATCTCGCAGATAGACAACCACGAGATGATCGGAAGCGCCCAAGAAGAGAACGAGGACTAGAAATAGCTGCACAGTGTTAGCAAAATTTAGATCTCCAAATTCTAATTTTTAAATATAAATATAATGGTCAGGGTACAACGAGCAGTGAAGGTGGAAACGTTTAAACGTTTGCCGAGCAGTCGTGCCTACACGTGAAGGTGGAACGTACGTTTAAAAGGTTGCCGAGAAGTCGCGTCTATTCGTGAAAGCGGAACGTACGCTTAAACAGGTTGCCGAGCAGTCGAGTACGTGAAGGTGGAACTTACGTTTAAACGATTGCCGAGCAGTAGAGTCTACACGTGAAGGTGGAACGTACGTTTAATAGGTTGCCGAGCAGCAGAGTCTACACGTGAAGGTGGAACGTACGTTTAAACGGATACCTAAAAGTAATGTCCACACGTGAAGGTGAAAATGTTTAAGCGATGGCTGAGCAGTCGAGTACGTGAAGGTGGAACGTACGTTTAATGGTTGCCGAGCATTTTCAAGGGAGGACTACATTGAAAACATTCATGGAAAATTTGAAGAATATCTGATCAGAATTGTGTGAAAGAAGCATCTGGAAAACTGGAAACCATAAAATTATAAATGCCCTCCACTTGGCCAATTTTTGGAGGATCGCCAAAAAAGCTACATTGCAAGAGAGGCCCATCCAAAGGACGGTCGTACAAAATTTCAGGAAAATCTGATCAAAGTTGTGTGAAAAGAAGCATTTAAAAAATTGCCAACCCTAAAATTACAAAGGCACCACACCCCCCCCCCCCCCCCACCATTGGCCAATTTTTTGCGCATCGCCAAAAAAACTAATTTCTCAAAAGATGCCTATCTTGAGAACAGGCATACGAAATTGGAAAGAAATTCGATGAAAATGTGGGAAAAGAAGCATTTTGAAAATTGGCAACCGAAAATTTTTAAATGAACCCCATTTAGCCAATTTCACCAAAGAAAAAATTTAAAGAGAGGCCTAACTAGAGAGCATTCGTGTAAAATTTGAGAGGAATCTAATCAGTACTGAAGGAGAAGAAGCATTTTAAGCAAAAGGTTACACACGTACATACAGACGACTTATACCTCTCCAATAATGTGAAAAGACCAGCCCGGCATAGTCAGCTGGTCTAAACACAGCCATTTGTCAATGGAACGCCTTCTAAAAATGCGAGCAACAGTCGTATTATATGTCGCGTGTCAGTCTGATAAAGTTACCTAGTGATGGCGTCACATGGTGCTGATGGCACCATTCGGTCTGAAACACAAGGCGTCAACCTTCAAATACGAGAAAAACGAACATGGTATCCCTGTGACTGGGGTCAGGTAAACAGGCACGGTATCCTTGTGACTGGGGCCTTGGGTGCTCGGATCACAGAAAACATTTATTTTCCACCCATTAGTCGAGACAACTGGAGAAAACGCAAACCGCCACCCCACCACACCCTCTCCTCACCCCTAACTGGGCTCGCCTTACTCAGCAAAATTACGTGGCCAAAACTCAACAGCAACATGAAAGCTTGAAAATTTTTAAATGAACCCCATTTAGCCAATTTCACCAAAGAAAAAATTTAAAGAGAGGCCTAACTAGAGAGCATTCGTGTAAAATTTGAGAGGAATCTAATCAATACTGAAGGAGAAGAAGCATTTTAAGCAAAAGGTTACACACGTACATACAGACGACTTACACCCCTCCAATAATGTGAAAAGACCCGCCCGGCATAGTCAGCTGGTCTAAACACAGCCATTTGTCAATGGAACGCCTTCTAAAAATGCGAGCAACAGTCGTACTATATGTCGCGTGTCAGTCTGATAAGGTGTTCTAGTGTTGGCGTCACATGGTGCTGATGGCACCATTCGGTCTGAAACACAAGGCGTCAAGCTTCAAATACGAGAAAAACGAACATGGTATCCCTGTGACTGGGGTCAGGAAAACAGGCACGGTATCCTTGTGACTGGGGCCTTGGGTGCTCGGATCACAGAAAATATTTATTTTCCACCAATTAGTCGAGACAACTGGAGAAAACACCAACCGCCACCCCACCACACCCCCTCCTCACCCCTAACTGGGCTCGCCTAACTCAGCAAAATTACGTGGCCAAAACTCAACAGCAACATGAAAGCTTACCGAATACATTTCAAACCTTTGATTTCGTCGATAACCCCGAAGTTCGAAGTGCAATGCACAACTGCCACCGCTCTGTCTCTTCAAGGTACGCCCCAGAAATGCCACGCGAACTAAGACAGATCCATCCCCAGGATCGGACACCAAACGAGTGCGTGCAATTTCAAATGGAAAGCCAACCAACAGGTACAGTCACCCATGTGCCCAAACAAAAAACCCTGCGAGACAAGTCCCGACCCCAACCAAAAACCACAAGCAAGAAAACACAGTGCCGGAGGATTCTGCCGAAACATGTCGCCAGAGCTTTTTCGTGAAAAGCCCGGTATGTTAAGACAGAACCCCTGCATGTCCAAACCTGCAGCCCGGACAGGAACCAGAACTTTACCCTGCATACAGACACCCGCGCGCACGGAACAGGACGATCCATCTCGCAGATAGACAACCACGAGATGATCGGAAGCATCCAAGAAGAGAGCGAGGACTAGAAATAGCTGCACAGTGACAGCAAAATTTAGATCTCCTAATTCTAATTTTTAAATATAAATATAATGGTCAGGGCACAACGAGCAGTGAGGGTGGAAACGTTTAAACGTTTGCCGAGCAGTTGTGTCTACACGTGAAGGTGAAACCGTTTAAACGGTTGCCGAGCAGTCGTGCCTACACGTGAAGGTGGAACGTACGTTTAAACAGTTGCCGAGAAGTCGTGTCTATTCGTGAAAGCGGAACGTACGCTTAAACAGGTTGCCGAGCAGTCGAGTACGTGAAGGTGGAACTTACGTTTAAACGATTGCCGAGTAGTCGAGTACGTGAAGGTGGAACGTACGTTTAATAGGTTGCCGAGCAGTAGAGTCTACACGTGAAGGTGGAACGCACGTTTCAACGGATACCTAAAAGTAGTGTCTAAGACAGATCCATCCCCAGGATCTGACACCAAACGAGTGCTGGTAGTTTCAAATGGAAAGCCAACCAACAGGTACAGTCACCCATTTGCCCAAACAAAAAACCCTGCAAGACAACAGTCCCGATCCCAACCAAAAACCACAAGCAAGAAAACACAGTGCCGGAGGATTCTGCCGAAATATGTCGCCCGAGCTTTTTCGTGAAAAGCCCGGTATGTTAAGACAGAACCCCTGCATGTCCAAACCTGCAGCCCGGACAGGAACGAGAACTTTGCCCTGCATACAGACACCCGCATTTAAACTGCGGGCACGGAACAGGACGATCCATCTCGCAGATAGACAACCACGAGATGATCGGAAGCACCCAAGAAGAGAGCGAGGACTAAAAATAGCTGCACAGTCATAGCAGAATTTAGATCTCCAAATTCTAATTTTTAAATATAAATATAATGGTCAGGGCACAACGAGCAGTGAAGGTGGAAACGTTTAAACGGTTGCCGAGCAGTCGTGCCTACACGTGAAGGTGGAACGTACGTTTAAACAGTTGCCGAAAAGTCGTGTCTATTCGTGAAAGCGGAACGTACGCTTAAACGGGTTGCCGAGCAGTCGAGTACGTGAAGGTGGAACTTACGTTTAAACGATTGCCGAGCAGTCGAGTACGTGAAGGTGGAACGTACGTTTAATAGGTCGAGGAGCAGTATAGTCTACACCTGAAGGTGGAACGCACGTTTAAACGGTTACCTAAAAGTAGTGTCTAAGACAGATCCATCCCCAGGATCTGACACCAAACGAGTGCTGGTAGTTTCAAATGGAAAACCAACCAACAGGTACAGTCACCGATGTGCCCAAACAAAAAACCCTGCGAGACAACAGTCCCGACCCCAACCAAAAACCACAAGCAAGAAAACACAGTGCCGGAGGATTCTGCCGAAACATGTCGCCCGAGCTTTTTCGTGAAAAGCCCGGTATGTTAAGACAGAACCCCTACATGTCCAAACCTGCAGCCCGGACAGGAACGAGAACTTTGCCCTGCATACAGACACCCGCATTTAAACTGCGGGCACGGAACAGGACGATCCATCTCGCAGATAGACAACCACGAGATGATCGGAAGCACCCAAGAAGAGAGCGAGGACTAAAAATAGCTGCACAGTCATAGCAGAATTTAGATCTCCAAATTCTAATTTTTAAATATAAATATAATGGTCAGGGCACAACGAGCAGTGAAGGTGGAAACGTTTAAACGTTTGCCGAGCAGTTGTGTCTACACGTGAAGGTGAAACCGTTTAAACGGTTGCCGAGCAGTCGTGCCTACACGTGAAGGTGGAACGTACGTTTAAACAGTTGCCGAGAAGTCGTGTCTATTCGTGAAAGCGGAACGTACGCTTAAACAGGTTGCCGAGCAGTCGAGTACGTGAAGGTGGAACTTACGTTTAAACGATTGCCGAGTAGTCGAGTACGTGAAGGTGGAACGTACGTTTAATAGTGTGCCGAGCAGTAGAGTCTACACGTGAAGGTGGAACGCACGTTTCAACGGATACCTAAAAGTAGTGTCTAAGACAGATCCATCCCGTGGATCGGACACCAAACGAGTGCTGGTAGTTTCAAATGGAAAACCAACCAACAGGTACAGTCACCGATGTGCCCAAACAAAAAACCCTGCGAGACAACAGTCCCGGCCCCAACCAAAAACCACAAGCAAGAAAACACAGTGCCGGAGGATTCTGCCGAAACATGTCGCCCGAGCTTTTTCGTGAAAAGCCCGGTATGTTAAGACAGAACCCCTGCATATACAAACCTGCAGCCCGGACAGGAACGAGAACTTTGCCCTGCATACAGACACCCGCATCTAAACTGCGGGCACGGAACAGGACGATCCATCTCGCAGATAGACAACCACGAGATGATCGGAAGCACCCAAGAAGAGAGCGAGGACTAGAAATAGCTGAACAGTGATAGCAGAATTTAGATCTCCAAATTCTAATTTTTAAATATAAATATAATGGTCAGGGGACAACGAGCAGTGAAGGTGGAAACGTTTAAACGTTTGCCGAGCAGTTGTGTCTACACGTGAAGGTGAAACCGTTTAAACGGTTGCCGAGCAGTCGTGCCTACACGTGAAGGTGGAACGTACGTTTAAACAGTTGCCGAGAAGTCGTGTCTATTCGTGAAAGCGGAACGTACGCTTAAACAGGTTGCCGAGCAGTCGAGTACGTGAAGGTGGAACTTACGTTTAAACGATTGCCGAGTAGTCGAGTACGTGAAGGTGGAACGTACGTTTAATAGTGTGCCGAGCAGTAGAGTCTACACGTGAAGGTGGAACGCACGTTTCAACGGATACCTAAAAGTAGTGTCTAAGACAGATCCATCCCGTGGATCGGACACCAAACGAGTGCTGGTAGTTTCAAATGGAAAACCAACCAACAGGTACAGTCACCGATGTGCCCAAACAAAAAACCCTGCGAGACAACAGTCCCGGCCCCAACCAAAAACCACAAGCAAGAAAACACAGTGCCGGAGGATTCTGCCGAAACATGTCGCCCGAGCTTTTTCGTGAAAAACTCGGTATGTTAAGACAGAACCCCTGCATGTCCAAACCTGCAGCCCGGACAGGAACGAGAACTTTGCCCTGCATACAGACACCCGCATCTAAACTGCGGGCACGGAACAGGACGATCCATCTCGCAGATAGACAACCACGAGATGATCGGAAGCACCCAAGAAGAGAGCGAGGACTAGAAATAGCTGAACAGTGATAGCAGAATTTAGATCTCCAAATTCTAATTTTTAAATATAAATATAATGGTCAGGGCACAACGAGCAGTGAAGGTGGAAACGTTTAAGCGTTTGCCGAGCAGTTGTGTCTACACGGAAAATTGAAACCGTTTTAAACGGTTGCCGAGCAGTCGTGCCTACACATGAAGGTGGAACGTACGTTTAAACAGTTGCCGAGAAGTCGTGTCTATTCGTGAAAGCGGAACGTACGCTTAAACAGGTTGCCGAGCAGTCGAGTACGTGAAGGCGGAACTTACGTTTAAACGATTGCCGAGCAGTCGAGTACGTGAAGGTGGAACTTACGTTTAAACGATTGCCGAGCAGTCGAGTACGTGAAGGTGGAACGTACGTTTAATAGCTTGCCGAGCAGTAGAGTCTACACGTGAAGGTGGAACGCACGTTTAAACGGATACCTAAAAGTAGTGTCTAAGACAGATCCATCCCGTGGATCGGACACCAAACGAGTGCTGGTAGTTTCAAATGGAAAGCCAACCAACAGGTACAGTCACCCATGTGCCCAAACAAAAAACCCTGCGAGACAACAGTCCCGACCCCAACCAAAAACCACAAGCAAGAAAACACAGTGCCGGAGGATTCTGCCGAAACATGTCGCCCGAGCTTTTTCGTGAAAAGCCCGGTATGTTAAGACAGAACCCCTGCATGTCCAAACCTGCAGCCCGGACAGGAACCAGAACTTTGCCCTGCATACAGACACCCGCATCTAAACTGCGGGCACGGAACAGGACGATCCATCTCGCAGATAGACAACCACTAGATGATCGGAAGCATCCAAGAAGAGAGCGAGGACTAGAAATAGCTGACAGTGATAGCAGAATTTAGATCTCCAAATTCTAATTTTTAAATATAAATATAATGGTCAGGGCACAACGAGTAGTGAAGGTGGAAACGTTTAAGCGTTTGCCGAGCAGATGTGTCTACACGTGAAGGTGAAACCGTTCTAAACGGTTGCCGAGCAGTCGTGCCTACACGTGAAGGTGGAACGTACCTTTAAACAGTTGCCGAGAAGTCGTGTCTATTCGTGAAAGCGGAACGTACGCTTAAACAGGTTGCCGAGCAGTCGAGTACGTGAGGGCGGAACTTACGTTTAAACGACTGCCGAGCAGTCGAGTACGTGAAGGTGGAACGTACGTTTAATAGGTTGCCGAGCAGTAGAGTCTACACGTGAAGGTGGAACGCACGTTTAAACGGATACCTAAAAGTAGTGTCTAAGACAGATCCATCCCCAGTATCTGACACCAAACGAGTGCTGGTAGTTTCAAATGGAAAGCCAACCAACAGGTACAGTCACCCATGTGCCCAAACAAAAAACCCTGCGAGACAACAGTCCCGACCCCAACCAAAAACCACAAGCAAGAAAACACAGTGCCGGAGGATTCTGCCGAAACATGTCGCCCGAGCTTTTTCGTGAAAAGCCCGGTATGTTAAGACAGAACCCCTGCATGTCCAAACCTGCAGCCCGGACAGGAACCAGAACTTTGCCCTGCATACAGACACCCGCATCTAAACTGCGGGCACGGAACAGGACGATCCATCTCGCAGATAGACAACCACTAGATGATCGGAAGCATCCAAGAAGAGAGCGAGGACTAGAAATAGCTGACAGTGATAGCAGAATTTAGATCTCCAAATTCTAATTTTTAAATATAAATATAATGGTCAGGGCACAACGAGTAGTGAAGGTGGAAACGTTTAAGCGTTTGCCGAGCAGTTGTGTCTACACGTGAAGGTGAAACCGTTTTAAACGGTTGCCGAGCAGTCGTGCCTACACGTGAAGGTGGAACGTACCTTTAAACAGTTGCCGAGAAGTCGTGTCTATTCGTGAAAGCGGAACGTACGCTTAAACAGGTTGCCGAGCAGTCGAGTACGTGAGGGCGGAACTTACGTTTAAACGACTGCCGAGCAGTCGAGTACGTGAAGGTGGAACGTACGTTTAATAGGTTGCCGAGCAGTAGAGTCTACACGTGAAGGTGGAACGCACGTTTAAACGGATACCTAAAAGTAGTGTCTAAGACAGATCCATCCCCAGTATCTGACACCAAACGAGTGCTGGTAGTTTCAAATGGAAAGCCAACCAACAGGTACAGTCACCCATGTGCCCAAACAAAAAACCCTGCGAGACAACAGTCCCGACCCCAACCAAAAACCACAAGCAAGAAAACACAGTGCCGGAGGATTCTGCCGAAACATGTCGCCCGAGCTTTTTCGTGAAAAGCCCGGTATGTTAAGACAGAACCCCTGCATGTCCAAACCTGCAGCCCGGACAGGAACCAGAACTTTGCCCTGCATACAGACACCCGCATCTAAACTGCGGGCACGGAACAGGACGATCAATCTCGCAGATAGACAACCACGAGATGATCGGAAGCATCCAAGAAGAGAGCGAGGACTAGAAATAGCTGAACAGTGATAGCAGAATTTAGATCTCCAAATACTAATTTTTAAATGCAAATATAATGGTCAGGGCACAACGAGCAGTGAAGGTGGAAACGTTTAAACGTTTGCCGAGCAGTTGTGTCTACACGTGAAGGTGAAACCGTTTAAACGGTTGCCGAGCAGTCGTGCCTACACGTGAAGGTGGAACGTACGTTTAAACAGTTGCCGAGAAGTCGTGTCTATTCGTGAAAGCGGAACGTACGCTTAAACAGGTTGCCGAGCAGTCGAGTACGTGAAGGTGGAACTTACGTTTAAACGATTGCCGAGCAGTCGAGTACGTGAAGGTGGAACTTACGTTTAAACGATTGCCGAGCAGTCGAGTACGTGAAGGTGGAACGTACGTTTAATAGGTTGCCGAGCAGTAGAGTCTACACGTGAAGGTGGAACGCACGTTTAAACGGATACCTAAAAGTAGTGTCTAAGACAGATCCATCCCCAGGATCGGACACCAAACGAGTGCTGGTAGTTTCAAATGGAAAGCCAACCAACAGGTACAGTCACCCATGTGCCCAAACAAAAAACCCTGCGAGACAACAGTCCCGACCCCAACCAAAAACCACAAGCAACAAAACACAGTGCCGGAGGATTCTGCCGAAACATGTCGCCCGAGCTTTTTCGTGAAAAGCCCGGTATGTTAAGACAGAATCCCTGCATGTCCAAACCTGCAGCCCGGACAGGAACCAGAACTTTGCCCTGCATACAGACACCCGCATCTAAACTGCGGGCACGGAACAGGACGATCCATCTCGCAGATAGACAACCACTAGATGATCGGAAGCATCCAAGAAGAGAGCGAGGACTAGAAATAGCTGCACAGTGATAGCAAAATTTACATCTCCAAATTCGAATTTTTAAATATAAATATAATGGTCAGGGCACAACGTGCAGCGAAGGTGGAAACGCTTAAACGTTTGAAGAGCAGTTGTGTCTACACGTGAAGGTGAAACCGTTTAAACGGTTGCCGAGCAGTCGTGCCTACACGTGAAGGTGGAACGTACGTTTAAACGGTTGCCGAGAAGTCGTGTCAATTCATGAAAGCGGAACGTACGCTTAAACAGGTTGCCGAGCAGTCGAGTACGTGAAGGTGGAACTTACGTTTAAACGATTGCCGAGCAGTCGAGTACGTGAAGGTGGAACGTACGTTTAATAGGTTGCCGAGCAGTAGAGTATACAAGTGAAGGTAGAACGCACGTTTAAACGGATACCTAAAAGTAGTGTCTAAGACAGATCCATCCCCAGGATCTGACACCAAACGAGTGCTGGTAGTTTCAAATGGAAAGCCAACCAACAGGTACAGTCACCCATGTGCCCAAACAAAAAACCCTGCAAGACAACAGTCCCGACCCAAACCAAAAACCACAAGCAAGAAAACACAGTGCCGGAGGATTCTGCCGAAACATGTCGCCCGAGCTTTTTCGTGAAAAGCAAGGTATGTTAAGACAGAACCCCTGCATGTCCAAACCTGCAGCCCGGACAGGAACGAGAACTTTTTAATGCATACAGACACCCGCATCTAACCTGCGGGCACGGAACAGGACGATCCCTCTCGCAGATAGACAACCACGAGATGATCGGAAGTATCCAAGAAGAGAGCGAGGACTAGAAATAGCTGCACAATGATAGCAGAATTTAGATCTCCAAATTCTAATTTTTAAATATAAATATAATGGTCAGGGCACAACGAGCAGTGAAGGTGGAAACGTTTAAACGTTTGCAGAGCAGTTGTGTCTACACGTGAAGGTGAAACCGTTTAAACGGTTGCCGAGCAGTCGTGCCTACACGTGAAGGTGGAACGTACGTTTAAACGGTTGCCGAGAAGTCGTGTCAATTCATGAAAGCGGAACGTACGCTTAAACAGGTTGCCGAGCAGTCGAGTACGTGAAGGTGGAACTTACGTTTAAACGACTGCCGAGCAGTCGAGTACGTGAAGGTGGAACGTACGTTTAATAGGTTGCCGAGCAGTAGAGTCTACACGTGAAGGTGGAACGCACGTTTAAACGGATACCTAAAAGTAGTGTCTAAGACAGATCCATCCCCAGGATCTGACACCAAACGAGTGCTGGTAGTTTCAAATGGAAAGCCAACCAACAGGTACAGTCACCCATGTGCCCAAACAAAAAACCCTGCGAGACAACAGTCCCGACCCCAACCATAAACCACAAGCAAGAAAACACAGTGCCGGAGGATTCTGCCGAAACATGTCGCCCGAGCTTTTTCGTGAAAAGCCCGGTATGTTAAGACAGAACCCCTGCATGTCCAAACCTGCAGCCCGGACAGGAACCAGAACTTTGCCCTGCATACAGACACCCGCATCTAAACTACGGGCACGGAACAGGACGATCCATCTCGAAGATAGACAACTACGAGATGATCGGAAGCATCCAAGAAGAGAGCGAGGACTAGAAATAGCTGCACAGTGATAGCAAAATTTACATCTCCCAATTCTAATTTTTAAATGTAAATATAATGGTCAGGGCACAACGAGCAGTGAAGGTGGAAACGTTTAAACGTTTGCCGAGCAGTTGTGTCTACACGTGAAGGTGAAAACGTTTAAACGGTTGCCGAGCAATCGTGCCTACACGTGAAGGTGGAACGTACGTTTAAACGGTTGCCGAGAAGTCGTGTCCATTCGTGAAAGCGGAACGTACGCTTAAACAGGTTGCCGAGCAGTCGAGTGCGTGAAGGTGGAACTTACCTTTAAACGATTGCCGAGCAGTCGAGTACGTGAAGGTGGAACGTACGTTTAATAGGTTGCCGAGCAGTAGAGTCTACAAGTGAAGGTAGAACGCACGTTTAAACGGATACCTAAAAGTAGTGTCTAAGACAGATCCATCCCCAGGATCGGACACCAAACGAGTGCTGGTAGTTTCAAATGGAAAGCCAACCAACAGGTACAGTCAACCATGTGCCCAAACAAAAAACCCTGCAAGACAACAGTCCCGGCCCCAACCAAAAACCACAAGCAAGAAAACACAGTGCCGGAGGATTCTGCCGAAAAATCTGGCCCGAGCTTTTTCGTGAAAAGCCCGGTATGTTAAGACAGAACCCCTGCATATCCAAACCTGCAGCCCGGACAGGAACGAGAACTTTGTCCTGCATACAGACACCCGCATCTAAACTGCGGGCACGGAACAGGACGATCCATCTCGCAGAGAGACAACCACACGAGATGATCGGAAGCACCCAAGAAGAGAGCGAGGACTACAAAATAGCTGCACAGTGATAGCAAAATTTACATCTCCAAATTCTAATTTTTAAATATAAATATAATGGTCAGGGCACAACGAGCAGCGAAGGTGGAAACGCTTAAACGTTTGCCGAGCAGTTGTGTCTACACGTGAAGGTGAAACCGTTTTAAACGGTTGCCGAGCAGTCGTGCCTACACGTGAAGGTGGAACGTACGTTTAAACAGTTGCCGAGAAGTCGTGTCTATTCGTGAAAGCGGAACGTACGCTTAAACAGGTTGCCGAGCAGTCGAGTACGTGAAGGTGGAACTTACGTTTAAACGATTGCCGAGCAGTCGAGTACGTGAAGGTGGAACGTACGCTTAATAGGTTGCCGAGCAGTAGAGTCTACACGTGAAGGTGGAACGTACGTTTAAACGGATACCTAAAAGTAGTGTCTACACGTGAAGGTGAAAATGTTTAAACGATGGCTGAGTAGTCGAGTACGTGAAGGTGGAACGTACGTTTAATGGTTGCCGAGCATTTTCAAGGGAGGACTACATAAAGAGCATTCATAGAAAATTTAAAGAATATCTGATCAGAACTGTGTGAAAGAAGCATTTGGAAAACTGGAACCCATAAAATTATAAATGCCCTCCATTTGGCCAATTTTTGGAGGATCACCAAAAGAGCTACATTGTAAGAGAGGCCCATCTAACGGACAGTCGTACAAAATTTCAGGAAAAACTGATCAAAGTTGTGTGAAAAGAAGCATTTACAAAATTTGCAACCCTAAAATTACAAAGGCACCACACCCCCCCCCCCCCCCCAACCATTGCCCAATTTTTGGCGCATCGCCAAAAAGACTAATTTCTCAAAAGAGGCCTATCGTGAGAACAGGCATACGAAATTGGAAAGGAATCCGATGAAAATTGTGGGAAAAGAAGCATTTTGAAAATTGACAACCGAAAAATTTTCAATGAACCCCATTTAGCCAATTTCACCAAAGAAAAATTTAAAGAGAGGCCTAACTAGAGAGCATTCGTGTAAAATTTGAGAGGAATCTAATTAATACTGAAGGAGAGGAAGCATTTTAAGCAAAAGGTTACACACGTACATACAGACGACTTATACCTCTCCAATAATGTGAAAAGACCAGCCCGGCATAGTCAGCTGGTCTAAACACAGCCATTTGTCAATGGAACGCCTTCTAAAAATGCGAGCAACAGTCGTAATATATGTCGCGTGTCAGTCTGATAAGGTTACCTAGTGATGGCGTCACATGGTGCTGATGGCACCGTTCGGTCTGAAGCACTAGGCGTCAAGCTTCAAATACGAGAAAAACGAACATGGTATCCTTGTGACTGGGGTCTGGAAAACAGACACGGTATCCTTGTGACTGGGGCCTTGGGTGCTCGGATCACAGAAAACATTTATTTTCCACCCATTAACGCCCACCGCCACCCCACCCGCCCCCCCCCCCCCCTCCCCTAAATAGGCTCGCCTTACTCAGCAAAATTACGTGGCCAAAACTCAAGAGCAACATGAAAGCTTACCGAATACATTTCAAACCTTTGACTTCGTCGATAACCCCGAAGTTCGAAGTGCAAAGCACAACTGCCACCGCTCTTTCTCTTCAAGGTACGCCCCAGAAATGCCACGCGAACTAAGACAAATCCATCCCCCAGGATCTGACACCAAACGAGTGCTGATCGGAAGCATCCAAGAAGAGAGCGAGGACTAGAAATAGCTGCACAGTGATAGCAAAATTCAGAATATCTCCAACTTCTAATTTTTAAATGTAAATATAATGGTCAGAGCACAACCAGCGGTGAAGGTGGAAACGTTTAAACGTTTGCAGAGCAGTTGTGTCTACACGTGAAGATGGAAACGTTTAAACGGTTGCCGAGCAGTCGTGCCTACACGTGAAGGTAGAACGTACGTTTAAACAGTTGCCGAGCAGTCGAGTACGTGAAGGTGAAACGTGTTGAACAGTCGTGTCTATAGGTGAAGGTGTAAACGTTTCAACGGTTGCCGAGCAGTGGTGTCTACACGTGAAGGTGTAAACGTTTTAACGGTTGCCGAGCAGTTGTGTCTACATGTGAGGTGGAAACGTTTCAACGGTTGCCGAGCAGTTGTGTCTACACGTGAAGGTGGAAACGTTTCAACGGTTGCCGAGCAGTTGTGTCTACACGTGAAGGTGGAAACGTTTAAAACAACGGTTGCCGAGCAGTCGTCAGTCGTCTCTACACGTGAAGGTGAAATGCTTCAACACTGTCGAGCAGTCGTCTCTACATGTGAAGGTCGGACGTAGGTTTAAACGGTTGCCGAGCAGTCGTGCCTATTCGTGAAGGTGGAAAGTACGTTTAAACAGGTTGTCGAACAGTCGAGTACATGACGGTGGAACGTACATTTAAACGATTGCCCACATAGAAGGTGGAACGTACGTTTAAACGGATGCCTAAATATCGTGTCTTCACCTGAAGGTGGAAACGTTTAAACGATGGCTGAGCAGTCGAGTACGTGAAGGTGGAACGTACGTTTAACGGTTGCCAAGCATTTTCAAGGCAGGACTACGTTAAGAATATCCATAGAAAATTTAAAGATATCTGATCAAAATTGTGTGAAAAGAAACATTTTAAAAATTGGTAACCATGAGCTATAAATGCCCCCCATTTGACCAAGTTTTGGTGGATCGCCAAAAAAAATTAAAGAGAGGCCTAACTAGAGAACATTAATGTAAAATTTGATAGGAATTCGATTAATATTGAAGGAGAAGAAGCATTTTATTAAAAGTTTACACACGTACATACAGACGACTTATGCCTCTCCAATAACGTGAAAAGACCAGCCTGGCATAATCAGCTGGTCTAAACACTGCCATTTGTCAATGGAACGCCTTCTAAAAATGCGAGCAACAGTCGTATTATATGTCGCGTGTCAGTCTGATAAGGTTACGTAGTGATAGCGTCACATGGAAAGCCAGTCAACACATACAGGCACCGATGTGCCCAAACAAAAAAAAAACCCTGCAAGACAACAGTCCCGACCCCAACCAAAAACCACAAGCAAGAGAACACAGTGCCGCAGTATTCTGCCCAAACATGTCGCCCGAGCTTTTTTCGTAAAAATCCCGGTATGTTAAGAAAGAACCCCTGCATTCCCAAACCTGCAGCCCGGACAGGAACGAGAATTTTGCCCTTCCAAGAGACACCCGCATCTAAACTGCGGGCACGAAACAGGACGATCCATCGCGCAGAAAGACAACCATGAGATGATCAGAAGCACCAAAGACATAGAGGACTTGCAATAGCTGCACAGGGATATCAAAATTCAGAAGATCTCCAAATTCTAATTTTTAAAGATTTATAATTCAGAATAAGCTGCACAGGGATAGCGAAATTCAGAAAATCTCAAAATTCCAATTTTTAAATTTAAATATAATTCAGAACATCTCCAAATTCTAATTTTTAAATATAAATATAATGGTCAGGACACAACGAGTAGTGACGGTGGAAGACTTGAAATGGTTGCCGTGCAGTTGTGTCTACACGGGAAGGTGGAAACGTTTAAACGGTTGCCGAGCAGTCTTCTGTACACGTCTCATTTCTTTCGTTAATTCAAAAATTCTTTCTTTTTTTTTTTTGGGGGGGGGGGGAGCAAATTTTTGAATGTAAGGCGGGCGGGGGGGTGACATGAGTGAGAATGAATAACTAAATTATTTCAAAATGTACTTGAATAAGGTAAATAACATAGAAAGGTCTGACAACCAATAAAACTTCAATTAACCATGGCAATATTATAAACAGGTTGTTTCACTTCGCCAGAAACCTACTACAGGCGCAAACGATTAATAGTTTTGCGTGGAAACCTTTCAAACCCCGTCACTGTGCGTCTTTGTCCAGATTGGTAAATGTTTCGCGCCAAGCTGCGAAAAAATCGTTACTTTTCGTAACGTGGCACAAATTGTGTCTGAGATGCAATCGCGACATTTAATTATTCAAATGCGTAAAAATTTCGTTACGATCCAAACGCCACACCAACAATGAACGTTAACGAAATTTGGCACCGATCCAAACGCCACACCAATAAAGAACGCTAAAAAATTTGGCACTGATTCAATCGCCACACAAATAAAGAACGTTAATGAAATTTGGCACCGATCCAAACGCTACACAAATCAACGTTCCGCAGCAAACCGTAAAAAGCCGTTACTTTTCATAGCCTGAAACAAAAATCGCAACTATTAAAAAAAAATACGACGTGCAAAACGTAAATTCGATACTGTTGCATTAACATGAATTAACATAAATCTTCAGGGACCCAGTCTTCAATTCCTGAAATGGATTTTCTTGCGATATAAATGGTTCCTGAAGGAGGACTGTTGGGGGGGGGGGCAGTATTAAGACAGATAACGACATACCACAGACTAGTTCGTCTATTCGATTTTGTGGATTCGTTGTGATACGGGGCCGAAACTGTAGTTGCCTAGCGCGACGAACCGCAAACAATCGAGACCTAAGCCAATCGCAGCTCTTGTTACATCTACATGACTAAGCTGACACAATGACTATTTGGAGACTCACAAATCGCCCCAAAGTTAAAAAAAACAGAGGAGGTAAAATGAGCGCAGAGTAGGAGAATTTTCGATAAAAAACAGATTTTTGAAATTATTTTTTAAATACTGAATCAACATGCATAATATTTGAAATTTCTCAAATGTACAATCAACAACATTAATGTGCAAGTATAATAAAGATACGAGATTAAAGAAAATTGCAAGACTTAGATAAATAAGACAACTCATATAGTTTACTCTTAATTCTTCCATACATTCTTGGGGGGGGGGCAAAAGAATTTTGCATCTTTCACTTAAAAATAAAAAAAAGGAGGAAAATGGGAGATTTGGTCATTTGGGTCAAAAACAGGTTTTTGAAAATAAATTAAAATACAAAAAAAACCACAAAACAGGAAAAAAAGATAGCCCTGTGTTAAGTAAAATTTTATGCATCCCCCAGCTCCCTACAAAAATAAATATGTCTTACACGTCGGCCATTTGAAAAATTGAACTATATCAAAGGCGGTCTTTAATCTGCCCTTCTAACGAAAAAAAAGCTGGATTCTCTACTTGGTTTATATGTACGCAATAAACACAGGGTTGCTGTTGCTGCTGGACTACTTGCAGGACAGAGTGGATGCCGAAAAAGCCGAAGTATGGAGGTTTTTGAACGTCCTGTTCAACAACTACCATAGTAACAGTAGGACGAGCTTGCTGAAGAAACAAATGGGACAAGAAGAAACAAAGCAGTGGGCGTATTCTGAAGATTTTCCCCTCCACAAACCCACGGGGGGACCTAAGTATGTGGGTAACCACAGGTACATATTTTTTCCTGGATTCGATTAAGACCGAGAGACTCATGAACAACTGTTGCTTCTTGGCCAAATGTCTCGCTCCGCCCACTGGTCACGTGACTTGCTTTCTCCCGCCACTACACAGTCACAATCCATTAAGGCCTTGTCGTTTTGCAATGGAATCTTCGCTTTCCGCGAGATTTTCGCTCTGCGTTGGACTTCACGCTTTCCTCCAGATTTCTCTCTTTCGCGGGATGCGCGTTTGATGTATACTTCTCCACAGCTTACGGGCTTTTAAGCCGCGCCAGAGGCCTTCAAAGAAGCATGACTTTTCCATGATCTGCGTCAATTCCGTCTCACAATTTCTCTTGGTTTACGGGTTTTTTTCTTATGCCATGAACCGTTTTCCACAGCTGACGGTCTTTTCACGACGCGCCAGGACTGTGAAAAGCATGGCTCCACCCGTGCATCATTCTACTAGGCAATAATATTGACTGATAGCTGGGTGATGGCAGAGGAGAAGCCCGTCCTTAGTTTCGGACAGAAAAGCGGTCAGATGACCATGCGCGGAATGATTTTATGTCCTCGAAGCGAAAGTGGTCCAGATGTCGTACGGACAATGCGGTTTTATATCGCGCATATGCACATCACATATGCACATCATTACCGACAGCTGCAATTCTGACTCTATGGCTAGAGTATGCTTCACTACCGTTAAGTTCAACGGTTGTTACAAATAACAGGCGCATTGCTATGTTTCCTCCCTTGCAAATTTAGAGCCATGGATGCTTAGTTTTAAAAGTTCAATATTGGCTATATTATAATGTTTGGCTTAATGGCTATTGCAAATTATAGGATCATGCCTATTGTGGTGTTCACCCCTGTGACTATTGCGTATTATAAACTACTGTAAAGGTTCCTTCAAAACGGGTCTGCTGAAAATTAACAACTGGCTTTAACTTGGTTTGCTCTAGTTCCGCAATAGCCGACTATGTACCGGAAATAGTCGAACAGCAAATGGAAATGAGAACGAGATTTTTTAACAAAAAAAAAGAGACAAAAGTGATTCTGTTTCGTTTAATTCTAAAATATTTACAAAAAACCTGAATGAAATTTTGTAACGGCTTTACACAAGTGGCGAAGAGCGTCAACGAAATTTTGTAACGATCCAAGTTTTACACAAATGGCGAACTGCATCAACGAAATTTTGGAACGATCGAAGTTTTACACGAATGGTGAGCTGCGTCAACGAAATTTTGGAACGATCGAAGCTTTGCACAAATGGTGAACTGCATCAACGAAATTTTGGAACGATCGAAGTTTTACACAAATGGTGAGCTGCGTCAATGAGATTTTGCAACTATAGAAGCTTTGCACAAAGGGTGAACTGCGTCAGAGATTACACAAATGGTGAGCTGCGTCAACGAAATTTTGCAACGATCGAAGCTTTGCACAAATGGTGAACTGCATCAACGAAATTTTGGAACGATCGAAGTTTTACACAAATGGTGAGCTGCGTCAATGAGATTTTGCAACTATCGAAGCTTTGCACAAAGGGTGAACTGCGTCAGAGATTACACAAATGGTGAGCTGCGTCAACGAAATTTTGCAACGATCGAAGCTTTGCACAAATGGTGAACTGCATCAACGAAATTTTGGAACGATCGAAGTTTTACACAAATGGTGAGCTGCGTCAATGAGATTTTGCAACTATAGAAGCTTTGCACAAAGGGTGAACTGCGTCAGAGATTACACAAATGGTGAGCTGCGTCAACGAAATTTTGCAACGATCGAAGCTTTGCACAAATGGTGAACTGCATCAACGAAATTTTGGAACGATCGAAGTTTTACACAAATGGTGAGCTGCGTCAATGAGATTTTGCAACTATCGAAGCTTTGCACAAAGGGTGAACTGCGTCAGAGATTACACAAATGGTGAGCTGCGTCAACGAAATTTTGCAACGATCGAAGCTTTGCACAAATGGTGAACTGCATCAACGAAATTTTGGAACGATCGAAGTTTTACACAAATGGTGAGCTGCGTCAATGAGATTTTGCAACTATCAAAGCTTTGCACAAATGGTGAACTGCGTCAAAGATTTTGCAACGATCCAAGCTTCACAAAAATGGCGAACTGCGTCAACGATTTTGTAAGGACTGAAAAGTTACACAAATGATGAACGTTAGCGAAAGTTTGTATACACAAATATGGAACCGCACTTTGTAGAGATTTTGATATTACATCAATCTGAAAGCGTACTGCAGTAGGTAGGAAACAAGTTTATCGCTCCCAGTTTAATGAAACAACCTGTTTGCGCCAGTCCTTTGAACAAACACGTGTTATACCTGAAGGCTAACAATGTTAACCGACTCTGTAATGCCACTCATCTACCCCAAATTCAGGCTGGGTGTAATGGCTAACAAATCAACGATTTCATAAGCCCACAGCTTGTGGCGAACAGCTACCTATTGCAAATGCTTATATTAGGATGTTTGTAGGAAGTCGTAGATCTATATGCACGTTTAAGTATGTATACTTGCAGGAAAAACTTTTATCAAGAAGCGAGGTTAGCGGAACCGGTAAGGGTATTTTCATTCGTTTGAGACGTTTACACTCTTTTTCTGAAAATGTTTTCATTAATACAGCAAGCACACGCCAGTGACAGAGAATTGCTACATTCGATATTTAACATAAGTTGAAGTTGTTTGGTGGTTCCAGACAGTGCCCAAAATGTTGGAAGCAAGAAAATTTATTAACTTGGACAAGTTGCAGCTTCGAGACTTTTTAGTCGATTTAAAAAATAATACGAAGTTGCACATCTACATGACATATTTTTACTCGGTGAAATATCAAACCAATCCGCCTGATAGCGCCGATAAAACAGAGCCCAAACTGTTGACAGACGGAAGGACAGACAGACGGACAGAACCCATTTCTGTAAGCCCCTCCCCCTTCCGTGGGGTGGGGGCCTAATAAATGATCGGGTGAGGAACATCCAGACCCTGGATAGTCTACGCTGAGAGGCGTACTCCAAATGCCCTGGGAAACATCAAAGCCGGGGTTCCTAATAGGCGTAAGAAACATGAAAAAGATTCTATTGAGGGGATCGTGTCTCAGTTGTTCCTTTGAAGTTTTGTCCGGGATAGTATTCACCATAGTTTATAGTAGCATCACAATATTTGGTACAGTAACTATGACACAAACATGTGCAGCGTTAAAAGTTTGAGAGGTTTTCATCTTTGACATTGGTAGTGTTTCCTGACTTTTGAAATTCTGTGGTGGCCAGTATTCAGCATCTATTAATGATATCGTCCACCCGAAAAATATCATATTTTACGGCGAGAGAATTGATTTCTGCATTTCTGAACAAATTACATCTTTCTTGCATTATCGCCCACATAAAAATGGTCGCAGACACCAATAACTGATATTCAAAGCGGTTACATTACCAAAAGGAATGTTTTGCACTATGATCCCTATTATCGCCCACAAGAAAAAAATCATAGTTCATATTCTCGGGTCATAGAATGGATTCCTGCACTTCTAAAGCAAAATTACAACTTTCCTGAATTATCGCCCAATATTCCCTTTTATCGCTCACCCGAAAAATATCATATTTATCATATGTTCGGATAATAGAATCGATTCCTCCACTTTCAAAGCGAAAATTACAACTTTCTTGCATTATCGCGGAATGTTCCTTATCATTGCCCACTAGAAAAATATCATATTTATCATATTTTCGGGTCAAAGAAATTAATTCCTGCATTTTTAAAGCGGCAATTACAACTTTCTGGCATTATTGCAAAATATTCCCTATTATTGCCCACCCGAGAAATATCATAATTATCAGATTATCGGGTCATAGAATTGATTCCTGCAGTTTTAAAGCGAAAATTACTTATTTCTTCCATTATCGCCCAATGTTCCCTATTATTGCTTACCTGAAAAGTATCATATTTATCATATTTTCGGGTCATAGAATTGATTCCTGCACTTTTAAAGCGAAAATTACAACTTTCTTTAATTATCCCAAAATATTCCCTTTAATCGCCCATGCGAAAAATATCATATTTATCATATTTTCGGATCACAGAATTGATTCTTGCACTTTGAAAACTTAAATTACAACTTTCTTCCATGATCACCCACTTTAAAATGATCGGAGATTCCTACACTTTTACAGCAGAAATTACAACTTTCTTGCATTATTGCCCACTTACAAATCATACAAAGATATCCATAACTAATACTTAAAACGGTTAAATTAACAAAGGAAATGTTTTCCAATCTATTCAATATCACCGATCACCCGAACAGTATCATATTTATCATATGTTTGGGTCATAGAATTGATTCTGCACTTCGAAGGCCTAAATTACAACTTTCTTCCATTATCGCCTACTTTAAAATGATCGCCAACCGAAAATAATCATATTTATCATATTTTCAGGTCACAGAATTGATTCCTGCACATTTAATGCGAAATTTACAACTTTCTTAAATTTACGCCCAATATTCCCTATTACTGCCTACACGAAAAATATCATATTTATCATATTTTCGGGTCATACAATTGATTCCTGCACTTTCAAATTTATCATATTTTCGGGTCATAGAATTGATTTTTAAAGCGATAATTACAACTTTCCTGTATTACCGCAAAATATTTCCATGGTCGGCCAACCGAAAATAATCATATTTATCATATTTTCGGGTCATAGATTTGATTCCTGCACATTTAAAGCGAAAATTACAACATTCCTGTATTACCGCAAAATATTTCCATGGTCGGCCAATCGAAAATAATCATATTTATCATATTTTCAGGACATAGATTTGATTCCTGCACTTTTAAAGCGAAAATTACAACTTTCTTTAATTATCCCAAAATATTCCCTTTTATCGCCCACGCGCAAAATATCATATTTATCTTAATTTCGGATCACAGAATTGATTCTTGCACTTTGAAAACTTAAATTACAACTTTCTTCCATGATCGCCCACTTTAAAATGATCGGAGATTCCTACACTTTTACAGCAGAAATTACAACTTTCTTGCATTATTGCCCACTTACAAATCATACAAAGATATCCATAACTAATACTTAAAACGGTTAAATTAACAAAGGAAATGTTTTCGGGTCATGAATTGATTCCTGCACTTCAAAAGGCTAAATTACAACTTTCTTCCATTATCGCCAACTTTAAAATGATCAGATATACCGCCAATCAATATTTAAAACGATTACACTACCAAAAGAAATGTTTTGCACTATATTCTTTATTATCGATCAATGCTAACTATTATCGCCCACCAAAAAAATATCATATTTCGCATATTTTCGGGTCAGAGAATTGATTCCTGCACTTTGATATTAATCATATTTTCGGGTCATAGACTTGATTCCTACACTTTTAAAGCGAAAACTACAACTTTCTTACATTATCGCCCAATGTTCACTATTATTGCCCACACGAAAAATATCATATTTCTAATATTTTCGGGTCATAGAATTGATTCCTGCACTTTTAAATCGAAAACTACAACTCTTTTGCATTATCGCCCAATGTTCCCTATTATTGCCCACCAGAAAAATAACATATTTATTATATTTTCGGATCATAGAATTAATTCCTGCACTTTTAAATCAAAAATGACAACTTTCTCTCATGATCGCCTAATATTCCCTAATATTGCCCACCCGAAAAGTATCATATTTATCATATTTTCAGGTCATAGAATTCATTCCCACACTTTTAAAGCGAAAATTACAACTTTCTTGCATTATCGCGGAATGTTCCTTATCATTGCCCACTAGAAAAATATCATATTTATCATATTTTCGGGTCAAAGAAATTAATTCCTGCATTTTTAAAGCGACAATTACAACTTTCTGGCATTATTGCAAAACATTCCCCATTACTGCCCACCCGAGAAATATCATAATTATCAGATTCGGGTCATAGAATTAATTCCTGCAGTTTTAAAGGGAAAATTACTTCTTTCTTCCATTATCGCCCAATGTTCCCTATTATTGCTTACCCGAAAAATATCATATTTATCATATTTTCGGGTCATAGAATTGATTCTTGCACTTTTAAAGCGAAAATTACAACTTTCTTTAATTATCCCAAAAAATTCCTTTTTATCGACCATGCGAAAAATATCATATTTTATCATATTTTCGGATCACAGAATTGATTCTTGCACTTTGAAAACTTAAATTACAACTTTCTTCCATGATCGCCCACTTTAAAATGATCGGAGATTCCTACACTTTTACAGCAGAAATTACAACTTTCTTGCATTATTGCCCACTTACAAATCATACAAAGATATCCATAACTAATACTTAAAACGGTTAAATTAACAAAGGAAATGCTTTCCACTCTATTCAATATCACCGATCACCCGAAAAGTATCATATTTATCATATGTTTGGGTCATAGAATTGATTCTGCACTTCGAAGGCCTAAATTACAACTTTCTTCCATTATCGCCTACTTTAAAATGATCGCCAACCGAAAATAATCATATTTATCATATTTTCAGGTCACAGAATTGATTCCTGCACATTTAATGCGAAATTTACAACTTTCTTAAATTTACGCCCAATATTCCCTATTACTGCCTACACGAAAAATATCATATTTATCATATTTTCGGGTCATACAATTGATTCCTGCACTTTCAAATTTATCATATTTTCGGGTCATAGAATTGATTTTTAAAGCGATAATTACAACTTTCCTGTATTACTGCAAAATATTTCCATGGTCGGCCAACCGAAAATAATCATATTTATCATATTTTCGGGTCATAGATTTGATTCCTGCACATTTAAAGCGAAAATTACAACATTCCTGTATTACCGCAAAATATTTCCATGGTCGGCCAATCGAAAATAATCATATTTATCATATTTTCAGGACATAGATTTGATTCCTGCACTTTTAAAGCGAAATTACAACTTTCTTTAATTATCCCAAAATATTCCCTTTTATCGCCCACGCGCAAAATATCATATTTATCTTATTTTCGGATCACAGAATTGATTCTTGCACTTTGAAAACTTAAATTACAACTTTCTTCCATGATCGCCCACTTTAAAATGATCGGAGATTCCTACACTTTTACAGCAGAAATTACAACTTTCTTGCATTATTGCCCACTTACAAATCATACAAAGATATCCATAACTAATACTTAAAACGGTTAAATTAACAAAGGAAATGTTTTCGGGTCATGAATTGATTCCTGCACTTCAAAAGGCTAAATTACAACTTTCTTCCATTATCGCCAACTTTAAAATGATCAGATATACCGCCAATCAATATTTAAAACGATTACACTACCAAAAGAAATGTTTTGCACTATATTCTTTATTATCGATCAATGCTAACTATTATCGCCCACCAAAAAAATATCATATTTCGCATATTTTCGGGTCAGAGAATTGATTCCTGCACTTTGATATTAATCATATTTTCGGGTCATAGACTTGATTCCTACACTTTTAAAGCGAAAACTACAACTTTCTTACATTATCGCCCAATGTTCACTATTATTGCCCACACGAAAAATATCATATTTCTAATATTTTCGGGTCATAGAATTGATTCCTGCACTTTTAAATCGAAAACTACAACTCTTTTGCATTATCGCCCAATGTTCCCTATTATTGCCCACCAGAAAAATAACATATTTATTATATTTTCGGATCATAGAATTAATTCCTGCACTTTTAAATCAAAAATGACAACTTTCTCTCATGATCGCCTAATATTCCCTAATATTGCCCACCCGAAAAGTATCATATTTATCATATTTTCAGGTCATAGAATTCATTCCCACACTTTTAAAGCGAAAATTACAACTTTCTTGCATTATCGCGGAATGTTCCTTATCATTGCCCACTAGAAAAATATCATATTTATCATATTTTCGGGTCAAAGAAATTAATTCCTGCATTTTTAAAGCGACAATTACAACTTTCTGGCATTATTGCAAAACATTCCCCATTACTGCCCACCCGAGAAATATCATAATTATCAGATTCGGGTCATAGAATTAATTCCTGCAGTTTTAAAGGGAAAATTACTTCTTTCTTCCATTATCGCCCAATGTTCCCTATTATCGCCCACCAAAAAAATATCATATTTATCATATTTTCGGGTCAGAGAATTGATTCCTGCACTTTGATATTAATCATATTTTCGGGTCATAGACTTGATTCCTACACTTTTAAAGCGAAAACTACAACTTTCTTACATTATCGCCCAATGTTCACTATTATTGCCCACACGAAAAATATCATATTTCTAATATTTTCGGGTCATAGAATTGATTCCTGCACTTTTAAATCAAAAATGACAACTTTCTCTCAAGATCGCCTAATATTCCCTATTATTGCCCACCCGAAAAGTATCATATTTATCATATTTACAGGTCATAGAATTCATTCCCACACTTTTAAAGCGAAAATTACAACTTTCTTGCATTATCGCGGAATGTTCCTTATCATTGCCCACTAGAAAAATATCATATTTATCATATTTTCGGGTCAAAGAAAATAATTCCTGCATTTTTAAAGCGACAATTACAACTTTCTGGCATTATTGCAAAATATTCCCCATTATTGCCCACCCGAGAAATATCATAATTATCAGATTCGGGTCATAGAATTAATTCCTGCAGTTTTAAAGGGAAAATTACTTCTTTCTTCCATTATCGCCCAATGTTCCCTGTTATTGCTTACCCGAAAAAATATCATATTTATCATATTTTCGGGTCATAGAATTGATTCCTGCACTTTTAAAGCGAAAATTACAACTTTCTTTAATTATCCCAAAAAATTCCCTTTTATCGCCCATGCGAAAAATATCATATTTTATCATATTTTCGGATCACAGAATTGATTCTTGCACTTTGAAAACTTAAATTACAACTTTCTTCCATTATCGCCCACTTTAAAATGATCGGAGACTCCTACACTTTTACAGCAGAAATTACAACTTTCTTGCATTATTGCCCACTTACAAATCATACAAAGATATCCATAACTAATACTTAAAACGGTTAAATTAACAAAGGAAATGTTTTCCACTCTATTCAATATCACCGATCACCCGAACAGTATCATATTTATCATATGTTTGGGTCATAGAATTGATTCTGCACTTCGAAGGTCTAAATTACAACTTTCTTCCATTATCGCCTACTTTAAAATGATCGCCAACCGAAAATAATCATATTTATCATATTTTCAGGTCACAGAATTGATTCCTGCACATTTAATGCGAAGTTTACAACTTTCTTAAATTTACGCCCAATATTCCCTATTACTGCCTACACGAAAAATATCATATTTATCATATTTTCGAGTCATAGAATTGATTCCTGCACTTTCAAATTTATCATATTTTCGGGTCATAGAATTGATTTTTAAAGCGATAATTACGACTTTCCTGTATTACCGCAAAATATTTCCATGGTCGGCCAACCGAAAATAATCATATTTATCATATTTTCGGGTCATAGATTTGATTCCTGCACATTTAAAGCGAAAATCACAACATTCCTGTATTACCGCAAAATATTTCCATGGTCGGCCAATCGAAAATAATCATATTTATCATATTTTCAGGACATAGATTTGATTCCTGCACTTTTAAAGCGAAAATTACAACTTTCTTGCATTATCGCGGAATGTTCCTTATCATTGCCCACTAGAAAAATATCATATTTATCATATTTTCGGGTCAAAGAAAATAATTCCTGCATTTTTAAAGCGACAATTACAACTTTCTGGCATTATTGCAAAACATTCCCCATTATTGCCCACCCGAGAAATATCATAATTATCAGATTCGGGTCATAGAATTAATTCCTGCAGTTTTAAAGGGAAAATTACTTCTTTCTTCCATTATCGCCCAATGTTCCCTTTTATTGCTTACCCGAAAAAATATCATATTTATCATATTTTCGGGTCATAGAATTGATTCCTGCACTTTTAAAGCGAAAATTACAACTTTCTTTAATTATCCCAAAAAATTCCCTTTTATCGCCCATGCGAAAAATATCATATTTTATCATATTTTCGGATCACAGAATTGATTCTTGCACTTTGAAAACTTAAATTACAACTTTCTTCCATGATCGCCCACTTTAAAATGATCGGAGATTCCTACACTTTTACAGCAGAAATTACAACTTTCTTGCATTATTGCCCACTTACAAATCATACAAAGATATCCATAACTAATACTTAAAACGGTTAAATTAACAAAGGAAATGTTTTCCACTATTCAATATTACCAATATCATATTTAGCAAATTTCGGGTCATGAATTGATTCCTGCACTTCAAAAGGCTAAATTACAACTTTCTTCCATTATCGCCCACTTTAAAATGATCAGATATACCGCCAATTAATATTTAAAACGATTACACTACCAAAAGAAATGTTTTGCACTGTGTTCTTTATTATCGATCAATGCTAACTATTATCGCCCACCAAAAAAATATCATATTTTGCATATTTTCGGGTCAGAGAATTGATTCCTGCACTTTGATATTAATCATATTTTCGGGTCATAGACTTGATTCCTACACTTTTAAAGCGAAAACTACAACTTTCTTACATTATCGCCCAATGTTTACCATTATTGCCCACACGAAAAATATCATATTTCTAATATTTTCGGGTCATAGAATTGATTCCTGCACTTTTAAATCGAAAATTACAACTCTTTTGCATTATCGCCCAATGTTCCCTATTATTGCCCACCAGAAAAATAACATATTTTTCATATTTTCGGATCATAGAATTGATTCCTGCACTTTTAAATAAAAAATGACAACTTTCTTGCATTATCGCCTAATGCTACCTATTATCACCCACCCGAAAAATATTATATTTATAATATTTTCGGGTCATAGAATTTATTCCTGCACTTCAAAGCACAAATTAACACTTTCTTGCATTATGGCACAATGTTTCCTATTGTCGCCCACCGAAAAATATCACATTTACTATATTTTCGGGTCATAGAATTAATTCTTCCACATTTAATGCAAAAATTACAACTTTCTGGTATTATCGAAAAATATTCCCTATTATTGCCCACCCGAAAAGTATCATATTTATCATATTTTCAGGTCATAGAATTCATTCCCACACTTTTAAAGCGAAAATTACAACTTTCTTGCACTATTGCCCAATGTTCCAAACTATCGCCCACCCGAAAAAAAAATATCATATTTATCATATTTTCGGGTCATAGGATTAATTCTTGCACTTTAAAAGGAAAAATTACAACTTTCTTGCGTTATCGAACGTTGTTCTCTATTATCGCAAACCGAAAAATATCATATTTGTCATATTTTCAGGTAATAGAATTGATTCTTGATCTTTTAAAGCGAAAATTACAACTTCCTTGAATTATCCCGAAATATTCCCTTTTATCGCAAACCCGAAAAAAATATTTATCATATTTTCGAGTCATAGAATTGATTACTGCAGTTTTAAAGAGAAAATTACAACTTTCATGCATTATCGAAAAATATTCCCTATTATTGCCCACCCAAAAAATATCATATTTATCATATTTTCGGGTCATAGAGTTCATTCCTACACTTTTAAAGCGAAAATTACAACTTTTTTGCAGTATCACCCAAACTTCCCTTTTATCGCCCACCCGAAAAATATATTTATAATATTTTTGGGTCATAAAATTGATTCCCGCAGTTTTAAGTTGAAAATTACAAATCTTTTGCATTATCGCCCAATGTTCCCTATTATTTGCCACCCGACAATTATCATATTTATCATATTTTCGGGTCATAGAATTGACTCCTGCACTTTTAAATCGAAAATTACAACTTTCTTGCACTATCGCCCAATATTCCCTATTATCGCCCAGCCGAAAAAAAAATATTTATCGTATTTTCGTTTAATAGAATTGATTCCTGCACTTTTAAAACGAAAATTACAACTCTTTTGCACTATCGCAAAATGTACCCTATTATTGCCTACCCAAAAAATATCATATTTATCATATTTTCGGGTCATAGAATTGATTCCTGCACTATCAAGCAAAAATAACAACTTTCTTGCATTATAGAAAAATGTTCTCAATTGTCGCCCACTGAAAAATATCATATTTGTCATATTTTGGGGTCAGAGAATTAATTCTAGTAGTTTTAAAGCAAAAATTACAACTTTCTTGCATTATCACCCATTGCTCCTATTATCTCAAACCGAAAAATATCATATTTGTCATATTTTCGGGTTCTAGAATTGATTCCTGCACTTTTAAAGCGAATATTACAACTTTCTTGAATTATCCCCAATTATTCCCTTTTATCGTAAACCCGAAAAATATCATACTTATTATATATTCGGGTCATAGAGTTCATTCCTGCACTTTTAAAGCGAAAATTACAACTTTCTTGCACTATTGCCCAATGTTCCATATTATCGCCCACCCGAGAAATATCATATTTATCATATTTTTGGGTCAAAAAATTGAATCCTGCACTTTTAAATCGAAAATGACAACTCTTTTGCACTATCACCCAATATACCCTATTATTGCAAACCCAAAAAATATCACATTTCTAATATTTTCGAGTCCCAGAACTGATTCCTGCACTTTTAAAGCAAAAATACACAACTTTCTTGAATTATCCAACAATATTCCCTTTTATCACCCACCCGAAAAATAACATATCTATCATAAAATTACAACTTTCTTGCATTATCGCGGAATGTTCCTTATCTTCCCCCATCCGCAAAATTTAATATATATCATATTTTTGGTTCATAACTTTGATTCATGCACTTTTAAAGCGAAAATTACAATTTGTTTTATCGTAAAATATTCCCCATTATTGCCCACCTGAAAAATATCATATTTATCATACTTTTGGGTCAAAGAATTGATTCCTGCACTTTTAAAGCGAAAATTACAAATTTCTTGCCTTATCGCAAAATATTCCCTATTATTGCCCACCCGAAAAATATCATATTTATCATATTTTCAGGTTATAGAATTGAATCCTGCACCGTTAATCGAAAATTACAACTTTTTTGCATTATCGCTCAATATTCCCTATTATCGCCCACCCGAAAAATGAATCCTGCACTGTTACATCGAAAATTACAACTCTTTTGCATTATCGCCCAATGTTCCCTATTATTGCCCACCCGAAAACTATCATATTTATCACATTTTCGGGTCATAAAATTGATTCCTGCACTTTTAAAGCGAAAATTACAACATTCCTGTATTACCGCAAAATATTTCCATGGTCGGCCAATCGAAAATAATCATATTTATCATATTTTCAGGACATAGATTTGATTCCTGCACTTTAAAGCGAAAATTACAACTTTCTTACATTATCGCGGAATGTTCCTTATCATTGCCCACTAGAAAAATATCATATTTATCATATTTTCGGGTCAAAGAAAATAATTCCTGCATTTTTAAAGCGACAATTACAACTTTCTGGCATTATTGCAAAACATTCCCCATTATTGCCCACCCGAGAAATATCATAATTATCAGATTCGGGTCATAGAATTAATTCCTGCAGTTTTAAAGGGAAAATTACTTCTTTCTTCCATTATCGCCCAATGTTCCCTATTATTGCTTACCCGAAAAAATATCATATTTATCATATTTTCGGGTCATAGAATTGATTCCTGCACTTTTAAAGCGAAAATTACAACTTTCTTTAATTATCCCAAAAAATTCCCTTTTATCGCCCATGCGAAAAATATCATATTTTATCATATTTTCGGATCACAGAATTGATTCTTGCACTTTGAAAACTTAAATCTCAACTTTCTTCCATGATCGCCCACTTTAAAATGATCGGAGATTCCTACACTTTTACAGCAGAAATTACAACTTTCTTGCATTATTGCCCACTTACAAATCATACAAAGATATCCATAACTAATACTTAAAACGGTTAAATTAACAAAGGAAATGTTTTCCACTATTCAATATTACCAATATCATATTTAGCAAATTTCGTTTCATGAATTGATTCCTGCACTTCAAAAGGCTAAATTACAACTTTCTTCCATTATCGCCCACTTTAAAATGATCAGATATACCGCCAATTAATATTTAAAACGATTACACTACCAAAAGAAATGTTTTGCACTGTGTTCTTTATTATCGATCAATGCTAACTATTATCGCCCACCAAAAAAATATCATATTTCGCATATTTTCGGGTCAGAGAATTGATTCCTGCACTTTGATATTAATCATATTTTCGGGTCATAGACTTGATTCCTACACTTTTAAAGCGAAAACTACAACTTTCTTACATTATCGCCCAATGTTTACCATTATTGCCCACACGAAAAATATCATATTTCTAATATTTTCGGGTCATAGAATTGATTCCTGCACTTTTAAATCGAAAATTACAACTCTTTTGCATTATCGCCCAATGTTCCCTATTATTGCCCACCAGAAAAATAACATATTTTTCATATTTTCGGATCATAGAATTGATTCCTGCACTTTTAAATAAAAAATGACAACTTTCTTGCATTATCGCCTAATGCTACCTATTATCACCCACCCGAAAAATATTATATTTATAATATTTTCGGGTCATAGAATTTATTCCTGCACTTCAAAGCACAAATTAACACTTTCTTGCATTATGGCACAATGTTTCCTATTGTCGCCCACCGAAAAATATCACATTTACTATATTTTCGGGTCATAGAATTAATTCTTCCACATTTAATGCAAAAATTACAACTTTCTGGCATTATCGAAAAATATTCCCTATTATTGCCCACCCGAAAAGTATCATATTTATCATATTTTCAGGTCATAGAATTCATTCCCACACTTTTAAAGCGAAAATTACAACTTTCTTGCACTATTGCCCAATGTTCCAAACTATCGCCCACCCGAAAAAAAAAATATCATATTTATCATATTTTCGGGTCATAGGATTAATTCTTGCACTTTAAAAGGAAAAATTACAACTTTCTTGCGTTATCGAACGTTGTTCTCTATTATCGCAAACCGAAAAATATCATATTTGTCATATTTTCAGGTCATAGAATTGATTCTTGATCTTTTAAAGCGAAAATTACAACTTCCTTGAATTATCCCGAAATATTCCCTTTTATCGCAAACCCGAAAAAAATATTTATCATATTTTCGAGTCATAGAATTGATTACTGCAGTTTTAAAGAGAAAATTACAACTTTCATGCATTATCGAAAAATATTCCCTATTATTGCCCACCCGAAAAATATCATATTTATCATATTTTCGGGTCATAGAGTTCATTCCTACACTTTTAAAGCGAAAATTACAACTTTTTTGCAGTATCACCCAATCTTCCCTTTTATCGCCAACCCGAAAAATATATTTATCATATTTTTGGGTCATAAAATTGATTCCCGCAGTTTTAAGTTGAAAATTACAAATCTTTTGCATTATCGCCCAATGTTCCCTATTATTTGCCACCCGACAATTATCATATTTATCATATTTTCGGGTCATAGAATTGACTCCTGCACTTTTAAATCGAAAATTACAACTTTCTTGCACTATCGCCCAATATTCCCTATTATCGCCCAGCCGAAAAAAAAATATTTATCGTATTTTCGTTTAATAGAATTGATTCCTGCACTTTTAAAGCGAAAATTACAACTCTTTTGCACTATCGCAAAATGTACCCTATTATTGCCTACCCAAAAAATATCATATTTATCATATTTTCGGGTCATAGAATTGATTCCTGCACTATCAAGCAAAAATAACAACTTTCTTGCATTATAGAAAAATGTTCTCAATTGTCGCCCACTGAAAAATATCATATTTGTCATATTTTGGGGTCAGAGAATTAATTCTAGTAGTTTTAAAGCAAAAATTACAACTTTCTTGCATTATCACCCATTGCTCCTATTATCGCAAACCGAAAAATATCATATTTGTCATATTTTCGGGTTCTAGAATTGATTCCTGCACTTTTAAAGCGAATATTACAACTTTCTTGAATTATCCCCAATTATTCCCTTTTATCGTAAACCCGAAAAATATCATACTTATTATATATTCGGGTCATAGAGTTCATTCCTGCACTTTTAAAGCGAAAATTACAACTTTCTTGCACTATTGCCCAATGTTCCATATTATCGCCCACCCGAGAAATATCATATTTATCATATTTTTGGGTAAAAAAATTGAATCCTGCACTTTTAAATCGAAAATTACAACTCTTTTGCACTATCACCCAATATACCCTATTATTGCAAACCCAAAAAATATCACATTTCTAATATTTTCGAGTCCCAGAACTGATTCCTGCACTTTTAAAGCAAAAATACACAACTTTCTTGAATTATCCAACAATATTCCCTTTTATCACCCACCCGAAAAATAACATATCTATCATAAAATTACAACTTTCTTGCATTATCGCGGAATGTTCCTTATCTTCCCCCATCCGCAAAATATAATATATACCATATTTTCGGTTCATAACTTTGATTCATGCACTTTTAAAGCGAAAATTACAACTTGTTTTATCGTAAAATATTCCCCATTATTGCCCACCTGAAAAATATCATATTTATCATACTTTTGGGTCAAAGAATTGATTCCTGCACTTTTAAAGCGAAAATTACAAATTTCTTGCCTTATCGCAAAATATTCCCTATTATTGCCCACCCGAAAAATATCATATTTATCATATTTTCAGGTTATAGAATTGAATCCTGCACCGTTAATCGAAAATTACAACTCTTTTGCATTATCGCTCAATATTCCCTATTATCGCCCACCCGAAAAATGAATCCTGCACTGTTACATCGAAAATTACAACTCTTTTGCATTATCGCCCAATGTTCCCTATTATTGCCCACCCGAAAACTATCATATTTATCACATTTTCGGGTCATAAAATTGATTCCTGCACTTTTAAATCGAAAATTACACCTCTTTTGTATAATCGCCCAATGTTCAATATTATTGGCCATCCGAAAAATATCATATTTATCATATTTTCGGGTCATAGAATTGATTCCTGCACTTTAAAGCAAAATTACAACTTTCTTGCATTATCGCCCAATGTTCCCCATTATCGCCCACCGACAAAACAAGAACCCATGATGAATCTGTGTGCGTGGGCTCTTGTTTGCTTGTTTAGCGTCGATGAGATTCGATGTCGGTCCATTTGTCAAGTCGATAAAAAGATTCGGCGTGAGGTCATGTTTGGCTGTTTAACGTCTATAGAGACGGATTCCACACGAGTTCTTGTTTGGCTGTATAAGATATAACATAAAAAATTGAATACACAGATTAAAAGTCATTGTAATAAAAAAAATTGAACACTAAAACCTTAAAATTAATTGTAATATGTACTTGTTAATCTGGTGAGGGGGGCGAGATGCTAGTTTAATTGTCGCTCATAAAAGCGGCATGAAAACTAGCACCCCGGGGGATTCATTAGTTATTAAAAACCCTGAATCCCTCTGGGTCAAGGGGCTCCTTTATTAATTAAAGGGACGGACCCGAGGATACAGAGTTCAGGTGTGAAGTCTTGTTTGGTTGTTTATTGTTTATACAGACAGCATCTGCCTTGGTTCTTGTTTGGTCGTTTAGCGTCCATAGATTCGGCGTTGGTTCTTGTTTGATTGTTTAACGTCGACCCAGATAGAGTCGCTGTGGCTTCTTGTTTACATGTTTCACGTCGATACAGAAATGAGGTGTGAGGTCTTGTTTTCGGGTTATATTGTGTCATTCCTGGTAACTTTGTCGCATTTATACTTTACTGATTACAAATCAATATAAGATCAATCATTGAATACACTAAAATGTTAAATAAGATAAAACCTTGAATACACTAAAACGCTTAAATTAACATTTTAGTGTAATCAATGATTTATCTTATATTGACTTGTAATCAGTAAAGTATAAATGCGACAAAGTTGCCAGGAGTGACACAATATAACCTGCAAACAAGACCTCACACCTGATTTCTGTACTGACGTGAAACATGTAAACAAGAACCCACGTCGACTCTATCTGGATCGACGCTAAACAACAAAACAAGAAACCAAGATGAACCTGTGTGTGTGGGCTCTTGTTTGCTTGTTTAGCGTCGATGAGATTCAACGTCGGTACATTTTTCAAGTCGATACAACGATTTGGCGTGAGGTCATTTTTGGCTGTTTAACGTCTATAGAGACGGATTCCACACGAGTTCTTGTTTTGCTGTATAAGATATAACATAAAAATTTGAATACACAGATTAAAAGTCATTGTAATAAAAACATTGAACACTAAAACCTTAAAATTAATTGTAATATGTACAAGTTAATCTGGTGAGGGGGGCGAGATGCTAGTTTAATTGTCGCTCCTAAAAGCGGCATGAAAACTAGCACCCCGGGGGATTCATTGGTTATTAAAAACCCTGAATCCCTCTGGGTCAAGGGGCTCCTTTATTAATTAAAGGGACGGACCCGAGGATACAGAGTTCAGGTGTGAAGTCTTGTTTGGTTGTTTATTGTTTATACAGACAGCATCTGCCTTGGTTCTTGTTTGGTCGTTTAGCGTCCATAGATTCGGCGTTGGTTCTTGTTTGATTGTTTAACGTCGACCCAGATAGAGTCGCTGTGGCTTCTTGTTTACATGTTTCACGTCGATACAGAAATGAGGTGTGAGGTCTTGTTTTCGGGTTATATTGTGTCATTCCTGGTAACTTTGTCGCATTTATACTTTACTGATTACAAATCAATATAAGATCAATCATTGAATACACTAAAATGTTAAATAAGATAAAACCTTGAATACACTAAAACGCTTAAATTAACATTTTAGTGTAATCAATGATTTATCTTATATTGACTTGTAATCAGTTAAGTATAAATGCGACAAAGTTACCAGGAGTGACACAATATAACCTGCAAACAAGACCTCACACCTGATTTCTGTACTGACGTGAAACATGTAAACAAGAACCCACGTCGACTCTATCTGGATCGACGCTAAACAACGAAACAAGAAACCAAGATGAACCTGTGTGTGTGGGCTCTTGTTTGCTTGTTTAGCGTCGATGAGATTCAACGTCGGTCCATTTTTCAAGTCGATACAACGATTTGGCGTGAGGTCATTTTTGGCTGTTTAACGTCTATAGAGACGGATTCCACACGAGTTCTTGTTTTGCTGTATAAGATATAACATAAAAATTTGAATACACAGATTAAAAGTCATTGTAATAAAAACATTGAACACTAAAACCTTAAAATTAATTGTAATATGTACAAGTTAATCTGGTGAGGGGGGCGAGATGCTAGTTTAATTGTCGCTCCTAAAAGCGGCATGAAAACTAGCACCCCGGGGGATTCATTGGTTATTAAAAACCCTGAATCCCTCTGGGTCAAGGGGCTCCTTTATTAATTAAAGGGACGGACCCGAGGATACAGAGTTCAGGTGTGAAGTCTTGTTTGGTTGTTTATTGTTTATACAGACAGCATCTGCCTGGGTTCTTGTTTGGTCGTTTAGCGTCCATAGATTCGGCGTTGGTTCTTGTTTGATTGTTTAACGTCGACCCAGATAGAGTCGCTGTGGCTTCTTGTTTACATGTTTCACGTCGATACAGAAATGAGGTGTGAGGTCTTGTTTTCGGGTTATATTGTGTCATTCCTGGTAACTTTGTCGCATTCCTACTTTACTGATTACAAATCAATATAAGATCAATCACTGAATACACTAAAATGTTAAATAAGATAAAACCTTGAATACACTAAAACGCTTAAATTAACATTTTAGTGTAATCAATGATTTATCTTATATTGACTTGTAATCAGTAAAGTATAAATGCGACAAAGTTACCAGGAGTGACACAATATAACCTGCAAACAAGACCTCACACCTGATTTCTGTACTGACGTGAAACATGTAAACAAGAACCCACGTCGACTCTATCTGGATCGACGCTAAACAACAAAACAAGAAACCAAGATGAACCTGTGTGTGTGGGCTCTTGTTTGCTTGTTTAGCGTCGATGAGATTCAACGTCGGTCCATTTTTCAAGTCGATACAACGATTTGGCGTGAGGTCATTTTTGGCTGTTTAACGTCTATAGAGACGGATTCCACACGAGTTCTTGTTTTGCTGTATAAGATATAACATAAAAATTTGAATACACAGATTAAAAGTCATTGTAATAAAAATATTGAACACTAAAACCTTAAAATTAATTGTAATATGTACAAGTTAATCTGGTGAGGGGGGCGAGATGCTAGTTTAATTGTCGCTCCTAAAAGCGGCATGAAAACTAGCACCCCGGGGGATTCATTGGTTATTAAAAACCCTGAATCCCTCTGGGTCAAGGGGCTCCTTTATTAATTAAAGGGACGGACCCGAGGATACAGAGTTCAGGTGTGAAGTCTTGTTTGGTTGTTTATTGTTTATACAGACAGCATCTGCCTGGGTTCTTGTTTGGTCGTTTAGCGTCCATAGATTCGGCGTTGGTTCTTGTTTGATTGTTTAACGTCGACCCAGATAGAGTCGCTGTGGCTTCTTGTTTACATGTTTCACGTCGATACAGAAATGAGGTGTGAGGTCTTGTTTTCGGGTTATATTGTGTCATTCCTGGTAACTTTGTCGCATTCCTACTTTACTGATTACAAATCAATATAAGATCAATCACTGAATACACTATAATGTTAAATAAGATAAAACCTTGAATACACTAAAACGCTTAAATTAACATTTTAGTGTAATCAATGATTTATCTTATATTGACTTGTAATCAGTAAAGTATAAATGCGACAAAGTTACCAGGAGTGACACAATATAACCTGCAAACAAGACCTCACACCTGATTTCTGTACTGACGTGAAACATGTAAACAAGAACCCACGTCGACTCTATCTGGATCGACGCTAAACAACAAAACAAGAAACCAAGATGAACCTGTGTGTGTGGGCTCTTGTTTGCTTGTTTAGCGTCGATGAGATTCAACGTCGGTCCATTTTTCAAGTCGATACAACGATTTGGCGTGAGGTCATTTTTGGCTGTTTAACGTCTATAGAGACGGATTCCACACGAGTTCTTGTTTTGCTGTATAAGATATAACATAAAAATTTGAATACACAGATTAAAAGTCATTGTAATAAAAACATTGAACACTAAAACCTTAAAATTAATTGTAATATGTACAAGTTAATCTGGTGAGGGGGGCGAGATGCTAGTTTAATTGTCGCTCCTAAAAGCGGCATGAAAACTAGCACCCCGGGGGATTCATTGGTTATTAAAAACCCTGAATCCCTCTGGGTCAAGGGGCTCCTTTATTAATTAAAGGGACGGACCCGAGGATACAGAGTTCAGGTGTGAAGTCTTGTTTGGTTGTTTATTGTTTATACAGACAGCATCTGCCTGGGTTCTTGTTTGGTCGTTTAGCGTCCATAGATTCGGCGTTGGTTCTTGTTTGATTGTTTAACGTCGACCCAGATAGAGTCGCTGTGGCTTCTTGTTTACATGTTTCACGTCGATACAGAAATGAGGTGTGAGGTCTTGTTTTCGGGTTATATTGTGTCATTCCTGGTAACTTTGTCGCATTCCTACTTTACTGATTACAAATCAATATAAGATCAATCACTGAATACACTATAATGTTAAATAAGATAAAACCTTGAATACACTAAAACGCTTAAATTAACATTTTAGTGTAATCAATGATTTATCTTATATTGACTTGTAATCAGTAAAGTATAAATGCGACAAAGTTACCAGGAGTGACACAATATAACCTGCAAACAAGACCTCACACCTGATTTCTGTATTGACGTGAAACATGCAAACAAGAACCCACGTCGACTCTATCTGGGTCGACGCTAAACAACGAAACAAGAAACCAAGATGAACCTGTGTGTGTGGGCTCTTGTTTGCTTGTTTAGCGTCGATGAGATTCGACGTCGGTCCATTTTTCAAGTCGATACAAAGATTTGGCGTGAGGTCATGTTTGGCTGTTTAACGTCTATAGAGACGGATTCCACACGAGTTCTTGTTTTGCTGTATAAGATATAACATAAAAATTTGAATACACAGATTAAAAGTCATTGTAATAAAAACATTGAACACTAAAACCTTAAAATTAATTGTAATATGTACAAGTTAATCTGGTGAGGGGGGCGAGATGCTAGTTTAATTGTCGCTCCTAAAAGCGGCATGAAAACTAGCACCCCGGGGGATTCATTGGTTATTAAAAACCCTGAATCCCTCTGGGTCAAGGGGCTCCTTTATTAATTAAAGGGACGGACCCGAGGATACAGAGTTCAGGTGTGAAGTCTTTTTTGGTTGTTTATTGTTTATACAGACAGCATCTGCCTTGGTTCTTGTTTGGTCGTTTAGCGTCCATAGATTCGGCGTTGGTTCTTGTTTGATTGTTTAACGTCGACCCAGATAGAGTCGCTGTGGCTTCTTGTTTACATGTTTCACCTCGATACAGAAATGAGGTGTGAGGTCTTGTTTTCGGGTTATATTGTGTCATTCCTGGTAACTTTGTCGCATTTATACCTTACTGATTACAAATCAATATAAGATAAATCATTGAATACACTAAAATGTTAAATAAGATAAAACCTTGAATACACTAAAACGCTTAAATTAACATTTTAGTGTAATCAATTATTTATCTTATATTGACTTGTAATCAGTAAAGTATAAATGCGACAAAGTTACCAGGAGTGACACAATACAACCTGCAAACAAGACCTCACACCTGATTTCTGTATTGACGTGAAACATGCAAACAAGAACCCACGTCGACTCTATCTGGGTCGACGCTAAACAACGAAACAAGAAACCAAGATGAACCTGTGTGTGTGGGCTTTTGTTTGCTTGTTTAGCGTCGATGAGATTCGACGTCGGTCCATTTTTCAAGTCGATACAAAGATTTGGCGTGAGGTCATGTTTGGCTGTTTAACGTCTATAGAGACGGATTCCACACGAGTTCTTGTTTTGCTGTATAAGATATAACATAAAAATTTGAATACACAGATTAAAAGTCATTGTAATAAAAACATTGAACACTAAAACCTTAAAATTAATTGTAATATGTACTTGTTAATCTGGTGAGGGGGGCGAGATGCTAGTTTAATTGTCGCTCATAAAAGCGGCATGAAAACTAGCACCCCGGGGGATTCATTGGTTATTAAAAACCCTGAATCCCTCTGGGTCAAGGGGCTCCTTTATTAATTAAAGGGACGGACCCGAGGATACAGAGTTCAGGTGTGAAGTCTTGTTTGGTTGTTTATTGTTTATACAGACAGCATCTGCCTGGGTTCTTGTTTGGTCGTTTAGCGTCCATAGATTCGGCGTTGGTTCTTGTTTGATTGCTTAACGTCGACCCAGATAGAGTCGCTGTGGCTTCTTGTTTACATGTTTCACGTCGATACAGAAATGAGGTGTGAGGTCTTGTTTTCGGGTTATATTGTGTCATTCCTGGTAACTTTGTCGCATTTATACTTTACTGATTACAAATCAATATAAGATAAATCATTGAATACACTAAAATGTTAAATAAGAAAAAACCTTGAATACACTAAAACGCTTAAATTAACATTTTAGTGTAATCAATGATTTATCTTATATTGACTTGTAATCAGTATGGTATAAATGCGACAAAGTTACCAGGAGTGACACAATATAACCTGCAAACAAGACCTCACACCTGATTTCTGTATTGACGTGAAACATGTAAACAAGAACCCACGTCGACTCTATCTGGGTCGACGCTAAACAACAAAACAAGAAACCAAGATGAACCTGTGTGTGTGGGCTCTTGTTTGCTTGTTTAGCGTCGATGAGATTCGACGTCGGTCCATTTTTCAAGTCGATACAAAGATTTGGCGTGAGGTCATGTTTGGCTGTTTAACGTCTATAGAGACGGATTCCACACGAGTTCTTGTTTTGCTGTATAAGATATAACATAAAAATTTGAATACACAGATTAAAAGTCATTGTAATAAAAACATTGAACACTAAAACCTTAAAATTAATTGTAATATGTACTTGTTAATCTGGTGAGGGGGGGCGAGATGCTAGTTTAATTGTCGCTCCTAAAAGCGGCATGAAAACTAGCACCCCGGGGGATTCATTGGTTATTAAAAACCCTGAATCCCTCTGGGTCAAGGGGCTCCTTTATTAATTAAAGGGACGGACCCGAGGATACAGACTTCAGGTGTGAAGTCTTGTTTGGTTGTTTATTGTTTATACAGACAGCATCTGCCTGGGTTCTTGTTTGGTCGTTTAGCGTCCATAGATTCGGCGTTGGTTCTTGTTTGATTGTTTAACGTCGACCCAGATAGAGTCGCTGTGGCTTCTTGTTTACATGTTTCACGTCGATACAGAAATGAGGTGTGAGGTCTTGTTTTCGGGTTATATTGTGTCATTCCTGGTAACTTTGTCGCATTTATACTTTACTGATTACAAATCAATATAAGATCAATCATTGAATACACTAAAATGTTAAATAAGATAAAACCTTGAATACACTAAAACGCTTAAATTAACATTTTAGTGTAATCAATGATTTATCTTATATTGACTTGTAATCAGTAAAGTATAAATGCGACAAAGTTACCAGGAGTGACACAACATAACCTGCAAACAAGACCCCACACCTGATTTCTGTATTGACGTGAAACATGCAAACAAGAACCCACGTCGACTCTATCTGGGTCGACGCTAAACAACGAAACAAGAAACCAAGATGAACCTGTGTGTGTGGGCTCTTGTTTGCTTGTTTAGCGTCGATGAGATTCGACGTCGGTCCATTTTTCAAGTCGATACAAAGATTTGGCGTGAGGTCATGTTTGGCTGTTTAACGTCTATAGAGACGGATTCCACACGAGTTCTTGTTTTGCTGTATAAGATATAACATAAAAAATTGAATACACAGATTAAAAGTCATTGTAATAAAAACATTGAACACCAAAACCTTAAAATTAATTGTAATATGTACAAGTTAATCTGGTGAGGGGGGCGAGATGCTAGTTTAATTGTCGCTCCTAAAAGCGGCATGAAAACTAGCACCCCGGGGGATTCATTGGTTATTAAAAACCCTGAATCCCTCTGGGTCAAGGGGCTCCTTTATTAATTAAAGGGACAGCCCGAGGATACAGAGTTCAGGTGTGAAGTCTTGTTTGGTTGTTTATTGTTTATACAGACAGCATCTGCCTGGGTTCTTGTTTGGTCGTTTAGCGTCCATAGATTCGGCGTTGGTTCTTGTTTGATTGTTTAACGTCGACCCAGATAGAGTCGCTGTGGCTTCTTGTTTACATGTTTCACGTCGATACAGAAATGAGGTGTGAGGTCTTGTTTTCGGGTTATATTGTGTCATTCCTGGTAACTTTGTCGCATTTATACCTTACTGATTACAAATCAATATAAGATCACTCATTGAATACACTAAAATGTTAAATAAGATAAAACCTTGAATACACTAAAACGCTTAAATTAACATTTTAATGTAATCAATTATTTATCTTATATTGACTTGTAATCAGTAAAGTATAAATGCGACAAAGTTACCAGGAGTGACACAATACAACCTGCAAACAAGACCTCACACCTGATTTCTGTATTGACGTGAAACATGCAAACAAGAACCCACGTCGACTCTATCTGGGTCGACGCTAAACAACGAAACAAGAAACCAAGATGAACCTGTGTGTGTGGGCTCTTGTTTGCTTGTTTAGCGTCGATGAGATTCGACGTCGGTCCATTTTTCAAGTCGATACAAAGATTTGGCGTGAGGTCATGTTTGGCTGTTTAACGTCTATAGAGACGGATTCCACACGAGTTCTTGTTTTGTTCTATAAGATATAACATAAAAATTTGAATACACAGATTAAAAGTCATTGTAATAAAAACATTGAACACTAAAACCTTAAAATTAATTGTAATATGTACTTGTTAATCTGGTGAGGGGGGCGAGATGCTAGTTTAATTGTCGCTCATAAAAGCGGCATGAAAACTAGCACCCCGGGGGATTCATTGGTTATTAAAAACCCTGAATCCCTCTGGGTCAAGGGGCTCCTTTATTAATTAAAGGGACGGACCCGAGGATACAGAGTTCAGGTGTGAAGTCTTGTTTGGTTGTTTATTGTTTATACTGACAGCATCTGCCTGGGTTCTTGTTTGGTCGTTTAGCGTCAATAGATTCGGCGTTGGTTCTTGTTTGATTGTTTAACGTCGACCCAGATAGAGTCGCTGTGGCTTCTTGTTTACATGTTTCACGTCGATACAGAAATGAGGTGTGAGGTCTTGTTTTCGGGTTATATTGTGTCATTCCTGGTAACTTTGTCGCATTTATACTTTACTGATTACAAATCAATATAAGATCAATCATTGAATACACTAAAATGTTAAATAAAAAAAAACCTTGAATACACTAAAATGCTTAAATTAACATTTTAGTGTAATCAATGATTTATCTTATATTGACTTGTAATCAGTATGGTATAAATGCGACAAAGTTACCAGGAGTGACACAATATAACCTGCAAACAAGACCTCACACCTGATTTCTGTATTGACGTGAAACATGTAAACAAGAACCCACGTCGACTCTATCTGGGTCGACGCTAAACAACAAAACAAGAAACCAAGATGAACCTGTGTGTGTGGGCTCTTGTTTGCTTGTTTAGCGTCGATGAGATTCGACGTCGGTCCATTTTTCAAGTCGATACAAAGATTTGGCGTGAGGTCATGTTTGGCTGTTTAACGTCTATAGAGACGGATTCCACACGAGTTCTTGTTTTGTTCTATAAGATATAACATAAAAATTTGAATACACAGATTAAAAGTCATTGTAATAAAAACATTGAACACTAAAACCTTAAAATTAATTGTAATATGTACTTGTTAATCTGGTGAGGGGGGCGAGATGCTAGTTTAATTGTCGCTCATAAAAGCGGCATGAAAACTAGCACCCCGGGGGATTCATTGGTTATTAAAAACCCTGAATCCCTCTGGGTCAAGGGGCTCCTTTATTAATTAAAGGGACGGACCCGAGGATACAGACTTCAGGTGTGAAGTCTTGTTTGGTTGTTTATTGTTTATACAGACAGCATCTGCCTGGGTTCTTGTTTGGTCGTTTAGCGTCCATAGATTCGGCGTTGGTTCTTGTTTGATTGTTTAACGTCGACCCAGATAGAGTCGCTGTGGCTTCTTGTTTACATGTTTCACGTCGATACAGAAATGAGGTGTGAGGTCTTGTTTTCGGGTTATATTGTGTCATTCCTGGTAACTTTGTCGCATTTATACTTTACTGATTACAAATCAATATAAGATCAATCATTGAATACACTAAAATGTTAAATAAGATAAAACCTTGAATACACTAAAACGCTTAAATTAACATTTTAGTGTAATCAATTATTTATCTTATATTGACTTGTAATCAGTAAAGTATAAATGCGACAAAGTTACCAGGAGTGACACAATACAACCTGCAAACAAGACCTCACACCTGATTTCTGTATTGACGTGAAACATGCAAACAAGAACCCACGTCGACTCTATCTGGGTCGACGCTAAACAACGAAACAAGAAACCAAGATGAACCTGTGTGTGTGGGCTCTTGTTTGCTTGTTTAGCGTCGATGAGATTCGACGTCGGTCCATTTTTCAAGTCGATACAAAGATTTGGCGTGAGGTCATGTTTGGCTGTTTAACGTCTATAGAGACGGATTCCACACGAGTTCTTGTTTTGTTCTATAAGATATAACATAAAAATTTGAATACACAGATTAAAAGTCATTGTAATAAAAACATTGAACACTAAAACCTTAAAATTAATTGTAATATGTACTTGTTAATCTGGTGAGGGGGGCGAGATGCTAGTTTAATTGTCGCTCATAAAAGCGGCATGAAAACTAGCACCCCGGGGGATTCATTGGTTATTAAAAACCCTGAATCCCTCTGGGTCAAGGGGCTCCTTTATTAATTAAAGGGACGGACCCGAGGATACAGACTTCAGGTGTGAAGTCTTGTTTGGTTGTTTATTGTTTATACAGACAGCATCTGCCTGGGTTCTTGTTTGGTTGTTTAGCGTCCATAGATTCGGCGTTGGTTCTTGTTTGATTGTTTAACGTCGACCCAGATAGAGTCGCTGTGGCTTCTTGTTTACATGTTTCACGTCGATACAGAAATGAGGTGTGAGGTCTTGTTTTCGGGTTATATTGTGTCATTCCTGGTAACTTTGTCGCATTTATACTTTACTGATTACAAATCAATATAAGATAAATCATTGAATACACTAAAATGTTAAATAAGAAAAAACCTTGAATACACTAAAATGCTTAAATTAACATTTTAGTGTAATCAATGATTTATCTTATATTGACTTGTAATCAGTATGGTATAAATGCGACAAAGTTACCAGGAGTGACACAATATAACCTGCAAACAAGACCTCACACCTGATTTCTGTATTGACGTGAAACATGTAAACAAGAACCCACGTCTACTCTATCTGGGTCGACGCTAAACAACAAAACAAGAAACCAAGATGAACCTGTGTGTGTGGGCTCTTGTTTGCTTGTTTAGCGTCGATGAGATTCGACGTCGGTCCATTTTTCAAGTCGATACAAAGATTTGGCGTGAGGTCATGTTTGGCTGTTTAACGTCTATAGAGACGGATTCCACACGAGTTCTTGTTTTGCTGTATAAGATATAACATAAAAATTTGAATACACAGATTAAAAGATTGTAATAAAAACATTGAACACTAAAACCTTAAAATTAATTGTAATATGTACAAGTTAATCTGGTGAGGGGGGCGAGATGCTAGTTTAATTGTCGCTCATAAAAGCGGCATGAAAACTAGCACCCCGGGGGATTCATTGGTTATTAAAAACCCTGAATCCCTCTGGGTCAAGGGGCTCCTTTATTAATTAAAGGGACGGACCCGAGGATACAGAGTTCAGGTGTGAAGTCTTGTTTGGTTGTTTATTGTTTATACAGACAGCATCTGCCTGGGTTCTTGTTTGGTCGTTTAGCGTCCATAGATTCGGCGTTGGTTCTTGTTTGATTGTTTAACGTCGACCCAGATAGAGTCGCTGTGGCTTCTTGTTTACATGTTTCACGTCGATACAGAAATGAGGTGTGAGGTCTTGTTTTCGGGTTATATTGTGTCATTCCTGGTAACTTTGTCGCATTTATACTTTACTGATTACAAATCAATATAAGATCAATCATTGAATACACTAAAATGTTAAATAAGATAAAACCTTGAATACACTAAAACGCTTAATTTAACATTTTAGTGTAATCAATGATTTATCTTATATTGACTTGTAATCAGTAAAGTATAAATGCGACAAAGTTACCAGGAGTGACACAATATAACCTGCAAACAAGACCTCACACCTGATTTCTGTATTGACGTGAAACATGCAAACAAGAACCCACGTCGACTCTATCTGGGTCGACGCTAAACAACAAAACAAGAAACCAAGATGAACCTGTGTGTGTGGGCTCTTGTTTGCTTGTTTAGCGTCGATGAGATTCGACGTCGGTCCATTTTTCAATTCGATACAAAGATTTGGCGTGAGGTCATGTTTGGCTGTTTAACGTCTATAGAGACGGATTCCACACGAGTTCTTGTTTTGCTGTATAAGATATAACATAAAAATTTGAATACACAGATTAACAGTCATTGTAATAAAAACATTGAACACTAAAACCTTAAAATTAATTGTAATATGTACAAGTTAATCTGGTGAGGGGGGCGAGATGCTAGTTTAATTGTCGCTCATAAAAGCGGCATGAAAACTAGCACCCCGGGGGATTCATTGGTTATTAAAAACCCTGAATCCCTCTGGGTCAAGGGGCTCCTTTATTAATTAAAGGGACGGACCCGAGGATACAGAGTTCAGGTGTGAAGTCTTGTTTGGTTGTTTATTGTTTATACAGACAGCATCTGCCTGGATTCTTGTTTGGTCGTTTAGCGTCCATAGATTCGGCGTTGGTTCTTGTTTGATTGTTTAACGTCGACCCAGATAGAGCTGCTGTGGCTTCTTGTTTACATGTTTCACGTCGATACAGAAATGAGGTGTGAGGCCTTGTTTTCGGGTTATATTGTGCCATTCCTGGTAACTTTGTCGCATTTATACTTTACTGATTACAAGTCAATATAAGATAAATCATTGAATACACTAAAATGTTAAATAAGATAATACCTTGAATACACTAAAACGCTTAAATTAACATTTTAGTGTAATCAATGATTTATCTTATATTGACTTGTAATCAGTAAAGTATAAATGCGACAAAGTTACCAGGAGTGACACAATATAACCTGCAAACAAGACCTCACACCTGATTTCTGTATTGACGTGAAACATGTAAACAAGAACCCACGCCGACTCTATCTGGGTCGACGCTAAACAACAAAACAAGAACCCATGATGAATCTGTGTGTGTGGGCTCTTGCTTGGTTGTTTAGCGTCGATGAGATTCGACGTCGGTCGGTTTTTCAAGTCGATACAAAGATTCGGCGTGAGGTCATGTTTGGCTGTTTAACGTCTATAGAGACGGATTCCACACGAGTTCTTGTTTAGCTGTATAAGATACAACATAAAAATTTGAATACACAGATTAAAAGTCATTGTAATAAAAACGTTGAACACTAAAACCTTAAAATTAATTGTAATATGTACAAGTTAATCTGGTGAGGGGGGCGAGATGCTAGTTTAATTGTCGCTCATAAAAGCGGCATGAAAACTAGCACCCCGGGGGATTCATTGGTTATTAAAAACCCTGAATCCCTCTGGGTCAAGGGGCTCCTTTATTAATTAAAGGGACGGACCCGAGGATACAGAGTTCAGGTGTGAAGTCTTGTTTGGTTGTTTATTGTTTATACAGACAGCATCTGCCTGGATTCTTGTTTGGTCGTTTAGCGTCCATAGATTCGGCGTTGGTTCTTGTTTGATTGTTTAACGTCGACCCAGATAGAGCTGCTGTGGCTTCTTGTTTACATGTTTCACGTCGATACAGAAATGAGGTGTGAGGCCTTGTTTTCGGGTTATATTGTGCCATTCCTGGTAACTTTGTCGCATTTATACTTTACTGATTACAAGTCAATATAAGATAAATCATTGAATACACTAAAATGTTAAATAAGATAATACCTTGAACACACTAAAACGCTTAAATTAACATTTTAGTGTAATCAATGATTTATCTTATATTGACTTGTAATCAGTAAAGTATAAATGCGACAAAGTTACCAGGAGTGACACAATATAACCTGCAAACAAGACCTCACACCTGATTTCTGTATTGACGTGAAACATGTAAACAAGAACCCACGCCGACTCTATCTGGGTCGACGCTAAACAACAAAACAAGAACCCATGATGAATCTGTGTGTGTGGGCTCTTGCTTGGTTGTTTAGCGTCGATGAGATTCGACGTCGGTCGGTTTTTCAAGTCGATACAAAGATTCGGCGTGAGGTCATGTTTGGCTGTTTAACGTCTATAGAGACGGATTCCACACGAGTTCTTGTTTGGCTGTATAAGATATAACATAAAAATTTGAATACACAGATTAAAAGTCATAGTAATAAAAACACTGAACACTAAAACCTTAAAATTAATTGTAATATGTACAAGTTAATCTGGTGAGGGGGGCGAGATGCTAGTTTAATTGTCGCTCATATAAGCGGCATGAAAACTAGCATCCCGGAGAATTCATTCGTTAGTAAAAACCCTGAATCCCTCTGGGTCAAGGGGCTCCTTTATTAATTAAAGGGACGGACCCGAGGATACAGAGTTCAGGCGTGAAGTCTTGTTTGGTTGTTTACTGTCGATACACACAACATCTGCCTGGGTTCTTGTTTGGTCGTTTAGCGTCCATAGATTCGGCGTTGGTTCTTGTTTGATTGTTTAACGTCGACCCAGATAGAATCGCTGTGGCTTCTTGTATACATGTTTCACGTCGATACAGAAATGAGGTGTGAGGTCTTGTTTTCGGGTTATATTGTGTCATTCCTGGTAACTTTGTCGCATTTATACTTAACTGATTACACGTCAATATAAGATAAATCATTGAATACACTAAAATGTTAAATAAGATAAAACCTTGAATACACTAAAACGCTTAAATAACATTTTAGTGTAATCAATGATTTATCTTATATTGACTTGTAATCAGTAAAGTATAAATGCGACAAAGTTACCAGGAGTGACACAATATATAACCTGCAAACAAGACCTCACACCTGATTTCTGTATTGACGTGAAACATGCAAACAAGAACCCACGCCGACTCTATCTGGGTCGACGCTAAACAACAAAACAAGAACCCATGATGAATGTGTGTGTGTGGGCTCTTGCTTGGTTGTTTAGCGTCGATGAGATTCGACGTCGGTCCATTTTTCAAGTCGATACAAAGATTCGGCGTGAGGTCATGTTTGGCTGTTTAACGTCTATAGAGACGGATTCCACACGAGTTCTTGTTTTGCTGTATAAGATATAACATAAAAATTTGAATACACAGATTAAAAGTCATTGTAATAAAAACACTGAACACTAAAACCTTAAAATTAATTGTAATATGTACAAGTTAATCTGGTGAGGGGGGCGAGATGCTAGTTTAATTGTCGCTCATATAAGCGGCATGAAAACTAGCACCCCGGAGAATTCATTGGTTAGTAAAAACCCTGAATCCCTCTGGGTCAAGGGGCTCCTTTATTAATTAAAGGGACGGACCCGAGGATACAGAGTTCAGGCGTGAAGTCTTGTTTGGTTGTTTACTGTCGATACACACAACATCTGCCTGGGTTCTTGTTTGGTCGTTTAGCGTCCATAGATTCGGCGTTGGTTCTTGTTTGATTGTTTAACGTCGACCCAGATAGAATCGCTGTGGCTTCTTGTATACATGTTTCACGTCGATACAGAAATGAGGTGTGAGGTCTTGTTTTCGGGTTATATTGTGTCATTCCTGGTAACTTTGTCGCATTTATACTTAACTGATTACACGTCAATATAAGATAAATCATTGAATACACTAAAATGTTAAATAAGATAAAACCTTGAATACACTAAAACGCTTAAATAACATTTTAGTGTAATCAATGATTTATCTTATATTGACTTGTAATCAGTAAAGTATAAATGCGACAAAGTTACCAGGAGTGACACAATATATAACCTGCAAACAAGACCTCACACCTGATTTCTGTATTGACGTGAAACATGCAAACAAGAACCCACGCCGACTCTATCTGGGTCGACGCTAAACAACAAAACAAGAACCCATGATGAATCTGTGTGTGTGGGCTCTTGCTTGGTTGTTTAGCGTCGATGAGATTCGACGTCGGTCCATTTTTCAAGTCGATACAAAGATTCGGCGTGAGGTCATGTTTGGCTGTTTAACGTCTATAGAGACGGATTCCACACGAGTTCTTGTTTTGCTGTATAAGATATAACATAAAAATTTGAATACACAGATTAAAAGTCATTGTAATAAAAACACTGAACACTAAAACCTTAAAATTAATTGTAATATGTACAAGTTAATCTGGTGAGGGGGGCGAGATGCTAGTTTAATTGTCGCTCATATAAGCGGCATGAAAACTAGCACCCCGGAGAATTCATTGGTTATTAAAAACCCTGAATCCCTCTGGGTCAAGGGGCTCCTTTATTAATTAAAGGGACGGACCCGAGGATACAGAGTTCAGGCGTGAAGTCTTGTTTGGTTGTTTACTGTCGATACACACAACATCTGCCTGGGTTCTTGTTTGGTCGTTTAGCGTCCATAGATTCGGCGTTGGTTCTTTTTTGATTGTTTAACGTCGACCCAGATAGAGTCGCTGTGGCTTCTTGTTTTGCATGTTTCACGTCGATACAGAAATGAGGTGTGCGGTCTTGTTTTCGGGTTATATTGTCATTCCTGGTAACTTTGTCGCATTTATACTTTACTGATTACAAGTCAATATAAGACAAGTAAGTATTTGTGAAACACACGCAGGCCCCAACCGCCCCCCAAATTCATAGGGGCATAAAGCGATGACTGACAGACGGACGGACAGACACCTTAAACCTATCGGCCCCAGTCCGAAGGGTTGGGGCCTAATTATGGCGCCCAGGTTTTATGGTCAGATAACAATTTTTTACTGAGAAAAATATGTGTGTTCTTGAGATCAGGATACCGAATCCCTCATTATCGCCGACAACAAAAACAAATCCACAGATACAAAATCATGCTTTACTCTGGTTTGGGAGTTTCGCTGAGGTCGAAAATAATTCGTCAGGGTACTTCTCTGTGCTCTTAAAGAACAAGTGGACTTTTGGCCAATTTGGCCAAGATCACGTGACCTAATTTGGCCAAAATGGCCAAAAGGCACATCTACAAGTAGAGACCTTTCAAATGAGCCTAACATCAAGTCTCTAGGCCTCTGCGTTCTGGAGATATCGCCCGTACAAACACACATCGATTTTTTTTTTGCGTTTTATGGCCAATTTGGCCAAGATCACGTGACCGATTTTGGCCAAAATGGCCTAAAGGCACATCTATAAGTCGAGACCTTTCAAATGAGCCCAACATCAAGTCTCTATGCCTCTGCGTTCTCGAGATATATTGCCTGTTCAAACTCAAGTCGAATTTGCGGTTTTGGCCAATTTGGCCAAGATCACGTGACCAAATTTGGCCAAAATGGCCAAAAGGCACATCTACAAGTCCAGACCTTTTAAATGAGGCCAACATCAAGTCTCTAGGCCTCTGCGTTCTCGAGATATCGCCTGTACAAACACAAGTCGATTTTTGCGTTTTTTGGCCAATTTGGCCAAGATCACGTGACCGAATTCGGCCAAAATGTCTTTCAAATGAGCCAAACATCAAGTCTCTAGGCCTCTGCTTTCTCGAGATATCGCCTGTACAAACACAAGTCGAATTTTTGCGTTTTTGGCCAATTTGGCCAAGAGCATGTGATCGAATTTGGCCAAAAGGGCCAAAAGGCACATCTACAAGTCGAGACCTTTGAAATGAGCCCAACATCAAGTCTCTAGGCCTCTGCGTTCTCGAGATATCGCCTGTACAAACACAAGTCAATTTTTGCGTTTTATGGCCAATTTGGCCAAGATCACGTGACCGAATTCGGCCAAAATAGCAAAAAGGCACATCTACAACACAAGATCTTTCAAATGAGCCTAACATCAAGTCTCTAGGCCTCTTCGTTCTCGAGATATCGCCTGTACAAACACAAGTCGAATTTTGCGGTTTTGGCCAATTTGGCCAAGATCACGTGACCGAATTTGGCCAAAATGGCCAAAAGGCACATCTACAAGTCCAAACCTTTCAAATGAGCCCAACATCAAGTCTCTAGGCCTCTGCGTTCTCGAGCTATCGCCTGTACAAACACAAGTCGATTTTTGCGTTTTTTGGCCAATTTGGCCAAGATCACGTGACCGAACTCGGCCAAAATGTCTTTCAAATGAGCCAAACATCAAGTCTCTAGGCCTCTGCTTTCTCGAGATATCGCCTGTACAAACACAAGTCGAATTTTTGCGTTTTTGGCCAATTTGGCCAAGAGCATGTGATCGAATTTGACCAAAAAGGGCCAAAAGGCACATCTACAAGTCCAAACCTTTCAAATGAGCCCAACATCAAGTCTCTAGGCCTCTGCGTTCTCGAGCTATCGCCTGTACAAACACAAGTCGATTTTTGCGTTTTTTGGCCAATTTGGCCAAGATCACGTGACCGAACTCGGCCAAAATGTCTTTCAAATGAGCCAAACATCAAGTCTCTAGGCCTCTGCTTTCTCGAGATATCGCCTGTACAAACACAAGTCGAATTTTTGCGTTTTTGGCCAATTTGGCCAAGAGCATGTGATCGAATTTGACCAAAAAGGGCCAAAAGGCACATCTACAAGTCCCAACATTTCAAATGAGCCCAACATCAAGTCTCTAGGCCTCTGCGTTCTCAAGCTATCGCCTGTACAAACACAAATCGATTTTTGCGTTTTTTGGCCAATTTGGCCAAGATCACGTGACCGAACTCCTCCAAAATGTCTTTCAAATGAGCCAAACATCAAGTCTCTAGGCCTCTGCTTTCTCGAGATATCGCCTGTACAAACACAAGTCGAATTTTTGCGTTTTTGGCCAATTTGGCCAAGATCACGTGACTGAATTCAGCCAAAATAGCCAAAAGGCACATCTACAACACGAGATGTTTCAAATGAGCCTAACATCAAGTCTCTAGGCCTCTGCGTTCTCGAGATATCGCCTGTACAAACACAAGTCGATTTTTTGCGTTTTTGGTCAATTCGGCCAAGATCACGTGATTGAATTTAACCAAAATGGCCAAAAGGCACATCTACAAGTCGAGACCTTTCAAATGAGCCCAACATCAAGTCTCTAGGCCTCTGCGTTTTCGAGATATCGCTTGTACAAAAAAGCGATGACGGACAGACAGACAGACAGACAGACACCCCAAGTCAATAGGCCCCAACCCTGTAGGGTTGGGGTCTAAAAAATCATTGAATACACTAAAATGTTAAATAAGATAACACCTTGAATACACTAAAACGCTTAAATTAACATTTTAGTGTAATCAATGATTTATCTTATATTGACTTGTAATCAGTAAAGTATAAATGCGACAAAGTTACCAGGAGTGACACAATATAACCTGCAAACAAGACCTCACACCTGATTTCTGTATTGACGTGAAACATGTAAACAAGAACCCACGCCGACTCTATCTGGGTCGACGCTAAACAACAAAACAAGAACCCATGATGAATCTGTGTGTGTGGGCTCTTGTTTGGTTGTTTAGAGTCGATGAGATTCGACGTCGGTCCATTTTTCAAGTCGATACAAAGATTCGGCGTGAGGTCATGTTTGGCTGTTTAACGTCTATAGAGACGGATTCCACACGAGTTCTTGTTTGGCTGTATAAGATATAACATAAAATTTGAAGACACTGATTAAAAGGCATTGTAATAAAAACATTGAACACTAAAACCTTAAAATTAATTGTAATATGTACTAGTTAATCTGGTGAGGGGGGCGAGATGCTAGTTTAATTGTCGCTCATATAAGCGTCATGAAAACTAGCACCCCGGGGGATTCATTGGTTAGTAAAAACCCTGAATCCCTCTGGGTCAAGGGGGCTCCTTTTTTAATTAAAGGGACGGACCCGAGGATACAGAGTTCAGGTGTGAATTCTTGTTTGGTTGTTTATTGTTTATGCAGACAGCATCTGCCTGGGTTCTTGTTTGGTCGTTGTTTATTGTTTATACAGACAGCATCTGCCTGGGTTCTTGTTTGGTCGTTTAGCGTCCATAAATTCGACGTCGGTCCTTTTTTGGTTGCTTAACGCCGCTGTGCAAAGAATCAGCATGGGTTCTTTTGTTGTTTAACGTCGACCCAGATAGAGTCGGTGTGGGCTCTTGTTTACATCTTTCACGTCACGAGATCAGGTGTGAGGTCTTGGTTTCAGGTCATATTCAGGGTTGCCGGAGGGTGAAATAAAATAAAGAACGCAAACGTATAAAAAGTCTCAATTAAAAAAATAAAAGATTTAAAAAAAATAACGCCTCGAAAAAGACAAAAAAAAGAACGGCAAAATTTATTTTTATTTTGTTTAACTGTATAAAAGGCCAATAAAAAATAAAAACACAAGCATATCTTAAACGTTTCAGAGTAAAAAAAGGCATAAAAAAGTTAAATACTGTAAAACTAATTGAAACTAAACTTTAAGTGAATGAAATAAATGAAAAACCTATTTTCCTATCCTTTACGATTTAAGAGATTGTAGAACCGTTCCAGGCGCGAAGTACAGAAACTATCTAAAATTATTAATTTTTATTATGTTAAATAAATTGAACGAAACCAAAAACAAGATTATTTACAGACAATGCCCCAGCCACAAATTGCTGATGTCAAGATTATGACATATAAGTATAACCCGTAACCTAAATTTCAAGACAGAAAAGCTGGCGTCAGTCATGAATATGAAAACTTCTTATCGTCAACATATCCGCCAATTTTTGGCGAAATAACAAAAGAAGTAAGTAATAGCCACGTGTTTGGGCCAATTTTTTTTTCGAATCTCGGAACAAGCAAAGTAATAGCCAGGAAGACATATATACCACTACCTTCCATCAAAACGTTTCCATTTAAATTCTAGGAGGACGTTGTCATGAAAATTGTTTTGGCTAATATTTCCACCAATTTTAGGCAAATCATGAATAAACGTAATAGTCAGGTGGGTACGAAATCCTGCTACCTTTGATCAAAATTTCAAGATATTAAGGCCAAATACCTAGGATCAACTGCGTTTTCAATAATGTTTTAGCAAATCACTAAAAAACACATAGGCACTAATTTCCGCTCCCATAATTCAAATTTCAAGAAGGTAACATTATATTCCTATCGCTAGTAGCGATTTTAGTAAGAATTGGCTTTTCACTAATATTTCCGCCATTTTTTCGAATAACGCAAAATAATAACCAGGGAAGTACCAATGACCACTATCTTTAAGCAAAATTTCAAGAGAGTACCAAAGACTCTTTGCTACTAAGATATGACACTAAGCTATTTTTGCGTATCCAGACAGCAGTGGCGCCGCCTGGTATAAGAGTTACAAATTAGCTGTCAAAATATTGAGGCCACTTTTTCAGTCTTTAGGCTGTAGGGGTGGTCCTTTCATCGTATAACTGCCTTTGGAGGAGAGGCAGGGAGGTAGCCATTTCATCTTATGACTGCATTTGGAGGAGAGGTTGGGAGGTAGTCATTTCATCTTGTGCTCACACTTACGAGAAGTCGCAGAGGGCGGGGAAGGGGGCCATATTCTGTTGTGCTCGCGTTTCGGAAAGCCGTTAGGATGGAAGTGGTTATATCATCTTGTGCTTAATTTTTGGAGAAAATTGTCCTTTCATTTTTCGCTCGCATTTCGGAGAACCCGTGAAGGGCAGGGGAGGGACTGATATCTTCGTGCTTGCTTTCTGGAGAAGCGGTAAGGGGAAGGGACGGCTTCATCTTGTCCTCACATTTTTTGAGGAGCGATAGGGGGAAGGGACCATTTAATCTTGTGCTCGCATTTTACAGGAGTGGTACGCGGGAAGAGACTATTTCATCATTTGCTCGCATTTTGGAGGGGCAGTAGGGGGAAGGGACTACTTCATCTTGTGCCCGCATTTTGGAGGGGCAGTAGAAGGGAGAGACCACTTCATCTTGTGCTCGCATTTTGGACGAGCGGTAGGATCAAGGGTCATTTTCAGTGCTCGCATGTTTAAAAAGTGGTAGGGAAAGGGGTCATTTCATCTGGTACTCGCCTTTGAAGAAGCACAACGCTAAAGTCAAAACCACAGGTATCACTTGATCATTTTGGGCGGATCGCCAAAAAAGGCATTTTGTTTTTCAAGACAGGGCAACCTGGAGAACAGTAAAAACTTTGAAAGTAACTAGATTTAAAAAGTTCAAGGAGCATTTTGAAAAAAAGTTTATACAAGTTCACACACATGCACATAAACGGGTTCCCGCTCTCCAACCCCCCCCCCCCCCCAAAAAAAAATATATATATATATATATATATAAATAAACTAGAGCGGCCAGTGCACACAAAACATAGGAGTACAGGCTTATGTTATACACTTTCAGTCGATACCTACTTAGTTTCTTGTTTTTGTAAACAAAAACAAATGTCTCCCCGACTAAACCCATGATCCCCCCCCCTTCCCCCCCCCCCCCCCAACAAAAATCCATTTTCTTTTAATTACTGAAATAAACTATCATTTCTGCAAACATAACCTTAATCCATTGTGAAAAAATAAACCACACAGATGGTGGTCAGTAAAACAGATATAAATGGATGTCATCCGAGTCTGGAAGGTGGTCGCTAAAACGGGTTTTACTGTAGGCCCTTCACATCCAGATCTGAAGTTGGTTATTATAGTAGTTTTACTGTACGTTACATTTTTATCCAGGTCAGGAAGTTGGTCAAGACCGGCAGGTTTTACCGTACGTCTTTTTACCCGAATCTGGAAGGGGTCACGACGAATGGGTCTTATTTTTTTATCCAGGTCTTGAAGGTGGTCGGGCTTTTTTTTTGTTAACCATCATCCTCCACACGCCCTCCTCCCCCCCCCCCCCCCACCCCAGCTATTTAATATAGGTCCGACTATAAACACAACTCTTAACCCTTTTACCCAAGGCAACGTTAACGGTCTGTACCCTAAGTGTAGTTATAGCAATGATAGACTACCTTGTCTTCGCACATTCGGCCAATTGGCACTAGAAAGGCCTTCATAACTGCGCATCAGATGACGCACCTCGGTGGGAGAAGGGGGAAGGCATTTCGGTGCCAAAATGGTGAGCTGCCTCTCATAACACAAGATATCAGATGACCCACTTTAATAGCGAAAAATGCTTCTGCAAACAATGCCAATCGATACAAAATAGCTCCTATATAGAATACCTTGGCAACCGAACCAAGTATGCGGCGAAAAAAAATCAATAGCTAGACCTGTTTAGACCTATAACATTCCATGACCTCGTAGATGACGACTCCATCATGCACCACAACTCACACTGACCCCTGACTGAGTGGCATGTTACGTAACACCCGTAGATGAAAAACGCACAAAAAGCTTAATTTCAGGCACTAACAAATAGCAATGGACCGACATTAATGCTGTTACTGTTTTGAAGCTTTCTAAAGAATGCAGGAACACTCGGGAATCTTCTGCAAAACGCTGAAATCCCAAGCGTAGTTAACACCTATGCTTAAATAACAAAGGAGCCCAAAAATGGGGAGGCGGGGGGGGGGGGGGGGAGAGTGCTGACGTTATACACCTTTCTTGATTTTCTACACGAATTTAATAATGTTTAATCAAAACCGTGCGAGTTATCCGAGGAATAACTACACCAAATTTAAAGTCGATCCGACTTTCCGATGTCGAGAAATTTTGCTTAACAACAGATATTTTTTTTTAAGTTGAAACAGTCGTCTGACTGAACCAAAGAATATCCATATAAAATTTGAAGTCGAGATATTTTGCACACAAGATCTGGTGCAAAATATATACATATTTTACGTGATGTATCTCCGAAGTTCAGCGGCTGAGAAATTTCGCACAAAAGATTTTTTCGTAATGACGTCATAATCACGTGACATGCGTGAAAAGTTGATAGAACCGTCCGACTGACCCAAGGAATGTTCATATAAAATTTGAAGTCGATAGGGCTTTCCGTTATCGAGATATATTGCACACACGATCTTGTTCACAATATATACATATTTTCGTGATGACGTCATACGCCGCATTCGTTCGTTCTACTCGCAAAAAAATTCTATAGAGTCTTTCGGACCTACCAAGCAACAATTCCGCCACGTTTCAACTTTCTCCGAAGTTCAGCGGCTGAGAAATTTCGCACAAAAGATTTTTACGTGATGACGTCATACGCCTGCCCTAATCACGTGACATGCGTGAAAAGTTGAAAGAACCGTCCGACTGACCCAAGGAATGTTCATATAAAATTTGAAGTCGATAGGGCTTTCCGTTATCGAGATATATTGCACACACGATCTTGTTCACAATATATACATATTTTCGTGATGACGTCATACGCCGCATTCGTTCGTTCTACTCGCAAAAAAAATCTATAGAGTCTTTCGGACATACCAAGCAACAATCCCACCAAGTTTCATTTTTCTCCGACGTTCAGCGGCTGAGAAATTTCGCACAAAAGATTTTTACGTAATGACGTCATACGCCTGCCCTAATCACGTGACATGCGTCAAAAGTTTATACAACCGTCCCACCTAACCAAGGAATAAATCGATCAAGTTTGAACTCGATCCGACGTTTCGTTCTCGAGATATCTTGGACACAACACTTTGTTCACAACAGACTGACACACACACACACACACACACACAGAACGTACAAACACTACATGTCTCCCCTTGGTCGGGGAGACATAATAAATAAATAAAATCAAGGCCTTGAATCATATTTCCAGTGTAAACATCGGTTTATACTATGAGGTTCGAGTGAGTGTGGCCACCGAACTTTCTTACGCGGTTAGATGACGTCAAATTTACTTATCATTCCTTTGTGTGTGACTGCATTGTCATTCTGTGCATTGTCATAATTTTAATTGAATGTTCGTTTTCCAATACTTTCCAGACCTTTTTCAGGGCTTTCGACCTCTGCTGGAATCCTATCATACACTATTAAATATGATATGCTTTCAGTAATGTACACTAGATAATATTTTTAGGCATGCATAATATTCAAATATGTATATAATTATTGCTGTTGATTAATTTAGCAGTGATTTTTCATCGCATGGTCCAAGGGTTTTGCCATTTATATACATATTGATGCAATATATATGCAATATATATATATATTGCGTATTCTAATATCGTTTAATCTAACAAGTCGCTTATTTTAATGAGAGTTTGAATCCCCGATTCCTCTCCATAGGCTCCAATGCTTAATATCACCAGTTAATCTAATATCGGTTATACTAATAAAACGGCTATTCTAATAGAACTTAAGACGAAAATTTCGTGCCAGCACCTGCTATTCGAATAAACAGCGAGGTCTTTAGAAGCATTTAAAATGCAGATATCCTGAAATACATTATTTGCATATCAGTAGCCTTTGTTTAAATATTGCAGTAGCAAGTGTTTGCTTCCAAGTCTTTTATCTACGTCCTGCGTAAACAGAAGCTCCGGATATAATGGGGGTTTATGCATGTATTTACATTAAAAGGTGACCAGCCTCGGTGGCCTACTGGTTAGAGTGTCCGCCTCGAGACTGGAAGATCGTGGGTTCAAACCCCGGTTGGATCATACCTAAGACTTTAAAATTGGGACTCCTCCTTGCTACCCTGTGAGGCACTCTACATGTAAGGGTTAGAAGAAGGGCTGGAATGCTCCATTTCAGTATAATGTGGCAGGGGGATCCCGACCGTATTAGTGATTTTATTCATTTTTTTCAGAAAGTTTAATTCTAGTCACACTTTAGTAATGTTTTAAATCAATTTTGACTATTATGTGATCATTGTTATATATTGTAAAGCCCTTCGAACTAATATTTATGAACGGGCTATATAAATGTTTCTATAATAATAATACTATCAGTAGCCTTTGTTTAAAGATTACAATGGCAAGTGTTTGCTTCCAAGTCTTTTATCTCTCTCCTGCGTAAAAGGAGCTTCTGATGTAAAGTTTTTAGAAAAACTCTGAATGTGAAAACCAATAAAAAACAGAGTAACTTTTCAGTAAAATGTTTGTAAATGTGTGTGAAAACTGGGATATATACATTATTTGTCTGTAAATATGTGTGCAAACTGGGATATATACATGTAATATTTGACTTATATACACCTAGACAGTGTTGATAATACGTGTCAACAGGTATTTTATATTATTAGGTATCATATATCTAACCACGGCCATGTTGGCACATCTCAAACCGGAAGTTCGGTTAATCTAATATATCAGTTTATCTAATACTTTATTGGACATTTTCGTTATTAGATTATCCGATGTCGACTGCATATATATATAAAAGATTTACAATGTCAACAACTGCATATCGTATCCAAAAAGGTGATAAACAACAGAACTAGAACGGCATAAAAAGTGTAGCAAGATATGTTTCCCCCTCCAATTCATTTGTAAACTGTGTCTCCAGCTCTCCAATTCCTAAAACGCGTTAAAATTTGTACTTACACGAGTTTTGCCATGTTTTTTTTTTTTTTTTTTTTGATGCGGAATGTGTTAATCGTTATTCGCGTTTGATCAAGTGCTGATTCATCAGTTATTGGGTGAGTTCAAACACCCACCCAAAGAAATAACCATTATTTCACACATAAACTAGAGCAGTGTGCACAGCCCACATATTCCTCACAGGCCCCCCATCAGCTGAAATTTTTCAAGTCCAGTTGGTGCACTTTCCTTTGACGAACCTGGCCCATTTACAATACCAATCCTTAATAGTGCCCACAGAAGATATACACCAAGTGTCATTAAAATCCCTGTAGTTCTTCTGGAGATAACGTGTTAATAAACTCGTTCCGATGCTGAATAATTTACAGCATTTGGTAAATTTCAAAGTGCATTTTTGCCTTGGTCCAACCTAACCCATTGACAATACCGATCCTTGTTAATGGCCACAGAAGATACACACCAAGTTTCATAAAATCCTTGCAGTGGTTCTTGAGATATCGTGTTGACAACAGTCAATCAAGAGCCGAAATTTTCTAAGTTCAGCTGGTCCATTTTCCTTGGACGAACTTGGCCAATTTACAATACGGATCTGTGTTTGTCCCCACAGAAGCTACATACCAAGTTTCATGAAAATCCTTGCAAGTTATCGTGTTAACAAGCTCTTGATGACAGACCGACAGATCGACCAACACGCGGTCGATCGCATATATTCCCCACAGGTTCTACCTACAGGGAATAAATAACCACATATTATGGCCATAAAATAAAGTTGATGACTTATTTAGAACCAGACACGTAATTAAGACCTATAATCCGAGACATAACTTATAAATAACTTATAACTTATATACATATATACAGAACTTAAAATGGACGAACTGGCCCATTTACAATACGGATCTGTGTTTGTCCCCACAGAAGTCACATACCAAGTTTCATGAAAATCCTTGCAAGTTATCGTGTTAACAAGCTCTTGATGACAGACCGACAGACAGACCGACACGCGGTCGATCGCATATATTCCCCACAGGTTCTACCTACAGGGAATAAATAACCACATATTATGGCCATAAAATAAAGTTGATGACTTATTTAGAACCAGACACGTAATTAAGACCTATAATCCGAGACATAACTTATAAATAACTTATAACTTATATACATATATACAGAACTTAAAATGGACGAACTGGCCCATTTACAATACGGATCTGTGTTTGTCCAGACAGAAGTCACATACCAAGTTTCATGAAAATCCTTGCAAGTTATCGTGTTAACAAGCTCTTGATGACAGACCGACAGATCGACCGACACGCAGTCGATCGCATATATTCCCCACAGGTTCTACCTACGGGGAATAAATAACCACATATTATGGCCATAAAATAAAGTTGATGACTTATTTAGAACCAGACACGTAATTAAGACCTATAATCCGAGACATAACTTATAAATAACTTATAACTTATATGTATATACAGAACTTAGAATGTATGAGATTCATAAAACAGGACTTGACCGTAAAACCTATGTTAAAACTTATCTACAACATTCATAATTTCACGCAAATGTTTAGAGAAACAATTTAAGAGAATTGGGCGGGACAAAATATAACACTTCAGTGATTACGGATGGCCATATACACCAACACGTACATTTGTCTGTCGAAGGGAGGGGGGGTTGCTAATTCATTTCTATTCCACATATAAAAGGCATACACCAAACTGCCGTTAACTATCGCTGATGAGCTGCAGCGCTGGAATTACTAATTTACTAGAACTTGACCAAGTGTCAAGAGAAGTGCATGGTGGCCACTGAAGTAGTTGTTGTTGGTTTGGTGTTTGACGTCCAGTTAAGCGAAGGATATATCGAGAAGAACTTGCTAAAGACCAAGTGTAAAAAAAGGAAAGAATGAAGAAACAGTAAAAGAAGAGTTTGAAAGAAATTCCGATTAGCCGCCTCTTACGTCATGCACGGAACAGAACGCAGTGGGTGTATTCTTCAGATCCCCTCCCCCACCCCACAAGGGGAACTGAAGTAGTTTCAAGTGAAATTGGTGGTCACTGAAGCAGCATCGAGTGAAGTAAGTAGTCACTGGTCACTGAAGCAGCATCGAGTGAAGCAAGTAGTCACTGAAGCAGGATCAAGTTAGTGGCCATTGAAGCAGCACCGAGTGAAGTTAGTGATAACAGAAGCAGTATCGAGCGAAGTTAGTGATCACAAAAGCAGCATCAATTGAAGTTTGTGGACAAAGAAGCAGCATCAAGTGAAGTTTGTGGTCACAGAAGCATTACCAAGCTAGTGGTCACAGGAACAGGATCAAAAGAATTTAGTGGTCACAGGGGCAGCATCAAGTTAGTGGTCACTGAGGCAGCATCGAGTGAAGTTGGTGGTCACTGAAGCAGCATCGAGTGAAGTAAGCGGTCACTAAGTAGCACCAAGTGAAGTTAGTGGTCACTGAAAGTGCCATGTGAACGGATGGTTGTCACCGCAGACATGTCAAGTGAAGGGTAGTGGACACTGGCGTAGTGCCATGTGAAGGGGCACTGTTCATTACCTTAGTGTCAAGTGAAAGGTAGTTTGTTGGATTGGTGTTTAACGTCCCGTTAAGCGACTATGGCGGGTATATTGGGACGCACTTGCTAAAGGAACAAGTGGGGAAAAAGAAAGAAGACTAAAGAAATAGTAAAAGAAAATTTAAAAAGAAATTTCGATTAGTCGCCTCTAATGCCATCCACGGAACAGAAACCAGTGCGCGTATTCTTAAGATCGCCGCCCCCCCCCACCCCACAGGGGGGGATCAAGTGAAGGGTTCACTACAGGACGACATGTAAAGGGGCAGTCCGCACTAAAGAATTCACAAGTGAAGGAGTGGTGCTCACTGAAATAGTGTCATGTGAAGAAGTGGGCACTGGCTTTGTGTCATCTGAAGGCGCAGTGGTCACTGCAACAAAGTCATGTAAAGGGGTAACGGACACTGGGGTTGTGTCATCCGAAGAGATAATGATCATTGTAGGGGTGTCAAGTGAAGACTTTGTTTGTCTGAGACGCAGTTGCTAAAGGAATAAGTGAAAAAAAGAAAATAGGAAGAATGAAGAAACAGTAAAAGAAGAGTTAGAAAGAAGGAAATTCTGATCTGTCGCCTCTTACGACATGCACGGAACAGAAAGCAGTGGGCGTATTCTTAAGATTCCCCCCCCTCCCCCAACCCACATAGGGGTCAAGTGAAGGGTTCACTGAAGAACGAAATGTTTGCTTGTTTGTTTGTTGTTAAACGTCAGGATCACCAACTAGGATGGGTATATTAGGAGAAATTTGCTAAAGAAAAAAGTGGAAAAAAAGAAGGAAGAATATGAAAATAGCACAAGCATGTCCAAGGACACGACCCAGCCGAGTTACCAAACAAGGAAAGAGAGGATTCTGAAACGAATAGTTAGGGAAAAAAATGAAGGTTGTAAAATGCACTTAATTCAAATTTGGAAGCGATATTGGGGAGGTTGGGTTTTGACGATTCACGGATTTACCGAAATTTACACAATTTTTAAAATTCTACCATTTCGGCATTTTTTTTTTTTTTTTTTTTTTTGTCATTTGCGAAAAAAGCAAAGTCAAGGTGGAGAAGCACCTAAGAAACTTTCGATTAAAATTTTTTAACTATTTGAAAAAGACTGAGAGAAATGCATAGTTTGACAATTAAGTTATTTACCACCATTTATTCCAGTTTTTGCCAAATTTCAAAGTTCCGCCATTTCGGCAGTTTTTGGCGAACCGCAGAAAAAAATAATAGCCCCGTAGGTAAACCCCCGGGAAGCATCCCTGCGTAACATCTAAACGATTGGAGTAAACTGTAGGAGGAGCAGCATTTAAAAAATGGGTCAAAACGGGGCACAAAAAGTGCCGCCATTTTATCAGTTTTTCGTCAATCCTCAAAAAAAGTAATAGCCAGGTGGGAGACCACCAGAAAACATTCCTGCATAATATCAAAACGATTGGAGCAAAACTGTAGGAGCAGTAGCATTTTAAAGGAAAAGTTTAACATATGCACATACATTCAAGCCAACTATAGTGATACGACTAACCCAGTCCGATAAAGTCGGCTGGGTTAAAAAGAAGGGTTAGAAACAAATTCCGATTAGTCGCCTCTTACGCCATGCACGGAGCAGAACTGATGATTCCCCCAAACCCATAGGGGGAAGAACGAAATGTGAAGGGGCAGTCTGCACCACAGAATTCTCAAGTGAAGGGGTGGTGGTCACTGAAATAGTCATTAAGAAGTGGGCACTGGTATAGTATGAAGGGGTAGGGCCACTGGCAGTGTCCTGTGAAGGGAGAGTGGACACTGGCAATGTCATGTGAATGGGTAGTGGCCACTGGCAAAGTGTCAAGTGAAGGGGTACTCACCACTGGCAGTATCATGTGAACGGATAGGACCACTTGCATGTTGTCATATGAAAGGCAGTGGCCACTGCATAGTGTCATGATGGGGTAGTAGTCACTGGCATAGTGTCATGTGAAGGGGTAGTGGCCACTGCAGTGTCATATGATCGGGTAGTGGCCACTGGCATACTGAGTTTCATGTGAAGGAGAAGTGGCAACCGGCAAAGTGTCATGTGAATTGGTACTAGTCACTGGCACAGTGTCATATGATGGGGTAGTGGCCACTGGCGTAGTGTCGTGTGAAGGGGTAGTGGGCACTGGCCCAGTGTCATGCTCGTGCCTATTAGCTGTGCATTCAATTATGATCCCCTTAGTGATTCAAACTGGAATGGCCCATTTCAGTACAATGTGGCAGGGTAGTCCTGATATAGCGCTGAGATCGCTGAAAGGGACTTAAAACGCCAATATACCAAACCAAACCCGCTTACAAACTAGGATGGGTATATTAGGATGCACTTGCTAAAGAAACAAGACGGAATAGAACGCACTGGGTGTATTCTTAGGATTCCTCCACCCTACAGAGGGTAAAGGGATAATGGACACTGGCCCAGTGTCATCTGAAGGGGTGGTGGGCACTAGCCCAGTGTCATGTGAAGGGGTAGTGAGCACTGGCAGTGCCATATGAAGAGGTAGTGGGCTCTTGCACAGTGTCATGTGAAAGGGTAGTGGGCACTGGCCCAGTGTCACCTGAAGGGACTGTGTGTGTATGTGCGTGTGTTTGATGAGTGAGTATCATTGAAATTATTTTTTTTTGCTAGTGCTGATTCGTCAATGTCTGGCACATTGACACACTAATACATCGTTGCAAATCTATCATATGTTGATCTGTAGATCCCAAACGGCTGAAGTGGCATGTTATTAGTGAACACAAGTTTATAATACGAGTGGCAACTCTATCCTGGGTCGCTTAAAGTTGTACTTCTACAGCGTGGGGCCACCCATGAAGCACATACGCGAATTGTTTGACATCCACTCCTCCCGACTTCAATTCGTTCCTTCTAACACCAGTTTTCCCACACACCAAGATTGCCCCACCACCCCCCATCCCATGCATTCATACTCCATGGATGACCCCTTTCCGCCAGTCCCAACTCGCTTTGTGAAGTATTTCCGATGTCTTCAAACCTGTGCCGGCAAATTTATCCAACGCAAATATGTGCAATTAGTCACCATTTACCGACCACTGAAATGCATAGTGCCACTGGATTGGCTGAAGACGCTTTGGCAGCGGTGGCACGTCATCAGACCAATCCCCGTCCACAGCAAGTGAAGAGTGGTTTCCTCCCTTCCCCACGCACAACATCCCCCCGAGAGTGAGCCAAGCAAAGGCCAACAGACAGAGAAAGAGAATTTTCCGTTCTTGAGCAATGACAGATTACTGAACCGCCGTGATGGTGGAAGATGCAAACGCTGGAAGATTTGAGGAATCTGTAGAACACTTAATATCCGATGAAAAGACCAAACGAAAAGAAACAAAGTGACAGCTGTTAGTGTTATAAAACCCGGTCTGGATATCTAATGGTTAATCAATAGCAGTACTATTTAGCCTCAGACATCACAATTTGAATTTTCATGAGTTTTTTCAGTAAAGTTGCTGTATGAATTAACCCTGGAAAGAGATCCAAACGAAGTTTTCACAAATAACACACACAGAAGCAGCAAGGCATCGGATTTGGGGAAAATGATCTAAATTGGTCAATCAGACGCTGTACTGTGTGTGCGAGTAATACTGCCCCCTCCAGGCCACCAATGACTGAAACTATAAATACTAAAACGCAACGTTTTGTTAATCAGTGTTGGTGCATATTTTTTTTCTTCTTTAGCAATTTTTGCGGAGGAGTGGGCGATATTACGAGTAATTACCACATCCTTATCTCAAAATTTATATAATTTAGACAATTTGACTCATCAGGAAATGTCGCTGTGATTTTTTACCACTGGTTTGATGAACAAAAGACTAATTATTGGAGATGGTAATTAAATCGTTAGACAGGAAAAAAGAAAGAAGAAAGGTAGAAAGTAGGTAGGCTTCCTTATCACAGTAGTGAAACTTGTGATTCACACAAAAACCATCGAATCAAACAAAAGTCATAAATACGGTTAAAATAATCCCTTTCAGTATTGAAGGTCTGCTAAAATGGTTCCTCATAAATGAGCACAAAGCGAATCCCGCTCATTCCCAAGTAAATCTCGCTGATTCCTAAGTGAATCCAGCTCATTCCTAAGCTGCAGCAGGCATTTCTGTCCGGTTTGTTTGTTTGTCCGGTCTTCCAATTCCTGCTGATTATGGAGCGTATGGGTGACAAAAAATTGATAAATCATCAAATGGTAGAATCCATGTTTTCTTGTTTTTTGTTTTGTTTTTGTTTTGTTTTTGTTTTTTTTTTTTTGTTTTTTTTTTTTGTTTTTTTTTTGGTTTACTTTTTTAAACAGTCTATAAGGTTGTTGGAGGACGTTCAGGGCTGGTTATGTATAGACCACTCCTGAAACATGGAATGGCCTGCATTCTCTTTTTGATCTCTTTCAATCTTTCAATTGCATCAAACCAATAATTTAATATGCCTACCCGTATTAAAAGAATACCGAAATTTGAGAGAGCAAATTTAAAAACTGTTTTTCAACCATTTAAAAAATTAATATCATTTTTCAATATTTAAAAATAAAACGTTTACAAATGACCCTGCATTTTGCATTAACATCGATCCACTTCATTCACATGTGGATTTTTAATATTACATGAGCCAAATTAGAAAAAAAATAGACAATTTCCCATTTCGTCAATTTTTCGTCGATTTCAACATTAATACGCCATTGCACATCTACATGATATATTTTTCCAGTCAGTGAATTATCAAATCAGTCCGCCTGATAGTTGAAGAGATATGGCGACGACAACATATGGTGTTTTTGCAAAGTTCCATCCAGGAATGTCACGTTTTTTACATTTTCCCATTTCGTCAAATTTTCGTCGATGTCAAAATTAAAACACCGTTCCACATCTACATGATATATGTGTTCTCTCAGTGAAATGTCAAATCAGTCGCCTAATAGTTGAAGAGATATGGCATCGACAGAACAATGCAGCAAAAAGTGACAGACAGACCGACGGACGGACGGACAGACGGACGGACAACACCCAAAGCAATAGCTCCCCTCCGGGGGCAGTTGGGGGCTAAAAATAATCACATATTCTGGCAACAAAAATTAAAAACCGTTTTAACGAAATAGTCCTGTTGTGTCAATCCGAGTTCAACGCCTGTGCTAACTGTATTTATCTTTTTATTCTATTCATTTATCTATTTTTTTTGTTTAATTTTGGAGTAATCCACTAAACGAGTAAAAACACCTGCCCAATATTTAAATTTTAAGTGTTTTAAATGAAACAGGTGCAAAGGGAAATTTCTGAAAATAAATAAGGAAGCCCAACTACAGAGTGACGCCAGCTTTATAAACACTACAACACACCAAACCGCCCCCCCCCCCGCCCCCATCCCCCCCCCCCCACCTAGCCCAAGTGGTTGCAAAGTTGGCGCAAGGCAAAGTCAAAGAGAGGGGTAGAGCAAGAGAATCAGTGAGGTCTTACGGCAACACACACACACACACGCATTAGCACTCGAACACATTGACCGGGGCTAAACACACTAAAAACAGGGCCACACAGCTGAAACAAAATCACACACACTAAATATGTGTCACACACGCCTAACTGCTTACACTGCCAAGGTCGTCTTCCCTGGCTCTACTCTACCTAACCTGAACCCGGAAGAAAGTTTTACTTATCTTTTCCCTTTTCTTCTCTCTTTCCTTCCGACACCTGCCAATATAAAAAAGGCATTGGTTGTAAAGTAGGTTTTCTACTAGTCAACCTTGGCTTTATTTTTTACACTTATTCTTATAAAATCAGGAAAAAATACCAAATAAATAAATAAAAAAAAATAAAAACAAAGAAGTCCAGCGTTTTTTTGAAGCAGTGACACAGCCTTTAAAATAACAGAATGACTTCAGTATGTTGAATCAGTTTCTATGTGGGATAATTTGTGAGAGTTGGGTCGTGACCTTAAACAAAACAGAGTATTTCGACTTATCGAATTTCGAGTTCCTGAATCCCTATACTGTATTTCCATCTCCGCACTCCCAGACCAAAAACGCACATCGAATTTCGAGTTCCTGAATCCCTATACTGTATTTCCATCTCCGCACTCCCAGACCAAAAACGCACAGTTACATACACTTTTCTACAATACTATTGTCACAGCTACACTGGTGGGTGCCGGTGTATAGTTTATATACAGCACAGAGTATAAACGTACCAGCCCTCTTCCTCGTCGCCGATTCAATTTGAATAGCTTCTGTACTGGTTGCACACTTTCGTCCATTGCGTCAGTTATTCTCTGCCCTTGAAACAAAGATACACAAAACCAAAGTAGACAAGCGCAGACAAGTGGAGACCAAACAAAGTTTAAATGCTTAATTATCTTATTATAAAAAGTTCGTGTTTCGTGTCCTGTGCTACTTTTATAGACGAACTGTGGATTTTTTTTTTTTTTTTTTTTTGCCATTCAGATTTTTAGCTGAGTAAAATGCTCATGCGTGCTCCAAAGGCTTTAGTCTTTAACCCCAAGACTAAACACGCCACAGTCTCCTGACTGATGCTTCTGGCTGATGCCTGCAGAAGTCACAAGCTCCCAGCTGATGGCTGCACAAGTCACACAGGCTCCTGGCTAATGACCGCACAAGTCACAAGCTCCTGGCTAATGAATGCGTAAGTCACAAGCTCCTGGCTAATAACTTCACGAGTCACAAGCTCCTGGCTAATGACTGCAAAGTCACAAGCTCCTGGCTAATTACTGCACAAGTCACAAGCTCCTGGCTAATGACTGCACAAGTCACAAGCTCCTGGTTAATGACTGCACAAGTCACAAGCTCCTGGCTAATGACTGCACAAGTCACAAGCTCCTGGCTAATGACTGCACAAGTCACAAGCTCCAGGCTAATGACTGCACAAGTCACAAGCTCCTGGCTAATGACTGCACAAGTCACAAGCTCCTGGCTAATGACTGCACACGTCACTATCCTCTGGCTGACGACTGCACAAATCACAAGCTCCTGGCTAATGACTGCACAAGCTCCTGGCTAATGACTGCACAAGCTCCTGGCTAATGACTGCACACGTCACTATCTTCTCGCTGGTTACTGCACACGTCACTATCTCCTGGCTGATGGCTGCACAAGTAACAGACTAGTGGCTGATGACACGTCACAAGTTCCTGCTGACGACTAAACAAGCCACACTGATGACTTCACAAATCACAAGTCCTGGCTGTCAATAATCTTGGCTAGTTTAGTGGTCAGTTTGACGTTAACGTCCCCTTTAGGGACTACGAAGACTATTTTGACGACCTTGCTAAAGGAACAAGTGGGAAAAAGAAAGAATATAGAAACAGTAAAAGGAAGAAGTTCCAATTAGTCCCTCTGATGCCATGCACGGAACAGATAGCAGTGGGTCTATTCTAACTAGAGCGGCCAGTGCACCCAAAACATAGGAGTACAGGTTAATATTGTACACTTTCAATCGATATCTACTTAGTTTCTTGTTTTTTGTAAACAAAAACAAATGTCTCCCCGACTAAACTCATAATGCCCCCCCCCCCCCTCAAAAAATTTTCCCTTTTTCAATTACTTGTATGAAATATTCATTTCTGCAAACATAACCATAATTCATTGTAAAAAAATTCAAAATAAACAAAACAGATGGTGGTAACTAAAACAGATATAAATGGACGTTTTTTTTCATCCGAGTCTTGAAAGTGGTCGCTAAAACGGGTTTTACTGTAGGCTATTCTTATCCTGACCTGAAGCTGGTCACTACAGTAGTTTTACTGTACGCTACATTTTTATCCGGGACCGGAAGCTGGTCAAGAAGGCAGGTTTTACAGTACGCCTTTTTACCCGAATCTGGAATGAGTCACGACAAACGAGTCTTACTTTACATCTTTTTATCCAGGTCTTGACGGTGGTTTGGATTTTTTTTTTTTTTTTTTTTTGGTTTTGTCAACCATCATCTTCCACATGCCCCCCAGCTATTTAATGTAGGTCAGACTTTTCACGCAACTCTAACCCTTTTACCCAAGGTAACGGTAACGGTCTGTACCATTTAGTAGTTATGGCCATGATATTCTGCCTCGTCTTCGTACATTCCGATCGACCAAAAAGCACTACAAATGCATTCTTCATAACTGTGCATCAGATCACGCACCTCGGTGGGAGAAGGGGGGATATTTTGGTGCCAAAATGGTGAGCTACTTCTCATAACACGAGATATCAGATGACCCACTTTAATAGCGAAAAATGCTTCTGCAAGCAATCGACACAAAACAGCTATATATAGAACACCTTGGCAACCGGATCTAGCATGCGGTGAAAAAAATCAATACCTAGATCTGCTTAGATCTGTAAATAAGACAACAGCATTCCATGATATCGTAGATAACGACTTCATCATGCACCACAACTGACACTGACCCCTGATTGAGTGGCATGTTACGTAACAGCCGTATATGAGAAACGCACAAAAAGCTCAATTTCATGAAAAACAAATAGCAATGGACCGACAGTAATGCTGTTACTGTTTTGAAACTTTCTCAGGAATGCAGGAACACTATAGAATCTTCTAATCTTCTGCAAAACCTTGAAAGCCCCAGCGTAGTTAACACATATGCTTAATTAACAAAGAAGCCAAACAAATGGGGAGGCGGTGGGGAGGGGGATGTTGACGTTATGCACCTTTCTTGATTTTCTATACGAGTTTAATAATTAACCAAAACCGTGCGACTTATCCGGGGAATAACTACACCAAATTTAAAGTCGATCCGAGTTTCCGATGTCGAGATACCTTGCTTAACAACAGATAATTTTTCACCTGTCAAAAGTTGAAACACTCGTCTGACCGAACCAAGGAATATCCATATAAAAGTCGATATGACTTTCCACTATTGAGACATTATGCACACAAGATCTGGTTCAAGAGATATGCATATTTAACGCGATGACGTCATACGCAGCATTCGTTCGTTCAAATCGCGAAAAAAATTTAGTTTCTTTCGAACCTACCAAGCAACAATCCTACCAAGTTTCAACTTTCTTCGATGTTCAGAAGCTGAGACATTTCGCACACGAGAGTTTTACGTAATGACGTCATACACCTGCCCTAATCACGTGACATGCGTGTAAAGTCCATTTATCTTTAATTTAATAATAAACCGGTCGGCCGCTTAGAGGGTTGATGTACTACAATCCACCCTCTGTATCAACCAATGAACTTCGCCCCTGGCCAGGACTCCAAAATGGTCCCACAGACAGGGAGGGGGGGGGGGTCCCGCCTAGCTCATCTTTTTCCAGCTTTTTTTCAATATTTGAAAATCCGACCAAAGAAAATCCGACCAAAAGTGAAGGAGAAGAAGCATTTTAAGTAAAACATTACATGCGTACATACGACGATGTCCCTCAATCGATGTCCTAAGACTAACCCGACAAAGTCTAAAAACCGCTACGTTGCACCATTTCAGTTTATTCCCCCCCAGGTTTTTACAGCACTTCGTCGATGCCTCTTCGACCCTTCATGAACGACGTTTATGCAATTTTTGGAACATTTCGGCACATTGCGAAAGATCCTTCGGTACAGGTTATTAAACATTTTTTAATTAATTGGCATCTTAAAACATAGGCATCGGAGATGCAGAGCCCTCAGCCAATAGCGGTTACACCACTGTGGCCTAGTTACTCTTTTGAAATACCGCCCGGACAAAATCAATATACAAGGTGCAACAGATGGAGCAACGGACTCCAAAGTCACGGGTCCTACACTATATATACTTTCTTCCTGCAAGGTTTGGTGAAGATCCGATGAATAGTTTTTGAGATATCGACCGACAAGAAAAAGTTTAACATGCGACGGATGGACAGACGAACGGACATAGGACAAATTGAACCCCCTGTGGCACATCTGCATTACATACACTTCCTTCCTGTAAGGTTTGGTGAAGATACAATAAATAGTTTTTGAGCTAGCGCCCGGACAAGAAAAAAGTTTAAAGTGCGACGGACGGACAGACCAATGGACACAGGCCAAACTGAACCCATCGTTTACATCTATACTATATATACTTTCTTCCTGTAAGGTTTGGTGAAGATCCCTTCAATAGTTTTTGTGGTATCGCCCGGACAAGAAAAACGTTTAAAGTGTGACGGACGGACAGACGGACGGACCAGAGCCAAATTAAACCCATCGTTGCACATCTACACTATATACACTTCCTTCTTGTAAGGTTTGGTGAAGATTCGATGAATACTTTTTAAGATATCGCCCGGACAAGAAGAAAATTTAAAAGTGCGACGGACAGATACAAATTGAACACCCCCCCCCCCCCCCCGTTGCACATCTACACTACAATTACTTCCCTCCGGTAAGGTTTGGTGAAGATCCGATGAATAGTTTTTGAGATATCGCCTGGACAAGAAGTGCAGTGTTTTGCTGAGGGTGATATACATGAAGACCGTAAGGGCTGGGCGACGTACCAACGACACGCTGGAAAGCCGACCGAGAAACATTTCAACGGGTACCGTGAGGGAATTGTTCACTCAGCTGAGAAGGGACAATTCTCGTGTGCGTGGTGACGCACATGGAGTGAGCATATCATTGCTGTAGCGTAGTCTTGAAGGTCGCAAGTATCGGTGGCGTGATTACTATTTTTTTTCTTGTAAATTGCTATGTATTTGTTTGTTAAAAAATATTTTTTCTTTAAATAAAAATCATTTTTTTGTATGTTTATACTTTCCCTTAACCACAAATTTCAAAGCAATTTGTGACAGTTTTCCACACAATGAAGAAAAGTTGTGTGTCACGTTTTATTGCTAATGTCAATACTATACTACACGTCAAAAGTTATTTATATTTTGGTTTCGTGGGGTGTGGATTTGTCAAGTTAGTGCGAAAAAGAAAGAAAAGAATGAAATATTTAATTTCAAACTTGTTACTCATGTTTTGAGGACTACAACAAAGAACTTTTGTCCTTATGTTTATATGAAAAAGACAGAGAGAAATGAATGGTTTGACAATTGAGTTATTTACTACCATTTATTCCAGTTTTTGCCAAGCTTCAAAGTTCCGCCATTTCGGCAGTTTTTGGCGAAAGGCGAAAAAAACTAATAGCCTGGCAGGCGAACCTCTGGGAAACATCCCTGCGTAACATCTAAACGATTGGAGTAAAACTGTAGGAGGAGTAGCAGTTTAAAAATAAAATGGGTGAAAACGGGCACAAAAAGCGCCGCCATTTTGTCAGTTTTTCGTCAATCGTCAAAAAAGTAATAGCCAGGTAGGGGACCACCCAGGGAACATTCCTGCTTAATATCAAAACGATTGGAGCAAAACTGCAGGAGGAGTAGCATTTCAAAGAAAAAGTTAACACACGCACACACATTCAAACCCCCTGTAGTGATACGACTAACCCAGTCCGACAAAGTCGGCTGGATTAAAAAGTGAAGGGGTGGTACTGAGGATCCGCTGGTGGCACTGAAAACCCGGTAGTGGTACTGAGGACCCAAACTTTTTTTCGCTTCAAAATGCTATATTAGGTGGTTTTAAGCTGAAAGAAACGTTCAAAACCAAAAATCAATGCTTACTTTGTGAAAAAAGTGAAGTGGTAGTGCTGAGGACCCGCTGGTGGCACTGTGGCTGAGGACCCGCTGGTGGCACTGTGACTGAGGACCCGCTGGTGGTACTGAAGACCCCAACTTTTTTCGCTTCAAAATGTTTTTTAGCCTAGAAGTAGACAAAATAGTAGACAAATCAATTGGCAACAGAGAAATCAATTGACAGAAACAAATAAATTTCTTTTACTCATTTTTCCACCGCCCGTCGCTCCACTTGATATTGGGAACTGTAGGGTTGAAGTCTGTGCGCATGCCTTTAACAGGTTACCCAGAAAAAGCCTATTCATTGGGGCGAAACGGCCAATTTTGACGAACTTTGTGTCCCTATTCCAAGACCGACTGTGCGAATACTGTTTCAGTCAAAAAATTGATTTTTGGTCTAAAATGAAGCGAAATGGTCACTCATTATTATTTTTAGCATTTTAAGTTCCGAAAAGTTTTCCTCACTGCCACAGATCCCAAACCCAAGGACAGAACTTTTGTCCTTATGTTTATATGAAAAAGACAGAGAGAAATGAATGGTTTGACAATTCAGTAATTTACTACCAATTATTCCAGTTTTTGCCAAATTTCAAAGTTCCGCCATTTCGGCAGTTTTTGGCGAACCGCGCAAAAAATAGCTGCCTGGTTTTCGAACCCCTGGGGAACATTCCTGCATAACATCTAAACTATTGGAGTAAAACTGTAGGAGGAGTAGAAGTTTAAAAATAAAATGGGTCAAAACGGGCACAAAAAGCGCCGCCATTTTGTCAGTTTTTCGTCAATCGTCAAAAAAGGTAATAGCCAGGTGGGAGACCACCGAGGGAACATTCGTGCTTAATATCAAAACGATTGGAGCAAAACTGCAGGAGGAGTAGCATTTTAAAGAAAAATTTTAACACACGCACACACATTCAAGCCCCCTATAGTGATACGACTAACCCAGTCCGACAAGGTCGGCTGGATTAAAAAGTGAAGTGGTGGTACTGAGGACCCGCTGGTGGCACTGAAAACCCGGTGGTGGTACTGAGGACCCAAACTTTTTTCGCTTCAAAATGCTATATTAGGTGGTTTTAAGCTGAAAGAAACGTTCAAAACAAAAAATCAATGCTTACTTTGTGAAAAAAGTGAAGTGGTGGTGCTGAGGACCCGCTGGTGGCACTGTGGCTGAGGGCCCGCTGGTGGTGCTGAGGACCCGCTGGTGGCACTGTGACTGAGGACCCGCTGGTGGCACTGTGACTGAGGACCCGCTGGTGGCACTGTGACTGAGGACCCGCTGGTGGTACTGCGACTGAAGACCCGCTGGTGGCACTGTGACTGAGGACCCGCTGCTGGTACTGTGACTGAAGACCCGCTGGTGGCACTGTGACTGAGGACCCGCTGGTGGCACTGTGACTGAGGACCCGCTGGTGGTACTGTGACTGAGGACCCGCTGGTGGTACTGTGACTGAAGACCCGCTGGTGGCACTGTGACTGAAGACCCGCTGGTGGCACTGTGACTGAGGACCCGCTGGTGGCACTGTGACTGAAGACCCGCTGGTGGCACTGTGACTGAGGACCCGCTGGTGGCACTGTGACTGAGGACCCGCTGGTGGTACTGTGACTGAGGACCCGCTGGTGGCACTGTGACTGAGGACCCGCTTGTGGCACTGTGACTGAGGACCCGCTGGTGGCACTGTGACTGAGGACCCGCTGGTGGCACTGTGACTGAGGACCCGCTGGTGGCACTGTGACTGAGGACCTGCTGGTGGTACTGTGACTGAAGACCCGCTGGTGGCACTGTGACTGAGGACCCGCTGGTGGCACTGTGACTGAGGACCCGCTGGTGGCACTGTGACTGAGGACCCGCTGGTGGCACTGTGACTGAGGACCCGCTGGTGGTACTGAAGACCCCAACTTTTTTCGCTTCAAAATGTTTTTTAGCCTAGAAGTAGACAAAATAGTAGACAAATCAATTGACAACAGAGAAATCAATAGACAGAAACAAATAAATTTCTTTCACTCATTTTTCCACCCCCCCCCCCCCCCCCCCGTCGCTCCACTTGATATCGGGAACTGTAGGGTTGAAGTCTGTGCGCTTGCCTTAAACAGGTTACCCAGAAAAAGCCTATTCATTGGGACCGAAACGGCCAATTTTGAGGAACTTTGTGCCCCTATTCCAAGACCGACTGTGCGAATACTGTTTCAGTCAGAAAATTGATTTTTGGTCTAAAATAAAGCGAAATGGTCACTCATTATTATTTTTAACATTTTAAGTTCCAAAAAGTTTTCCTCACTGCCACAGATCCAAACCCACCCCCCCACCCCCCCCCCCGCACCACCTGGACAGAACTTTTGTCCTTAAGTTTATATGAAAAAGACAGAGAGAAATGAATGGTTTGACAGTTCAGTTATTTACTACCACTTATTCCAGTTTTTGCCAAACTTCAAAGTTCCGCCATTTCGGCAGTTTTTGGCGAACCGCGAAAAAAATAATAGCCTGGAAGCCGAACCCCTGGAGAGCATCCCTGCGTAACATCTAAACGATTGGAGTAAAACTGTAGGACGAGTAGCATTTTAAAAATGGGTCAAAACAGGCACAAAAATTGCCGTCATTTTGTCAGTTTTCCGTCAATCGTCAAAAAAAGTAATAGCCAGGTGGGGAACCACAGAGGGAACACTCCTGCGTAATATCAAAACGATTGAAGCAAAAATGTAGGAGGAGTAGCATTTTAAAGAAAAAGTTTAACATACGCACATACATTCCAGCCCCCTATAGTGATACGACTAATCCTGTCCGACAAAGTCGGCTTGGTTAAAAACGTCGAAATTTTCAAATTTCAAAATCGGAAAGTAACCTGCCGTTGCACAACTTTATTATACATACTTTCTTCCTGTAACATTTGCTTTGCTTCCGATAAATAGCAACAGAGATATCGCGCAAACAAAAAAGTGCGGACAGACAGACGAACAGATGGACGGACGGACGGATAAGTTCATAACTATATCCCTCCGTTACACGGTGGACAAATACTTTCGGAGAACTCGCGTACAAAACATTCAAGTCTCACATTGCAGTTAGGTCAATATTTTGGCAATTTTTTACTGATTTGAAAAATAACACGACGCTGCACAACTTCAATATATATAGATTCACTATGCAAGGTAGCATATGCCCAGGAGAAATAGGTTCGGAGAACTCGCGTGAAAAGCACCCAAACCTTTCATTGCAACAGGGTTCGCGTTTGGCAATTTTTGGACAATTTAAAAAATAACACGACGTTGCACAACTTCAATATATATATGTATTATCACTGTACAAGGTAGCATATGCCTTGGGTAAACAGTTTCGGAGAACTCACGTGGAAAGCACCCAAGTCTTACATTGCAATTATCGCAAGAGATCACAATTTTTGACAAGTCGCCAGTTTGTCAATTTTTGGCCGATTTGAAAAATAACATGACGTTGCACAACTTCAATATATATTTTTTCGCTGTGCAAGGTAGCATATGCCTAGGATTAATAGTTTCAGAGATCTCGCGTCGAAAGCACCCAAGTCTTACATTGCAACAGGGTTCGCGTTGGTGGGGTTTTTGTCCACTTTTTGGGCATTTTTTACGAAATGATTCACTTTTTCGGAACCCACCGAGTCTTTCTGGACCCAACTGAGTCACACTTTCTATTTTTGACTCACTTTCCTGAGAACCCAGCGCGAACCCTGATTGCAGTTATCTCAAAGGATCACAATTTTTGACAAGTCGCCATTTTGGCAATTTTCAGCCGATTTAAAAAATAACACGACGTTGCACAACTTCAATATATATATTTTCACTGTGCAAGGTTGCATATGCCTCGGGTAAATAGTTTCAGAGAACTTGCATGGAAACAAAACAGCATCCAAAGTGTGACACACGGCTTGACGGAGAGACTGACAGAGGGCAATCCTATAGACTCCCCTGGGCTCACCCGACTGGGGTTCAAAAATGCGATGCACCGCAGCTTGGGGGCGGAAGAAGCAGTGATTTTAAGACACAACAAGTTATCAGCGAAACTGATGAATGTCCCCCGCCACGAAGTATGGTCGAATCGAAAAATAACGCGACGTCGCACAACTTCAATATATATATTTTCACTGTAGCAACAACAGGGTTGAGACTTCGTAAAATTTTCTGGTCGCCCGGTACAAAAGTTAGTCGCCTCTCGGAATTTTTGCAAAATTTGTCTAGCGCGCCTCACATGAAAAAAAACAACAACAAAATGGTGTTTAAAATAATCAACGGTATTTACCTGAAAATACTCAGAAAAAAAGTTAGTCGCCACTCGGGCGACCAACTCGAAAAAGTTGGTCGCCCGAACCAAAAGTTGGTCAACAAGTTCCGATTTCGTCATTTTTTGGTCGAATCGAAAAATAATGCGACAACGCACAACTTCAAGAAATATATCGGGTCCTCAGTGCCACTTCGGGACCTCAGTACCACTAGTAGTACTGAGGTCCCGAGCAGACGACAACCCTCACTGGCCGTTTCTGAAAACAATTTTTATTTGTCAAATATCACAAAATAAGAACTATTTGAATAGAAACGATTGGCAAATTGGCATCTGGCTTCTGTTAACATACATACATATTGAGGTACATGTCTAGATGATGCCCGTGTTATTCTTTTTCCGTTCCTTCAAAAATTCTATTTTTGGCAAATTTTTGAACAGGGGGGTTCGTGGATCTTTTTTAAACTTTGGCAGGCTATATCTCCAAAACAGTTCGTTGGATAAGGCTCAGACGTCGCAAGAAGAACACACATACAGCACAAATGTATACTGCAAAGTTTTCTTCATTTCGTTGAAAATGTATTTTTTGCGATTTTTTAAAATTGTTGATTTTTAAGTTGTTTGGTCATATTGCTGCGATATCTCCGAAACAGTTGTTGGATTACGCTGAAACGTGGCAAGAAGAACCCACACACATATATATATATATATATATATATATATATATATATATATATATATATATAGTGCAAAAGTTTACTGCGAAATTTTTCTTAATTTTCTGTAAAAATGTATTTTTGGCGATTTTTTTTTAATTTTTTGGACTCGCCAATGTACTTTTAAGCAAGGAATTTTTCCCGTGACTGACTGCGGGGGGGGGGGGGGGCGGGGAGACAAAAACACTGGCCAGTCTAGTTTAGTTAGAATTGAATATTTTGTTGTCACCAATCACCTGCTCTCGTACCCTGCTTAACAAACAAAAATCAACCTAACTAGATTTGCCAGTGTTTTTGTTAAAACAAGTATTCAGTGAACACTAACAGGCCCCAACGCCCCTAAAATTGTAAGGGGTCGTCTATGGTTTTGAACCTGTTGGCCAGTTTAGGCCAAGAAAAATAAATGTCCTACTTCTGCTCAAAACTTTGAAAAACAATGATACTGGCTGGCGGAAAATCTTTTTTTTACCCCGAAAATTTAGCAGATCACGTGACCAAATTTGGCCAAAATGGCCTAAAGGCACATCTATAAGTCGAGACCTTTCAAATGAGCCCAACATCAAGTCTCTAGGCCTCTGCGTTCTCGAGATATCGCCTGTACAAACTCAAAGTCGATTTTTGCGGTTTTGGCCAATTTGGCCAAGATCACGTGACCAAATTTGGCCAAAATGGCCAAAAGGCACATCTACAAGTCGAGACCTTTCAAATGAGCCCAACATCAAGTCTCTAGGCCTCTGCGTTCTCGAGATATTGCCTGTACAAACACAAGTTGATTTTTGCGTTTTATGGCCAATTTGGCCAAGATCACGTGACCGAATTCGGCCAAAATGTCTTTCAAATGAGCCCAACATCAAGTCTCTAGGCCTCTGCGTTCTCGAGATATCGCCTGTACAAACACAAGTCGATTTTTTGCGTTTCTGGCCAATTTGGCCAAGATCACGTGATCGAATTTGGCCAAAATGGCCTAAAGGCACATCTATAAGTCGAGACCTTTCAAATGAGCCCAACATCAAGTCTCTAGGCCTCTGCGTTCTCGAGATATCGCTTGTACAAAAAAGCGATGACGGACGGACAGACGGACAGACAGACACCCCAAATCTATAGGCCTAACAAAAACGGATATGTCTCCCCCGCCCCCCAATCAGTCCGTGGAAAAAATTCCTTGCTTAAAATACAACATTGGCGAACCCAAAAAATTGCAAAAATCGCCAAAAATACATTTTTACAGAAAAGGAATGAAGAAAAACTTCGCAGTAAACATTTCCACTACATATGGGTTCTTCTTGCCATGTTTCAACGTAATGGAACAAACTGTTTCGGAGATAGCGCAACAATATGGCCAAAAAAGTAAAAATTCAAAAATTCAAAAATTCGCCAAAAATACATTTTCAAAGGAAATGAAGAAAAACTTCGCAGTAAACATTTGCACTATATGTGGGTTCTTCTTGCCACGTTTCAGCCTAATCCAACAAACTGTTTCGGAGATATCGCAACAATATTGCCAAAAAAAGTTAAAATTCCAAAATTAAAAAATTCGCCAAAAATACATTTTCCATGGAAATGAAAAAAAAAAACTTCGCAGTAAACATTTGCACTATATGTGTGTTTTTCTTGCAACGTTTCAGCCTAATCCAACTAACCGATTCGGAGATATCGCAACAATATGGACAAAAAAAGTTCAAATTCAAAAATTTAAAAATTCGCCAAAAATACCTTTTCAGCGGAAATGAAGAAAAACTTCGCAGTAAATATTTGCACTATATGTGTGTTGTTCTTGCCACGTTTCAGCCTAATCCAACAAACTGTTTTGGAGATATAGCCTGCCAAAGTGAAAAAAAAAATGCACGAAACCCCCCCCCCCCCCCCCCCTATGTTCAAAAATTTGCCAAAAATAGAATTTTTGAGGAAACGAAAAAAATAACACGGGCATCATCTAGACATGTACTCCAATACGTATGTACGTTTTGAAAAAAATCGACTCATTAATTTCATAAGAACTCACTGCGCACAGACGGACGGACACACCAAATGCTATATATATGTCTCCCTGCTAAATTGTTTTGCGTTATACGAGTACACCTACAATGTATATCAACGGATTTTCGTTTCTAGGAGTACAAGGGAGAGGAGAACGAATGGCTAAAGTAGATCCAAATTGGTGAAATTGAAAAGACCATCTTCCGTGGCTGAAAACAATTTTTATTTGTCAAGTATCGCAAAATAAGGAATATTTGAGTATAAAAGGTCGCCAAATTTGCATCTGGCTAATTAAGTTTAGTAAGAATTGAACATTTTGTTGTCACCAATTACGATCTACTCTAACCATTTCTATCTCCTCTCCCTCGTACAGTTAACTGCAAAGTTAACGTTTGTGAACACCGGAGCAGGAGTAGCAATTAACCCTCAAAAACTCGACGAAAAATCAATATTAGGCAATGCCACACTGGATGAGAATGCCGCCAAATACCTAAAAATCATCCCCAAGGTGGACTTTTTCACCATAGACCAGGCTTTTTTGGCAAACATGTCGAGAATCTTTCGGTAAACACTGACTCGGCCGCTTTTGTTTATCTTTTCTTAAATTCTTTGCTGCATCACTTAAAACCAATCCCCATCACATATGTCACAGAGTTTGGGTAATCACAACAATTTGGACACTCCAAAAACCTTCATTCACATCACGGCAACAGCCAAAAACGGTTGACAAAAATTTCAGTCGAACATACCTTGCCAAAGGAAAAGTTCCGACACGTAAAAAAATCAAGTTCTTTTGAGCTTCTTATTGTGCCTTTCCTCGCTACATTGCTTCTTTACGTCATCAATTGTAAACATTTGTTATCTTATGGCTGCTGCTCTGAGATATAAAGATGATTTTATTCCATTTTCACTGTAATTCCTTCGGTCAGCCATATTGTTTTCATTTAAGTTTTGGAAAATTTCTGGTTGAAACTGGTTTGGGCCTCGGACTGGTACTCCTGTCACTCATGGCAACGAACCAATCAGCGAGCCGTCACAAACCACATGTGTTGGACTTCTACAGGTTCGTCCAAATATTCCAGTGAAAACCGAATACACTGTACAATCAATAATTGTATGTGCGTCATAATCGTCTGTGTCCCACTTTCACAAAAGTTGCCCGTGCACTTGACAGTTTCGGTCAATTGCTCAATCAAAAAAAAAAAAAAAAAAAGCAGTTTTCACAAGTTAAAACATAAATGTGGCCTAATTGGAAATAATTATTTAGTAATTTAGCTAATACAATTTCGGCAAATCTATAAATTTAGAGGCACAGGCTGCGGCTGTGGCCCCGTGTAAGGACTGGAGGGGGAGGGGGGGGGGCGTGAAAATCACGTACAAACACGACAAGCAGTGCTTTATATAACACATTGTCCCTCTCTTTAATATTGTTGCCTCTTCCTTTTTCCAAAATTAAAATATGTTCATTTATGTATACTAAAATATCTTAAATTTCTTTACATTCTAAAATCTCAAGTTTTGACAAAATCTGTACATTTTTTTACGACATGAATAGCTAATCTTAGTTGATATATGCAATTCCGTTGTTATTCACCATATTTTTTTTACAAATGACTGTATCTGTGATCTGTATCTCGAGTAATGATATGTCAAAAATATTTTTAAAAGTATATTTATGGTTAACATTCATGAATAACAACAGAAACAATTTTCCAGCGGAGAAACAGTCGTTTGGAATGTATTTCGCGTCAAGACGCAGCTTACCTTGTATTCTTTAATTCGTGTTTGTAGTCCCGTGTAGGCCACTTGGTATTATTTGTGTTACTACGCATTTCAAAAAAAAAAAAAGGAACGTGTAGTAAGGGGGCAGAGGTTGGACGCGGTCCACGCGGAAAGTCAATTTTGTTAGAAGGGGCTAACTTTCATTCCGTACTCCACCTTTACCACTAAAACGCTTTTTTTTCTGAATTTCACTCGGCGTTTGGTTAAAAAAGGGGTATATTTAAAAACTAGCACTCTGTATTTAGAGGTAGTTTTAAAAAGCCATGGACACGCATTATAACCAGTTGGCACGTGAGTGCTCCGAGCTTGTAGCTGAGAAGGAGCATGGATACGTATATGATATACAATACGGGCCTTCCCCTATACAGGCAGACACTATCGGGGATTTTAGCCTTGACCAGGGTCAGAGGTATGGCGGTATATTTGTGCAAAAATTTCACGGCGTCCGCGCTCCAACATTTATTTTTGATCGCAATGGTATTTATGTGTAATTAATAGACGAGAAAATATTTATTTCTTTCGCGAAGCACTTTTTATGTTATCCAAGTCGTTATTAATGTCTGCGCGTGGTTTTTTTTATTAAAAAAAATAAATGATAGAATGAATTCAATTTATCGCGCCCTATAATTAACTTTTCGCGTTCCAAAATTAAGAAATTAAATTATGTGATAAAACGTATGGTCAGACAAACGTTCTTTAAAACACAAGACGTTTAATTAAGGTGCGGGATAAAATTATATCGAAATTAAAGAGCGGGAAATAAATATTCAAATAACATATGAAATGTAAATATTGCGCGGCTGAGAAAATTGCCGCGAGGCCATTCAAATGAACGCGAGAAAAAAAAATAAAATATACAACGTACGTGTACGTTTCGATGTTTCATTCAAATATACCGCCATACAGAGGCGCCAAACTGATCTAACGTGAGGAGTTCCCATCCAAGAAGAAAAATGGTAATAATAATAATAATAATAATAATAATTATAATAATAATAATAATAATCGGTTGCTGTTTCCCACTCGTTCCCGTGTACCTTCCAGGCCTCCCCCATGCGTGTCCATAATTTTAATATCTATCCCTATACGTGGAGCGCTAAGTTTGAAATAATCCTAAACAAAGACTCCCTCCCCTTCCCCCCTCTTTTTTTAACGAAAATTGGCATGCCGTGCGGAGCATGTCCGCCCTCAAATTACGTATGTTTTTCCTCGTTTTAGCGGCGGCGGTGGCGGTGGTGGTGGTGGTGGTGTGTGTATGTGTGTGTGCATTTCTAGTCTGATAAATTGGTTAATACTTCACACAGTGTGCAGTTATTTATTTGTTATAGTTCGAATTTTTTTATGTTTGTAATTTTTATGCGATTTGGCCAAAATTGGTCGAAATATTGGCCAAATTTGCGAAAACACAAAAATCGTTATGATTAGGTCGGAAGAGCGGAGGACCCATAATCACGAGGTCGTGAGTTCAAAACCCGCTCTATATCCGAGAAAGGGTTTTTTATGCACTGATGTTTTCATTTAATTTTTCTCAAGCCAAATATGGGCTTGTGCAAAATTATGTGAAAACATTAGTACATAAAAACTTTTCCTTCCTGCCTTTCTTTCTTTCTTTCTTTCTTTCTTTCTTTCTTTCCTTCCTTCTTTCCCGCCCTTTCTCCACTTCAAGTGGATCTTCAGTGGAGTCTTAGTATTTGTATTGGCGAGAAAAAAAACTGACCAAATCAACGGATGGCTTTAAAGAAACACAATGTTGTGCATCGCACAGATCTAGCCTGATTACTTATGATAGTATTGCTGATTGAATTTTATTAAAAAAAAATGGTTGATTTCTACTTTCAATTTTGCAATACCTTCTCTTTTACGGCTGGGCACAATATCACTGAAATTTTGTTCTTTTTTTTTCTATTTCTTTTTTGGACACGTATGGTGACACATATATGGACCCCTCCTTCTCTGACCCACACCACATGGACAACGAACGTAATTTCAAAATTTTGCCCCGGCAATTACCGACATCCACTGTTACGTGTGCAAAGAAAGTGCTGTTGAAAAGAATTTTGCAAGAATAAGTTTTACAATGGATTGGACTATTTGATGTCTCTTTTCACTTTCACTCGAAGAGTTTGTGATTTCTGTGAGGCGACAAAGCATATAAACCCGGCGAAAAAAAATTTTCAGCCACATACAGATTTGTGAAGATTTCAAAACGTAGTCTACTTACGGGGTAATGACTGCTCTTGTCTGCTTCCAGCATCACTTATCCTAAGCTGATTTGAAACTTATAACTCATATGTTCTCACAAAAATTCCATCACTCTTAATTTCTACAGCAGGGGTCATTTTCAAAAATTGCATTTTGGAAATCCCTGTTCGGTAATGGGTGTGGCCACCTCTATTTGCTATGCATTCTGCACAGCGCATGCGCATGCTATGCAGTTTTCTAACGTACTGTTCTGGCATTCTGTCCCATTCCTTCTTGCTGGCTTTCTGGACCACACCCCGCGTTGGTGCAACCGGTTTCGAACCGTTTGTGCGGGAAAAGCTCGTGAGTCCTCTTCGCCTAATGATAGAGCTGCGAATAGCGGGTGCCATCGTAAATCGATTTCGAAGGGCAATCAGTCAGATATCGCTATCCTCTGCTGGTTTAGTCGCTAGTGGCCGCCTACTCCTCGGTAAATCTTTTACGTCTCCGGTTTGGCAATATTTTTGCGCTAAGTTCGATATGTTGTATGATGCACAACGAGAGATCTTGCTATGGCACGGAAACTCCAGCCCGCCTTCAGTAGCCCGACGGCGCGGGCCCGATCAAGATTAGATAATCTGCCCATTATCACTGATTTTCAACACCACAGGGCGAATGGGATTAAACATATTGGTCAATCTTAGCACACAAGCACATAAAGGGTACACATGAAACAATAGACACTGGCTGGCATTGAACCTTCCATAGTGCAATTTTCGAAAGAGACCCCTGCTCTGCAAAAACGAATCGTGTTCACTGGAGCATGGCGAATAATATTGCTAAACACAGTATTCTGTCACACATATACAGGGGTATTTGGAAATGTATATATATTACACTTTTTTTTTAAATTTAAACCCTTTCTTTCCTCAAAAATATTAAGAGGCTAGAAACTTTTTTTGCCGGGTCTAGAAACGACGACCGTATTCATCCCACTTCATGGGTGTAGATTTCTTACCCCACATGATGACACTTTACTGGATTATAAGTGCACGTGTTTTTATATATATATGAACGTTATGATTCAAAAAGGCTTTACCGTGCCTTGTCTTCCAAATCAAGTTGATTATCTTTTCGGTCTATTATAACGAGTACAGAAAGATGGATGAAAAGCATTTTTTTTTAAATATAGTTCGCCATTATCACTGCACTGCAGGTTGAGAGCGTTCTTACACCTGGTACGACTCCGGGTTTGTACTTCGTATTATCCACGTTGCATTTGGTCAGCACGTTCACAGTAGGTATCCGGACATAACGGCGATGGCCAAAACGGCGACGGCCATAACGGAGAAGACTAAAACGGCGACGGCCAAAACGGCGACGGCCATAACGGCGACAAGTGCAACCCCGGACAAAACGGCGACGGAGTTTTTTTAAGTTTATGCTTTAAAATGCTTATTAAAAAAGCAAAAAGTAACAATGTTGCCAACACAGTTTATTTGACCATCAGAGATAAATAAATTTGAACACAGTGCAGCATTTCTGCCAACGTGCCCTTCCAGCCCTCCCTAACCACCTCCTTCCTGTCACCAGTCACTGTCTCAGTAATCTGCTCAAGGAATGATTTACTCACTTACCTTTTCTCAGGTACTGAAAATTATTTTCTCAGGTAAAATAAATTTAATCTTATCTTTCATTGGTGTGGATTCGTATATATAATAACAACACTTCACATAACCGATACAAATAAGGATTAAAAGGATTAAAACATCGGTCTGTCATTGCAGATAATCCGAAGTCCTTTTAAAGGCATTTTTATTTTGCTATTTATTGATGTGGATTCACGTGCAAAAACGGATTAGTGGGCACAGCCGCTAAACACAATTGTCTTTCAAAATGTACTTAATTACCCCCCCCCCCCCCACACCACACGATGGATTATCGTAGAATTGCAATTAGGAATATATGAGAAAATAAGTGTTAAATTATCCATTTTATTTTGCCCTTAAAATTTAAATATTGGTTCACATTATACTTATCTTCAAGTACAAATGAATTGACTTATCTGGCAACACTTTTCTTTGCATTTTGATTTTCAACATAAAATTATTAATCTTCGTCGCCGTTTTGTCCGGGGTTGCACTTGTCGCCGTTTTGGCCATCGCCGTTTTGGCCGTCGCCGTTTTGGTCTTCTCCGTTTTGGCCGTCGCCGTTCTGGCCATCGCCGTTTTGTCCGGGATTCTTCACAGTAAAATCTAACGAGCATGCACTCTTCTGTGGAATGTGGAACAAGTATGTATCTTATAAGGATGTTCCTGCCATTTTTTCCAGAAATTACACCCCAGACAAAATTGACTTTGTGAAAATTCCCATGCATTAACTCTTCTGCCAGAAATCCGATATGGATTTTTCGTTTCATAAACCTGTTTTTCTTCTAGTTGTTCACACTTCTATGGCGGTATTTTTGTCCAAAAAAATTAAAAAAAACTACATAAGGTAAATGTTATTTTTTTTCGGAATTATTAACATGGCCTCGCGAAAATTTCCATTTGTTGAACAACATATATATTTTACACATTTCAGTTCCTTTTTCTTTCCCTTTTTTTTTTCAAGGGGGGGGGGGTGTATTTTACTTCGCCGTGTTTTTTTTCACACAATATAATTACACATAAAACCTGTCCTTAAAGAACGTCTGTGAACATCGGGAGTTTGATTGTTGGATATCACATCTTTTCGAAAAGATTTCTTATTTTTTGAGCGCCTCAAAATTAATTGCGGGACGTTTAAAATTAATCCATGTCAATGCAAATTCTGTCATTTATTTTCAAAATAATAAAAACCACGTGCAGAAAACAGTATTGACTTGGGATCTAGGATATTTGACCAACCGAAATTTGACCAACCGAAAATTGACCAACCGAGATTTGACCAACCGCAATTTGACCAACCTCTTAATGAAAAAAAACAGACATTTGACCAACTTCATAATTTATTGTTTTTCGTACCACTTTAGCAATCACAAATGTTCCGACAAAAGCAACATTTAAACAGTTATAACGCTACATATCTGTCGTGACGGTCCCATCGCATTTCAAGTTTGTTTTTAGGTCGCAACACCACCTAATGACCTGCCCTTTTTCACTTGTTTCAAATACATGTGACCATCCAAACGCAGTTTTAGACCAGCACGATTGGTTGTCAATCAATTGTTGTTGTTGAAATTGCAGGTCAGTTGATCTTGTTGAAATTGCAGACAAATTTGGTTTAATTTCTGTTTGAGAAATCCCAGTATTTATGCTAAAACCACGTAAAAACACGTACCTGAGATCACACTAACACCAGGTCTGGGTTTGTTTGTATAATACCTTGTATAAGGCCGGAATACGGAGATTAACGGGGCGCGTTGAACTCAACCTTACGACACTCAATGACAGGGAGGGGATTAGCACAACATCTCTTTGATGCGAATGAGCATTTCTTTGAAATTACTTTTTCTTACGAAACCTCGAACTCCTACATTTATAAGGTTATGAAACCTCGAACTCCTAGGTTACGAAACCTCGAATTGCGGTTGGTCAGATTGAGGTTGCTCAAATTGTATGTACCCCATTGACTTGGATGACATAAAAAGTGGTTCGCGAACGAATTACATTTTTTCTGGCTAATTAATTTCACATAAATACTAAAACGATACACAATACCTGTCAATGAGCGAACGTCGGATTTTTGCACAATTATATCACCACACACGTCTGCCTGGGTAGTTTCGAAAAAACCTGCTGCACTACAAGGCTGTGAGACCATGGACATGCATGAAGGGTGACGAATATGGTGGTATCTTTGTACAAACATCAAAACGTACATGTTTTATATTTTATTTATTTATTTATTCGAGTTCATCTGAATGGTCTCGCCTCAATTTCCTTAGGCGCGCAACATTTACATTACATTATGTGACTTTATTTCGCGCTCTTTAATTTCACCACAGTTTTTTCGCGCACCATAATTAAACGTCTTGTGTTTTAAAGAACGTTTGTCTAAACACGCGTTTTATCACGAATTTGTAAAACCTCCTCTGATTGGTTCTTTTATGTAACATGCCTTCAAAAGTAATTTCTTAATCATAGAGCGCGATAAATTTAATTCATGCTACAATTTTTTCATAAAATGGTCCTTTAAAGATGTCACATTTTATTTTATCTGATTTGATATCACACATTTAAAAATATTTTTTTATTAAACAAAAATGTTTTTCTCGCGTGATTTTGTTTTCAAAATTAAGACTCTTAAGCTGAATGTACCAACCCCCCTCCCCCCTCCCCCCCTCCCCCGATTCTAATTTATTTCATCCAAACTTCCATTCCCTCTGGACACTACAATGCATGTTGGATGGAAACATCCCTAGAGTAAATATCCTTTGATAAAACACGTCGCATTTTCCCGTTAGTCTGCCCCAGACCCAACTGAGTCTCCGTCCTTTCCGAAACATTGGCCTCAGTACAAAGGCTTGTGCAGAAAACGCAATCAACTCGGCCTGGACCCAACTGGACCTGCAACACAAGTACTGGCCCTCTTGTAACCTGCTACCCACTACCAATCTCTCGGACCCTGCCCCCCACGAAGCTCACTTGCACTGATAAAGCGTACATGAAATGCTTTGTTTGAACAAAAGGGGTAGGAAACGATTGCTGAGTACCTTTACTGCACACAAATGCTCAATGGCAAACTTTGTTAATCATGATTTTTTACGTTGATTTAAATCATGACTTAAATCAACCGACTGCGACGATGTTCAAATGCTTTAAACTGACTACAGAGGGTAAAATGGCACTTACTTCAAACACACTGAGTACATATCTGCACACATCACTGAGATCTAACAGGCCACGTCGTAAATTTTCCGGCGTAGGCGAATCTACCACAAATAAAAGCTATGGGTGAATATCAATAAATTCATTCAGTAAACTCAAGAGCAAAACTCCAAGGGATACAAGAGCACTAACCCGGCTGTGTTTATAAGATCTGTTACCAAAACTTTCGAACTTCAGCAAGAATATTCAGTTCTTTATGAGTAAGACTTTGTTTTAATGTATAAAACACTGAACATAAGGCGTCGGTGAGGAGGAAACACCACATTATATACAGTTATCAGAAAATGATATGTTAGTACCTCTTGCTTGTATTCTTAAGTTGATTTTATTTTCCGACGGATGAGGGACATTGTATCCACATAATTCTGTATCTGGACCCAACAAAGTAAGAAAAAGACACTTTTGCCTGAAGCAGAAAAAAAAAAACAACTTAATGCACAAGGTCTTGAAGTTAATCTACAAATGCTACTTTTTAACACGATGACAAAAAAATTTGACGAAAAAAAATACATGCAAAGAACAGTGAGAACTAGAGCGGCCAGTGCACACAAAACATGAGAGTACAGGCTAATATTATACATTTTCAATCCATACCTACTTAGTTTCTTGTTTTTGTAAACAAAACAAATGTCTAACCGACTAAACCCATTATCCTCCCCCCAAAAATCCTTTTTCAATTACTGAAATAAAATACTAGACTGGTCAGTGTTTTTGTTAAAAACAAAAACGGATATGTCTCCCCCGCCAACAATCAGTCACGTGGAAAAAATTCCTTGCTTAAAAGTACAGCATTGGCAAGCCCAAGAAATTGAAACATTCGCCAAAAATGCATTTTTAATGAAAATAAAGCAAAACTTCGCAGTAAACATTTCCACTATATATGAGTTCTTCTTGCCACGTTTCAGCCTAATCCAACAAACTGCTTCGGAGATATCGCAACAATATGGCCAAAAAAGTTAAAAATCAAAATTAAAAAAGAAATCGCCAAAAATACATTTTCAACGGAAATGAAGAAAAACTTCGCAGTAAACATTTGCACTATATGTGGGTTCTCTTTGCCACGTTTCAGCCTAATCCAACAGATTGTTTCGGAGACACCGCAACAATATGGCCAAAAAAAGTGAAAAATCAACAATTAAAAAATTTGCCAAAAAAACATTTTCAGCGAAAATGAAGAAAAACTTCGCAGTAAACATTTGCACTGTATGTGTGTTCTTCTTGCCACGTTTCAGTCTAATCCAACAAACAGTTTCGGAGATATCGCAACAATATGGCACAAAAAAGTTACAAATCAAAAATTAAAAAAAATCGCCAAAAATACCTTTTCAGCGGAAATGAAGAAAAACTTTGCACTATACATTTGCGCTATATGTGTGTTCTTCTGGCGACGTCTGAGCCTTATCCAAAGAACTGTTTTGGAGCTATAGCCTGCCAAAGTGAAAAAAATGCACGAAACCTCCCCCCTATGAAAAAAATAGAATTTTTGAAGGAACGACAAAAATAACACGGGCATCATCTAGACATGTACCCCAATATGTATGTTGGTTTTGAGAAAAATCGACTCATTAATTTCATAAGAACTCACTCGGACAGACGGACGGACACACCAAATGCTATATATGTCTCCCCTAGGGAGAAACATATAATTCATTTCTGCAAACATAACCACAATTCATTGCAAAAAATTCAAAATAAACAAAACAGACGGTGGTCGCTAAAACAGATATAAATGGACGTCTTTTTTCATCCGAGTCTGAAAGGTGGTCGCTAAAACGGGTTTTACTGTTGGCCCTTTTTATCCAGATCTGAAGTTGGTCACTACAGTAGTTTTAATGTACGTTACATTTTTATCCGGGTCTGGAAGTTGGTCAAGACAGGCAGGTTTTACCGTACGTCTTTTACCCGAATCTGGAAGGGGTCACGACAAACGGGTCTTACTTTGCATCTTTTTATCCGGGTCTTGAGGGTGGTCTGATTTTTTTTGCTAAGCATTATCCTCCACACGCCCCCCCCCCAGCTGTTTAATGTAGGTTCGACTATACAAGTAACTCTAACCCTTTTACCCAAGGTAACGATAACCGTCTGTACCCTAAGTGTAGTTATAACTATGATATACTACCTTGTCTTCGTACATTCCCATCGGCCACAAATTACTAGAAAGGCATTATTCATAACTGCGTATCAGATGACACACCTCGGTGGGAGAAGGGAGAAGGCATTTCGGTGCCAAAATGGTGAGTTGCTTCTCATAACACAAGATATCAGATGACCCACTTTAATAGCGAAAAATGCTTCTGCAAACAATGCTAATCGATACAAATAGCTCCTATATATAGAACACCTTGGCAACCGTATCAAGTATACGGCGAAAAAGAAATCAATAGCTTTACCTGCTTAGATCTATAAATAGTATTCCATTACCTCTCAGAGAACGATTTCATCATGCACCACAACTGACACTGACCCCCGACTGAGTGGCATGTTACGTAACAGCCGTAGATGAGAAACGCACAAAAGGCTCAATTTCAGGCAATAACAAATAGCAATGGACCGACAGTAATGCTGTTACTGTTTTGAAGCATTCTAAAGAATTCAGGAACACTCGAGAATCTTCTGAAAAACGCTGAAATCTCCAGCGTAGTTAACAAATATGCTTAGTTGACAAGCAGTCAAAAAATGTGGAGTGGGGTTGTTGACGTTATGCACCTTTTTTGATTTTACTATACTTACTATAGTTTACTATATACTATATATGTTTTCAAAAACTAAATTTGCTAAATGTGGTATAGAAGCATTGTTTTCCCCCTACTATGACTTAAGAGCATTCGAATAAGTAGCTTAGTAAAATGCTAAAACCTATTTTATACATAATATGTTTTCAAAAACTAAATTTGTTAAATGTGGTTTAGAAGCATCGTTTTCCCCCTACTATAGCATAGCAAATAAGATAAGACTTAGCGTGGGAAAAATCTCATTCCTTCTCAAATTTATTGATCGTTCTCACGCTCTGAGGTCTTTCACTCTCAAATTTATCGATCGTTCCCATGCTCTGAGGTCTTTCATGTACTTATTCCTACGCTGTACCATGTGAGTGGTTACTGTAATAGAACCACTGAAATATGACTAATTAAATATTACCAGTGAAAATAGTAATAGAAATATGGCCACTGTGTTAAAACAAAAACAAAAAAAAAAAAAAAAAAAAACAACAAAAAGTTATGTTGGCCCATAGGTGGGCTAGAACCACCAATCTTCCGTCCACAAGTCCCACGCGTTATCAGGTGAGCTACAGAGCAGTTCTGGTGAACGATCTGATAATTACATACTACATACATAGTTAGACTAATTGTCCTCACATAGCCCTTACATAGTCCTCACATGGTGTCACATAGTCACATTGTCACATGATGTCACATAATCACACGATGTCACATAGTCACAGGATGTCACATAGTCACATGATGTCACATGGTCACAGGATGTCACATAGTCACATGATGTCACATAGTCACAGGATGTCATATGATGTCACATAGTCACATGATGTCACATAGTCACATAGTCACATGGTATGTAGGCTGATCACGTCTTTGAATGGAGGGGAGCTGGTCCTCCCATTTGAACACATCTTGTGAATGACAGAAGCTTGTCATTCAAACACGTTCTTATGTGAATGGTGGGCGTGCCATTCAAATACGTTCCTGTCAATGGCGTGTGCTCTTCACCCCTGTCCCAAAAAAATGTTTGCCCATAGGTGGGCTCGAACCACCAATCTTCAGGGCCTGAGTCCCGCGCCCTATTCACTGAGCTACAGAGCAGTTCTGGTGGATGATGTGGAAGTGCCGCATGGTGGGGGGGGGGGGGGGGGGTCCCACGGTATGCCCTAGGGAGGGATGTCCTCACCTGGTTGACCCAGGGTGGGTCCTCGCATGGTTGACCCAGGGTGGGTCCTCACATGGTTGACCTAGGGGGGGGGGTCTGACGTCATTATGACGGTATGATAGACAGATGGTAGAAGTGTTGCCCATGGGTGGGCTCGAGCCACTAATCTTCCACCCGTGAGTCCTATGCTTTACCAGGTGAGCTACTCGGGACGTAAGCATAATGTTCTAGAAAACATTCCTCATATAGGGTCACATGACCGATGATGATTGGCAGGTCACGTGACTAATGATGTCACGATGATTGACAGGTGACTCAGAACTCTTGTTAGGGTTAGGGTTGTGGTTCTAAGTCATCCCCTGTGACTCATTATGACGTCACAGATGACTCAGAACCAATGTTTTCACCCTACTCTCTTTGGTAAAGTGGCATAACATGTAAACAAGAATGGTGGCAAAGTATACATTTTGCACCATATATGAACAAATAATTTATTTAAAAAATTACTTTGAGTAAATAGATTCCGGACAGCCGTTTTCAATGATAACAAAATTGCACATTATCTGAGCATAATATTCTTTATTTTGGATGATGACACAATTAAAACGATTATATTCTCACTCCAAATTCTGGGCACCATTACCCCAGCCATTTCCCTAAATCTACTGACCTGCCTGAACGCACCCTTGTCTGTCATTCTTCTAGCCAAGCCCGCTTTTATCCATCGCCCGTTTGGTCAGTGCGTGCGCCTGTGTGTAAACATTTTTTTTATGCTTCTCAACATTATGCTTTCGGTCCACTTCCTTTGAAATTTTAAAGGATTGTTAAATAGCTAGTCCTCTCTTTAAAAATGACAAAATGTAAGAAATACAAAAAATTGTGCTATTCTTGCAAATACTCTTTCTGGCAGCCGTATTGAATGATGGCGATGATTACTCATTATTTGAGCATGATATTCTTCCTTTTTTTTGGTGATTACACAATCAAACAAAATACGGCCTCTTTGTTTGGCCTGAAGACATCAAGTGTTGTCTAATCAATATTTCACAATGTCTCAAAAAGGAAAGATTTCAGAAAAACGCAGAAAATGATGCTGGTAATATCAGCTATGGTTGAATCGTTTTCAAATTTTCAAGTTGATCTTCAGCAGAATTGTTGCTATTTGTTCAACTGATATTTGCCAACAATATTGGCAAAAAATGGATTTAACTTTCAGGAAAACACAAAATGCTCCTCCTCCTACAAATACGGTTCGATTGCTTTGACATTATTAGGAATTAATGCTCCTCAAAAAGGTCCTCTTATGTTTTACCACAGGAAGTCCTGCACAATTTTTTAAATTGGTAGCTCTCTTATTTTACCTTTTTAAATATCTTTGCTTTTATGGCTGAGCGCGGTGTCCACGGCCATTTTTATTTCAGGCTGCATGACCAAATAAGGTGAGAAAAATAACTTTGTTTCTGACCCCCTTCGGGACAATAAAATAAAAAAAAAACCTAAGCCTAACCACAAATAAGAAAGAAGAGACCGTTAAAATGTTGTGCTGGTGCCTTCGGCGCTCGCACTTTTATGCAAGTAACACTTCGAACGCCTAAAAAAATTCTTAAAAATTTATATTCTAGGTGTTATACCATAAAAACATTATAAAACCATAATTTAAAAAAAAGCATAGAAAAGAATCAAGAATTTTGGTCAATGCCTGGCCATCAATATTTTCAAAAGCGAAAAAAAGTTTGACCCCGGACGGCAGGGTCAAAATATGAAGAAATCGGGTCAGTAACAAGAATTTTCTTCCTGGACTAACCCCGGTTTTTATTGTTTTCGGAACGGAAGAAAAAGTGTAAAAAAAAAATGAATATAGAGAAAAACTTCTTTTAATGCTTCTTACAAGATTTCAAAAAAAAAACTGTCTTGTCTGTAATGCGGCAAGCAAAAGCTTGAAAGATGCAGTATTGTTTTGCATTGAGACCATTGTTTAAGAATAGAATTTAGTGAGCTCTAATGGATGCACCCTAAAACAATATACATGTCATTCTCGTCCTTCTCACACATTCTTTGCTATGTTTAATGAAACACAATGTAAAGGCCCTCAACGAAAGTTATATTTGCCAAGGGGAACGAAATAAAATAAGAGAAAATAAATTTCAAGGTGTTATTTTGTTTTGGTTTAAGTTAACCTGAAAGATCCTTGCAAAACCATTCAAGGATACAATTGAACTGAGGTTCTGATAAGGTTTTTTTAAAGTTTTCAAAGTGATTTTTTCATGTGGGGAGTTTCCTCAATGCAACTACACATTTCGTTTAGTGGCATTTCGTTCCGCGAAATATAAACAACCAGCATTTATCATTTTATGTGAATCCGAGTTTCACTACTTTGAATCTGAAAATGGCGCACTTGGTGACACTTCGGATTTTTTGTCTCCTTCGCTATGCAGCGCAGTCTTAGACTACAATTCTACCTCATCTTAATAATTTCGTTGATTGGATTAAGTAGGATCAAGTATTTTTGGGAGTATATACAGCGGAACCTCTGAAATTGGACCACCCTGGGGACCGGAAAAAATGTGCTCTATTTCAGAGGTGGTCCCATTTGGGAGGTTTGGTCATTCTGGGATAAAATGTTGTGGGTTGACCATAGATTCAACTTTGATGTCCAAACACAACTAAAGTAATATTCGATTACAATAATATCTGTTACGTCTCAACTGATTAACAATCTGTATGTTATAGACGGGTGTAGGAAAAAATGGCAACGGAAATAATGGCAACGGTAATAATGGCAAGTGGAAATAATGGCAACGGATAAAATGGCAAAGTAAAAAAACGGAAAAAATGGCAAAATAACAAAATAAAAATTTTATCACATTTGTCAAATTTATTCTTAACCGTAATATCACGAACATGTTGCTCATTCTAGACAACGGCCCTAATAAATGTATTGTTGTGATCGCACCCGAACCTCCATAGGATTAGCAAAACTGTATAAACAGGGTTTAAGTTTTGCCTGATGCAGCCCAAATAAATGTTTTGTTACGTTGACACCAGAGTATCAAAAAGATTAACCGCATTGTACACACAACTAATAAGTTTTGCCTGATGCACCCCAAATAGACGTAGTGTTGCGTTGGCAACCCAGCATCCAAAGGATTAATACAGGGATTACGTTTTGCCATTTTTGCTTGCACCCCAAAAACCCTGACATCAAGTGGTATTAAGTAGTTTTGATTGGACTTTCTTTGGTCCTGAGTAGTCAAGGTAGGCGATTTCTTTGTTTCGACTGAACTTAAGTGAAACCTGTAAAATTTGCCATTTTTCCTTTTTTTCACATTGCCATTTTTTAAGTTGCCATTATTTCCACTTGCCATTTTTCCGTTGCCATTATTTCCACTTGCCATATTTTCCGTTGCCATTATTTCCGTTGCCATTTTTTCCGTACCCCCTTATAGACACATACAATTTTGCATACTTTTGCGACTGTATTTAGCAAACGAGTGCAATGTACACAGCTTCAAAAATTGTCCATGCTAGACTGTCTAAACATAACTTTTCACTTTGCACGAACAAATCTATCCATGCTACTTTGCTTTGACATAACTTTTGATTTCACGATAAGTTTGCAGTTCGGTTTCAATATCTAGCAGCTGGTCCACCATGTTTCAAAAATTAGCTGTTGCGGTAACAGTGGCTTAAGGATTATAGCGAAGGCAATGAAGGAGGGCAATGAGTGTGTATATTATCAGGTGCTATTGCTTAGACAACAGATAACAGATAACAAAATAAAGCCGCTTTCTGATTACACACTTGTTACCATAATCCCTAACAACAATATCCAAGACGGCAACATGCTAAGCGTTGTGAATAATGTGCCGCACAGACACGGCGAAATCCCCTCTGTCCCACAGTGGTCCGATCTCAGGCATTTTGAGTGCTCGGGACCGAAAAAAAAGTGGCCCGAAGTGGTCCGTTCCGAGATGGTCCTAATTTGGAGTTTCCTTAACCATTGAAGCGCATTCGGGACCGAAAAAATGTGCCCAATTTCAGAGGTGGTCCCAATAGGGAGGTGGTCCGATGTCGAGGATCCGCTGTATGTTTAAAAACGCGAAGTAAATATATTTCTGCTTTTTTCTAACATTATATGCATCATGCATATATGCATGTCTTGTTATATTCCAGAGAAATTGCTGGTTTGTTCTATGGCGTGTGCCATGACCGAAGCCAAGCAATAGCTCTATTTTCCAGACAGAATCTCTGATAAGAAAGTATCTCTGACAATAACATTTGGGAGTGATAGTAACACTGTTCTTGTGCAGATTGTGCAGATTGACCGGTAACAGGCATTTATTTATCGAACCACCCAACGTTTCCAGATAAGTTGTTTGTTTTTGTTCTTGATTTCGTGGTTTTCACGTTGCCAGACATTATCTGTATTCCAAGTTTCTAGGAAATACGTATCTGCATCTTCAAGTTTAACATATCCCAAAAAGAAAGGGTCTAGATTTTTCGTGTGTTTGCATTAAGACTTTTATTAAACACCAAAGAGGAAAGTAAATACTTCAGGATGAAGACGTCGGCAGTGATTATATCAGTCTTTTTAAGCGTTATTTCTTTGACAAGCGGGTTTTTGGTTGAAGGATGGGTAGAAGAGTGGGAATACGAAAATGGTACCGATTTTGCACCAGGTGAGTTGTTTAGTGGTTTTCTCTCTTATATTGTTGGCCGCAGTCGGTTGAACGATACCATAAATATGATAACTGCAAATTACAACGATAATGATGTACATAGGCTGAAAATAACACACTTGTGGGACGGCTTTTTCCGAGGTCGCCTTAGTTGTGAGGTCCCGATTCAGCTTACCAAATGGGAAAGTTGTTATCAAAAAAAAATAAAAATAAAAAAAAAATAAAAAAAAAAAAATAATAAAATCTTATTGTAATTACACAAAAGGACTAAAATCCCAGATTAGCTTTTACATTAAAAATGTAAAGTGGAAGTATATTGGGTGCAGTTTCTCTCACTGATGAAACTTTGCTTCTCGAACTGTAATCAAAGTTTTTTTTATTGCAATTTATACAAGGCTTCCATCAAACTCTCAGTGAAATATATATTATAGAAAATTCAGCACCTTTTTCTACTATATTTAAACTTTGCGCTGTATTATATGAAACTGCACAAAAGGTGTGCTGTTGATGTTCACGGCGATATCCCAACACTTAGCCAAGTGACATTTAGCAGAAATTCGCATCTACGAAATTAAGTTGAAAGTTTTAAAAGCAGGTGATATTTCTTAATTGTTGCAGACAATTTTTATTGTAAAATTGTGGGTGACATCTTTTTAATTTGCATACTGATTTATAACTGTGATGATTTCGGCTAAATGTCGTGCAGTCGTACATGGCACTTTCCAAAATTCACGACTCTTGGCAGAAATCAAATGTTCATACGACAGGCATGAGATCAAACAATCCAGATACACAGAAAACCCTTAAATCTTCAATAAACCGGACGCAAAAAAGCAAGAGTTTACAATACAATTGCAGCTTGATTACTTAAAGGCATCTAATGCGTGATTGAATAACTTTCGAAAGCGGCATGATACTAGACCGTTTTCGCTACTTGGTAAGACTCAAAATTGACCACGAGCGAGAAGATTAAGGTCACCGAGGTACAGTTCTTCTTTTAGGCCGAAAGCGTCTAAAATATCCTAAATCACTGTATCTCTAACCGTTTTCGAAATAATGACCAACTTTCGGTTTTTGACATTGACCATGAGGTCAAGGCCATCGACATACCTCTTACGTAATGTCTTTCGACCCAAAGGATCGAAAATAAGCTCAAAATCGCTAAATCTTTAACCGTTTTCGATATAATGGTAAACTTCCGGTTTTTGACATCGACCATGAACGAATTCATCGAGATAGGTATTACACAGCATCTTTGAGGCCCAAAGGTTCGAAGGTAAGCTCAAGGATCGAAAATAGGCTCAAAATCGCTCTCTCTGTAACCGTTTTCGAGATAATGGTCAACTTCAGGTTTTTTTTTTAATTTTGACCATAACTGCGGAGGTTGCTACCCTGTGAGGCCCTGTGAATCCCCTATGAGGCACTCCACTCCATTTCAGTATAATGTGGCAGCGGGGTCCCGATATGACCATAGCAGTTGAAAGGGATCTAAAGAACAATACAATACAATACTGAGGAGGTCAGTACAACTGAGGTACCTCTTACACAAAGACTTAGAGACCCAACGGGTCGAAGATAAGCTCAAATCGCTCCACCTCCAGCCGTTTTCAGGATAATGGTTAACTTTCAGTTTTTGACCTTGACCATGAACGAAGGGGTCAAGGTCACAAAAGTACGTCGTATGTTAGTCTTTTAGGTCCAATGGGTCGAAAAAAGCTCAAAATCTCTCCATCTGAAACCGTTTTCGAAATAATGGTCAGCTTCTGTTTTTTTTACCTTGACCATGACCCAGGCGGTAAAGCTCACTAAGGATTTTTACATAACGTCTTTTAGGCCCAAAGGTTCGAAAATAACTCAAAATCGCTAAATCTCTAACCGTTTTCGAGATAATAACCAATCGTTATCTAGGGAAAATGTAAAAAAAAAAAAATGCGTATTTCACGACGTCTCATCTGTGAGCCAAATTTCAACTTCCTACGTCAAATAGTGTAAATTAAAAACATATAAAAACAAATAGAGAAAACTGAAACGCCGCAGTCAGCAGCACACTCATACTGGTCTCATTGAAAAATGGCCATAAATAGCGCTCAAATCTTCGTTTGAACAGCTACGGTTCGGTACAGATCTACCTCGCGATCTGAATCAGGGGCGAAGTCAAAGGGTATGCCACCTTTGTATCGAAAATCATTAGATAAAGATTGACCATTATCTCGAAAACAGTTGGATATAGCGGTTTTGAGCTCATTTTCGACCCTCTATGGTCATGGTCAAGGTAAAAATTAAGAAGTTGACCGTTATCTCGAAAACGTGAGCTTTTTTCGAGCCTTTGAACCTAAAATACGTTATATACACCTAGGTACTTTGACGTCCTCGGTGATGGTCAAGGTCAAAACTCGGAACTCGAAAAAGATTGATTTCGATTTTGAACTTATTTTGATCATTTGTGCCTAAAAGAGGTTGCATTACATGTACTTCGATGATCTCGTTCAAGGAAGAAATAAAAGCTGATAATTATCTCGAATCATAGATTTGTTTTTGACCAGATATATTGCCTCTGACCTTCTACCATTGCAAGTGGGTGCCATTTTACTACTATGTAATGAAATTCGGTCTAGTTAGCAATAACACACTTGAGCAAACTTGCACCAAAACGTCATTTTCCTTTGTTTCCGCAGGCGAGATGTATTAACCGCGCTCGTCGAATTCCCGAGAACCACATGTTAACACCTAACAGTATACACCAGTGTAGTAGTGAATTTTATCTGAAGAAACCTGCAGGGGATAAAAGTGCTGGTGTCCCATCTACCCGATCCGCAGTCTCTCTCGACCCACATTGAATCAAAGTACTAGTTTTCGTGAAATTGTCAGATAATGTTTTATTTCAAACAGTGGCGGATACAGCTTTCGGGCTACTGGGGCGGGGGGGGGGGGGGTTCAACTTGGTAAACTCGGAGTTGAACGGTCAAACTTTTTTTCTGCAAAAACACAGAGTTTAACAGTCTATTTTTTTCGGATTTAGGGGGGGGGGGGGGTTGCAACCCCTGAACCCCCCCTTGGATTCACCACTGTTCAAACATTAATAAAGAGAAAGAATATACACTTATCTGTGCCAAAATATTGAAAGGGAAATTGTAAAAAAAAAAAAATACCATCTACTCGAGTTCACCTCTACACAACAAATTCTACGTTTCTGCCTCACATAAAATGTTCAATGTAATGCACATAATATATTCACAATGCACATAAAACACACTGTGCATTGTAAATATTCTATTTGCATGCAGAAACATGGGTAGTTCATTTAACTTGCCCAGACAGGTGTTTATCGAAAAATTAATACCGCTTTGGAGGTGGGGTGGGGAGGGGGGATGGGGTGGGGAGGGGAAGGGGTGGCGCAGGGTGTATGGGGTGGGAGGGGGATGGGGTGGCGCAGGGGTTTAGATACCATAACATTTTCTTGGCAATAATGTATGGTTTAGCGGATTCCATGTCTGCATTATATTTATCACAGTTGTAGTTTCCATCTACATATATTCTGAGGGTAAGCATGGGAGAAAATCGACGCCGGAGTATGAGCTTTCACGCAAAATATATTGTGGAAATAGGATTTTTTATTAATATAACTTTACTTCGCAAAAGCTCCCAATTCGCTTATCTCGACTTTTAGATTGATTTCTGGTGTAACGTATAGAATCATGCAACCGAAATTGTCTCAATTCGGATTATCCCGGCCTAGATATTAGCCAGCCACGACAGGATCCGTAATCTAAGCCTCATTCTCAGTTTGCGTGAGGTACCATACACACCTTTTGTATGAAAAAAAATCGTTGAGAATCAGCTGAACATGCTTATTCTTCGTAATTCATACTTAATTTTACAGAAAACATGTCTATTTATCTATGTATATGTGTTACTGTAATCTACTCACTCTACTGGCAAATATGTCCTTACATTTCACCGTAACATTTCACATGTTACTCGTAGCTTCTCCATTGGTTTACTAGAGTGTTATGGACCAGCTGATCATCGCCACAACCCTTCAAGATTGTTCAAGTCGTTTCAGTCTGCAGAAGTGTTTCTGTAATGCCCACACTATTCTGGGTTTGCACCTCTTACCTGGATCCACAGGGCAACATGCCCATGGAGCCGTAGGACTATGGGACCATTGAGCCACAGACCCACCGAACCATAGGCCCTTAATGCCGAGAATCCATAGAGGCCAGTAAAGTCCTGCCAAGCTTCTTCTACTTCCTTGAGATGACATCTCATAGAACTGTTGCTGCTGCATGGGTCTTAGCGGACAAACCCTAGAGTGTTTTTGAATAGTTCAGTAATTTTACAGACAGTTTACTCATGTATTGTTTATTTTTCTGCTTGCTTTTCATACATTACAGAGACCAGTCTTCTGGAAGCACAGACGAAGCATTTCTGCGTTAAACCGCTGTAGCTATCAACCCATACCCCTCCGGTGCAGGAGAGAGCACGGCAGTCCCTTGTCCAGTTAGATTAGTAATTGTCGTGTGTCATGTGCAGCTCCCCTTTCTTAACTACTGGTTATCTATGGGCATCCATGGGCATCCATGGATGCCCATGGATGCCCATGGATAACCAGTAGTTAAGAAAGACTCCAAGACTACCCCACACATTCTTAACATGATGTCATTCCAGGAACATACTCACATAGCTCTCAAGACCAGATGTATCCCACCAAGCTGCAAGAGTGCCTGGCCTGGCAGTCCCTGGATCACGTCATAGACAGACGCTGCCTGTCCAGCCCTCTTTGAGAAAGTTTCTTTGCTTTTAAGTGAAGGAAATGCACAGGTTTCTGACTATCTCCTGCGGCCTTTCCCTGCACCTTTGATATTTTCAAAGACCACAAAGGTACTAGACCCATGTGAAAGTATGTTAGTTTGCCGGTATCCAACCGACTGGTTAATAGCATAGCATGTTATGATCTTCATAAGGAGAGGCTTTCCAACACCCAAACGCCAAGACAGAATCCAACTAGCCATTCAGACCATTACACCTGAAGGAGAGTCTAGTCTTGAGAGGCAAAGCAATGACACGCGTATCCGCACCGTTGCTACAGATCCTAGCTTGGTGGCTTGATCCAGAAATCGTAAATGTGGGTATCCTTTTCCTACACTCTTTTTCTGAATGGATATTCAGAGAGGATAGGGGATTTACTTCCTGGCCAGATATGGCTCGTGATTCCAACACTCGTGGTCCCAACACTTCGAGAGTCATCTTATAAAAAGTATGAGATACAGATTTTTAAAATCTCACACCAACTGATGGGCACCTGTGTGGCGTTTTACTTAGACATCACCATATTTTACTTAGATAACAGGGTGTACCAGGTTGGCCCAACTCTGTGCCGTGACAAGCCAGATCCTGACTCTTGCTCGGGAAAGAGGGATCCACATGACAGCCAGATCCTGACTCTTGCTCGGGAAAGAGGGATCCACATGACAGCACGGAACTTGGCCGGCAGACACAGTATGTTGTCAGATTCAGTCTGGAGATCCCCAGGGCTTGGCAATCCATGCCACTGTGACATGCCACTGTTCATTGGGCCGCCTTAGAAAGGATAATCCTGAGGGTCCTAGTATTGAAGCTCTAGCCCTTGCCTCCGGTAGCCGTCTGGCTATCCGAGGCTCCATAGTTTCTCCTTTTGGTGAAATGTGAGAACTGATGGGTCTACGTGTTGTCACAGCTCTTAATAGTTCCTATACGTCAAACTGTAATATGGATTTGTCAAAACAATTTCCAACAATAATAAAGATGTCACTTTGGAAGTTCAAACTGAACAGAATTCCAGGTTACTGTATACTGTTAAGGCTCATCGTGTTAGACCAGAAGCAGTCTCATATCACCATGTGAGATATATCAAAGGGGAATATTCGTTGCCTCCCTCAATTGGTTCATAAAATGGCTTTTTAAATGGCTCACAGATATCTATCTTGTCGATAGTCTGTTATGTAGCAACGGAAACTGCGATCCCTTTGTAAACGTTGTTTTGTTGAGAACCACAAACAAAGGGTGGATGAAAGAAAGAACAAAAGTGTGTCATGTCACGACCCACCCCCGCCAGACCGCTGAGCAGGCAGAGGCATGAAGCACAAATACCAAGGCCACCATTAGCTGTCCAACGTTTGAGGGCATGGGGTATCTTATCAGACTTTCGTTCCAAAGTGTTTTGCGTCGTAAGTGTTTAGTTGCTTACGGAATGTATGCCAGCAGATTGCACACCCCAGCTGCATGGAAGCCATTCTGCGGTGAGCGGTTCCAGTCTGCCCTTGATCCGATCCTATTTTGCCACTGTGGCTCCACCCTTGTCCTGGAAATAGGTTGAGAGCATGTGTGTCTCATAAGCCCCATAGATTGTCCCTTCTCTGGTCCCTTGGAGTATGTCCAATAGTAAAGTCAGGTACCCAGAACCAACACGGTTCCCTGAGCAATTCTGATTTTATTTTTTTTGCCAGCGCCAGGGAGTGCCTTAGAGTTTGCTCTGTGCTCTAGTGAGAAGAGTAGAAACATGAATGTATTTGGTTTTATGAACCCTGGTCTCTCAATATTATGTTTTTTTTTGTTTTAGAGAGACCAAATAGCTCCTTCATCCTGCCAGAATTTGTTCATTGTAATTTGATAGAGATCACTTTACTCAAAATTTCAAGAGAATCGCCATTTTAGCTTAGTTTCATGAGCTGGGGATCACGATCGCGTTAGTAAAAAGTAATATCGAGGATTATGCTGCTTTCTCTGTTCTCCCCTTTGCTTGCTTGTAGTTGCGCTACCGTCCTGAGAGAGGTTGCAGGGGAATGATGATAGTAAGAAGAATAATAAGCTGTGCCCAGTTAGCATAATTTTTCGTCCCACGTATGAAACCCGTTGTTTTTAGATGGGATTTACGTGGGAACGCAGGACGTTGGCATGGCCTCATAGAAAACATGTGTAATATACGTGGACATTCCCACGGTGTGATTTCCGTATAAACTCTACATATAATATACATAGGCTTTCCCACGTATAAAATGCACGGGTTGATACATGCGTAAACTGCATGGTTTTTCCCGCTTAATGCCCACCGTGGGCATTCCCCTTTATAATATATGTAGAACTCCCCACTTCTAAAATGCATGGGTAATTAACGCATATTACATGTATATTATACTTTTGAATTCTCACGTAAAATTTCATTAAAAGTCATTTGTATATTACACTATATTTTACGTGGAATTTCCCACGTGGGCATTCCCATGTAAAATACCCGTATATAATACGTGAAAATTTCCATTAAGTAAATGCATGGGAAAATATACGCATATTATGCGCAGTCTGGCAATGCGGGCTTATTATCGCAGACCGGAAATAAAGCCATTGAGCGATAATATATTTAATTTTTGCTAAATTCTGCATATTCTGCTGGAGGGCTGCCTTTTTTCTAAGTATAATAGAAAGTTAGATATGGAAATACCAATTTCAGTAAAATTTTATGTTTAAAATTCTTTTAAGGAGTATTTTATAACTGCACTATAGATATAAAGATTCATGTCTGTGTATTCGATGCAGTTATCGTGTATGCCAAGGGTGGGTCGTTCCTTTAAAATTCCATGCTTAATATGCGTGGGAATTTCCACATATAAAATGCATGGAAATATATGCGTATAAAATGCGTGGGTTCACATGCGCATAATACACATCGGAAAGAGTCTCAAACTCTCCTAAATCCCACGTAACTACAGGGAAATTTCCCCACAAAACACACATTTTTTATGCGTGGGTACGTGGGAATACCCACATATATTATACATAGTCCCCAGGTGGGACTATCTGGGTGGGTCATTCTGTGTTGGGAGCCTGAGCTCTGAGCTCTGAGTTCTGTGTTCTGTGTTATGAGCCTGAACTCTGAACTCCACCCTTCCCAGCCTTCTTTTGGCGAAGCTCGAGATAATGGTATTATATTTCACCTTCCTCTTCTTTATGTAAGTCACCCTTCACGAGTTAAAGCTGAGTTCTCAGAAAAATGTTCAACAGAGTTCCAGAAAAATTGCACACACTCCGAGTTTAGTCCCATTTAAAAGCAGAGATCAGAAAATTTGTCAAACGCTCCAAGCGCTCTGAAATCATAATTCGCTTTTGTTCAACCTGGTCTCCGACCTAACCTTTCGAAGCTGTGTGGTTAGGGTTTGTCATATTGGGAGTATAACTAGAATGGGGCTGGGACCATTGCGCCATTCATTCTTGATTGGCTAATATCTAAGCAGTACCATGCGAGCTACAGTGAGAAAATTGTGTTCTGTAGGTTACGTGATTCTATGCGCTACACGAAAACCCATAGAGCATGCTTTTACGAGTAACCTATAGTTTGCGTTCTCCACCCTTAAAGGGATTTCCCTTATTTACGGTAACCGATGCATAAATTATGAATGAAGCTTTTCTCCACGTGTGCTTTATTTGGTCCTCAAGTCTGAGAGACAGAATGATACCACTTGACCCATATTTCTTTTTCTTTTTATCTCAGTGCCCCTCTACCAAAGCGGATACACAGTGGGGATGGAATAGGGCGAGTGTACGAAAGTTTACCTTCCAGAAGCTAAAACTGGAGCTGGGTTAAAAACCATAGTGTAGAAAAATTTCTTTCATTACTGACATGTATTGTACAGCAGTAAATAATAGACATAAACGTAACTTTGAGAATTTTATCAATTTTTCAACAAAATATTGGTACGCAATAGTCATATGTTCGGGGAATAAGAAAGAATGAATGACAGAGCTGCAGAGAATGAAAGAACTGCAGGCAGTCAGACAGACAGACAGTGGGATCTTACTTGAGTAGATCCAAAGCAGAAGGTCCCTCTCATGTAGCAGTAATTCATTGATTTGGTTCTAACCATGCGAACTAGGTGGCTAATTGGTATAACAATATGGGAAGAGCAATCAACTCATACGGCTCCACCCATTTCCCTACTTGGCACCCCTGCACTTTCAAGAAGAGGAATAAAACCACAGCTTTGATTGAAAGCTACGTAATCAACAGACAGCTCTAAATTAACCTGACTCTAAAACGGAGTGCAATGGTAGGCGCCTGAAACACCTATACAATCCCATGTTCCGATACCTTCGCTCTCCTGCCACCCACCGAAACGGAGTCCAGGGATATCCATTCGAGAAAATGCAAGAAAAATAATTTGACATCAAAGTTTAATATTTTACCTCAAAATATTGAGAATAAAAAGATCTCTTGCTAAATGAACACACTGTGCACTAACTGGTGCTTGAGATTAATTCAAAAGATTTCATTTGATATGACTAACAAACTTCACATTTCATAAATGCCATAAAATTACAAGTAAATAAAGTGGTTTCTCACTCAAGTCAAGGCATCTCACAGTGAGAAAAATAACTAAAAAACGCCAAAATTCTACGACAAATCTGAGGTAGGGCAAAACCTGTTCTCAAGCTCTCTAAGCTGCACAAGTGCGAAATCATGCACTGCCCAGAAACCCAAGTTACAGAGAATGTCACAGTCACATAGTTCTTGAGAACCATTGCGTTTGGACTGCTTCAATGCTCTCCTTAGTTTTGCGGGATTGCCTGAAGTTAAGCTTTTGCTTTTTGACCTCGCTCTTCTCTGAATCTTGTTGTGTCAGACCGCAATGTTAGAAATGACATTTTCTGTCGCAATAAATGGGCCAGTTAAATAAAATCCTGTTAATTGTTCTGTGTAGATTTTTATTAGAATTTAATAAAAGTATTGGAGAAATACTAACAATCTAGTTGGTTAACGGGACGTTAAACAACAAACAAACAAACAAGCAAATTATGATGAACTTTGATTTTACATTCTACCAAGATATTAACATGTGGATAAGCCTACCATAACCTTACAAATGTACTAGTATAATATAAATATCACGCCAGGTCTAAAAGAAATAGTCAATGCCCTTTGACTTCCCGGTCGAGATACCTCCATGTCTTTTCTGGCAAGAGGCACCGGATAAAGTATGGCTAGCGAATCCAGCTGTTTCGGGGGGGGGGGGGGTGGGGAGGGAGGTGATGGGAAGGGATGGGAATCTTATGTCATCGAAGGTCAAAAATCCCAGTGGCTATGTGGGTCTTACCCATGAAAGATGGTTTGAGTTTAAGAACCACTATGCTTGAATGGGTGCAGTTTTTGATCTCCGTACTAGTCGAAAAACTTATTTCACTGCAATCGATAGACTTCGGAAGCAATTTTCCTGATCGCCCTGTCTGAGAACCCTATGTGTTTCAAAAAGGGTGAGATAGGTACGACACCTTCAGGTCCAGGAGGTGTGGAGACGTTCCCAGTGGGGCTGATGCACTAGTCCTGGAAGACACGGGTTTGAAGGTACTGTATCGTGACAATCGGGTGAACAAAGACGCCTCTGGATACCAAGATGCTACCAGAACGGGTTTGCTTTTTAGGAACGTGTAGCTCTAAAGAATAACTGTTTCAGAATTACCTGTGTTGGCCATCATGCAATACCTCGTCCGTCACTGGTATTTGAGGACATCTATCTCCAGGCTTTCAGATCTGGGCAGTTGATGGGTTCGAGAGATGGTGAACAAATCTGGATGGGGGCATGGGGAACGAACCACTAAACAATAGAAGGAGTCCCGTTTCAGATAGACTCCGTTTACGACGCTTACTCTGGAAGCAAGATCCCAGTCCATCGAAGCTGCCGGCAATGTGGTCTACTGAAAGCCAGATCCCATGACTTCTCGCTAGGTAAAGGATTTCTCCCGAACTGAGTCAACTCGGTTGCGCATAATTTTCGCTTCCTGCGAAGATATGTCACAGTGGTCGAGTTTTTCAGATTCTGTGACAGAGGAAAGCCCAGTTCCTCTTGCTGAATTTCCAGGTTTATGCTGAGAACTGTCACCTTGTCGCTGTTCTTTCTATAGGGGAGACAAAATGAAGATTGCGGCGAGAGCCATGTCTCCTTCAGCACCTCTCTCCTCAGTGTCAAGCTGTGCTACTGTCTCAGACAACACTGACAAGTTAAGCTTAGCTCCCTTCCTGCTTTTGCGAGACGTGATCCCGGCCTGTTTGTTATTCTTCGAAGCAACTGCTGCAATGATTAGGCGAGAGGAGGGATAGGGTTTGAGGCTTAGCTTCTAGCAACGCTTTCTGGTGCCTACGCTTGTCACTGAACTCATTCCGACGCTTATCCTTGATGCGACTTTGTCTCAATCGTTTCCGCTTTGCAGGAGATAGATGCTCACACTCCATGCATGTGTTCTTCTCTTTACACATAACTAAGTTCACCGTGATCCAGCACATGTCATACGCGAGTCGGAGTTCCCATATGACTCCTTGTAAACAGTCTCCTGTTTCCGTTATGGTCACGGTAAAGCCTGACAATTAACTGCGTAACACGTGGTCACACTAGTTGGAATACGCCCCTTGGGGACCCGATCCACTATCCACGCCTATGCAAGGCTCGATAGCTTGGTGCGGATAGTATAGGTGTATCAAGATGGGATCACCAATTTAGCACACCTGCAATTGGCTATCACTAGTGGGGGAAATTTGAAGAACTACTTAAATCAAACAAGAATCAGTGACCGGTGGAGAAAAAACGGAGAAACACTGTACGGGGTAATAATCATTATTACTCTAATTCCTGGTGTTTCCCTTTTACCCTTTTAAAATATATCTATTATCCCGCACTGGAAGGCACATAACTTGGAATATGGCTTAATTGATGTCACTCTATCTCAGATTTTCGGTTTTACCAAATAACGTAATCTAGACTTTGTTTATTTACATCGTCTAGCTACACGTATAGAAAAGGTTCATTCATAATTTATTACTCGATTACCGCGTTAGCGAACGTTAGCTTTTGCGAATTAAAACAGTTTTTTACGAAATAAAACGTCAGAATAAATTGGGATAGATAATCAAGCTACACCCAACCTTCGCGTTTTCCAGCTGCAACAACATTTGCAGAAGCTTCCACAAGAGACAACAAATTGACATTTTCTTTCTTTTTCCTGTGAGGACAGAGTAATAGACATATCCAAGTTCATCTACCTTCAGAAGGTAGAGTTGTACGAGAAGGAGCAGGACTCTAAGAACAGGCATTTAACAGTATCAGCGAGACATGTGAAACACCTCTCAATGAGGTGTCAACATCACGCAGCACGTATTAATGACGCTACAATAGATGCAACAGTTAATATTAATTTTAAACCTGCTTACAGATGGCTGACATTTGTCTAATATTCATATTTATTTTGAAAAAATCCACACACATTTAGAGAAGTCTCTAAATTATTTTGGATGTCCTGATATAAATTACCCATATATTTGATTGAAATAAAGATAAGATATATCGTTTCAACTTTTTCTTATTCTCTTATCACGTCATTTCATGGCATTTTACACCATTCTGAAATTGTTAGTTTCATGTTATATGAAGTATTATGCTTGTCAGTTAAATTAGAAAAAACACCAGTTCATACTGCTTAAATAAAACAGGTACAATGCCAGTGATCTTGAATGTTTGCCAAAAGGCTGCTGCATAATCAGGAAACTGAAAATGTATTATAATTACCTCAAGGGTATTGGAAACTGGGAACCATAAAATCAATTTTGTCTTGATTTTGGCTGGTTTTTATTCACAACGCTTTTCCGCATTAATATACAAAGAGACATGATTTAACACTGATGCCCCTAATTAAAATACAAACCCCGCCCTTGAAAGTGCTACATACCGTGAAAAAAGAGTGGGCGGGAGGATGGGACGCTTTATAAATTAGAGTAACTCTAAATCCTGATTTTTAACCCGTAAGCCTTCTAACCAACAGCTATATACATGCAGCAATTCAGATTATAACATTTTAACTATCTCCGCCTTAACACTGGCTACGCAAAAAGTAAGTTCTCATTCAGGAGAAAGCCTGCAGATCCACACAATGCGCCACTCACATTATTTATCAGCCAATCACCGTTCCCGAATAACAACCAACAAAATTCTTATAATTACCTCAAGGGTATTGGAAACTGGGAACCATTAAATAAACTTTATCTTGATTTTGGCTGGTTGTTATTCACAACGCTTTTCAGCATTAATATACACAATACAAAGAGGCATGATTTAACACTGATGCCCCTAATTAAAATACAAAACTCCGCCAAACACCAGCCAAAAAAAAAACTTAAAATAAAAGAATAGAAACGAGATGGACAGCAATACCCTAAACTATCTATATGAAAAAATTCAATGGCAAATATCCATCATGCTGATTTCAATACTCTGTCTTTAAGCGCCAAGCTCACTTTTTTTCGAACCGCAATAGAACGATCAAAATAGCAATTAATAGCGTCTGATTTCCACAAACCGTGAGTCATTAAATCAGACGTTAGTATGTTAGAACATCTGGCCCCTTACTGTAACCCCCCTGACCTGAAACTATAACCAGAAAAACGGGAGGTGTCCACACTGTTGCAAGAATTTACATAGAAAACTTGCAAATGAAAAATGAGTCAGAGTTAACACTCCTCCTTTAAAAGGAAAAAACAAAGGCTGGAGAATTTTCTGAAGCCGGTATTAGCTGAAACATATTTTTCAAAGCCGTAACTGGGCAAAGGAGTGACTGGGGTATTTCAGAAAGAGGAATTTGGTGAGTTGCCTGATGAAATTGATCAGTCTTGGACCATTTAATGCTAACTAAGTATCCAAATGAAACCAGAAATCAGGAAACTGCGAATGTATTATAATTTCGAGGGCTATTAATATGTAACTTGTATGCCATTTTTACAGAATCAAGACCTGGATTCCGTATAAGGGTGACACAGAAAGGATTTGAAACAGGTTTGATTTTCATATCACTTTATGGTTTCTTTTAAAAGTATGTTTTATTCAGCAATTAAACAGCAGTACAAGACAACTGGCCATTTAATATATATATATATATATATATATATATATATATATATATATATATATATATATATATATATATATATATATATATATATATATATATATATATATATATATATATATATATATATATATATTATGGTCACGTCGATGTTTTTTTAATTTTAAGTCTTTATCGTCTAGATGGAATTCTGTTAGGTTTGCAATTAACAGAGTGATATTGACGTAATTGCGTAGCCTAAATGTTGCTAAAACTTTTTGCACTTAATCTATCTTGATTAAACAGCGAAAATTTTGACCTGCAAAAAAATGGAGTGTGAGCATGATAACTGCATTGCCTTCTAGTCAATATGGATTGATGTCCGATGTGTCACATCGTGCTTAGCTATTTGTTGTAATGTTATTAAAAATTATTTTAAGGGTAATCACATTTGCATCCTCTCAATAATCGCGTCGATGTCAACGAATCAAAGCATGACTTAAAGTCTGTCAGGACAAAATTCACCAAGTTATCTAAGTCTGTTGGATAATTTTCTTTACTTTATTTAGGAAAAGATACTTTGTATTTTGTAAACTCTAGAGATTGAAACATATAGAATATTTGTGAAATACTGGTAAATGTACAAAGAGGTGTATACTCGAAATATATTTCGACGACTACCCAGTTGGTCTCAGCGGATGTTCAAAGTGAAGTAGACTAGGTTATCCTTTATCAGAACTGTGCTTTAATTAGACTGGAACTGGTCCATACGCCCCAGAACATTCTTTCTGTGTCAAGCAAAATAAAAATATAAATCATTTCTTACATCGTAAAAGCTAAAAAGCTTAATTATATTTAAAGATTAACCAGAATGAACAGTACTAAATTCAACTATAGCGTTTATCTAATGAAATCGAGACATATGCTTCAGAATATAAAGAACTAACCGGTTTAGCCACTGCCTGAATTAATAATCTAGGAAGGTAGCAAAAGTTATTTCACTATTTAAAGCTTTAAACAGCAGATGATGGTTGTTTACCTGTCGCGAGTATCTGAATGTTGTTCAATATAAGTCAAATTCAGAGGATTTTTGATAATGTAATTTTAAAAGTGAAGCCAGAAAATCTAATATATTTGCAGAGCATAACTAAACAACATTTTATCAGTATTATGACACAGTCACCTAACCAGCTTGCAGTTGCTCTTTGCTTGCAGTGGGAACTGCACTTTGCTTGTACTAAAACTTTTAATGTAATTGATTAAAATCTATATTTGTAACCATGTGTGCAGTTTTTGGTTTTCTTACAGTTTGCAGGTGTTCGAAAGTGTTTATAAAGTGCTTTATTTCACCCCCATCCAATATTCGAATTCGTATGCGACCAGAGGAAAGAGGAGTTGTAATAAAATAAGTAATGTATTGTCTAAATTGTGTAAAAAGTTGCATCGAAAAGATCAGTGAAACGATGGGGTACAATCTGACATGAGGTTTAAAGTCTCATATTCATTCTTTAAAGTATAAATTGCTATTCAAGTCGTAAAGGCATTTGAGTGGTAAACCTAAATCCCTGGGTTCAAATCCGCCTTTGGAATGTTAATCAGGTGCTGAACCTCCATTTGTCTCAGCGCAGCAAAAAAATATATATCTTCCATCAGGAATGGAAAGTGAATTATCATCCTGGTCATCGCGTTATTGAAATTTAACAGTAGTGAGGGTATTTACTGAGACTCCTGATAAATGTAGTTACAATGCCTAGAAAGCTAGAATTTATTTTTCTAAACACTTTAACGTTGTTCTATGTTTACGTTTAAAATCAGCTAATTGATAAAAGCACATGAGTTTTTTTTTGCTTCAGCTGCAAAATTAGGACTGGATGCGATAATGGCACATATTGATACCTTAGTGATTCCTGACGTAACACAAACAATCGCAAATGCCGAAGTCACGGTATCAAAGTAAGCAAATTTTCATAGAGTATTTAATAACCTTAAAATCTCATGTGTGTTGCATAGCAACTTCTGTTACGTAAATTAGAACTTATTGGTGATTGGCAGACTGATTCGTGCTTAAGTTAACGCTGCGAGAGGGCTACTCTTTATCAAAATGGTGCAGAATATTGCCATCTAAGTTTTATTGCAAAAATAACTAGAACCTCAGTTCGCTAGCGAACACTTGACAAAAATTAAAACATTGAACAGCCGCAATACATTGAGGTATTAGATTGAGATATTTTATGACATTTGTTTTTAACTTTCTAGATAGACTTCTCGAAACGAAATAGAAATTGACGTTGATGCGTTGTAAACGTACTGTGCAAAGGATTTTAACATCTAGGCCAGATCTCTTTAAAATAAGATGAAGAATTTATATTTGAGCCTCGATGTTAAGTTACAGATATTCTTTCATGTGATTCGTGCACTTTTCGTCAGGTGTGATGAATATTACTTTCGAGTTTGAAACTACATCTTTCTCCAAAACTGGCTAATTTAAAAGTGGATAATTCATCACCAATCTCTTCCTTGAAAAATACCTAGATATCTGCATTAGATTACTCAGTGCACGAATAAATTCCCAGTAACTGACGGTTCCTGGTAACATTATTGAAACACTTTCATATTTAATTTTAGTGTGAGGATAAATCGTCTAGCTCGACCTAAAGCTGAAATAAAGACTGTTCCTGGTCAAGGATTATTTGCTAGAATATACAAAGTGCAGCCAAAAGTAACAGCCGACTACAAAGCAGTGGCAAGCTGGGGGTAAGAAGGTCTATTCTCATTTAGTACAGAGATTTAAAACTGATTTAGCTACAGCGGCGTTTAGCTGACCAACTGGTATTACATTCATGTATAGATTAAAAATCTACTTGGTTGTAAAATTGTCATAACAAAATGATAATCATTATCTACAGTAGTTGCCTTCCCCAATGTGTATGTTTCAATACAGTACTATGACTTTCCATTAAAATGATCACCTTAATGGTGGCATTTACAACGAATTAGCGGTTAATGCTCGGAAACTAAATAAAAACCTGTTTGGTTTTGGGGGCTTCGTACATCGACATTCCATTAGCACCTTAGGTGTAACGTTTATGGATATTGGGTGTCACCTCATGCGATTCACTACCAATAGAAAGGACACCTGTGTAGGCGTTATACTATCTCGACTACCTCACTACACGTGTTGTCATACTGCCAGAATAGTCATAATTGTTTGGTTAAAGTCATCAGATAAGTTTACCTGATACGAGAATGCAAATCACTGCCGTTCTGGTGTTCAGAAGGCAGGGCAAGAGTTGTGTCAGAGATAGTACTTTGTTCTAACAGCTGCAAGACAACACTATTGCAGGTTTCGGATATTATTCTAGCCAGTATGGAAAACCAACAACTTCTAACCCTAAAGCACATGTCTGGAAAATTCTCTTTTACAGCTACAGCTTACAGAATACCCCCAAGGCTCTGGTACAAATACACAAGTTCACAGGCTTCTTGATACGGGTACCACTTACCAAGTACAATATGTAGCACGTGTTTGTTCAGGAATCTAAGGGAGCTTTGACCGATATGCAAATAACTGACAGCCAGTTCTATTAGAACCCTCGAGCAAGCCATTACCACATTCCATCCAAACTATTAAAATATCATATTGTGCGAGATCAGTGAAGACCTCCTTGATAAACCACAACTTGTTCAAAATGCTGCGGCACGGGCAGGCGGCCAGACTAAAATCCCTCCATTGCTTACCAATTTGTTATCGAATTATATCTGAAATTACAGTGATTACATTTAAAATGTAAACTCGAAATCAGTTTGTTGTGTTTGTTTTCTCTCTTTGTTTTATCTCAATGTTTTTTCAATGGTCTTCATCGCCTTTGTTATCAAATTTCTCTAGCAACATTTTATGACACAAGGTACAACAATGAGCCGATTAGCCGTAACAAATAGAACCCACCTATATATAACGTGAACGAAGCTTTATACGCCCTTACTTTTTATCAAGGACCTAATGTGCATCAGCATTAGAAAATCATTAGAAGAAGACATGAAAATATAAGAAAATATGCACCTATATATAAAATATAAGAAATGTGTACTGTTTTCATAAAACCGACTGACACAGGGATGATATCATTATGTTTTATCTACTTATTTCTCTAATTTTATTACCATTAGACGTGTAACATTTGGAAGTACACGCTTATGTGTAAGGTCTATGTTCAACACCGACGGAATGACAGACCGACCTGATACAAGAAAGCTAAATGCGCCTCACTCATACACGCACTGTACATAATGTTGTGCTTAATATCTTAGAATCTGCTCTCACGTCTCATGAATTCGCTAATGGTAAGAGTGCATACACTAAATTCCGCTCAAGAATTCCATCAAATTTTTGCCATGAGAACGCCTACTACAATTCACAACTGAATTTGTTGGCTGGTGTTATCATCTGGTTAGACTGCCGTGTTTGTGACGAAGAGTTCGTTGAAATGCAAACGAAGAGTTTTTTGCCCAGAGATCTTATATGACGCGTGTTGAAGTCTTCCGGGAGGATGAATTTCTTCTTCTTGTGTATGGGTGAGAAGACTGGTGTAATTCCTTGTAGAAGCTATCCTGTGTATCTCCATTGTGTGTCATTGTGAGCGCGTAGTGTGTAGAACTATGGATCTCTCGGAAGTTGAAACCAGACAAAGATTCAAGTCGTGCAAGTGACGTTCAAATCGCAAAGCCCACTCCAGGAGCGCAGAATGCTTCCTAATTTTCCTTTCCAAACGAGGGCGTAATTTGCGCCGATTTCTTTCATCTGGAAAGCTATTCCCCTCTGGACGGACTACCAAGCTGCCTCAGTGTCTTTATCGAGCGACAACATGGCGCTTTTTTCCTTTTGTATTATCCTCAGATAAATCGTTTCCTACACCGTCACCTGTGAGAGCATGTAATTTCGTTAAAAATGATTTTTGTAGTTTCCGAGCACTGACCTGATTTATCATCTTTTATTGTGTTTCATTTCCCAAGCGTGTCAGTATATGCATACCGAGGGTGTCTGTCTTGTGAACAGTGGTTAAGCTATCCCATGAGAACAATAAAGCACGTAGTTTATTTCATTTGAGTCTTGAGCTGAAAAGACAATAAATGACTGCTCCATTGTTCTAGTTTACAATTATCTTGTTTCATATAAAGGAAGATTGAAAGAGTGACAACTTGATATGCTGGTGCATTGGTAAATAAGTTGTTTACCGTCACTTATTGTCCTTATTTTGAGTGTAAATAAGCCACTAACACAGGGTTGACCTCTTTTCAAAGAGTGCTGTTTAATTTAGTGTTGTTTTATTATTTAATAAAAACTTTAATACGAGTAAGAAACATTTCTATATTTTCTGTATGAGATTTAGTCACTATATTTTCAGAGAGAGAAAAAGGTATGCAGCAAATAAGGATAAATTAGAAGCAACTATTGAATTATGGATCCAAAATCAGTTTATTTGAGATTTTAATCGAAGTTGTTTCCAAAACATAACCATTTCAATGATATATAATGTTACTTTTGTATAAAAGGCGTCAAGTGTAACATATTTTCACAGTAGATTTGATTCAACCGTACATCCTCGCATATATTTAGGCATTATAAAATGAAGATCAACCTATTGCTTTAAACGATATATGTTTTGTTACTGCAAATGTTTCAGATTTTTTGGAAGCACAGAGGCTGCAGGAGAAGTCATAATAAGAGGGAAGAATCTTAGGTTTTCAATAGAACTCATAGTTGGTAAGCACAGAGATATATCAATCAATCACTATTACATGAGCATAATATCCTTTATTTTTCTCTTTTGGTCAGTCATTGCACTGCGTTTTTCTTTGATATCATGGAATAAGGATTCGGTCGTCTAGAGGTGGCGAAATACGGTTTAAAACTACCTATTCCTCACATTATTGGTCCATTTTCTAACCTGCACTTATGCGGATTTAGCTAATATTTGTTATGATGAGTTTCTACGACACTGATCTACATTTTTCTCTTCAAAATATATACTCTGTTTGAAATCCTGCTTGAAATACCTATGAATATGTCCATTGATTCAAGGTTTTGAATACTGTATAAGGTTTTCTTTCAGAAATATGTACATTACTTATTTCCAGCATCCCGATTTTTACTGTGAATGACAGTTACAAAGCGTAGATAAAGAGCCAGTCATCAACGAGAAACCACACCGAAACATAGGCGTGGCCACCCTCGAAAAAACTTCTCTGTCTACACCAAGTGTTAGAAAATGGCTTAATATGATCGTTTAATATGTCTCAATGATTAAATAATATACTTTGAATTTACTTCCTTGACCCTGGTGTAACATTCGTCTATGTTCGATATAACCTTATTATCATCAAAATAACACCTAGGCATGATTTGTCTGCAAATGTCACAGAGCACATAGAGCACACAGAGTAGACATCGCGAAAAAATTTAAGCCTTCAAGCTTTTTGCGTTTTATGTGGGGAAACGAGTTGCAGAGAAAAAATATAAGCAAATTCATATGTTAAAATTGCTGTAATAGTACAAAAGCATACAAAGACACAGTCACCTATTGATTAACAGGTTCGGACACTTAGCATAGTATTTAAAGTAGGGAAAACATTGTTCGCATTAACAATATGCTTGCAGTTGTTAAGCTCCGATTACCTATGGCTTATAAATAGTGCCCATTGTTGAACAAATGGTTTTAAGTTATCCTACATAATAAAATGAACATAAACACTGATGTATAGAATAGTGTGATAAGTGAATTTTAGATACTCCAACACAAATGTTACTAGGATTTAGCAGTAGAAAACAGATCATGACAATAACAACGGAGCAAAAAAACATACATTATATATATTGTTCTTCTCAAATTCGCATTTCTCTGCCAAAAATGATCTGTGAGGAGCGATAAAAATCACGTTTATTTCCCCCTTTTCACTGGCATGCTCGATCATTCCTAAATTACTGCAAAATAGGACCCATAAATTACTTATATTTAACTGTACCTGTGTTGATAAGGCGTGCTAAATCATTTACAAACAGGTGTGGTTATTTGAGCAGACTGATAATCCTACCTTGTAGATTGAATCTTTTAAAAAGTTGACAAAATCATGAAATCAGCGGACATGTTCAATATGGTATTGAGATTTACGTGGCTGCATTATTCAATGATCTGCCCAAAACCAAAATATATAGACGACAGCTTTGCAAAATTGCTTTCTGCATGGGTGATAAGCGTTGGCGTTTATTAAATATATAAGAATATGGCGAAATATGGATTAGTAAGAGGAGATCCTCCCACCTTCATCTTTATACAATTTTGTATAATCAGTCTGACACTATTTAAGGGCCAATATATTTTGAGCTTTTAACTAGTCAGGAAATTTGAATGATATTTCAAAAATCATAACTGAGCAGCCACTTTGACCTTTAAGTGACAACTGCATGATGTTTAAATTCTCTGCTTAGCCGTCGATTTCCAGTCAGTTCTTGTCAGGTCTTCTGAACGATCATTCTTGTACTTTGCATTTATCTTCTTATGTAGTCTCTCACCATTCCATGAACCATTCCGGCGTACTCGAAAATTTTCAGCTCTTCAGAATTCCCTGGGCAAGCAGGACGAAACCTTTATACAGCTTTGATATTCATCTAGAATGCTTTCTGAGTGGCGTTTGTTTTGTACACGTCGGCATCATTTCCTGTCATTATATTTTTCGTGATTGTTTCAGCATCATTTTTTGCAATCCATAAAAATAGTCAAAAACCGAGGTCGTAAACGTTGAGGCCTGTACGGATAATAGCTGGAGAGCAGATTCACCTCCCCCACCCCACTAGATATCTAGTATCGAGCACACTCGTTAGATCTAACTGCATGTTTTATCAATAAAAAAATCTGCATATGTATACTTTTTATTTACAACGTTCAGTTATTAAAAATGGAAACAAGTAGGGAATATCATTAGAGGTAGGAAAAACAACGTCAGCATTCAGGAAAGGTCAGGCAGGATTGATCTCCGAAGCCTGGAATAGTCAGAGAGTCAGGAAAAAGGTATCACGTCAGGGGTAAAAGGTATGAAACTCTGAAAAGAAAATTATTCCGGAATTTCTATGGCCACACTGTGGTTTGACATTGTGCTAAGAAATTGATGTGTTCTTATTCTTTAGAAGGCATGAATTTGGGTGTAACTAGTAGAATTGTTCCAATATTTATTTTCATAGACCCAGCTCTTTTGCAGGACATCATGGATGGATACCATGCAAAAAAGTAGAGGAGCACTTTGCTTCTAAGCGAGGTGATACACTTGGAAACGTATAAAACATTATGCATTATATAAAATATTTTCGAAAGCTGTATAAAAGGTTTATTCATTTTCGCAGAAAATGGTGAGAGCTATAACCAATGTCCTTCAGGATATGCAGGATATGAAATAATGGCCTATTTTGAGATATAAATGCATTTTATGTCTTGGGCAAAATAATTTATAAATATTAGTTTTCGGCACTGGGTTTTCTTTTTTTCGTTCTTGATGACTTTTACACATCACTAGAGTAACTGTTTCGCGATAATTTTAAAGGATTTTTTTTACATTTTCACTGGCAATAAAGACCAACAAAAACAATGCATAATACTATGTACCAGGGCGTCAATAATTACTAACAAATAATAAAACTAACAGTAAAAAATAAATTTAAAAATACGAAAAATAAATGATAACACCTCAAGATTTCGAATCGAGCGGTTTTATAATATTATGCAAGTGATTTATATTTAAATAAATTCTGTAATTTAAAAAAAGCTTTTGATTTGCTTTCAGGGAGAAACGAACAAGAAGAATTCCCTCAACATCAGATTGACACAAAGTGTCTATTTGAAGGGGAGCTGAATGTTCTGTTTGCCGGAGATCTGGAAGATATACTGAATGTTGGATCTGCTGTATTTGGATCTAACATAATGAGCCTAATAGCTTCATCCGTAATTTTCTTTTGTATCCTTTTAAACATATGACGTTTTATAAACGTCAAATACATGTTGAGTTTCTGACATCTATTCAACGTGCTATCAAGGACGTCGATTAGATGTCAGAAAAATGAATATTTAGTCGCAACTAAGCTGCAATATCTAAGCATTATTGCTAATACCACCTCATCTAACTTGCCAAAGTGATTTGAAGCAACACCATCAAAGAACAACTGTCATTTTGACCATGCACGAGGAAGAGTTTTTACGTACATGCACGTTGTTGAATGTTAATCGCTGCGTTTTCTTTGCATATGCTGCTTAAATTACAATATTTTAACAACACAATACAACATGAAGTAAACAAAAAGTAAACATAGATCAAACAGATAATATTAATAAAAGAAACGTAACAAACGGAGTTTATATATGATATAACTTGCAAACATAAAAGGTGAACAGATAGACACCAAGATATATTAAACATGTATAAACAGCAATCAAATAATAAAATTATGACACATAGGTACTGGTAAACAAAGGTAAAAATCAATCAAGTACGCTAAAAGTAAACTATAAACCTATTGCAGAAATATGACAATATGATGAATAAACAGTTACATCAGCTGAAAGATAAAGTCATCATAATTAATATTAATTAATTAATTAGTAAACAAAGAGCAGAAATCCAGCAAAGAGTTAACACATAGCAGGCGTAATCAGATAGCAAGGAAATAATCAACAGTTAGCTGAGAGAATAGCTAAATAGATAGTAGACGATAAACCCTGTGGTGTGAAGAAAGCCCAATACGCCACGGGCATTCTTTGCTGCAGTTTCTGTATTTGTGGGCTTCATTGACCGTCTAGATTTCCTGGCATCTCTCTTTTGTATCGCATTTTCGGTGTGGTTTTCTTCTAACTGCTTCATGGTGGAATGGCAGCGAGTCCAGCATAGAAATAGAAAAATGTAGTAAGCCAATGGTAAGCATATAGTAGATATATAACAAGCATATGGCAGCCATATAGTGAACATCTAAATGCACAAATACTGAACAGCTACCATCACGTAAAACAGACAAGTAATGAAAAAAGATAAATAAACAATAAATATGTAAGAAAACAAAAACTGATTTGAAACAAAAAATAAACGCTAGTCACAAGTAAACATATAACTAAAGGAACTAAAAAATATGGTAATAAGCAGTATAGTAAAGTATTGCAATATACAGTAAAGATGGTTAACGATGACAACCGAAAACCAAACAGAAACAAATGCTAGCAACCAGTAAAGTGTAAATACCAAATCGTTAACTACTGGCAACAGAAAATCAAATAGAAACATACCCTAAAAGGTATTAAGTTGTAAACCCATAACAAATACGTAGAAAACGTAAAATAAACAAATAGCAGATACAAAAGTAAGCAGTAAGCAAATAACAAACATTAAATAAACATGCGAACGCCAAATTGCGGGTCTTAGAATCTCACTTGGGGATTTGCATTTTTCAGCATTTCGATTACACTAAACCTTTTTAAAATGCTTGCTGGCAAATAATGTTTGAGAGTTGCGCTAGTCCAGTTTCAAAAATAAGCATGCACTCCCCTAAAGAGAGGTTTTCAGAGAAAAATGAGTGTTGTTAAAAGAATGGGAGTAGCGTTGTGATCTGTATGTTGCACAATCACACAATAAATGTAGAATACAGTCCACAGAATGACATTGTAGAAAATAGTTACTGTGTATCTATCGAAAAAAAGCTGAATAAAGAGGGGTGGCCATGGAGGAGGAGATTCGGTCATGGGTTTGGCCTGTTTACCATGTTATGCAGAATCTGCAAAAATGAATGAAAGTGCAACGTAAAAAGTTGAATGAATTGACAGGCTAAGGTATTTGCAACTGCTTTTAAGATAATTGAAAATCAGGGATTATGGAATAGAATAATTGAAATGCTGAAAATGTAGGTGATTCGGTGAAAAGTTCTTAAAGTGTAATTTGATAGCCACGGTACTTATAAATTTCTTTGCTGTATTGCTACATTGTGAGTATAAATTATAATATGCTTACATAAAATGTTTACAATTATGTTTAAAAATGCGGCATGTTCTTTGCTTCAAAATTCAAAATAGGGAATGAATATAAAAAACAAGATAAATATCTGAAAAGAATTCAAATTCGAAATTCCGAAATTCAGATTTTGAGGTTATAAGAGCATATTGCAGTTGTAAAACTTGTTATTGCCATTTACTCATAGGATTGTACATTAAAATAAAATGATGCATTGTAAACCATCGCAAATGTTTAATGCACAATGATCAATGCTATGAGCTATTCTATATATTTCCAGATATGTGGCGAAGTCAAAAAGCAAATTGACAACAACATGGCAACTAACTTAAGTTCTCTTCCAGGTAAGCACTAAATCTAATGTACATTTGTGTCTAACCAGGTATGAATCTTTGTATACAAGAACTGTACAATACGCACTGCACCAGAGATGATGGAAGATGTGAAACATTTAATACTTTAATCATTTGGAGATATACTTAAATATGCAGAAATGTCTCTAAATGAATTGAATTATGCAAACGTTTGTGTCTAAACCTTGCATCGGGACTCCAACCAGCTTTACTGGTTAACTCATATCTCTTAACTAAAACCAACGAGAGTTATAATGTTTTAGAATGTGTGATTAGGATATTAGGCTTTTGCCTAAACACATAGCTCTGAACTTGATGCCGATATAATGATATTGAAAATAACTTGTGACATTTTTCAGTGTCTTTAAGTCTTTCGGTCAGCAACATGAGAAATTATTCAGATGACCAGCTAAAACTTGAGATGTAATTTACCATTTCAACGAAACGATTCTCGTCCCAATTCGGGGAGGGGAGCTATAGGTACGGGTGTTGTTCGTCGATTATCTGCACTTTCGTCCATCACTTGCTGCTACAACCACCCTAATAATCGGTTTCCAGTGATGTTCGGTGTATAGATAAACCAGATGTTGTAATGTTTAGGTGCACGGTATTTTGATTATTGCCCAATTTCAAGGTCATAATGGGCACCATCTTGGATTTCGTTAAATTTTCTTTTTAACGCTATAAATCAAAAACGACTGATCATCGCCACATTTTTCAAGCAGTTCTAGCTTAGATGTGACCAATTAGAAGAGAGCGGGAATTTATGCCCACCAATAGGAGACCAACTACACTGTGGTTCGTAGGAATTTGGTGGGATAAATTCATATACAAGTGTAGAAAACTCTTTTGCTCGCAATATTACACATTACAAAATAAAAGTTAAGTTTTATTTAACAAAGAGTTCGGAGTTCAACTTTTAGATAAAGGAGGAAAACATCTACCACTCTGTGCAACTGCGAACATTTCTTCGATTTTATCACATTAAAAAATGTCATTTTTCCATTTTCAATAAAACACAATGCTTGCTTTTTAATAATGTAGGTTTTATCTACCAGAATTTTGGATTCCATTTTGAAATACAAGTTAAGACATAAACACTTCAAGGCTGGTAGATCCCAGTTTGCATCGAGAATTTTAAAATTCGGAATTGCTCGGAATTATGCCTGAAAAAGTGTTGCTCGTTTTTACAATATAACTGATTGTAAAAAGTATTTCTGATTTACATTCGAAAATCCATTCATACGTCTCTCTGAGAACACAACGCCGGCTCTCTCATATCGCAATATTATATCTATTTCTGTTTTTAAACAATATATTTTGCAATATTTATTCAACTTTGTGTGTTAATCGCAATAAACAAAGCAATATGCACTTTTTACTACGTGCAATTAATATCTTCAGCGCCAGGCGTCTTCTGAAAATCGAGTTGCAGAGACGTTGGAGTCACAACAACCTAACAACAACGTGTTTTCACTCACCGGAAATTTAGGTCATGACAATGGCAACTTTGTGGATGTAAAACCTCTTGTAAATGATGTGGATGTAAAACATGACATGAACGCGCAAGTTTCTCATATTTCTTGTGATATCTTAAGTTGTTACAGTCTGGATCAATTTTTGACATCTGCACAACGTTACCCTATCCAAAACCCTACATGGATCGATGTCGGACTGATGAACTCTGCCTGATTGTCACCACACAGATGATTATGAGATATGTTGGTGTTTGTGTTGGGATCTTGGCGCGTAGGTGCTAATGGCTTTTAATTTGTCTGTATGTTCTCTATCGCATAAACACTTTTCTTGTCACAGAAACTATTATGCAACATCCTTACTTAAGAAATTGACTGAAAGCTGACTTGAGGCGTCTATACTTTCCAACTCCAGTGGTGCGAAATCTGCACTCCTTATGCACCTGCTGGATGGGAAATTTCCAGTAACCTTGTTGAAGTCGATCTTGGAAAATACTATACCTTTGCCAAATTGTGCAAGAATGTCCTCATGAATTCCCTAATGACTTCGTCTCGAACTTGCATTCAGACATCGGTGATTCGCACAAAGGCGAATTATACTCGGATACTCGGATTTCGAGTCTTTAATGAATCCGGTTTGAAGTTTTTTTTAACTTCGTCTTCAATGTCCTTGGGCTTCAAATACTGAGTGCTATATCATGCTGATCAATGTCGGTTTCGCCAGGAACATCTGTAGAAATATCCGAGAATTCCTAAAATATTCGGATTTACATTCACACCCGCGATCGTCTTTGCCTGTTGCAATACTCGATGATGGATCTAAGTTATTTAACTTATTGTCCTCGTTGGCATCACTTTCGACAAATTACCCTCCTTTACCCTCCATAACGTGTTTTAATTCTCCAGATGCGTCTTCACTTCTTTAATTATATCCAACGGTCGTCTGACCTTTCACAGTTCAAACAGGAAAATTTTGTGCTCAGAGGCACCTCTTGATAATCACAGATTATGAAAAACAAATATCAAGTACTTTACACTTTGCACTCTATGGCGTCGTGAAGAGCTGTTTGGCGGATTTCAAATGGGCAACTTCATTTCTCGAACCCGAATTTCAACTGAAAACTTCCAAGATTGCTTCTACAGCAACAACGGAGTCGATACGTTTCAAAGCAGTGTCTTTTGCTGACCCGTAGTGTAATATATAGCGGTCTAAATATACTGATTTCCATTTTCTGCAATTGACATGGACTGCGCCTCTCTGAAAAGGGGTTTCGAAGAGCAGCTATTCCCAAAGGGCACCTGATTAACCCTATCTTTAGTAAAGTGTGTTGGCACATGTCATACGACTGGCAAAATTGTTTAAAGACTCCAGTGACTCCAGGCCAGTGGAAGTTTGCTGCTATGCGATCTGTCGTCTTCGTTTTGCTACCAAATGTCCTTCATCGAACGAGTCAGGCGCTGCTGCACTCACTTTCTCAGCCACTTTAGGAGCAACTTTGATCTCGACCGCGGCCTCTCTTCTCGCAGTAGCAGGGGAATAACGTTTGAGAACGGATTCGATCACACATATATCACCGCCACGTTTGCGAGCATTAAACTCACTTTTTGGTCTCTGCGTTTTTTTCTTGTGTTTCATCGTCCTTCTGCGACGGTTTAAGTTCATCAGTGATCCTTTCGCCACTGGTGCAATGAAGTGTTTTGGCTTCTTTTCTCGAGTCTGTAGAGGTGATACAGCCTGCAGTTCCTTCGGCGTTCATCTGTACGTCGTCTAGCAAAGTCGCTTCCGGGGCACTGTCTACCGTTGAGGAAACTTTTCCGATAATCAAATCATAATCTAGAACTGCAAGGTGATAATGAAATAGCAAGCGCAGCATACAGTGTTGTACGACAGTGCATTGTTCAGTATTTTTGTGTGTCCTAAAGGATCACTGTGGTAATAATATAGACATTTTGTCAACTTTTGTAGCGAATAATCCACATAGATACATTCTACTATTTCAGTTATATGTGCTGTTGTAATTCAGCCTGTAAGCATGACACTTTACTCCAGAAAAACACAGATTTTTAGCCAGATTTTTGGTCCTGTAAGTTATGGAAAGCAATTTCTATAAAATATTATCCAAAATATGTAGCCGCTACAAAGAGAAGGGTTTTCACTCAAGTGACAAATATCAAGTAGCGCAGCATTGCGTAACACTAAAACACTTTATTTTGCTTCATCAAAGCTGCGAACTCGTTTATATCACCTCTAGATAGGTTTGCTTTTAGGCACATTAAATCGTGCAACCTAAAGGCAAAATTTTCTCACTGCTGAAGATATAGTTCCATCCTAGTTCTTGCCCAGTCATCATCCTGGTACCCTACGTCCGAGTCTCATTCACGTAACTGAGTGGTGTCATAGCCACAACTCTTTCTGTGTGCAAAAGATTTTACTTCAGGCTTAAATTCATTTCAGTCCGCGGAACTTGCTTTGACTTCAAGCTGCAGATAGCATCCTGGGTTTGAAAGACAACCAGCTCTGCTAAACTTGCTTAACTCCTAGCAGACTCTTCTGCACTCTCAAGGACGGTCAGAGTGCTCGAAAAGTCTGGAATACGAGGTTCTGTTTTTTTTCATCGCGGGGTAGTTTGGCGTTGATTGGTACTTAAGGGCATTAACAACGATAGTCACGTTAATTTTCGTTCACGACACAATAGTTGGTTACATTGGTCCTTGTTCGCAGTAATGCGAATGCCGGGTCATGTTGTCAGTGCCGATTGCCTAAATCTTGGTCACGCCACATATTTTATTATTAGGTCAAACAATAAATTGAAAGGACGGATATGGCAGAGTTAAAAAAAGTCCGCTGGCTAAAAGGCAGTTACAAATTTCAATTCAAATGCAACTCTTCTGGTCAGACGCCCATCATTCATCTCTGTCACCAAGTTAAGATCAACCTAAACATCACCTACAAGCATGAATCTGTGAAAGAGTCAGTCCTTTAAGATGTGCCAAAGGACATGTTGGACAAGGTGACCAAAGAGGAAATGCTAGAAAACCAGTAAGTGGTTTTCTTTAGGGTTTTTTGGTACCCAAAAAGTCAACGAAAATGATCATCGATCTCTACTGTCTCAACAAGTTCCTCCACGTTCTTTCAAAAAGGCGTAGATAATAAAGTGAGGGCGGGGCAGGTGTGGGCACGTCGTTAAATCTATTAGAAGATCTCCCTCTCCTTCATGCAGAGAGAAAGTATCTGTGTTACCAGGTAAGGGGAAAGATATTTGTTTCTCACTCTTCCTTTCGGTATGTCCACGGCCCCTGGCGTGTTCTCCAAGATCGCGAAAGTGCTGAAGGCGTCGGCGTAAGTGAAAGATATATATTCCGGTCTCTAGAAGACTGGTTTCTGACGCACCTCCAACATCAGATAGTCCACTTTTAGGAAAAGGAACTCCGGGCAAGGACTTACCCAAACTGAGAGCGTCAGGAGCGGATCCCACGATGTTACAGGCCTGTGAGAAGTATACACTATGCAGAATCACTTGGTGGGCTTCTGGCTGCCACCACAGAAAAGACGATTCCTCCCTAGGCAAGTTGCATTACAAACTGGTTTAAACCGAGGTAGAATAAAGGCATCCCATTCATTTCCGCTCACGTAGGTGAAGTTTCAGACAGATGCCTCGCTCTCCAGTTGGGGGATACATTACGTGCTTATCACGTTATGAAAACTCTGTGGCTAACTGCAAGGAAGGTGCCTAGCGGTCTACCTGGACAACTCGGCAGCAGTTACCTGCCTAAAGAAGCACAGGGGAACTAGGTCGGGTCAAATTTTCCGTTCTTGTCAGCAAGGTCCTGGTGTGTTGTCAGTAACATCCTGGAGAGGGCAGAACGCATGACTGCCCGACACTTAGCAGGCACTTTCAATATCCGGGCAGATGTAGAATCTCGGACACGACAGATCAAACACACACAGTAATGGCTTTAGTCTTATCCAATGGGTAGTGCGTCAGTCTACCTAGGCTTTCGTCGACCCTGGATCTGTTCGCCAACTACGCGGATCTGTTACCACTGACCTCTTCAGATTCGTATCCCCGTGTACGGATTGCCAAGCCTGTGTAGTCGATACGTTGACCGTTCAATAGCCGGTGGAGCTGAGGTCCCAGCACTATTCCTAGTAGCATCTTGTTCCTCGGACGCTCCTTGATTCCCCTTCTTGTTGAAGTGTCACAAGGTGAGAACTCTATAGATCCATTGCCACCAAGAGATTTTGAACCAACCCCGATGGACATGCTTTCACTCGACATGCACACCTCCTGAAACTACATCTGTAGTGACGAACCCCATCTTCTTGAAGTACCAAGGTTTCTCTTAAACTCGTGAAAAATGTTAAGTAACCAGAGATTTTTGCAGTGAGAGCGGACTACGCTCGATGGTTATTGCAATAAGTCCAAGATAGTAGTTTATGAGTCTTATGGGGCAAAGGACATATAAGTATTTTAGCTTGTAGCTAGTCCCTCTCTTAGGAGGAAGAACCTCAAGCCCTTGCCTTGCACTACAAAGAGCGTAATTTAGGTAAATATATGGATGTGTTAAAGGTACGCTATAAATAGTCCATCATATTTTGTCTAAATTTTGTTACATTTTTAACTGCAGTTTTTTCAGGCATTGTAGGCCACGGCAGATGAAAGTTACAGTGACTGGTCTTGTTCACACAGGGACAGCTAAACTGCACACTTTAATATATAGTTTAGTTAAGCCACGGCTATGAGACAAAAATGGTGGAAGTTAAGAGTCTTAGGGTTAGGCCGAGACAAATCGAACTGCGTGGCAATGTTAGATGCGTTACTCTGGGAAATAGCGCTATAGGTTACGGAGGGGAGGAAGCCGCTCAAGGCAAACCCGACAGTTCTTCACCTGGAGCAGGTGGTAATTTTAGCGGTTTGAGGTTTGATCTACAAGAAACACTTTCCAAAAAACACAGGGGAGGGGCATGGTTCAGTGACGGTAGCTTGATCGGAGGGACTGTACACAGAGAGCACATCCATTATACTAGCCAAAGGGAAACAAACTCTAGCAAATGAAGACAAGGATACTAGCTATTTCATATTCGGAAATAATGCAAATGAAGAAACAACGATATAGTTATTCAGTATCATATTTCAAGCTTACAGGGCAACAAGATTGGACGAACGCCTATAGAACTAATCGTAACAGGTTTCTGCTCTCAAAAGCTTCGTGTCGGTCAGCGGTAGCTAAAAATCAGTTGTATTAACAGAACTGTCGATTTGAACGTAGATTACAAACGAAGCTACAATACTGTACGACAAAAACCCCATTTATCCCAGTTTTAAATATCAGTAGAACATTTCTAATATAACATGCTGAATTTTACGTATATCTAAATAAATTCCTGATATCTATTATTAAACATTGCGTTTCTCCTGCTGAATTAATATCCAACAAAAACGATACTTTTATCATGCAAAATATAACTCATAATAACATCCAACTTTCTTTTTGAGCAGTTTTAGGAGTAGCGAATGACACTGACCCGTTCGTGTTTTATAGATCGCTGATATTCGCATGATTTGCTCTCAGTAACAAACAAACCAACTGGTGTATGTTCTGCAACTCTGACTGATAATATTTTCACACATGATTTTATATTAGTGTATACATTACTGTGACATATTGGACCATTTGGCTATTTTCTGTATCTGTGAGCAATTGCGATAGTCAGAAACATTTACAACTTTATACAACAAACACTTGCCAGTTTAAACAGTTTCATTAAACCCAAATCTTAAGAATAAGCCTTGATTAACAAAAGGCCTATTAAATACTTATAATAAAAGAAAACTAGCATGTATATGTTATTTGTAAAATCGCGAGCTTGAACGCAAGTACTAAATCTATAAAAACAAACTGAAGTGTGTATTACGGTATTGTGGAAAACAGATTTATAGCAATTTATTATAAAACAGCAAAAAATCTACTTGGAATATCTGTAACTCTGTGGTGAAAGGTCACGGACTATCGGCTGACTTCTAGAAGAATTCGAGGTTGATGGCGAAGAAAATTTAAAGGGGATAAAAATATTTCAAAGGGCTTTAATTTTTTCTAAATATTTTGCCTGATTGAAGTAAAGGAATTCAATAAAAATATATTTGATTATCTCAAGAAAATGAATAAATATATCATGTTTCTAAGGCCTTTGGATGAAGTTGAATATTACTAAATGTTGTACAAAAGGGTAAGAAAAAAAAGTTCCACAGATGACACATCAATTAATCTTGTGAAACAAATGTTTCATCAGATATAAGCACCACTTTGTTATTCATTACTTTGCGTGTTTTTTCTGATAAGAGGAGGTTTGCTCAGGTTCTGCCTCTGTTTTTATATAGAGACAAATCTGGTTTCAGTGTCACAGACCGGCTTCGTTGTTATCTCCATTCTCCAACATCAGAGAAACGCTATTGATGTGCGCTTTCATAAATTTAGAGCAGTCTTCCTAAATATGTAACTGACTGTGGTCAAATGGCATCACTATGAGCTTAAAAAATTAAAAAAAATATGAGTATTCAGCGTTACGCCCCAAAGTAATATATGATTGCATAACAGATATGTTACTCATCGGCATGTTTTTTCTGAAAAAAATACAAACGGTGTGCTCTTGTACAAACTTCTAGAACTGCCCTTCGGACTTCAAGAGAAGTGTTTATAGAATGTAGATTATTTTTATTGTGATCTTTGCTTAAAAGGCTTATGTTCAAATGAATTTTGTATGTAGAAGTTTGGAGTAAGAATAATTTATTATTATTATTATTATTATTATTATTTCTCTTTTATCTCGATGAACTGTATTAACACTGGTATCTACATATCTGTTTCAGTTAATGACACTGCGGATTTGGAATTCGATTTTAACTTTGGAATGGTACGATTTCCACAATTCAATGAAGATTTTATGGAGCTGTACCATAGAGGAACTGTGTATTATCTTGAAAACAAAGTGGAACCCCCATTTCAGCCGGATCCCATTCCGCCATGTCTCAACCATACGGACAAAATGATCTACATCTACGTGTCTGATTACGTCATGAATTCGGCATTGTATGCGGGCTATCTAAGTGGTTACCTGGCCTACAACGTAACGCCTACCATCGTAAGTGTAGCCTTTGTAAGATTTGAACAAAGCATGTCTCACAACTAGGGCGGGATTACTAAAACAGAAAATATAAGGTAACCCAGTGGTGTCTAAAAAATCTTCAGTCAGGATTTAAAAATCTGGAAATCAATAATACTGGGGAACTTTGTGTGAAAAGAACACAGTGGGGTTGAACTGAACTGGCTCGATTTCCATGTTTTACTGTTTGTGCGTCAAAAACGCAAATAGCTAGGAAGTCTAAATTTTGCATCAGCGTAGGGGGTATCTATTTTTGTTCTATGTGAAATTATGATGCTCTGTGATATAGATATAACGTTTACATGACACATTGGCGATAACAAAGTATGCGAGTAGCCTGATGGCTAAGCACAACTGCCATTGGACCGATCCAGCGCTTTCTGGCGTACGATAAGTCAATGCGGCCTGTTCGGTAGCAAGGCGGGAAAAGATTTCAATTTTGTTATCCCATTATACTTCGATGCGCCCATTTTGTTATATTTTCTAATCAATTTTCAACCACTCCTACTCCTTCTAGTTTGGTTTGGAATGTTATATCAATTGAATTGAAATATCAATTACATCAGTACGTTAAGGGGTTTATATAAATGTTAACGATGCAAAATAGTTAATCTGTTTCTAAGTGTATCACTTCGCTTAGAAAAGCGAAGTACCACTCTAGGTTTTTATCACAAATAATCACATTTTCTAAAATATGATTATTTGATATTATTTGATATTTATACCTTGGAGGCCAAGGTCAAAAATGTTTGCGGTTTCACCGGGACGTGATGATTGTCTCTAAGTGAACCCAATATAAAGCTCCGTAGACTCACACGCTAGGAGGCGATTTCTGGAAACCATTTTATGGAAAAAATAACTTTGACTTCATTTTGACCTTGATTTAAGGTAAAAAAAATGCCGATTCAACGAGATCTTGTCAGCCCCTACATATGTGCCAAATTTAACGCCCTCTGTCAAAAACTGTAGAGGGAGTTTTTTGGAAACCAACCAAAAAGAAAAAAAGAGAAGAAAAATGGGAAAAAGGGCAGAAACTAATAGAAAAACTACAAACTTATATCCAGTTGCAAACAAAGTTTGCAACTGGGAAACATTCAAGTGATTAACATTAACACGTTCCCGACAAAATTTTAGCGGATATTATACGTGTAAAATACGTGGGCAAAATGGGCAATTTAGGTGTAATATGCGCGTATTTTGGCCATTTTGCTCATCGATAATGTGCATAAAATACACACATTTTCCCACGTAAAAATTTATACGCATTTTACACGTAATTCCCACCGATTATTAAACGCTTTTATACGTGTTTTCTCCCACGGATATCAGGCGGATTTCAAGCATTTTTTAAACTTATTTTATATGCATTTCAGAGTTTGCCCACCAATTTAATGATCCAGATAGCAGTCCCATATGGGGACTATGCATAATATATGTAGGTATTTCCACGTACCCACACATTAATAATGTGTGTTTTGTTTCGAATTCTCGTGTAGTTACGTGGGATTTAGGGGAGTTTGAGACTCTTTCCGTTATGTATTATGCACATGAACCATTATCACTATAGTGCAGTTATAAAGTACACCTTAAAACAATTTTCAGTACAAAAATTTTAGTGGAATTGGTATTCCCATGTGTAACTTTCTATTGTACTTAGAAAAAAGGTAGCCCTGAACCAAAATATATAGCATTTAGCAAAATTTAAATATATTATCGCTCAATGGCGGTTGTTTCCGGTCTGCGATAATAGGTCCACATTGCCAGACTACGTATAATATGCGTATATTTTCCCATGCATTTACTACGTGGAAATTTTCAAGCATTTTATACGTGTATTTTACATGGGAATAAACATATGGGAAATCCCACGTAAAATATATGCTTAATATGCGTCACATATTACACGCATAATATGCATGGGCGAAAATGCGTCTAATAAACGTTCTTAAATATGCGTCTTATATACGTGAGTAAAAATCGTTTAATATGCGTTTCAAATATGGGCATCTTTTTTACCATCCCTAGATGGTATGCATCCCTAGATACGCGTACAATATGCGTAGGAAAAAATGCATATAATATGCGCATTGAAAATGGACATGTATTCTCCCGCGTATTTTATATGTGTAATAAACGCTCCTTGATATGCGCAATACGTGGGGAAATACACGTATAATATGCGGATTCAATATGAGCATCTTTTTTCCCACGCATTTTATATATATAATATATGGTTCCAGAAATGCGGATATGTTTATACGTAATTTATACATTTGTTATGAGTCCGAGAAAAGATGCCCATTTTGTCCATGCATTTTAGATATTAGATACGTATAATATACGTATACTGTTTTGTAGGGTTGTAAGGAGTACACGAAGGTGCAAGGTGTTGAATTCATGTAATGAATCTGTTTTAAACGCAATGGGAAATATTTCTTCTTGTTCTAAACATTGTTGTGTTGTATTCTTGCATCTGAAAATGGCCGTTGATGTAGTCATTGCTATTATCTATTGATTGTTGTTTTGACATTTATTTAGTGTTTTGTTTTTTATCTTTATCTCTAAGATATCTCTGAAGTAAATGTGACTATTTGTAAATGAATAAGACATATGTAAATTCAGTTGGGGCATCTCTAAATGCCATTCTCAGATATCTTTATGCTACAGATTTACAAATGTCTGTGTTCCCTTACTCTTCAAGCGTGTTTGATTGAATAATCTACAGAATCACAACCCAGCAAACATTAAGACGTCAGAATGACATCGGGTCGGCGTCGTGACCCGACGTTTCCGACGTCGGACTGACGTGCCGGTTTTGGTTGTATATGAAATGGAACCGACGTCGGGTGTTCAACGTCAGAATGACGTCGGGTTCCGACCTAAATCCGACGTCGGAATTAAATCGGTTTTAGGCTGTATATGAAATTGGAACCGATGTCGGATTCCGACCTGAAACTGACTAGAGTTATATAATTGACAGATAATTAATCATTCAACTGCAGTTGTGAAATACATACGAAAGCATTTTCCATGTACATTTTTACAATATAGGAAGAAAAATACCGACGCGCCATCAAAATTCTGAAATTTTCATGTAAAAATTACGTTTTTTCTTCCTCTTTTTCAAAATGACTTCCATTTCCGGTGAGCGATAATAACTTTCATCGCTTTTTGGTCGTTTTTGCAACGTCGGAATGACGTCAGAAAACCGACGTCGCTTCGACGTCGGAATAAAGTCGGGTTTTGGGGGAATAGGTCAGAATATGGTTGTGAAGTCGTTGCGACCAAAATCCAACCTTTTTTCAACCAAAAAAGACGTCGGTTGTTTGCTGGGTTGCATGTAATATATAAGAGTTAAACAAAAACGCGTATGTCTGAATGAAATCTACCGGTTACTGGGAAGTTTTGCTTGCTCGCGCCTAACTGGGATTACCCTGGACCCCCCCCCCCCCCACACACACACACACGCACACACGCGCACACACACATCTATATATATATATATATATATTTATAAATATATATGTGTTTGTGTCTGTGTAAATTTCCTTTTTAACTTCAGTGATCAGCTTGGTAGGTAAACAACATGCACGAAATTTCATATAAAATACCCAATTATTTTGAAGAAAACGTTATTTCTTTACAAAAAGTCATTATTTGGAAAATGCAGCATGAAAGTTGACAACAACCTTAATAATTAGATTCCCGTCTTGAAATAATGTGTGGTTTTTGCTGAAGCCACGATCTGAATTTCAAGATTTTAAAACTCCTTTTTCTGTTCTTTCAGTTCGCGAGAATGAAGCATTGATTAAAACATTTTTTGTACAAGGCCCTTTCCAAAACAGCCAATATATCGTAACAATAACATTCGGCATATGTGATTGGTTGACACAGGCATATTGAGTAATTGGTGTCCTCAAGCATACAGCAAACTATCAGGAGGGTCAAGAGGCTAAAATGCACCCGATCTTGAATGTTGTGCACCCGATCTTGAATGTTACACTCGCTTCAACCAAAAAAAAAAAAAAAAAAAAAAAAAAAAACATGTCAAGCTCTTAATTATACCGCAATTGTGTAACGTAAAATATTTTACTTTCAGCTGCCACCTGTGGTGCAGAAAGCCTTGCGAACAGTCTGCGAAGAGCCAGATGTCTGTCTCGGATCTGTGTTTCCGCGGGTGAGTTTGCAAGAAATATCTCAATGCAGTAATAAGAGACATAATAACTTAGCTAGGTTCATGACCTTTATTAAGAGTTGTGATAGCGCTGCCTGTGGACTGCAGGACAATCCCAGGGTAGACAGTGAAGCTGTCGATCCCATATCACTACGCCTGGTCTTGATGGGCGTATCCGGAAACGCGTCTCCGTAATCCCTTTCGCAGCGCAAAAATGACCACAACGGAGACAGCTGGAAGGAGAAGTAGCCGGATAAGTACACAAATAGTCACTTGGTGTACCTGTGAAAATAGAATCTGGGCGCATCGACAGCACATGGAACAGATAATAAACTTTTTTTTAATATTGCTTTTTTTTTTACATTCCCACCTGCAATTTACCTGCCGGTAAATACCCTAGACCCGCAACTCACCTCTAACGGCAAAAAACCACCGGCAAATCACCCACCCGGAAATTCCCTAGAACGGAAACGGTGTTGAATGACCGAAGATATCGAATGCGTTTGAACAATCGCAATCAAAAGAGTCCTTTAGAAAGTGCATGACTGGCGACACGTCATTTAGTGGTGTGTCCCGGTTCCAGCTTTATCGGTGTAAGGAAACGTTTTGACCCCCAAAATAAATCGACCCCCCGGTTGATTTGTTTTAAAACAAACAGACTTTCCGGTCGATTTTTTTAAAACTAACAGACCCCCTCCCTGAAATGTTTTAACCCTCTTATTTTTTGTTGGTTTCTTTATTTCTTTCCACATATGGCCACTTTATTAGTTTCTTTAACTGAAATAAAAACTATATCCATGAATAACAATTTATTGAGCAACTAACATCTACATTTTCAAACACGAAAATACTTCCAACACCACTAACATACAGTCACCAAAAAATCTGTCCAAGCTCAAATAATGGCATTTCAAAGGCTCAAAATAATAATTTTCTACATCAAGAGGTAGAAAATGCTTAAAATTGTATTTAAAAACCATGACCCTTTTTTACTTCCATTTTATATTTAAACATGATTATTTGGAGGGGGTCATTTTATTATAGGGGAGGTCTGTTTGTTATGGCGGGCCTCTCCCAAAACAAATCGACAGGGGGGTCTGTTGGTTTTAAAACAAATCGACCGGGGTGTCGATTTGTTTGGGGATCAAAACGTTTCATTACACCGGGTAGACGGGCCAACGCGTATGCAGACGCATCGCCAAACGTTAATCCTCGGTTTGTGTCGGCAATATCTATCGCTATTAAAGCGCTGTATTGATTTGGATCGCCAAGTGATTGGGATGGCACTCATAACTGGTGCGTGTAATTTTTTCCTTTAACTATTTCACTTTTTTATTTTGCATCGCAACATGCAAAATAGAAAACAGAATTAATTTTCAAATTGTTTTTTACTTTATCCAAAATTATACTTCTATAACTATAAAATGACGCATTTATATATTACAGCTATCTCAACAAGTGACGTAACAGACGTCATTAACCACTTATCCTCCTCACAATAAACAATCTGACTTCGTTAGTGACCACAAACTACACATGTGAGAGGGGGACTTACGCTGCTTTTATAGTCAATCCGGGAAACCATTGTTTTGTGCTTAGGGAAGTAGGATCAAAATTTCTGGAATTTTTCAATGGACACTTTATGGATTTCACTCAAATATACCAGCATTTAACTTGAATTAAAACCTACTTTTCATTAAAGCAAATTGTTAGCAGCCATCTCCGAAAGTGTTCTCTTCGGGTGGGGGTATCTTTTCGTTCCTTATCACAGTCACAATAAAATAACCCCTCTCCCACCCTGGCTTATTTTCCATTCAGCAACACTGCCACAAGCATATCCTTAAGGTCCACACCCCGGGATGGGGTAGCAGCTGACTTGGAGCGTGGGAGACTGAGAACCGAGCAAAAGTCAGCGCGTGGCGGTATGACTGAAAACTAGGGATTGGAGACGGTACTTAGGTAATACACCCGCACATAAAATAACAAGCATATTTGAGTTTAAAAAAGGATACTCAATCCTCAACAAAATCAACGATCTTATGGTTCCCTGTGTAAATGAATCTCATTCCTCTAAGGCCACATGTTACGATTAAATTATAAAACGGACTTAGGAAAACCATAAAAACATTCATGTCCCCGCACTTACATATCCAGAAAGGCTTTAATAGCACGAAAAGCTTTTCCAACTACTTGAAAAAAATATACATTTGCGCCGCTTACAAATCCTACACATGTACTACCTGGATACGGACGACCCTGTGTGGGATTATAGTCTGCATCAATCCTCAAGTACTGCCAATATTTTATGTTAACTTGTACATGAAGTCGCTTCGCAAAAGCTAACGTTCGCTTATCTCAACCTATAGACGGGATTTCCCTTATTTGAGGTAATCGACGTATAAATTATGAATGAAACTTTTCTGCCCATGTAGGCGGACGATGAAAACAAACATCGTCCAGATTGCTTGAAATCCTCAAGTCAGAGAGTGACAACACTTAAATGCATCCTCTTTTTATGCATGGACCAGGAAAGACGTGTTTTTAAAGATCTTTTTAAAGATCTTTGAAGGTTGTTTCATCACGTTCCAGGATAAGAAGTGATTATATAGCGTATGGATACTTTTATATACACTATCGTTTTGCCTTGCAGTACGGAATAATCGATATGTTTTGTTCAGTAGAAGGAATCACAGTGTTGGCTTCGAGTAAAAATAACAATGCTCTATTCTGTACGGTGTTTCTGCAGTTTTTCTTTCCCAGGCAGCAGATTCATCTTTATCTGGAAAAGAAAGGAGCCTTGTCAGTGTGAACCTGTGTTGGGTGTTCTGTGTCATATTGGGTTTTGGAAAGGAGAGAGACGGGCGGTATCGTTGATGAGTTCTGTCGTTCTCTATTTCTCACCGCTGCACTCAACTCTAGCACCATGCCATTGCCTTGCCAGGGCTGTTGTATGTGAATTAACAGAGCGTCGTCGTTGCTTATACGCGTCTGGCTAGATTCTCGGGGTTATGGCCACTTTCCCTCCCCTGTAGGCTTGTCTGGAAACCAGGTGTTCTGCCCATCTGGGCAGAGGCATCGGAGTGGAAGGGAAGATCCACGTGGCTTTTCCCACATCCACACTAGTGATAGCCAAGTGTGGGTATACTCAAGTAGGAATTCCATGTGGATACTACCACACGGTATACCCATCAGGCTATCCCCTTCTTTGAGTAGGCGTAGATAGGACAGCCGGTCAATTTAACAAGAGGCGTATTCAAATTTGTGTACCCCTGCTTGTCAGCTTTTCTGTTACAGACGTGGCGGAAGAAGAAGGTTCTTTTCAAGGCGGCATATGGACGCACATTGTTTGGAGTAACTCCCGCTCACTCTGTCAGAAGTGCAGCATTACTGAGGGGCTGGTCTTGTCTCATGGACGGAATACCTGCATGGAGTGTGAGCATCTCTCCCATGTAGAGTGGAAGGCGATTGAGACAAATCGCATAAAAAATCAGTGCCGGAAGGAGTTATGTGACGACTGTAGGCCCCGAAAAGCGTTGTCAGAAGCTAAGTCTTCCATCCCCACCCCTCGCCGTATCATCCCCAGTCTTATCTTCGTGGGACAGTCAGAAGACCAGGGCCACGGCGGGTAAAAAGCAGAAAGAGGGCTAAGCATAACCATCCAGTGTTGTTTGAGACTGTAGAAGAAGTTGTCGCAATGTTCGTTTCGCCACCACTCAACAAAGAGTAGTGCACATCACCACAGTTCACAGCACAAGCCAGGCCGATTCACCTGTGATGGATGCAAGAAGGGGAATTTGGCATGTCTTCGTCACAGCAACTAGTGGCATTTCTCTCTTTCTCACTGAGTACGTCAAGTGACTGCTCGAAAACCAAGTGGGCGCAAGAGCCGGTAGTGATGAGCAGCAAGTAATGAACAGACACAGGTCCAACTGACCTCACTACAAGCTCTTGTGGTGCAACAAAGTCAACGCCCAACCGTCGACAGCGAGGTCGTTGGCTGCGCAGTGAGAGGACAATTCGGTTGGTGAAGATGGATCAGTGGGTCGTCCCTTGTCGGAGCCAGTGTTGGCTCGTCCTTTTTGATAGCCTCAACGCTAGCCGAAAAAGGTAAATAGTTTTGGAAAGACCCTGCAACACTGGGTAGGCGACCAATTTGCACCATATCCCGCTACGCTATCGTAACAGGACATATCGGTCTCCTATTAGCGCTAGAACTAGTCCAGGTGCAATGCGTTAAGAGGTTTTGTTTGTCAAGGAGATCATACACACGGCGGGGTAGAAGCAAGGAGTCCGCTTGGAGAAAAAGAACGTCCTATCGCAGTGTGTGGCTCCAGAGCAAGACAATTTCTTAGCGTTGGCTACCACTGCCGTGACGGCAAGGCAAACAGTTTCAGCGGATGGACCTGGGTGAGGGCAAGGTTGTGGCTTGGTTCCATCCATCCCAGAGAGGACTGCAGACAACCTGATTCCTATTGGGCTATAACAGTAACCCTGTTAGAGGACAGTGTGGATGAAACCAGAGACCCGGATATTCCCATACTAGAGACACCAAAGACACAAATTGGGGAACATCAAGAGGACACCTGTCAGATGTCTATTTGCACATCCACACGTGTTCTCAAAGATAAAAAAGATAAAACATGGGACAGACATTGCTGTTTGTCTTCCACTATTTAGGCGACTGGTCTCTGGCTCAAGCAGCAAATGATATTTCTAGCACAGAACTGGGATTTGGAGATGGCCAAGGCTTATCCCACAGAGGAAAGATGGGGAAGATTGTCAAAGCCAGTCAGTGTATTGCCTCCTATCATGTCACGAAGCTTGCTGGAGTGGGGCTTTACTAGTTGCCACAGACATAAGAATTACTGACCTTTAAGTCTGGTGTTATCTTACTTCGAGAAAACATTGTAAACGAGGCCTTAAATGCAGCAAGTCGCAGAATGGCGCAGTAAAATGTACCAAATGTGTATTCTAATTATCCGATAGCCTGTGTGACAGTACAACAATTTACCCTTGAATATGCTATTTGCTTAATATTGTTCAATCCCTTAGTAACTGAGATGATACATCTGTAGAAGTTTGATGCTTTTCATTGAATTTCTGGATTCTTTACATATCCAATGATTAGAATTTAGTACACTATCAATTCGTTGTTATTTAAATTTTTGAATTTTCGAACTTGCACTTTGGCTCGTTTTGTTTGTTCACTTCTATTCTTTTATTCAACCTTTGGTGTTGAAGCTGTTCATTTTTGATGGGGTCTACTTTCTTTGGGGCAGCCTTTGCGCAATGGTATTAATTTGTCGCTTCTAAAACAATTGAAACGAGCAGATCAACGCTAAGATGGAGTAAGAAACAGAAAATTTAGCAAGATATTCGTATTAATCACGCCATCCACACCTAAACAATATCATTACGTGGTCTGCAATTTTCGGCAAATTTGCCCTGGCAAATTATATCTACAGTGTAATAGCTAAATTTGGTTATTTCAGCCAAATTTAGGGAAAATTTTCTAGGAAACTTAGAGATACATCGATTTAGTATTCACTTCCAAACTCTCAATCGCTAAAGCAGCACCTTAAAATGTTAAATTTATGTGCTGGTCTGAAGAATATGGCTAATTAGTTGGGCATCCCGATACTGCTTAGAGATACAGCGATTTAAACCTCATTTTTGCACTTCCGTGTTACTGTCAGACATAAAAGTTGTTTGGATCTAATTGGCTTATAATGTGTCAAATATTTTATTCGATTTTCCCAAATTGGTTTATTTGGCAAAATTTCCGGAACATGGGGTTGTCTCGAGAAAAGACTGCCATTTGCTTAGTTTTGAATTCTGTGTCGCATACGTTGTAATTTCGTATGAACTTTCTTTGTTGCTCGATTTGACAAATTTTCTAATTTAGCTATTTCGGTCATAATTTCAACAAAAATGATTTATCTTGGAAACGGTTATAGGTAAGACGATTTGGACTTCATTTTTGAAGTCCCAACATTACAAATTATGATATGAGATAGACATCTTTAACTTGAACAATTTGGCCAAAATGGGTTTTTCTCTGCAAAATAAGTTTTCCTTGAAAATGAAGAGATGGTGCGATTTGGAGCTCATTTTCTCTCCGATTGGTACGGGGTGTAATATGCGTAATAAGTTTTATTCTGCTAAATTCGTCAATCCGGTCAAAATTTGACAAACTGACTGATCTCAAAACGGTTGAATATCGAACTCCCAGCAGTGTACCTGGTAATATGAGGTATCAAATTCTTACTTGATTTCACCAAATTGGCTACTTTGGCGAAATTTGTGAAAAATCTATGCCGCTGCTCATTTGTGTTGTTATCGTCCTTGTGAAGTATAAAGACAATATACATAAGCAGAAATATCCGTACGCGTTTCTTTTTTCATTTATCGGTTGTCTGAAAACTACCAAATGACCTTTTAACATAAAATTTGTTGCAGCTGGGAATCCTGTATCCAGGTTCAATTGCGGGCGTATACATATTCGCAACAAGTTATCCACAAATGCACACATTCAACGGAACAACAGCCAATATATATGCACAAGGCAATGCAATTTTCTTTGTCGATGATGATATGCAGGAGCGAAACTTCTTATTCAAAATACAGTTCAATATATCAGGAGGTGCAACAGTAAGAGTGAATGGAAGCACAGTCAAATTTGGCATCAGCTTTATAAGGTGAGTGATTTTGCCCACGTGTCTTTGAGAGGCAATTTTCTGGAGTACTGTAGGGTGCTTCACATAAACTAAACATGCGATCCTTGAACAAACATTCAAATTTGGGCCAGCCACTCGATTTATTTGTTTACTTAAAAATTGTTAGACTAGTCCACTTTCATTTATTTTCGATTTCAACCGCAAATGGTTTATTAGTTGAGAAACAAAACACCAAGTGACGGTGCCTTGTACCGTCAGAGTAACGAGACAAACTGGCACTTTTTTCAAAATGCGGCGAACTGTTTGCAGAATTTGTAATTTTATGATTGATATTTTCCCTATTCTCAACAATATTTTCGCTCTGGGCTGATCAAGCTTGCGTTCATTCGGACAACAGCATCATAGCTAAAAACGATGCAAGCGTACGTCAGTCACTTTCATTCATTTTTATACTGACGTGGAGTGGCAATGGTCACAAAATGATTTTGCACACTAAAACTCCAGCCTAATTCATTACTTAATTAAGTCTGTTCATTAGTCAGTTTAGAATGTATTCATAAATTTCCTCATGTAAAAGTGTTCTAGACAATTTACACACATAACAAGCAAAAAGAACTATATAATCAAAGTTGTTGAGTTCAGTACTGTCAAAGTCCTTCAGTGGTTTTGTTTAGTGTTGTGGCTTTAACGTGGTGGAAGCACTACAAAAGACTGCTTTGAGGCATTTTCCGTTACTTTTTTAAACTCTGACGACAGGAAGTTTGTTCAAACAAACTAAGAATGATGTGTTCCATGTGCAAGACAATTGTACCACGTTGCATTAACATTTTACATGTGTGATAGTTACAGGACCCGGGGCCAACATTTTCTTACTGGCCATTATAAGCAGACATTGACTTATTTTGAATTAGCATGAAGTATTTTTAAAAGAAAGTTAATTTGACCTTAAGGTAAAAGGTTTCGTAACTGATCAATAATATCTTCATGTTGACTTTACATAAATCAGTATATGCTTTGCTGCAGCATTTAACTCACGTTTTGATCATAAATAACTATCAATCAATTGTTGCGTTCCGGTGAACATTGAAAAGTTATTAACTTAGAAGTTGACCAGTCACGTTGCAGCATTTACCCGAGTCATGTATTAACATAAGTCACTATATACTAATTATTGTAACGTGCGAGATTCAGCGAGCTATATAGCTGCCTCAACATTGAAAAGTGGTGACTTCTTTCAATTTTTCAGACTTCTGTTTGAGGGGGAGATAAAAGATTGTTTTTAAGCTGTTCAATCTGTAAGCAGTATATAAATGGTTGCTCATTTATCTAAGATTTTCTGAAGATTTATTATAAATTAAAGTATATTTATACGTCTTACAAACATAAGCTTTAAGGGTTAACATCCCACAGACTGTAAATAGCAAGTTTGTAGGTTTTTACGGATCGTCATTTTAAGTCATGCCAATGAAAGTGTAGCCCAAATATCCTTAGCAAATCACCGCAAAATAATACTGTAAGACAAGGAACCAAGTTTGGTAACCCTTTATAGACTAGAACTCAGTATCTGGAATCATTTAAATCAATGCTTAATACTACGAGACCAGTGCCTATAGACTCATACTTCTACTCTTATTTCTACTCTTATCAGAACTCTAGGTTGCTGATAAAAAAGTCAGAAATGGTGAGGGGGTCATGTAGGTCTTGGGCACCTGGCCCTTCTACACCTGTTTGCTTTGCCTCTACCTTAGGGTGGTTATCTCTATAAAAATTGCTAGTTAGTGATTACAGCTTCTGCTATAGAATTCTCCTCAGTCTAATCTGCACGACAAGCCACCCAAATGGCATCTTCAATGTAATCAGAATTTTCTCTTTTGACAATTCTTTACTGAAGTTGGATATGACAGGAAAGAAACAGCTTTTGACTGTTTTTCTGTACTTCTCTGATATTTTAGATACTTACGGCACGTTCTGACTGGGTCGAGCTTGCCCCGTCTGCCTCTGTAGCTGTAGATATGTGCAACTTACACACAAAGCCGACCCACTGTTGAAGGAATACTTTCAGGAAGTGATTGATTAGTATGGAGAGTTGAGCAGATCTGGTATCTGGTTTAGGTACGCCACCGTCGTGGTGTTGTCCAAATGAAATGCCACACACACACACACACATACACATAACTCTGTTTAGAGCGATCCAGACAGCCTGCAACTCTGATCAGTTTACGCGCCTGTTGGGACCATGATTCCTGCCACATGTGACTCCGGAAGTGAGTCGGCTATCCTGATAATGAAGCGTCTCTCTAGACTTCTACTTCTGGGGAAGAAGCTACAGGGTATATCTTCGTTATGGACATGTAGCCTTGGGGATACCCATATTACTACTTTTGGACGATGGCCACCCATAGGGAATGTTTGACCTGGGTCTAACCAGCTTTGTAATACAACTTGCCCATCGGAATCGTCTTTTCTATCGCCACCAGCCAACTCAAGGGTGGGGACGACGTGTAGTGCCAAAACACTCAGCTCTGAGCAGTGGTACTTTGGTTCATTGCTATCCCAACTGCTGGAAGGATTGTGTCACAGGCTTGAGGCAGCTTAACAGTGTGAGTCATTGGGGGGATGCAAGCACCTACTCTATTTCTTGACTTGACTAGATCACTAGATCAATTTTTTTTCAAGGTATATTATTTAGAAAATTGCGTGTTAGATTTAAATTGGCATCACCCTCTCTCTCTCTTTTCCACTTTCCAGACCAAGCATATCTACTGCCCTTGTGAAATGTAGCTCTTTCTACTGAGCTACTCGCGAGAAAATTGGTTACCTTGTAATTTTAAAGACAATCCCTAATTAAAACATTAAACATTAAAAATTATATTTTCACCAAATATGAACAGCCTTGGAAATTTTGTTCTGCTTGCGTCAAATTTAATTTAAAACACATCCTTTTTCCTGTAAAATCCTCGTTCCGCTGAGATCTGGCATGCAAATGGCAACATCCCGGCCTAACTCTCCATAAGAGCCTGACATTGCACAATCAAACCCTCTCGTTTCTGGCTGTGTTTCTTCTTCTGGGAGGACTACCAAAGTCCGACATTTCTACTTCTGTTGGCGATTGTTCAACACGCAGTGGTCAGGCATCCCTGCAACATACGGCCAAAATGTTATTGAAGCAAATATATAACCTGGCTAGGCGTACCGCATGCTGTCGTGGTCGGTGGCCCCTAGCTTTGACGTTGTGTGGTACGTGCAACAGAAGTTCCTGCCTCCAGGCACTTGTTGTGCACTGCGAACTACAGAATTACGACTGTAAGCCTGGTTACTTTGAGAGGCAGACCGAAAATTTTAATAAAACTCTGCTACTGTTATTGGCGTATTCCCACCAAGATGGTTGTACCAAGATAACTCAAAAACTGACCCATAATGTTTTGAGTGGTCCATAAAGCGACTAGTGTGCGCAAACGTCTTCGGCTCGGAGCAGAAATGCTAGAAGACGAATGGACGCCATTGCATAAAGAACAACACTTACCAATCATTGTCGCGGTATCCAATCACACTCGCAGAGGATATTTCCCTGTGTGGATTGGAATGTAGGTTAAGCCGCAATTTCAAATCGTTCGACTCTTGTTATCGGTTATCAAGATGAACGTGCCATCAAGAGATTTCCCTATCACGGAGCAGCGATAATAAATTGTTTTAAAACCTCAGTAGATCCTCAGCTGTCGTTTAGAAACCTCCAATTTTATGATGTTACGGATGAGTAAAGATACGAACAGCACGTTTCAAGCATCGCGGTCATTCAACGGGAGCTGTAGTCATTACTTTTGGTCATTTTCGGGAGTCTCAGGTTGGCATGATAAAAAATTTTGATAACTCATCATATGGTAGAGTCTATGGTTTGTAATGGGCCCATGATTTTGCTGCTATAATGAAAGTTATGGTTACCTTTTGTTGCTCATACAATTATTATTATTTAATAGTACCCACAATAAGCCGGCATTCGCTTTTGATCGTTTTTTCACAGTGTATGAAATAAGTATTTGATGTTAATCATTCTAGGCTTCCTTTAGTCATTTTTAAATGCTTCCTATCAATATTAATTTACTAGACTTAATATTTCTCCTACCTGTATTCAAACATAAATACAAACATTCAACTGGTACGCGGGATTTATGTGAGGCTGCACACGAAAGAAGTGCATCTGTGCAGAATTGGCTTAGATATTTTTTCATCTAAGCTATTTACGACATGCTAAAGCATTTGTGTCTGTTTACGTAAATGGCCAGAGTGTATTGAATATGTTTTGTGGCGTAGCATTTTAAGCTACCTGTGACGGTTAAAAATGCCGTTAGCGCTGAATAAGATATTCAATATTCAATCCTATCACGCCTTTCTTGATTCTAGTAATCCAGGATGGGGTAAGAAACAACTGTAATTCCTGATCTAAAATTATTAAAACGACATGCGTTTTTAATTGTGGAACATTTGTTACTTCTTACGTCTTACATATCTTTTCGTTTCTGGGCAAATTGAATGTGTAGTTTTTTTACAGACCAGTCATGGCCATTTCCGAATCGTACATTGGGGACATTGGAACAGGTGGAGCTGCGTTTCAACGAGTTATGGCGGTGGCAGCAGAGAAATTTGTAATCCCTAAACTTACCGGTACGAGTAACATAATAAAAGATTCAAACGAAAACATGATAGACTATATATATATATATATATATATATATATATATATATATATATATATATATATATATATATATATATATATATATATATATATATATATATATATATATATATATATAAATATATATATATAAATAAGTCACAGTTTTGGTGACATATTGACGCTCTGTACAATGCCGTATCATAAGTTGACACAATTTATGTTGACTTATTATTTCGCATGCAATAAACTTAAGGACTGAAGTAAATGAAAGTCTAAATACAATTTAAAACATTTGTACTGGTATATTTTATAACTGTCTAATCCTCGACTTGGACATTTTATCAGCATAAAGGTCTGCCAATTATTTTATACCATTTTGAAAATGAGATGTATATTTTAATAAGACACCATTGTTTTAATGTTTTTATTTATAATTAAGTTATATTAATTAATTATAATATGAAAAGAAAAGATGTATGTTAAAAGTTTAAATTGTTTTGAATATGTAATGAATCATTCCAGTTTATTGATTGTAGACTTATTGCTCACTCGATTATGTTTACGGTTTATCGACTTACTGCCGCTTGTATAGTTCTACATACATACATACACACACACACACACACTCACACACACACACACACTCAAAGATATATATATATATATATATATATATATATATATATATATATATATATATATATATATATATATATATATATATATATATATATATATATATATATTCAGAAATTGGTGAAACTGGAATTGAACTGCCAAAAACTGAAGAGTTTGAGTTCGTAGACCCAGAAGTAATATCACTTGATGCAGACGTAAGTCAACATTTTTTATTCTGAATAAATAAATATCATGATATTAAGTATCAAGATGCTATTGTAAAAATCATGTTGTTGAAATTGAGATATTTTGTATAAAAAATGCAGGCATATCAACCAGAAAAGCTGTCGGCATAAAAATATGTCCGAGCGGCTGTCATACTGTAGAAAGATTGCAATTCTTGAAGATTTTGAGCGTATTGTAATGTGGTATGGTGTGCCCATCTTCGTGACCTTTTTAGTGTAAAAGTGTTCGTTCTGGGCCATGAGCAGGAGCAAGAGCAGCAGCACATTTGAAAGCAGTAACGGAGTAAGACTAAGAGTTCGCTGAGAGAGTTGGAGCCGTCTTGATGAAAAAATTTACTCTCCACTTTTGAGCTCGTCATTGCTCCTAAAATATAATCCTCTTATGTATTAAAAACTCTAACAGTATTCTGTCACGAGATTGGTGAAAAAACATGTAGTATGTATTGTTACCTATTTCTACCGATTTCTGTGTATTTCGATGTGTATTGTGTATGTTGCTGTTGTTGTTGTTGTTGTTCTTGTTTCTGTTTCTAACTTTTTGAAGCGATTGAAAGTACGCTTTAAAAAATGCCCCCTTATAGATATTTGTCGAAGGCGTATTGAGATAGCAACGACAGGTCACTCATGCTTCAGGTGGGCGTTTATTTCATGTGGCATATTATACCTTTATTCATGTTTTCATATGGCTTTCATTCACTCAAACAAGCGTTTGTTTCTTGTATATTATATCTGTATTCTTGCTTTTGATGTTTTTATATAATTTCATATATATTTCAAGTGTTTATTTCATTCATTTATTATTAATCTCAATTTTCCACCTGTGCCTTCTGTCTCTGCCTTTTATCAATGTCTTCTATCCGTGCCACTCAAAGCTCCTCAGCTATATGCAGTGACGAACCTTCCTCCCCCCACACCCATCTGCCCATACCTCCTACCACCCTCCCCTAATGACGAAACGCAACGCAGTGATTTTGACATTTTGAAGATGACTCTTCGTCATGGGTGGGGTGGTAGAAAGTATATATAAGGGTACAGAGGTGGGGGAGTTATCACTAATACCACTAGAAAGAAAAATAGTTTCGAAAAGCCACACAAGAAGCTGCAGGAGCATTCAACGAAGAAGCATTGTGGACATTGTCAATCCACAGTAGCATCAGGTGCAATGGGTGGGTGTCTCATTACAGAAAAAATCAGTTCTACACCAGAAATAAATATGATTGGGACAAAGAGCAAGAGGTGCATTGAGGACACCATTTGTCAACCGAGATTAACCCACAGCACCAAGAGCACCAATGGGTGTACAAGCGGAAAAAGTCTGTACTCTTCCATTTCCTAGGCAAAGTAACAGTACTGGTCATCTTCCGATTTTCGACCTTCACCAAGACAGGGAAGATCTTGAGGTGCCTCTCATTTGCCACCTTTTAGGCACAAAGGATCGAAATGAACTCAAAATGAAAGTCAAAAGTCAAACGAAAACTTTATCCAAGTTCCACTTCTTTTCATGCTTCCAATAAATTGGATCGGAGGGACACATTCCCGAACCCAAACCAAATACAAGGGGTTATAAGTAAAAGGATTTAGTCAACAACAGGGTTAAGACATCTATTGCATGAAAGACTAGGCGACCGATTGACTGTGAGTGCCTCCCACTGGATGGATCTCTACCTCGAACGCTCAGTATATCGAGAACTTCAAATAATAATCCTTTAAATAATTATTTGATAAAAAAGATCGTATATCAAAAAGATTTACGCAAAATGGCAGCTACAGAGTACTGTCTCTGAAGTGCTTAAAAGCAAAAAAAGTAACTTAAGCAAACGATTATAAAAATACAACTAGACACTCTTTAAACTCAAAAACTATTTGAATTTAAAATTAAAACAGTGACAAAATTAATTTAACTGTCATTGTTCAATGATATGGGGCAATTATAGCACCATGGCCGCAGCTCGCCTTTGCCTTTTGCTTTCGGAGTTGGTGATCTGTAACAAAAATATTTTTTCTGTAATGACCGTCTTTGCAGCTATAAAGGACCAAAAGAATGAAGACCTGTGAGTTCGTTCTGAGAGAAATGTTTAAGATAATACTTAACAGAAGAGTTAATACTTAACAAAACCAGTGGCAGATTCAGGACTTTACAAAGGAGAGCGGTTGAAAATTGCAAAAAGTACACATTTTTTTAAATCTCACAAAACAGGGGATAGCCAACGTAATCATTCAGAAAATTTCCGTAGTATTTTAGGCAGCATGATTGCAATTATAGTTCCTAGCCAATAACTAAAACAAACCTTTTTATTTTAACAACAGGGTTCGTTCGTTGTGGCGACAGATTTTGACATCTCTCTTCCACCGGAACTGCTCGACGAAGGAGTCCAGACTTTCAGACGCAAAAAGGGTTGTAAGCGGGATTGCACAACAACAGCACCTCCATCTCTGTACAACAACAACAACAGCAGTGAACAACCGCTTATCGAAAGTGACAGCGGGAATAACGACGAAGTCTACACAGACACCACAACTCCGCGCATGCCTAAGAAACGGAATCGTCCGGCCCGTACTCGCGCCAATGAGCAAAATCGCAACTAGGGCCTGCGGATTGGCGTCCGAACGGATGAAGACAAGGGAACAGTAGAGAGTAGAAAATCATCCTATTTTAGCAGGGTGTTGCGTCACTGAACAAACGGCAGTTTGTCCCTTTTATAAAGATTTAACTCACTTGTTATCCCACGCGGATACAGTTTAATACTGAGGGGGTGACGGTTAGCTCAGCTGGTTACAGCGTTGATCTGGTAATCCAAAGGTCCCGAGTTCAATTCCAACTTGGAGTTGTAAGGCAGCAGATTGACGTCTGTTCCAGTTTCTTTAGCTAAGCGAATGCTGTGGGTTTGTATCAGCTATCACGGAATTCAAAATTAACACCCACTGGAGCTTTCGGCCACCGCTTTAGAAAAACGAGATTAGACAGGGATATATTCATGGGATCATTTTTGTTGATTTTTTTTTAGCAATACCCACCATTCATTTTTGAAATTGGCGGACTAAAAAAGATCGAAAATCTCGTCACTTTGAAAAAAAGCAAAATTTAAAAAAAGGAAAAAACAGTAATCAGCCAAATTTTTTTTCACGTTGATTAAATAAATTTTAATTACACTTAGGTGTTTTGACAATGGAGCAAACAGGATAATCCACGAACTGCGATATGTGGGTCACTGTATATTATGGTACAAAGAGCGCAAAAAATAAACTGCTGTCATTGAATTCTAGCTTACCAACTGGTTACCATGGGTGTATGTGGCTTTTAAAAACCATTCCTAAACGCGGAGTTCTAGTTTTGAAATAATACCCCTAATTTTAACCAAACAGGCCTGAAAGAACCCCCTTTTTATATGAAACGCGGAGTATGCAACGCAAAATATCCCTAACCTTTTTCTAAAGGAATTAGCATTCCGCGCGTTCCGCGCCTTTTCTCAAAATTAATTCTCGTCCTCTTTCTCCACGTTTTTTTTTTTTGACACGCAAGGTCACACATGATACCAGGTGTGCCCCCCAAAGGTAAAATTATCTGGTTGACCAGCAGTGAAAGTAACAATTCAGGGTACAACCTTGTTTCGCTCAACCTTTCAAACCTCTCGCTCCCATCATTAAACATGCTTAACGGGGAAAAAATAAAAACCCCCTGGTGAACGAAATTTTTCAAAATAGCAAAGAGTTCGGTGCTGGCTGGATCATCTTTTTTATGAAAAAATATAGGAAAGGAACGATGACAGACTAAATTTTCTTTTTTAATTCTACGCCTTATACGACATAAAGTTGTTATTGCTCAACACATCCATCCCTATCTGGACTAAATTTTTAAGTCGAAATTATTTTATTCCTCGAACGTTTTTATGTTAAAAAGCGTGTGTTCCTGTCAAAATCCACAAGGTAGCTCACAACAGTATGAAGCTTTATCTTGATGACGGTTTAGCACTTTGTTTTCATTTTTCAGTGCGAAGTTATTGATAATTTCGCGCTAATTTTTCAATAAATTTGTGCGATTTTTTTAATTAGTTTTTTTTTAATTAGTAAAAAAATTAGTAACAGGAAGTGTTCAAAATTTGTTTTATGAGTACAGACGCGTTGGAAGCCCTGTGCTGCAATCACGGAACAGGAAGCACAGACACTTGCACTGAGAGGTGTGTGTACACTTGTTTCGCACTCCAATTTCACTAACAACACCCCACAACCACGAAACAGCAATTCAGGTTCTGAAACATTTTCCTTCCTGTGTGCTGTGCCATAGCCTCATGTCAACTGAAACAGATGAATGTAGAACTGATTTAGTTTATTGTTTCCTTTGTTTCTTAAGGTAGTTTTGCTAAATAAACATGTTATTGACGTTTTACACCCTTCTTTAACATGTAGCTCTACCTAAACTAACGGTGTTGTTATAGGATGTAGTTTAATGAGGCCGAGGGCTGTTTTTCACTTGTTTCATAAAATTGAGACGCTTCTCCCCATTATTCCATTATTCCACTTGTAAACAATGTTTGCAAATGGGTTTGCTTTGCTAGATATTTCGACGGTTATTTTTTTACCTCCTCTGATGGTTTCCAGAAAACTCTTCACGCTTTTTGACGTTTTGACGTCATTTAACCTCACGCGTGTTCCATATACGTAAAATAAAATCCCATCCGGTGTATTCTCCAAATTAAGGCATAATCATACCAAGATTGAAGCTTCAGACGTTTCATGTTAAAAAAAGCAAGCATGTGCAATCTAAGCCCCCCCTTCCCCCCTCCCCCCCCCCCCACACACACACAGAGTCTCAGGAACACCTGTAAATGGCGAAAAATGTTATTTTATCCAGAAATCACGACCAATTTTTCAACTTCTTAATAGCAATGAGATCTGACGTGCTTTCTTCTTTTACACAAAAAGGAATTACTTTAAAACATGTGTTTGTTGCAAGTGAATACCCAGATTATTGCTTGAATTCACTCAGTCTCAGCTCAGTACAAAACTGGAGCAATCGCAAAAGCAAGCAGCTCTCTGATCTCTCATAAATAAATGTTGTCAAAAGACTACCTTTAGTAAATCTAAAACTGAGGACAAGCGTTCACTTTCTCAACCAAATAAACTACCTTTCAATTAGACACCAATTACTGCCAAAATTGCCCCCCCCCCCTAAAAAAAAAAAAAGTGTCACAGGTTCACATACCACAAAGGAAGACTCACTGTATTATCTTTTTAAATGTCGTGGTTTCTAGACTTACCTCAAAATTTTTAAAAATGTCTAAGAAGAGCTAAAGAAAGTATTTCGGCTGCACGTTTGTGTCGAGAAAAGAGATACCAGAGACAAGCAACATCATCCCACCCCTCAATTATAGCAAAAATGACAACTTGAGTTCATACGAAAGCGAAGACAAGCGTCGATTTTTTAGCAATAGATATTACGCATTATTATTTTGCCCCAATGAATCAAATGCTCCATATAAAATCACATCCTTCATTTTTACACAAAGAAGGGACTGAAAAGTGCTTTTTTAACTCAAAAAAATTTCAAAAAGTGACCTGTCGATGGCAAGTTCATACCGAGATTAATTGCTTTAATCCATACACTAGAAACATGTAACCAGCATCCCACACCTCAGTTATAGCCAAAATGACAACTTGAGTTCAGGAACAACTGAGGACTAGCGTCGAGTTTTTTTCTACCAGTTCCAAGACGCTGCCACCATTCAGTATTTTGACGAAGGAAAATCACTGTCCCACAAACTACCACAACCTCCTTGTTTACACAAAGGATCTTGTCGATGATAGGTTCATGCCCAGATGAATTGCCTGAATCCACATACTCGCGCACATTTAATGTCCTACCCCCTCAACCATGGCAAGATTACAACTTGGGTTTACCCAAAAATAAAGACAAGCACTGTTTCTAACCACAGACTTCGAAGCCATCATCCACATGCTATTACTCAACTTACTGAATAAAGTCCAAGGGGCAAACTGTTAACATACCAACACTGACGACCAACTTTACTTTCGTAACGTCAAGATTTCTTGGTGTAGCTAAGATGTTTCGACTTTTTGCTATCGAAAAAAATATATGAAATTTTGCATATTGGTTAAAGAGGAAAATCACCCACCAGAAAATAGCGATTTTCCGCATCACTTCGTCAAGTCATCGCTAGAAATGTACTCTTGATTTCGTTTCCTCAATGACTCAATAATAGCTTCTTCAAGTGTGCATTTTATGCCTAGCTGATATTCCTCAAACAGTGCTGATAAACTGCATAAAATGAATCAAGCATTGCAGAACGTCCCCTTACTAAATTATCAAAAGAAAAAGATGAGTTGAGTTTATCCACAAGTGAAGACAAACGCCAATTTTTACCCGGAAATTTAGGGCCACAAACAAAACAAGAAGCACAACCTTACTCTGCAAAATAACAAATAACAAATTTCAGACTATTTTAAGCTGTTTTACGCAGTGTGACTTTAGCTCTAGGCTCTAATGTAGTTATTGCTGGAGTTTATCTAGAAACGACAACACCTAATTTCGCTATTTATGCAGTCGTGTATTGGCCTTTCTAAGCTAAAGCAGAAACGGACATTAAAATCGAAAACTGACGATGCTGTGCTCTTTCATGTTCACAGTTCTGTTGTCCAAAATCTTCTCAGAACTGATTGTTCTTTGATCCCTGTTTCCTCTTTATGGCTTCGATAATATTTCTGATACTATTTTTCAGTGCTGTCCAATCTTTATCCTTTAGTGCTTCGGTGTTTGCAATCTTTTTTCGATGATTCTTTTTCCAGGAAGGATTATCAACAGCTTGGATTTCTTTTTCTGTCCATTTTCGTTCTGATATGTTCCATTCACAGTTGCATTATGAACCACATTAAGACTGTGACAGAGATTGTTTCAGAAATTACTTAAGCAAGCAACACTCCCACGACATTATCAAATATATAGTAACACGCTACAAACAGCTGGACATAATTCAATACTAACAGCTTGACTCACAATCACAGCATTTTACTTTAAATCATACCAGTTATAATTTTTTATATTTTCCAATTTACTGGTTTGCAACTTGTATAAACTAATTCCCTGATATGGCACACAAGATAGTCAATTTTATATTGAACTTGGAGTTTTCTCTTTTTTTCTGGTTTGCCTGACTGCTTATCACTTCCAGTGTCAAGGAAAGAAAAGGGCCAATGTAAGAATTTTTCGGGAAACTAGGTTACTTTAATACATGAAACTAATTGCACAATGAAAACAAATATGAGAAACCTCATTCAAAAGACCACTGTCGCCATTTCCCGGGAAAATTAAGGAATATTAAATTTGTAAAATAAAAGTAATCAAACAACAAAAAAATTATCTGATAAATATTTTTCAAACAGTCTGGAACCACCAAATTTTGGTGAACTTAAACCAGTCAAAATTGTTAAAATAAAACTAACTGCAAGACACGAAAGTCTTTGATGCAATATTAAATGCACTTTCTGATACATTTGACACACATCCTTCAAACAGACTACTGTCGACAAATTTCGGGGAACTTAAACCACTCAAAATAGTCAAATGGAAACGAATTGCAAAATGGTATGATACACTTCTCAAATGCGTCAATGTCACCATTTAAAAGGAAAATTTAAGTGTGTAAAGAAAAACTTTTTGCATAACAAGAAAGTTTTAATACACATATTTATGATAAAACAGTGTCACTATTTGTAGGATAATGCAAGCAACTTGGAATATAAAATAAAATTACAAATAGAGATTCTATTACCTGAGACTTTCAGCTCTTCCCCTTTCCTTTCTTTTTTTCCGAAATGGCTACGCTGTTTCTCTCTGCGTTGTGTTGACTCTTCTTCATCACCGGTAAACGTCGAAATTACTATTAGAACAAAATACATATTAAATCCATGTCATCATTTTAGGCAGACTAAAGCAGTTTTAGAAGCGTTACCTTTTAAACCAAATATGACCAACACACGTCTTTATTTCTTTGGGAGCTTAAACAATTCTTCGCATACACTAACCTACATTAATAATTATAGTCATGTCTGTAAAATGTCTGAGCTATAACATTACCTAAGTTTTTCGTTACTTCTTTTTCGTACCAGTCTTCTCTCTCGGATATATTTCTCTTCCCTTTCTCTTGATGATTGGGTCTGTTCGCCTCCTATTAAATCTTTACATCTCAACACTAGATATTTTCTAGCCGCTTCCCTCAGTATTCTGATCGTCCATTGCTGAAGGCAATTCGTATCTGCTGAACTTTTGATCGGTCTAAAATACTATCTAGCAACTTGTAGTACTTGCCGTAAACCTCATTAGACTTGCCCAGAAAACTGGCTAAAGGTGATTTCCAGCATCTCTGACATAGTCGCTCAATGCTTTCGTAACTTTGTCGACTTGAAAATATCTGCATCAGTTACACTAACTTCCTTTGCTGCTATGTACAGGCATTTATACCGCCGATATGGTGTTTCACATTTACCCGTCCTGGTAGATAAATGTTTGTTTTCTCAGAAGACTAATTTCTGATTTTCTGTCGACTCCCTATTGAAATGATCTTTCAAGAGGGTCGATGTTTCCTCCCTCTTAATAGAGCCGAAATAACCGTGGAATCTATCCATTTGACTGCGGCCCGTCTGTCCAGCACACTGTTTCTGACATTGCCGGCATGTCATGGCATACACTAAGTTATTACTCTGACTACAAACATTGGTTTTAGCCTATAAGACCTCTGTGTAACCGAGCATATAATGATAATGATTGCTTTTTTCCGGTTCATCCTTCTGGACTTTTTAGTGTGGTCAGAAGTAATGTCAGAAAAATCAATCAAAATACACGCAGTATGTCTCCGTCAAGATTTAATATAAGCATGTGGTGTATTCTAAAATTATTCCAATTTATTCTGATGCATTGTAATCTTAATCAACACTTCACTAATCAACCATTTTACATATTTTTGTTTTACACACATGATGCTTTCGTTCCGGTTATGCCACAACACGTTGTTTGAAAGTGCTACAACAGCTGTCTTAACATTTTGCTAGTAACTCACCTTTACTGCTTTCTATGGAAAGCTTGACAGTCTCCCCGTATGTTTTTTTTTTGTAATCGGTGTCATTTTTTAGGTTTGTGGAACCGTTAAGGCACAATTTATAGCATTTTTGTAATCTCTGCTTGAGCTCATTGTATTCTTATAACAATCCGATTAACCACAGGTTTTAGGTTTTTACCCAAAGCCTTAAGAATTATAACGGTATTATTTATATTTTCCCAAAGATAAAATATTTTCAAAAATAAAGCACTATAGCCAACTATCTTTTTTCATAAAGGAACTTTCCAAGTGCTCTAGCGGCCTGAAATGGTAATGAACATATCATCACACAATGCAATTCATATCATCTTAAAATGCAGCTCCTTTTGTAACATCTAATATAAACATGTTACCATCTCCCGAATAATGAATTTTATACTTATCTAAAAATGGAGAGACTACAACTGTCGGAGAAAGACTGGGTGCCTCAGATGCACTCGGTGCTTAAAATAACGTCGGATCTTATCGAATTCGGCCTTTCTGTCACATTAAAAGTTCAGTTTTTTTCACAAACGAATATACTAACAACTCTGTATGAAGAAAATAACATGCAAGGAGAATATTATCTACTACTTTTCACCAGGATAGCACTTGCTTTTATCAAATGGTTCTACAGACTTTGCATTATTGATGTGCAATCAGTTTGGTTGAATCTACATCCAGAAGTGTCTATACAGTGTCTACCAATCAGAAATGACGTTCTATTTTTCGGCATTCAAGTAAACGGATGTTTCATACTTTAATTTGAAAGAAATGCCAATATCGGATTTTTCTATATAGGTCTTCAGCTATTTTACTTAAATATGGCGCTTTTAAAGCCCGATAATGGCATTCTGAATATAAATTAAAATTTATTAAAAATGACATTGGTAATCACCCAAATTCTACTTTAGAATTTGGGTGATTAAATTCAGAAATATAACAAAAGCTTTGAAAACAATAGTTTTTACTGTTTTGGCTGATAACACGACAATTTGTGGCCAAATAACAAGAGACACTATTCTAAAGTCACATACCGCCCATTTTCATTTATGCTATATAAGGCCCTATGCACAATTAATTATGTTATAGAACTTCAAAGTCTAACTTCTTCCTTAACATTGCTTTGAACACAATCTTTATTAAATCCTTCAAAGTAACCCTTCAGAAGGCAAAAACATCATAATATTTGAGGATTGACCAATTGGATTTTTTGTTATTTTGCATCAAGTAGGAACATCCTTGGAGTATCGAGATCACTCGATCACATAAATTCAGTTGCACCAGTTGCTGAATTTTGACTTCACATTTCTCAATCACAATACAAGTGATTGCAAAGATTTTGAGCATGTCTGTAGTGCATCCCTTTGAAAACATAAGCATGCCATGAGTTTATTACTGACTGCCTGGAACATTCAAAACATTATCGTAACATTATCGTACAGCTGCCATGCTGATAGTTTTCCTTAATAATTGTGGTCTTGTTCATATTGACCAACACCTCTTTATCTCTCTTTTGTTCCGATCTCACCTGAGCTATTTCACAAAAACCACTCTTTATTTCCTATTTTCTTGCTCTGTGTTTGCACAATTATCACACAGACAAATAAACAAGCTTTAAATAAACAATGCACTTTGGAAAAACAATCACAATTCCTGATACTTATGTCCCAGAAACGAAATGCTGGGACCATAAATAAACAAAAAATTAAAAAAAGAAGTTTATACAACTGCACGGATGCCGTTTCTACATGCTGACATCGTGCGCCTGTAAATATCCTCTATTTCGCTATTTGTGTTTAAATCACAATAAACTACTGAATAGACATTATCTGTGATAAATTGTCGTTACTGAGATAAAATGTTGGTTAAGAAATTGCCTGGAAATATGACATAAGACAAGTGAATGTAAAAGGCATTTGCAGAAGTTACAAAGTTGAACTTCGAGCTACCAGAGCTCGCTTAGAAAAGCATTTATAAAATTGTGAAAAGCATATAGGAGTTCAACCAATCAAACAATCATCATAGAGGTTCGTCATAGCGTTTCCTTATAAAAGAGCATTTCCGTTTTATACTTCTGAACAGTTTTTGTCGTCATTGTGCGCGCTCTAAAAACGTCACGAGTTTTGCTCTAAAAATCATTTCGGTTTCGTGTTTCTTCCCAGTGCAGTTCTTAACCCCCCTCCTCTCAAACCTCTTATTATTATTGTCCATCCCCTTAAACCTCTTATTACTGTCCACCCGCCTCAGATCTCTTATTATCGTCTACTTTCAACAAACGTGTTATTATCGAGAACTCCTCTCCCCTCGATGTCGTCAATGACGTTATAGATGGGTATGTAAGGCAGATATGACAACTTCAGCAGTGCATTACTTCAAGCTTACTGGACTGATTTCTGCCATTTTTTCGGCAAAGTATTCAATAAGATTTTTTTCATTGATAACGTCGTTTAGTAAAAATGTAAAACGAGCATAACTATAAAACTATTGGGTCAGTTTTAACCATTTTTCAAAAAGGTATTTAGTAAGATTTTATCTCGTTTTTCTTGATGACGTCATTGATGACGTCATGTGTCAAAAATGGCTAACGATTCTAACGACAGTGGGATAAAATAAGAGTGAAACAGATGAAAACCACTAGACTTATTTGACTAAGCTTTATAGAAAAGACTTTCTAAATCAAGTGTTGTAATATTGATATTGATCTAAGGGCTGTTTTCAAAGGGTATCAATAAAACTATTCAATATATTTCTTGCTTTTTGATGTGTAAACGCAGTTTCAATTTCCTCACATATGAAATTGCAACGTCAGTTACCCACAATTAAAGACAAAGTTCTGTTAGCACTATTCTGAAAAAAATGGTTGAAATCAGTCCAGTAGTTTTGAAGTAATTGAAGCGCTGTTGAAGTTGTGTATGCCTTATGTACACATCTAGAACGTCACTGATCACGCCATCGATGACGCCATCAAAAAAGATAAATTCTTGAAATCGACCCTGTAGTTTTAAGGTTATACTCGTTTGAAATTTTTAGCATAAATAAAAATATATAAATAAACCTTAAAGTCTTACTGAATACTTTGTTGGGAAAAATGGTTCAAATCGGCTCAATAGTTCTAAAATTAGGCTCGTTTGAAATATTTAGTAAATAACGTCATCAATGACGTCATCAATAAAAAGTAAATAAATTTTTATAGAATACTTTGCTGAAAACATAGTTGAAATTAGTACAGTAGTCTTGATGTAATCCGCTATTGAAGTTATCATATCTTCCTTATATACCCATCTATAACGACATTGATGACGTCTTTGATCACGTGGATGGTTGGCAATAATAGCAGGTTTTGGGGTGGATGAAAATAAGAGGTTTTAGGAGCGGACGATAATATGAGTTCTACGGGGGTTAAAATCTATACTGGGAGAAATAGAAAACCGGAAATGCCCTTTTAGAACAAAACTCTATGACGTTTTTAGAGCGCGCACACATTGTCAAGACAACGACAAAAAAAACTGCTTGCTATGCATAAAATGGAATTGCTCTTTTATAACGAAACGCTATGACGAATCTTTATGGTTAAACTCTATGATGAAACTCTATGACGTCATCTATGAGCGCGCGCACTTTCTTTGTCACAAAGACATGCACGGGTGTATTCTGACTCAGAGTTTTTTCTATCATTTATACCATCAACTATCCAGAACAGACTGTATGTTCTTGATATAAGGGGAACACATCATGGCGTCACTTTCGCTGGGCGATATTGGGAATTTTTATACTATATTTCAACGGTGTCCAGAACATACTCTATGTTCTGGATACTTGGTGCGGGATAAGGGGTTGTGGACAGTTTTCCCATCTTAACCACTACTCTTCGTGTCCATTAAATGGCTCTATTCTACTCATTAGGCCGGCCATGGTGGGTTTTACACTCTCATCAGATATTTTATTTATAAACAAAAATGTCACTGTGCACAATTAAGCAAAAAAGTGACAACGCCAGGTTTCTCGCAATATTACCGATACATGAGACATTATTTTCCATGCAGCAGCTAATATCTATAGTTACTTATAAATTTTCTCCAATTTGTTAACTAGATAAAAAAATATCAAATGCTTCACATGGTCTCTGATATCTATCCCTGTTGTTAGACGATTGGATTATATAGAAAAAATAAGAAATAGATTGTTGGCTGTCTTCCATCTTTCTGTATATAAGAATGCCAACAGTATCAAGGCACCCCAGAATTCTTATCTATTTTACTGTTGATAGACAATAAGTGCGAAAATGCGGCTAAAGGATCTGTTGTGTCCTACGGCATTTCAAAGAAAGAACTCCGAACTTTGACAATACGCGACATCTTTATTTACAAGCGGAAGTCGAAATATACACCGAACAGATGTAAATATGACATAACGCAGTCGCTCACCCTCTAATTAAAGATTTCTGTCTTGGGTGTAAACTACGATATCACTGTACTTAGTACCTGATCTGCTACCACAATTGACTTTAACTTTTAAACCTTAATCAAAAGATTCAAAACAGCATCTATAAGAACCATATATGCTCAGAAAGGTTATAAATCGAATTACTTACTTAAATTAATTAAACTTTTTTATTATCGTTTGGGTCCATTTAAGTAACGCAGGGGTTTCGTTGGTTGTGGCATTTTTAAATCATACATCAGGAGGAACTTGGCTACTTTTTCGTGCATGGTTGAGTTTTCGTGCTTCATTGCCTTAAGACTAGACTTGAGGCTTTAGACATTTCTTTCTGCGAGGCTATTGGTCAAAGGTTTATAAACGCTTGCAGTTTTGTGGATAATACCATGCATCTTTAGAAATTTCCGAAAGGCATCAGAGTGAAACGTAGCTCCATTGCCACTGCAAATGACGTCACATATACCTAATGCGCTGAACAGTTCTTGCAATGATTTAATCGTCTCTTGTGCTGTGATATTTTCCACAATTCGAATTTCTGGTCATCTGGAATGGGCATCTACAATAATGAGAATCATGTGACCTTGGAAGGGACCTGCGAAATCAATATGAATTCGCTTCCAATTCGCGGGTTGATTTGGCCATTCCCATGGATGGATTGTAGCTTTCACTGGAGATTTACCTGTTTCTTGATAAGCTGCACACATTTAACCTGCGTTTCAATATCTTTGTCGATGTTGAACCACCAAACGTATGACCTTGCAAGTTTCTTCATTTTTACCATTCCGGGATGGACACTATGCAGTTCTTCTAAAAATGTTCTTTGGAATTTGTCGGGAACCGCGATTCTGTTTCCTAGTAGCAGACAATCTTGAGAGGTAGAAAATTCTGTTTCGTGAGATTTGCATGGCTCCAAAATTTTGTCTACTGTACCTGACTTTGCGAACTCTATTATTTTTGAGAGAATTTGATTTTTTCTGGTTTCTTTGGCTATCTGCTTGAAGGATACTGGAAAGTTGGCTAGTAGAGAGATGCATAGAAAACGACTTTCTCTTCAGAGCTGCGTTTATTCTTGGACGGATGTGGTAGTCTACTTAAAATATCTGCATTTGCATGGTGGCTCGTCTTTCGATACTCTATGTCGTAGTTATAGCCGGAAGGAAATATGGCGTATCGTTGCATTCTGGAAGCTGTTGTTGTCGGAATGCCTTTCTTTGGATTGAATATAGAAACCAATACCTTGCATTCTGTAACCAGGGTAAATTTTCTGGCAAATAAAAAGATGTTGAATTTCTTCATACTCCAAACAATGCTCAATGGTTCTCTATCAATTTGGGAGTCGTTAGATTCTGCCTTTGAAAGGGTTTTAGACACAAAACTGATAGGTCTTTCGCTACCTTGAGGATAAACATGAAAAATAACACCGGAAATTCCTTTGGCCGAAGCATTGCAGTGTAAACGTAGTGGTAATTTGGGGTCGTAGTGAGCCAAAACTAGATCTGATGTTATGAGTAGTTTGGTTTTCTGAAATGCTTCCTCACACGCTGTTGACCACATCCATTCCTGTCCTTTGTGAAGTAGCTGATGCAGTGGGTGGAGTACTGTAGAGAGATTAGGCAGAAAATGGAGTAATAATTGACGAGGGCTACCCAGCTTCGCAATTTGGATACATTTTTCGGTACTGGCGCATCGAAAACTTCCTGGATCTTCGAGTCGGCCTTGTGTATACCATGTTTGTCAACTTTATGTGGTCAGAACTCGATGGAATCTCCAAAAAATTCGCATTTCTTCAGATTGACTTTCAATCCATACTTTTTCAGCCGTTCGAAAACTTTTTGGAGAGTCTGCAAATGGCTGTCGTCATCAGATCATGTTATGATCATATCGTCCAAAATGCACTCTACGTTTTTCATTCCTTTCAAAACTTGTTCTATCGCCCGTTGCCAAAAGGAAGATGCTGGAGAAATGCCGTAAGCCAAACGATTAAACTGAAATAACTCTTTTTGCGTGTTGCTTGTTAGGTATTTCCGGTATCTTTCTTCTACCACCATTTGAAGATCAATTTATGCCGTTCGCAGATCAATTTTGGAAAATTTATTTCAGCCAAATTGGATAACATGTTTTCTATTGTGGGAAGGTAATAGGAGTCGACATGAAGTTGTGCATTCACTGTAACCTTGAAATCGCCGCAAATTCGAACTGATCCATCTTACTTCTAGATAAGGACAATTAGAGTTGTCCAGTCACCCCATTCAACCAGTGTTAGGATACCTTTTTCACCTTTTTCACCATATTGTCCAGTTCTGTATCCACTCGTTCTCTTAAAGCAAACGAAACGGAAGACGGGGACTGCGACCAACTTCAGGTAGAGTTTTGCCATTTTTCCCTTGAGTGTACCTAGATCGCCTTCGAAACACTCGGAATAAGCTTTCAAAATCTGGTCCAACGTCTTGTTTTGACTGAGCTTTTTCATGGACTTGATCTCTTGTCAGTCCAGCTTAATATGGGGTAACCAATCTCTTCTTAACAAGGGTGGACATCCCGCCCTTCAGAATATACAACCTTAGTCGCTGCTCTTGCCCTTCATGCTGGACCTTAACATTGACATAACCTTCTGGTTTTACATGCTCACCAGTGTAGGTTCGCAATAACTTCTGCAGCACCCCAATGCAGCACCCCAATATAGTCGGTAACGGACTCACCAGTATGTTGCTGCCTCTTGTAAAATCTATATCTTTCTGCAATGACATTAGGCTTTGGACTAAGGTGCTTCTGAAGCAAGGCTCTGAGTTGGTCAAACGTCCGGGTAGATGACTTGTCTGGAGAACAAAGGCTGTGAAGAAGCGCGTAGGTCTTACCACCAATCGAACTTAGTGTAACCGCAACCTTCTTCTCGTCAACAACATCGTTGGCGATGAAATACTGTTCCAGACGCTCTTTGTACAACTGCCAGCTACCCTCGGTCTCGTCAAAAGGTTCCAGCCGCCCAATCAAAGGAGCAATGGACAACGCTCGCAGATCAGAATTCGACGTTAATGGAAACGACAATAGCTCATCACCACCACCACATCAACATAGGAGTAGGACGAACATAAAATACAATTTACTCGTCGCCGATTGTTGTGTCCTACAGCATTTCAAGGAAAGAACTCCGACTTTGACGATAGGCGACATCTTTATTTACGAGCGAAAGTAAGACTATATACGTGGCTTAACAGGATCCATAGAATTCACTTGATGTTCAGGTTAATAATTATGATGGTGAGTCACAACAAACAGGAATTGCTGCCTGTTTCTTTCGATTAACTAGGTGTCAAGCAATGAAGAAATATTGAAGCAGAACGATCGATCTATGTGCTGAGCTTTTACTTTGTATCATTCATCAGTTTTGAATGTGATGAAGCGCATGATGAAATGAGTTGAAAGTAGTTGGTTTGCAAGTGACACACGCTTTATAAGGAATCTTAACTGTTTTACAGTGGCAAAACATCAGCAATTTTGAAAGAAGTTTTTGTGTGTGATAGACAACGTAGAAAATACTGAAAAATATGGGTGACGAAGAACCGGTAATTTTTTTTTATTATTTCAAATAAGCAAATTCGTACCTTTGGGCCTTTCCGTTAGTTGTACCTTTTCGACTACAATAATTGTAGTATAATTATAAAGACATGATAAGGGTAAAACATCAAAATTCTAATTCCAATTAAATGAAAAAAGCGTTTCGACTGAGTTCAGTTTGGATAAGAATATAAAGAAATGGTAGAAAATCAACAAAATTCCATTTTGCAAGAAACTTATTCACATGTTTGCTCGTAAAGGAGCTGAATAATAAGCCAAATCACATTTGGTGTTTCGAATAAAATACGCAAGAATTTTAAGTTTCCTCAAATATACGTTGTTTATAGTTGACTTCATTCGAAACATATGCTTTTTCGGAATTAAAAATGACACCCACAGAGACGGTTTTTCCGTTACAATTCCCCCCGTTTCGGTGAAAAAATTATACATCACACGCACAGAAGACCATCGTCCCTCGGACAGTAAACCAGTGTTTTTGACAGTTAAGAAACCGTCCAAGGCGATTTGCTATAGCCTTGTGCACTGCTGTCTCCGAGCGGGTCCCGATTTGGTATATATCCTTGAATAAAGCTTAATCATAGCTATCTGTACATGAGTATACATACAACAAAAGTCCGTGAGCCACCAAATAAAACGTTTAAGCGCAGCACAAGGTAACCGGAAGTTTCAATTACGTGAACTTCCACAACTACTATTTCGACTGCGATGGAACCGGGTAAAAAATGAAAGAAATGATAGAAAAATATAGAAGAAATATGTCGAAAACAGCACATACTTTGAACATAAAAGAAATTGAAACTATTTGTTAAAACTTTTATAAATTTTTAAAATAGCATATGGGTTGTTAAAAACACGATTGCTCTTTGCTACAAGAGAAATCTCACATTTAGGCGAAATCTCTGTATCATTTAATTCTATAATTCTTTATTCCTTCCATGTGTATATTATTGTTTAGAAATTTGGGGTGACTCTTACAGAACAAAGTTAAACCTAGTTATGCAGAAAAAGGCAGTTAGAATAGTTTGTAACACATCAACATAAGCGCATACAAACAAACTCTTCTATGAAACGGGCATATTGAAATTCAATGATGTGGTTGAATTCAAAACTCTCATGGTTATGCTTAAAGCCTATCAAATTTGTTACCTAGAAATTTATAAACGTACTTAGAACACCCGGAAAGTCAGTATTCAACTCCACAGAATAGGGCTGGGTATCGCCGCGCAGTCTGTATCGCGATACGTATCGCGATATTGGCTGTGTATCGCGATGCATATCGCGATATTTTGAATTCTGTAAAAGTGAAAAAATGCAGCTGTTTATGGTTTTATTCCCAGTTATTGTAACACTTACCTACGGCTTTGATCAGTTATAGATAATGGCGTTATAACAAATGCAAAAAGTATGTTTTCATTCAACGAAAAGCAGCAGAATGTGGTGTGTAAAATGATAAACAGCAGCATTGCAGACATCTCGTTAGCACTCGTTGGGACATCCCCAAAAAAAAATTTAATTAAACATGCAGCAGAAAATATCGATATTTCAAAATTCGTATGGCGGTACGTATCGTGAGAAAACATATCGCGATATATCGCTGTATCGATAAATATCGCCACCCCTACCACAGAATGAAAAGTTCAAAATAAAGTACATAAGAACGAATGTAAAGGGAAAATGTGTTTCGATTATTGGCCCGAAGATTTGGAATAAGCTTCCTAAAAATAGAAGAGATTGTAAAACCGCCAACAATTTCAAAATAAAGTTAAAATGCAGCTTTGTTGAAAAATACAAAGAATACCTCGTTTTAATATTGTAATTATATACGTTATGTAATTGGCGCATACTAAGCTTGCAAAAATGTATGTAAAAACTTAACTTTGTAAAGGGCTGGCTATAGAATAAGTGAAAACTTCTAGCCTTGTCCTTCTAATTTTCAACGCCTTAATGTGTGCACAACAAATTGGTCAATTAGATGCTGTGAAGTATTGCTTGATATAATGTTTGTTTTTATAAATCAAGTACATTTACATATGTGTTGTTGAAGTTAGAAGAAACCGTTATCTTATTTCATTCATTTTTCACCCGGTTATTTTTATTCGAAGCGGAGAATTTTTTGCGCTTTTTACTGAGAACGAACAAAGTGTGATTTGGCTTGTTTATCTAAAACTTTGTCGCCATGACGAAGTCATACCCCAGGTTGCAAGAGGACTTTCGCGAGCCTAAAATTTGTCATCCCGAGTACTGCCCTCAGTGACGGCTGTTTTGAAATTGACGTATGTATATATATGCAATTAATGGTCAAGAAAAGTCCGGCAAAAACATTTTAAAATTGTGTGACAACCTTTTAGAATCCAAACATACTGTACGAGCGTTTCGAATCCGTTGAATACTACTTAATAATGTTTCAATAATGTGACCTAATGTTTGAAATATCCAAGCATGTTGTACGACCGTTACGCATGCTTTGAATGCTACTTTGTACTGTTTCAATTCTCTGTGATTATTTTTAACAAGGTTTTTGATCTCAACCTGAAGAAAAAGAAGAAGAAAAAGAAGATGCCGTTTGATCCTGAGTTCCTAGGCACAGGGGGAGAGGAACACGTGGAAGAGAAAGAGGAAAAGGTTGTTGAAACGGAAAACCAGAAAGATGATCTCCCTGAAATAGTGGATGGTGAGTTTTAACAACCCCTGATTTTCGGTAAGGCATGCTACGAGTTGAACCGTGGAAGTTCATCCAGAACAAAATTGCTATTTCACGAGTCTTTCCCTGGCTCGCTTGCAATCTCGTCCACACGAGTAGATGTAGAATTAGAAGTGGAGCTAGTTTCAAGATTACTGGTTTCATTAAAAGTAACAAACGTCTCAGAGGTTGCAAGAACAAGTGAAAATTCCAGGTGTATTTGGTGCATCTTTCCCAGTTTTATTTCTTTGTTGGGCTTTCTGAAAAAGCAAACCGTGTCTATATAATTCAAAATTATTCCGAATAAAAAACTGATTAGAAAACTTACGAAGTCAAACATAGGACGAGACATTTTGGGCCGATTTTACAACATGTCTAGACCTGGTCTGAAACCAGGTTTCAAACCCAATCTAGACAGGGTTTTGTCAGTTTATACAGACATAGAAAATCACATATGAATGTGGTCTAGACCGAGGCTGTGAAATTCACTATGGTCTGAAACCCAGTCTTAACCGCGGTCTAGACTGAGTTTGCTCAAAATCAGGTCCAGACTTCAGTTGTGAAATCGGCCCTATATGTCTGAGTAAAATGCAAGTGACATCTTAATACGTTCTTATGCTTACACAATTCCTTCCTTGGACATCTAACACATTTGACATATAAATTTGAAAATAAGAATGTATCAAGCAAATAAAAATTTAGGCATATATTTGTTCTAAAGGAAATAAGGCACTATACAAAAGGTATTCACGGCACAGACATACGTGGACCAAAGACCTCGCACCACTATGACATGATTGTCAGCCAATTCAGTGTATCCAGGCAAACAGAGACATCTCTTGTAAAATGAGTCGGAGACCAGTTTTGTCGAAATAACCGAATCTGCATGAGTGTGCGCTGTATTTTATTCTTTGTATTAATCATGGCGCCGGGATTTAAAGAAGCTCGTTGACCCTATGGAGGGACGGATCTCATAGATACCGACCCTCCTTGGGGTACCCGTCTTACCTCTCAAAAATACACATACTAAAATAAAACTGACAGTAGTGCCTTTCAACCTAATGATATTTTTCTAGAACAGTAACAGGATGAAGACCATTTCTTGATAAATCTTATGTCTTTTTAATTGCAATAAGAAAATCTTTCCTTACCTTTTCTTGTTTAACCTTCAACCTAGTTTGGATTATCATCTGGGGTTTACTTATTGTAATACTCCAGAAACGATGCCAACTCAGTTACACTTTTGTCAAAGACCACTAGGAACCAACAAAGACCTGTGATACCTGGGTATTGAGGCTTCGTGTCTCTTAGGCAGGCCTTTTAAAAACATATTCTGCTGAGGGATTTCTTAACCATACATGCATTTGATCCTTGATGGTTATAATTCAACGGAACAACTACATTGGCTTGCTAGCCTTAATACATCTCCGCTCTCCAGCCTTTTTATGTATCCAAGACACTTACGGTGGAGAAAACAACTCCCTGGCCGAAGAGGCTACGTAAGTTACAATAACATATGTACGAACGGTCGGGCTACCGGTGGAGTGTCTATATTTATGCGAACAGATATCGCCCAAAGTGAAATTCTAATAAATACAACCCTTCAGACAGAGGCAACTCTCCTTATAATAGGAAAAACGTTACTGTTTGCACCATATACCTCCCTCCACCACTCAACCCCAATCAAACGAAATAAACAATTTATCAAACAAAATACCCAAACCAGTGTTGTTTTTACATGATTTCAGAGCTTAAAGCCTGTTATGGGGCGACAGTAGCAAAGGGAAACTTGTTGAAAATCTTTAAATTCGCCATGTTCTATCTTTGTTCACTGGCAAAACCCCAGCTGATATCCACTCTCTATTGACTTATCTTTGACGTCCGCACACTTGTTCTTAGACCAGTCGACTTCGTTGGGCTGGTCTTACCACATCAGTAGAGGGGCATCCGTCGTCTTTATATACGTGTGTACATATGTAAACTTTTACTTAAAATGCTTTTTCTTCTTCGGTTCTGATCGGATTCTTTTCAAATTTTGTACGACTGTTCTCTAAGTAGGTCTGTCTTGGAAACTGCATTTTTTGGCGATGCGCCAAAAATTGGCCGTTTAAAATTTTTTAAATAATGTTGAGCAAATAGGAGTATTTTTAAAGTGCTTCTTCTTCTACGATTTGGAACGGATTCCCTTCAACTGTTGTACGAATGTTTACTGAGTAGGCCTCTCCTGCAATATTTTGCCGATCCACCAAAAATTAGCGAAATAGGGGACATGTTAAAAATTTTTAGGTAGCCAATTTTGCTAAGGCTTTGTCTCGCATAATTCTGATCGCAAATTTTGCATAAGTGTTCACTGCTCTGTCCTCTCTTGAGAAATTCACGATTTATTTGGCCATTCACCGGAAATTGGCGAAATGGGGGGTTGGGATTTTGCGATTGCCAATTTTGAAAACGCTTCTTCTCCCACAATTTTGATTGAATTGCATTCAAATTTTGCGTGAGTGTTCAACAGGAAGTCCTTTGTTGAAAAGATTCTTTTTTTGGCGATTCGCCAAAAAATTGGATGAATGGCGGCATTTTAAAAGTTTTTAAAAAATTGGTAGCCAATTTTCAAAATGCTTCTCCCAAACTCCCGCCAGAGGTGCGTTGGGTGTCAGGAACGTTTTACTGTGAAACATATTTTGATAGTCTGTATCGATTTCGAAGAGATACGCTGAAGGCATTTTGAGCTGACTCTGTGGAGCAGCTCTTTGACAAAACTAGATTTTAGAAAATTTTAGTATCCAAGATGTTAAATCTATCTTACTCCTAATAACTCTTGCTGACACAATACAACCCGCCAAGGGTATGCCTAGTCGTTTAACAAATCATCTGACAGCATATCACGTTACTAAGGAAGGCGTATGACGTGATTTCGTAAAAATTTTGTGATCAAATTTCTCAGTCGCTGAACATAAGAGAAAGTTCAGATTTGGTGGAATCGTTGCTTGGCGAGCCCGAAACATTCGGCCAAGTTTTGTGGCTGGTAGACTGTACGAGTACGGCATATTACGTCATGACGTAAAATATGTACAAAATCTTGAGTGCAAAATGTCTCAATAACGGAAATTCAGATCCGCCTTCCAAACCCGAAAAAAGTTCAGTAAAACCTGTGTTAATGACCACCATCCAGAACCATATAGGACACCTGTACCTGGAAAAAGAGAATTGAGATACCCGCATGTAAAGTCACGTGCGCCCTTCCTCCTTTAAAGGTGGGGCGAAGGTGATACGGAACCAGACTTTGGTCACAAGAGATACATTTGTTCGGATACATTCAGTGTTTTTTTTTTTTTTTTTTTGTTTTTTTTTTTGTTTTATTTTTTGCAGAAATGAATCTTTTATTTCAGAAAAATGGAAAACGTTTATTGGAGAATTATGGGCTTAGTCGGGGAGACGTTTGTTTTTGTTTACAAACACAAGAAACTAAATACGGGTCGATTGAAAATGTGTGATATTAGTCTATGCACATGTTTTGTGTGCACTTGCCGCTCTAGTTATGATTATGCTTGCAGGAAAACAAAATGATTCTTTTAGTAAGGAGAAAATGGGAAATGTGTATCGGAAAAAAATGGAGACAAAGATGTTGGGTATCGTATGTTTGCCAACACAACCATAAATCAACTGATACCATGTGACCGAGCTTAACTGGAATTTTTTGTGTTTGAATGCGCTTTTATTTGTGTTGCAGATTTTGATGCTGACTTTTCCAACACGAAAAAGAAGAAAAAGAAGAAAAAGCCATTTGATTTGTCCGATATAGATAACGCATTAACTCCAGTAAGATAATATTCAATTTTTAATGCCCGCTAGTTCTGTTTTTACTTCAATTTACCAAACAATCGAGGATACAACAGTCGTGAAAGGGGGATTAATATGGCTTATATCATTCAGATTTCACAGTGAAACAGTCTAAAACCAGTTTAACTGCAGTGCCAACTTTTCAAAGAATGCATTTAACCGGCTTGCCCTCCCCACCGACACACTGGCACGTGATATAGAAACGAACCGTAACCGTCCGTCTGTAGTCTGTCTGCATGTCACGCCTTCCTTATAAACACGATTCCACCAAAGCCTGTGAACGGATTTGATAAAATTGGTGACCTCTCGGGCTGATTAGGGTTTAGTGATTATTTTAAAATTTGCCGTCGACACTGTGAGAAATGTGGTTCTTTTATCCGTCTGTGACGTCATTTACGGCATATAGCGCTTATTTAGGCAGTGCCCCATGCGCGACATGCTAAAAAGTGAAAAAAAAACTACTAGCGTTGTCAGACAAACGGCCTCGGTTGTTGGGACAGATTAATTAAACATATCCGATATGTAATATCGTAATCACGGAAGGCGTTTTACACCAGCACACCACGAAAATTATGCTTTGTTCCATGGGTAACAGGCAGAGTATCATTTTAATCAACTTATTTAAATCATTAAGTCAAGGTAAAAATCAACTGTTTTCTAGAATTTTTTGTGAGTTTTTCGGGAATTAAGGTTTGTACAGCAATCTGCAAGATGGCGGGACGTACTGTGTGAAAAAAATGGCAGGTTCTGTTGCTACCGGTAATGGACCGGGTCCAGATATTTTGAATACGTCTTTCTAATTACGAAACGAAAAAGACAGTCATTTGTGAAGTAGAATAAATGATCTCTAGATGACGTGTCACCAGGCCACAGTGACGTGTCTGCAGTTTGACTTTGATGGCACTTGCTGTGATTTTAGATATCACTGCTCACTGCGAATTAGATAGCGGACGATCTTAATATCTCTGGTAATGGTTGTTATTTGAAGAAGGAAGAAAGCGTGGTTGAGAAGGAACAGCCAGAAGAGATACAGCCAGACCTCGACGATGATTTAAATTTTGATCTTCCCATGAAGAAGAAGAAAAAGAAGGGGCCAATTAAGTTTGCTGAGGAGGGAGACACGGAGAAAAAAGGTAAGCGACACAGGAGCTCGAGCTCCTTGCAGTATACCGAAGACAACTGTTTTAATGATTTAGGCTGGCCTGATGGCCCGAATTAATTTATCAAATTAATAAACCGCCTTTTTGTCTGTTTATTTTGTTATTCTTACTTATGGATTGACTACTTGGTGTACTAAAAATATAACAAAGTTTTACATTGGCATGGCATTTTGTAAATAAACAAAAAAGCTGAAAATTACGTACAGCATTACGCAGACAAATGTTTAATAAGTTGTTTTTAAGTTTCCACCCAAAAATTAATGGGTTGGGGGACTTGAAAATCTGAGCAATTTTCATTAGTTAAGGCAGGGATACTTGTGGCTGAATGTTTTTAGCCCGGGTGACTTACCCATCACTTGCAGGGTATCTGTCGGTCATCCGCTATATGTGTGTGCGTGAGAATACGTTTTTCAAAATGCTTCTCCTCTTACATTTATCATCCGATTGTTTTGAAATTTGAGAGGCATGTTCACTGGGTAATCCTCCACATAGCTTGCTTTTTTTTTTCTTTGACGATTTTGCCGAAATATTAGCCAAGTTTAAGAAAAGACAAATATGCTTCTCTTCCAACAAATCTGGCTTGATTGCGTTGAAGTGTTACAGGACTGTTCCTGCATCAATCTTGTACTCAGCTTCGCGATGTGGCCAAAATATTGGCCATAAAATGGTCAAATTGCAGAAAATTAAAAATCTTCTCCTGCTTAATTCTTTCTCACCAGCTGCAGATTCTGGAAGACTGATTAGTGTGGTGGTTAACTTTGTGACCTGCGAAGCAAGAGGTTGAGTTCAAGTCCCGCTCAAGGCGTACTTTTCCATTGCCTGCCTTTATAGTTTTTGCTGGTTAGCATTGATGCTCTCTGCTCTTATCCCGGGTAGATAGAAAGTAGAGGTGCATTTTTGTTGCCGGTTCGGCAAAAATTGCCCCGAATAAACGGATAAAGTTAAGAGAAACACAAACAATACTGTTCGCCCCACGGATCTAGTCAGATTACCTTTGAAAGCAATGTTTCTGATGAGGCTTTCTGCCAAATCCAGATTTTGTCAAAATTGATAATGTGTAATGTCTCCACTTTTACGGCTGGGCAGAATGTCCAGGGACATTATTGTTAATTTTTACGTGAGTGTTCTCTTTCCATATTTTTCTGTCAGCGTTTTCACCCTCAGTGGGGACATAGCGGATTTGTCACGGCCGGATTTTCAAGACTTTAAAACATCGGCTTTCTTTTTAAGTTGTACACTGCGTGTATAAATGCTATAACTTGCAGATGAATCGGAGACAGTAGGAACAACATCAGAAACATCAGCCTGGCAAGATACGGATAGGGATTACACGTACGAGGAAGTAAGTAAACACTGATGTTTTAGACCAGCTGACCACGGATCACTGTGGTGATGTGCTTTGTCCATTACCGCCGAACTCATCCCCCTCCTCCCTTGAACGTCCGGTATATGCACTTGGAAGCTCATTGAAGTAGACTTTCGGGGCTGGAGAGGTAATTACGAAATTTTCCTCCTGAATATATGTAGTTAATATTCGTTTCTAAACGACCTCGCTGGGTGGGCTGGTAAGCGTGATAGAGGAGGCTAGAAAAGTAGACCGATTTCGCTACGGAGTAGCGAAATTTACACATATGTGCGCGAAATTATTGTCCCGAAAAAATATAGAACTTCGGTGTAAATGATATTCGAAAGTATAAAAATTGAAAAAAGTATTTTTGTTCTTACCTTGACTGTCTTCATGCCAAATTTCACGAATATGTAGGAGACGGTTGTTTCTAGCAAATAATGTTTCCTTTCGCCAAAGTGGTGAAAGTTGAAGAATTACCAATATAAACTAATGGCATTCCCCCCACCCCAACCACCCACCAAGGAAAAAAAAACAGACTTGAGCGAACCATATATACATAGAATTGCATGAAAACTGTAGCAGCAGTAGTATTTTATGAAAATTTACAGACGGACGGACTCGCGTGAAATGGTCGCCTTGAACAGCCCTTACTTAATGTGCGTTTTTAGCCCCATATCTCCGTAACCACTGAACCGGTTCAATTGTTCTCTTGCAATGCAAAGACGAGGGGTTATTTTGAGATTTTCGCTAAAATTGGGAAAATGGGAAAATACAGCACAATTGACCTATTCAGTGGGTGTTTGTCAGCGCCATATCTCCGTAACCATTGAAGGGATTCAATTGTTCTCTTGCACATAGAAAGATTATATAGTGGATCTGTGCAACGAGGGATTATTTTGAGATCTTCGTAAAAAATTAAAAGACCGTTAAAATTTTACCGTATTGATTTGCTTGCAGCTGTTCAAGCTACTCAATTGTTGATTGAAATCCTGTGATTGCACGCATGCGGGGAACTTAGTTTTACTGACATACCGTTTTTGCCTTTCAACGCAGTAACTCCTTCGTACTTTTAGTCTCCATTATTAAAATTAATAATTAAACTGTCATTTGAGGTACAAAACATCACAATAATAGTTGAGCAACTCCTTTTTTGCTTTATGCGAAGTAGAAAAAATTGTTGGCAATACCGATTTTATCATAAATGACAATAGGTGAAATGCACAGTTTGTTTAATTGCTCAGTACACGAGTCTAGTGGCCAACATATAAATAGATTTATTTAATTTTGTGCTGTAGGCACTTGTCTTTTACAACACTACTTGATAGCTAAACAACGAGGCAAAATAGCTAAATGGTATGGGTCCCCTAACATTATCTGTGCATTGCCTGCCGCGCTTAATAGAAGCACACCGTTTTTTTTTAATGGAGGGGACTTTGTGGCACTGTGGGTTGAAAGTGAGTGGGCGGGGGGGGGGGGGCGGTTTTATTAACATCCCAGGGCATTTATCTCAAATGTCTTGTGATTTAAGAATTCCTCATCAAATGAAGTTAAAATCAGCATCAGAATTGCAAAACTAACAAAAAATCGATAATATAAAGTCACAATGACGTGGCATCCGAAAACGTAGGCCATCAAATAAATCTTTACGAAAAAGTAGTCTCACAATGTATTTTTGCTCTGAAGCTGTAATCGCAACTGTTTTCGAGATATATAGCTTTAAAAATGATAATGACGTCATAAGACGTTGATGTTGCTGAAGGAGATCAACAGTATGTCACTGGGATCCAGAGGCAATTGTCCATCAGGTATATCTAGTTTCATTATCCCCTTTGAAACGGAGGGATATAGTTATGGGCGTGTCCATCGGTCCACATGCGTGTCCGAGCTATTATCTCTGAAACTATAGATATGGTTATCTTGAAATTTCACGAATATGGCTAATTCTTACATTGCCTGTAATTGACCTTTTGGTGCGTTACTCATCGTCAGGTATTACGTAACATGTCAGTCTGAGGTAACACGCCACTCAGCCCCTCCCCCCTCCTCTCCCACCGTGGTGAGTCATCTGTTGCAGTAATGAAGAACGCCTTTTTGGTGCTTTGTCCGAGGACAAGGTAATATATCATAGCTATAACTACACTTAGGATATCGACCGTTACCGTAAGGTTGGGTAAAAGGGTTAGGTTTGCGTTAGAGACGTGCCTACGTTAGATTTCCGGGAGAAGGGTGTGGGGTGACGGTTTGCGAAAAAAATAATCAGCGAAGTAGGGAATTGTTGATGTAGTGAGCACCTTCCAGACTGCGGTAAAAACCTATTGATAACGACCACCTTCAAGACCCGGATAAAGAGATGTGAAGTAAAACCTGTTTGTCGTGATCCCTTCCAGAATCAGATTAAAAAAAAAAAACACGTACGGTAAAACTCGCCTGTCTTGACTAACTTCCAGACCTGGATAAAAATGTAACGTACAGAAAAACTGCTGTCGGCTTCTAGACACGGATAAGAAAGACATAGTAAAATCTGTTTAAGTGATTAACCGTCTAGTTTTGTTAGTCAACCGCCGCCGCGTAGCGCGAAGCGGGGAACTATTGAATTCGGGTAAGCCCGTACCGTCTGTCCGTCCGCAACCCCGATATGTCTCTTTTTGTCCGGACCACTTTCTTAACTTTCCTTGATTGCTTAGCTTTGAAACTTCACACAGTGAAAGAATATATACTGTAGAATTGCCACGTCATCGTTTAAGTTTGATTGACCAAAAATTGTCGAAAATATGGCCCTCTGAACTTAAGCGATTTTTTCCACTTCTTTTCAGTATATAAAGGTTTTTAAACCCTGGTTTTTTCCGGGCAACTTTGTTAACTTTCCTTTTTGTGATTGCCTTGTTTCAGTTTGAGATTGATCGGCCAAACATTGCCGAAAGTATGGCTGTCTGAACTTGAATTATTTTTCACTTCTCAGTCCATGTAGGGGATTGTTAAACCCGGTTTTATCCGCGTCACTTTGTCAACTTTGTTTTATCTGATTGCTTTGAGGCTTCGTACAGTGAAAAATATATATTTTAGATTTGCAACGTTTTAATTTCAGTTTGATCGACCAGAAATTTCCGGAATTATGTCCTTCTGAACAGAGGCTATTTTCACTTCTCAGTCCATGTTTAGATTTATATTGACTATGTATTGAATACATTCAGTTTGATCGACCAAATGTTGCCGGAATTATGGCCCTCTGAACAAAGTTAATTTTTATTTTGGTTTTTAACAGTCTGAATGGATTTATTGATCGAGACAAAGGAAAGTTATCTCTTTATATAGCCGAAGTTTCACTGAATTAAATAAGTTCGAATACAGTAACTGCTCGATGGGTGCTATGCAATCCACGATTGTCTCGTTTTCTTTGACAGTTGCTCACGAGAGTATTTGAGATCATGCGTGAGAAGAATCCAGAAATGGTGGCAGGAGAAAAGAAGCGATTTGTAATGAAACCTCCACAAGTCAGCAAAGCAGGAGCCAAAAAAACAGCGTTTGCAAATTTTGCAGAGATATGTAAAATGTGAGTATCTTTAGGATAATGTCATGATATCGCTGATCAAAATGAATGCAAATGGAAGGGTATATACAGGGTTCGTACAAAGTCCTGGAAATCCTGGAAAATGAGACGGCAGGAAAAAAGTCCTGGAAAATGAAAAGTCCTGAAAATTGAAAATCCCCTGAAAATTGTTTTTCAGACTTATAGAGGGTTAATAATAGAATAATTAAGTAAAACGTATTTATTTATCTGCCTCTATATAATCTATATAATCGATATATATTTACGATATATGTTGGGCACAATTTTTAAATCTGCACAATTTATAAATTGTGCTGCACAGTTTTTAAATTTATAAACGGGCCAACCATTTAAAAATGGGTTGCCGATTTATAAATGGGCGACCCATTTTTAAATGGTCGGCCCGTTTTTAAATCCAAATTGCGGACAATTTTTAAATTGTCCTGCACAATTTTTAAATATTTTCATTTTTTAGCTTTTTTTTTGTTTGTTTTTTTTTATATCTCGGTTCACAAGTATAATCATCTATTGTTGCAATTGTATTTCACAAAAACTGCATTTAATGGATTAGAGTACTTTATAATTGCAACTTTTTTTCCGTGATTTTGTTTTTGTGCTGTGGTTCACAAGTTTGATTTTCAATTGCTCTAATTTTATGTATTCTTCTATTGTTCTGTGCTGTAATTGCTTTTGAAAGATTTTCTCGGCCCGTTTTAATATCCAAATTGCGGACAATTTTTAAATTGTCCTGCACAATTTTTAAATATTTTCAAATTTTTTAGCTTTTGTTCTTTGGGTTTTTTGTTTTATATTTTGTCAACATTTTACTGCTTTTATGTCTTTTATCTCGGTTCACAACTATATTCATCTGTTGTTGCAATTGCATTTCACAAAAACTGCATTTGATTGATTAGAGTACTTTATAATTGCAACTTTTTTCCGTGATTTTGTTTTTGTGCAGTGGTTGACAAGTTTGAGTTATTTATTCCCCACGGGGCGAATATATGCCATCGACCGCTTGTCGGTCTGTCGGTCGGTCTGTCATCAAGAGCTTGTTAACACGATAACATAAACACTTCTGTAAGGATTTCAATGAAACTTGGTATGTAGCTTTTATGGGAACAAACACAGATCAGTATTGTCAATGGGCCAGGTTCGTCCAAGGAAAATGGAACAGCTGGACTTTGAAAATTTCAGCTCTTTATTGACTATTGTGTGACCTTGTTAACACGATAACTTAAAAACTCCTGCAAGGATTTAAATGAAACTTGGGTAGCTTCTATGGGAACAAAAACAGATTGGTATTATAAATGGGCCACGTTCGACCAAGGAAAATGCACCAACTGAACTTGGAAAATTTCAGCTCTTGATTGACTATTGATGGCCGTGCTTAACTGATGGGGGGGGGGGAGCCTGTGGGGAATATGTGGGCTATGCACACTGCTCTAATTTTACAATAAATTGTGGCTGTGTTTGCAGAAATGAATATTTTATTTCAGTAATTAAAAAAAAAAGAATTATTTTTTTATGGGGGGGGGGGGGGGGGAGTTATGGGTTTAGTCGGGGAGACATTTATTTTTTAAATCCAAATTGTGGACAATTTTTAAATTGTCCTGCACAATTTTTAAATATTTTCATTTTTTTAACTTTTTTCTTTGCTTTTTTTGTTTTGTTTGTTTTTGTTTTATATAGCGTAAAAAGTGCGGGAACATCCTGGAAATTGGCTGTCTCAACTTTGTAGGAACCTTGTATATGTAACAGCGAATCTGTAAAACCAGCGAATCTATAGATTCGCTGAAAATTTCATCGACTCTGTAGATTCGCTGACTCACTTAACGAATCTGTAGATTCGCTATAGATTCGCTGAAAAACCATATTTGAAATTTAATTGCTTTTATGTGACTTCTTTACTCCAGAGGTGTTTTACACATCTTTTTCTTGTTTTTTTTTTTTTTTTGGAATGGGATGTATTGCAGTCGGAACTTTTAAAATTACACATATTTAACTAGCTTTAAAATGCATTGTTGAAATGCGAATTTTTTTAGTCTCAAATGAAAAACAGTATTGGAATCGTTCGAAAATAGTTGCTATCAATATTCACAAAGGCTTAAATTAAGTTCCTCTCTTTGTGGTATCGTCTTGGGTGATGTGTAGTACGCTTTTGAAGAATGTCTTTCTAGTGCTTTTTGGTCGACGTACGAAGACCATGTGTACATTATGGCTGTAACTACACTGTGCACAAACCTTGACCGTAACATTTGCTAAAATGGTTAGGGTTACATTAGATAGCTGGAGTGGGTGGGAGAGGGGGAGAAGGCTGTTGGTTAAGGTAAGCAAAAAAAAAAAAAAAGCTTAAAAATAGTTTCGGATAGCAAGACGTACGGTAAACCCTGCCTGTCTTGACCACCTTCCAGACCCGGATAAACAAAATACGGACAGTACAACTGCTATAATGAGCAACTTCAAAAGTGGTATAAAAGGACTTACATTAAAACCTGTTTTAGCGAGCACCATCTGGCTTCGGACAAAAAAACGTACAGTAAAACCTCTTTAGTGACCACCTTCTAGACCCAGATAAGACACCTAAATCTAAACTTGTAACATTTCAAGTTACTGGGCACATGGGACTCATTCGTATAAGATAAAATTTTTTATTATTCTGAAAATAGTACGCAGTCGTTTAAATAAAACTTTGTGACAGCCCTATCGGAGGAAACAGAAAAATGGAAAATGGTTACTAGTGAATCGCGGTTTTAGTTGGGGAGACATTTGTTTTTGTTTTGCAAAAACAAAAAAACATTATAGGTGACGATTGAAAGTGTGTGATATGAGCTTGTACTCTTATGTTTTGTGTGCACTGGCCGCTCTAGCTATTACTGTTGTTATTATTATTATTATTATTATTATTATTATTATTATTATTATTATTATTATTATTATTATTATTATTATTAGTGATATGCAGCTATTGAGTATGGCCTGTTATAGAAACTTATCACAAAAGATCAGTATCCTGTCTCTGTTTCTCTTAACCATCTCTACTGGTTAAATTCTTTTATTCTGTGTTGTGCCTGAATTAAATGTTTATTTTTCACAGGTTACATCGTCAACCCAAACATTTGTTGGCCTTCTTGCTGGCGGAGTTGGGTACAAGTGGATCCTTAGATGGAAGTAATTCTCTGATTATAAAAGGAAGATTTCATCAGAAACAAATTGAAACTGTACTTCGGAGATATATAAGTAAGTATAAACCTTCACGTTTTTTTAGTTATAGTAGGTGTTCGATAAATAAGAACCCGTGTGTTTCTTGTACCTTTTTCCAAACTATCTTCTTTTTCCAGCGAGTGATCGAAAAAAGTTAACCTTTGCAACATCAACGCTATCTCAAAGATACATGAGATATCGAAGTTGGAATTACTTTTTCGATTACTTTTTAACCCAGCTGACTTTGTCGGACTGGGTTAGTCGTATCACTCTAGGGGGCTGGAATGTATATGCGTATTACGTAAGAATATTCCCTAGGTCCTCCACCTGGCTATTACTTTTTTGACGATTGACGAAAAATTGACAAAATGGCGGCACTCTCTTTGCCCGTTTTGATCAATTTTTAAAATGCCACTCCTACTACAGTTTTACTCAAATCGTTCAGATGTTACGCAGGGATGTTCCCCGGGGTTCGCCTATCAGGCAATTATTTTTTTTTCGCGGTTCGCCAAAAAACTGCCGAAACTCTGAAGTTTGGCAAAAACTGGAATAAATGGTAGTAAATAACTGAATTGTCAAACCATTCATTTCTTTCAGTCTTATTCAAATAGTTAAAAAATTTTAATCGAAAGTGTCTTAGGTGCTTCTCCACGTGGACTTTGCTTTTTTCGCGAATGACAAAAGAAAATGCCGAAATGGTGGAATTTTTTAAAATTTTGCAACATTGTGTAAATGTCGGTATATATATGAGTCGTCAAAACCCAACCTCTCCAACATCCCTTTTCGGGTAGCTTCCACCCGGGAAAACTTGTTTTTTTTTTGTTTTTTTTTTTTTTTTTGTATTAAAATTATGAAAAAGTTACGTTCAGAAACAAATTTCTTAATTTTTTGGCCTAACCTATTCGTTTCAGAGTTTTTCTATCTTTCCTTGTTTGGTAACTCGGCTTGGACATGCTTGTTATTCCGAGTCATGATATATTATCAAAATGGCAGTTTTTGAAATTGGGTGAAAACTTCACATATTTGAACATGTCCAGGCTGTGTCTCCGACCCTGTTCTTCTGTTTTTTTTTTTGTTTTTTTTTTCACATATGGATAAAACAGATATTGAAAATTGGCTCTCTAACGATCTATTTTTTTTTAATATTTAGGGGGGGGGGTGACTTTTAGCTCAGTGGGTAAGAACGTTGGTCTGGTAATCCTTAAGTCCCGAGTTCAAATCCAGCTCGGAAGCTCCAGTTTTTAATGGTCAATCCGGTGAATTATTTTTTGTTTTCTTTGAATTTTTCATATTTCATTTTGATATGTCGTTGTACAGTGATGGTAGACTGACCGCCCTAGTTACGTATCGTATAATAACATTCTTGGCGCAGATTTGCTAATTTATCCAATTGCGTTATCAATAGCCAGTTTTATAACTTCTTTATGTTACCGTTTAATGAAATACTTACGACGTCATCTTTGGTTACAGAGGAATACGTTACATGCCACACGTGTAAGTCGCCGGAGACGATTTTACAAAGGGACACCCGATTGTACTTCCTGCAGTGCGAGACCTGTGGATCACGCTGTTCCGTCGCCAGCATTAAATCGGGATTCCAAGCCGTCACAGGAAAACGTGCTGCGCTCCGAGCCAAAACTACGTAAAGACATTTCCCGCAACCCAAAAGCGAAGGACACTGATGAAACTCACACTAATACTGTGTGTCGTTGATTCGTGTGTTTGTGTTACAGACAGAGCAATTATACCCTAAGAAACATGCTATTGTAATTATAGTTCCTCCGCCGAGGGGAAACATTTTGTTTGTGTACGGTCTGGCTGTGTATTTGTTTTGGACACTTGACTTTGATAGCACAAAAACTTAAAACGAAATGTCTAATCAGCGTAATGGAATTATGCCTGCGGTCCAATGGTTGATGCTGTATTTGGTGCATATTGGACATTGCATGACGTTATATGACGTCAAAACGTGAAAAACTTGATCATATCTGCCTCTGGCGTGGTAACTTTGACTGTGAAATTTGTAAACTGAATGTTTGTTAATGACGTAATGCGACGTCATAACCTCTCAAATTTCGAAATGTATTGCTTTGAAATGGTTTGAAATTTTACACACCACAATCGTGTCTGCTGCGCTATTATAAAGAATGTGTTTCCGGTGCATTTGATTGGTGCGACCATGTGAAGGAAAGGCAGGTCTTGGCCGGATGTGCCGTTAGTTTAATGGGGAGGGGGAAGCGTATGTGCGGGCACATGCCCTGACTCTGGGAAAGGCGGTTATTTTGCTGCTTTCAGCGCCATACCCAGAGTGCAACAACAAAAACAAGCAAATCAGAGAAAGATAACTACGTCACAAGTAAGGGAATGACGTGGTTACGTTGCGTTTGGATCCGTGCCAAGAGTTGGGGTTGTTGGGAACCCCCTCTCTAAGTCAGAAATAGCAGTTCTGGGCAGCTGAGCGGAAGAGGGGGTGGGGGGTGGGTTGGTGAGGTATGACTCCAAAGGCGATTCCTCTATTTCACAGTCGTGGCGGACCCTTTTGAAGTGCTTTTGAGTAATGAGACTGTACCAAGGCAAGGTATATTATGGATGTAGCTGCACTTTGGGCGTGGAGTGGAATCGGGGGAACAATTCTTTTGTGGCCCAGTCAACTGGCATCCGTGGGCTCATCAGTTATAGGGTGCCCGTGTGTGGGTGTGAACAGTTCTTCAAAATGCTACTGTCTTGCATTTCTGGTCCGATAGTTTTGAAATTTGGCCGGAATGTTCCCGGGATAATCATCCACATTTTTTTTTTTCAATTTGACGAATTGGCCAAATTTAAGAAAACACAGAAAATATTGCTCTTCTTGAAATCCGGTCCGATTACGTTGAAATTTTACAGGGGTGTTCAACTCAAGTTCCTGCGTCGGGCTTTTATTTTGTTTGGAGGTTTGCCAAAAAATTGGCCGAAAAAACGGTCAAATTGCAGAAAAATCACGGCGTGCTTCGTCCTTCGCCAGTCGTTAATTGTAGAAACGGAAAACTTTAAGCGGTTAGGCGTTGGACTGATAATTACGAGGTCGTGAGTTCAAGCCCCGCTTAAGGCGATATTTTTCGTTGTCTACCTTTATCGGTTTTATAGGAAATCGGTATAGTTCTGCCTCCCATAGCAGTATATAGAAACCCCAATTACATTAGTTTCTTGTTTCTTTCTTTCCTTCCTTCATTCCTTCCTTCCTTTCTCCCCTATCTTACTCCATCCTAAGTAGATCTTCGTTAGAATTGTAGTATGTTTGTCATCGGTTCGGCAAAAATTGGCCAAATAAACATATAGCTCTAAGATACTGAATTTTATCAAATATTCGATTCTCTTTCCCCTTTGTAATGTCTTTGCTTTTACGGTTGGGCACAAGGTTCACTGACAGTCAAAAAACTAAAAGAAAGGATGGCCAGTAGAAGTTCTGAGCTTGTTGGAGCAGCTTGTTGGTGTGCACTGGCCACTCTGGTGTGTACATCTGAACTATGTGGCGATTTGCCAAATGCAGTTGCGCTTTAGAAGACACCATGACACCTTTGTTAATTAAAAAAACTATTGTGGTAGTTTATAACTGTCCTGCCGGCGAAACAAAGCAAGCAAAACTCGCACCGGGATTCCATTAATGTCATGTACCAAGTGATCTGCGTATTTTGAAATAAACTTTCATCTAAAAAAATAAAAATGTGATTTTTTTCTTTTCTTTCGTCCCGCGCTGTGAGTTATTTTTATTACTTTTCTGGGAAAATGGTGGCATGTTGTATTAACCCACGTGGACTATATCGCGTCTGGCCTCTGTCGTATGTCCTTCCTTGGAGACAGTGTCCTTCTGTGTATGTGTGGATCTGTTCTGTGTGTGTGCCTATATGTATGAGGGTCTGTTCTGTGTGTGTGCCTATATGTATGAGGGTCTGTTCTGTGTGTGTGCCTATATGTATGAGAGTGTTCTGTGTGTGTGCCTATATGTATGAGAGTCTGTTCTGTGTGTGTGCCTATATGTGTGTCTGTTCTGAACAAAATGTGTGCAAGATATCTCGTGCACGAAAAGTCTGATCAACTTCAAACTTGTTTATTTGTTAGGTAAGTCGGGTGGGTCTGTCTACTTTTGGCGCATGCTACGTTATTAGGAAATGTGTGTAACATTGTTACTTGGTCTTGTGTGCAAAATTTCTCAGCCGCAAAGCACCCGAGCAAGTTCAAACTTGGTGGGCTTGTTGGTTGATGGGACCGAAAGAATCTTTTCAAATTTTGATCATGTGTAGAACAAACGAGTGCGGCGTATGACGTCATCACGTAACATATGTATATATTTTGAACAAGATCTTGTGTGCAAAATATGTCGATAACAGAAAGTCACATCGACTTTTATGTGGGTATTATTTGGGCCAGTCGGTTGCTTGGTAGTCAGAAAGATTTTGTCCAGACAAGAAGGAACCGAATGCGACATATCGCATCATTACGTCACAATGTTATATGTTGTTAAGCAAAGTATCTCGAAAGCGGAAATTCGGTTCGACTTTAAACCTGGTGTAGTTATTCCTTTAATAATTCACACAATTTTTGTTAAACAGTGAAGTAGTATACAAATTAGGAAAGGCGTATGGTGCACTACTTTACATAACGTGATATATTTTTTGGTCGCCTACCCCCCCCCCCCCATACACTTATACACTTTTGATTCAGGCAGGCTTGAGGAAACACCACCTCTTTCCTCCCCCCCCCCCCCCACCACCTCACATTCCTTCGTCCCACTTACAACTTGATCAGGGGCGTGTCAGGATTTGGGGACATGGGGGAGGGACAAGATGCCTTTCATATGCGTATCTGCCGATAAGAACAAATGTAAACAAGGTATTTATTATGTATAGGTCTGTACTTTGGGTACAGACCTATACGTGAAAGGGATAAAAGGGTTAGGTTTGCGTTCAGAACCGTCTCTACATTAGATGGCGCCGGTGGAGGGTCGTGGTGGTATGCGAAAAAAAATGAGATGGGGGACTGGATATTTAGTGATCACCTTCCAGACCCGGATAAAAAGTACGGTAAAACCTGTTTGTAGTTCCCAGCTGCTCGAAACAGACAACAGACATACAGTTAAACCTTTTTAAGACGATTTTATTACATCAAAAAGAGGAATCTCTCGTCTGTATGTCCGCCTGTACGTATGTGAACTTTTACATAAAATGCTTCGTCCCCTTCAGATTTGATCGGATTCCTTTCAAATTTTGCGGTTGCCAATTTTCAATATACTTCTACAATTCTGATCGGATTGTCTTTTAAAATTTTATTTTCAACATGCTTCTACTTCCACAGTTTGGATCTGATTCCTTTCAATTTTTGCACGAATGTTTACTTAGTAGGCATCTCTTGAAATTTTTTGGCAATCCACCAAAAATTAGCCAAATGGGGAACATTTTAAAAAAATTTTCTGTTGCCAATTTTCCGAAGGCTTTTTCTTCCACAGTTTTAATCGGATTGCCTTCAAATTTTACTGCTAACCAGTCGTCTTCTGAAAAGTTACTTGTTTGGCGATCCACCAAAGATTTACCAAAATAGGGGGGGGGGGGGGGCATTTTTATTTTTTTCGGTGGCCAGTTTTCAAAATGGTTTTACTACCACAGTTTGGATAGGATTTCTTTTCAATTTTGTATGATTGCTTCATAGATGCTTCTCTTGATAAATATCTTCTTTTTTTTTTTTTTTTTTTTTTTTGGACCATCTGCCAAAAATTGGTTTGGGGGTGCATTTTAAAATTTTTTAGTGACCCATTTTCAAAAGGGGTGTATTTCCACGATTTCGAACCTAACCCTTTCAAACTTTGTTCGATTGTTTATCCAAGTAGGCCTCTCTTTAAATGTGTCGATTAGTCAACCATTGGCCAAATAGGGGGCATTTTTAAAGTTTTTAATACTTTTTGAAAGTGCATTTTCCCACAATTTTGATCCGATTGCCTTCAAATTCTGCGCAAATTTTCAATAGGCGGTCCTGTTCTGAAAGGCTACTTTCTTTTTGGCGATCCGCCAAAAAGTCCGTTAAATGGGGAGCTTTTAACAAATTTAGTAGTCAATTTTCAAAATGCTTCTTCTCTCGCAATTTTGATCGATTTTCCTTACAATTTTAAACGATTATTACCTGGATGGTTCTGTCTTGAAAACTCACTTTTTTGTCGATCCGCCGAAAATTGCTCAAATAGTCGGCGGGGTGGGAATCACATTTTATTGGCAAGCAATTTTTAAAATGTTTCTATTCCGACAATTTGGATCAGATTGCTTTAAAATTTCGTAGGGTACTGGGTAGGTCTCATGAAATTTTTAGAGGGTCCGCCAAAAACTGACCGAATAGGGGCATTTTTATTTATTTATGTTTTTTGGTAGCCAATTTTTCAAAGTTTTTTCTTCCACAGTTTTGATTGTATTACCTTCAACTTTTACATAAATGTTCACAAGCCTGTCTTGAAAATTACTTTTTGTGACAATCCGCCAAAAATTGGCTAAATGGGAACATTTATAATTTTTTATTTGCCAGTTTTCCAAATACATTTCCTTTTTGATCGGATCTCCTTCAAATTTTGCATAAATGTTCATTAGCCTGTCATCTTTTGAAAGTTGCTGTTTTGACGATCCACAAAAATTGGGGCATTATTAATTTTTTGGTGGTCAGTTTTCAAAATGGTTTTACTCCAACAATTTGGATCGGATTCCTTTTCAAGTTAGTGTGATTGTTCAGTACATAGCTTCTCCTTTGGAAATATCGTTTTTTTTCTATGCAGGCCTCTCTTGAAAACTTTTTTGGCGATCCACCAAACATTTGGCGAAATGGGGGTCTTTTTTGTCTTTTTTTTTTTAAATTTATTGGTAGCCAATTTTCAAAATGCTTCTTCTCCCACAATTTGGGACGGATGCCTTCCAAATTTTGTACGATTGTTCTCTTGAAGGTTCCTTCTTGAGAAATTACTTTTTTATGATCAGCCAAAAAAGGGCGAAATGGGGGACGGCGCTCATTTTGGAAAAGGTTCTTCTCCCAGGATTTTTATCAGATTTTTTTTTTTTAATTTTGCACAAATATTCATTAAGAAGGCTTCTCTTGAAAACTGACTTTTGTGGCGGTCCACCAAACATTTGGCTAAATGGGGGTCTTTTTTAATTTATTGGTAGCCAATTTTCAAAATGCTTCTTCTCCCACAATTTGAAACGGATTCCTTTCCAATTTCGTACGATTATTCTCTTGAAGATTCCTTCTTGCGAAATTACTTTATTTTTATTTTATTTTTTTTTTTGTGATCCGGCAACTTAGATTTGGGACCTATTATAAGGTAGTACCAGTCGGTCACTACCGTGACGTCATACCAATGCATTATAACATGCCCCAAATCTAAGACTAACGGCCTGCTTCTGTGGCACGCAGAACTATGAACATGGCCTTCACAATCTCTGAAGGGAAACAATTAAAAAGTGCGCCTTCAGTGGGGCTAGAACTCACGACCTATTTTCGCCAAGTCCCCAAACAAATCACAAGCTTGATGCAGAAACCTTAGGGAAATTTCTCTGTACATTTTAACGCAATCGGACAGGATCTGTAGGAATAGTAGCATTTTTGTCCAATTTCGGTCAAATCGCCAAAAAATATACGCTGTGTGCAAGACTACCAAGTTATCATTCCTGTCAAATTTCAAAACAGTAAGATCAGGGAACAGGGCAATTCCCCCCAGACAATTCCCCCCCCCCCCAGTCAATTCCCCCCCCCGTAGGACAATTCCCCCCGAGGACTATTCCCCCCATTCATTTTTATTTTCTTATTTTTTCTTTTCTTTGTATCTCTTTCTCTCTCTTTCTCTTTTTTCTTTTTACAAATTGTTGCCCTTTTATAGTCCTAGGGGGGAATTGTTCGGGGGGAGTTGTCTGGGGGGAGTTGTCCGGGGGGAATTGTCCTAGACCCCTTGTGGGGTATCTGCCGTCCGTTATGTGTGTGTAAACATTTGTTTAACATGCCAGTCGTCCTACACTTTTGATCTTACGGGTCTAGGACAATCCCCCCCCCCCCCCAGACAAACTCCCCCTCAGACAACTCCCCCCGACAATTCCCCCCGTAGGACAATTCCCCCCGAGGACTATTCCCCTCCCTCCCCCCCCCCCCCCCACTTAATTTATATATTTTATTTTACTTTGAATGCCAAAGTCTTTATTTTTAAAATACCTTAAAATCAAAAATGCAAAATTTTTCTATCTGGAACGAAAGTTTTTTCTGCCATTTAAAACCTGATGTTGTGGGCAATTCCACGCAAATAATCAACAGTATGTCGGTTTTGCGAAGTCGCAGACTGTTTGACGAATGCGTTGCGCAGAGTCGGCGTACCATCAACGTGGTGGCTCGGGCAAGCGGCCACCCATAATTTGAACAGATGCACCGCGAACATTACGGCGGATCCGACCGATGTAACATGTAAACAACCGTTTTTCCTGGCAATGAGGAGGCAAACTTAAAGTTCATTGGTTTGGATAAGGCATGTAAATTTCAATTGCGACAATGTTGAAATGAAAGGACAATTACCCTCTCCAGCTAGAAGATAAAAGGGCAACAATTTGTAAAAAAAAAAAAAAAAGAGAAAGAGAGAGAGAGAGATACAAAGAAAAGAAAAAATAAGAAAAAGAAAAATGAATGGGGGGGGGGGGGGAATAGTCCTCGGGGGGGAATTGTCCTACGGGGGGAATTGTTCGGGGGGGGGGAATTGTCGGGGGGAATTGACTGGGGGGAATTGTCCTGTTCCCCTATATATATATATATACAGCATTTTAATTGAAAAACTCAAACAAAAGACTATCAATTTATTTAAACTATAGATAGTTAAACCGTAATTAAAGATCTTTTTTGTACAATTCATATGAATACAAATGTAAACTGTTGATCTCTAAAGAAAAAGTCTGACACTGCAACACAAATATGAAGTAAATGTAGATTTATATTTAAAACCCCATATACAAAGAAAACTGAAACGTAGAATGTAAACAGGAAAGCTGAAAAGTCCCAACATGGACAGTTAAGGTTGTCATCGCCTTTTCTCTCATGCCACCCCAAGCGCGACGACCATCGGGGTGGCATCACGGGGTGGCAGGAGATATGCTGCGTCCACAGTGCCTAGTGCCACCCCGGCTGTCGTCACGCTATGGGGTGGCAGGAGAGTAAAGACGTCAACAACCCCATCTCAAAAACCGTGAGAACTGAAAATCTAACTGTCCGAGGGACTCAGTCCGGACTCAGAACAGGTTTTCTTTTCTAATTGTCGGTATTTACCGGTAACGATTTTACTAAAGGTTGAGATAAGAGAACGAAAGAAAGTTTCAACTGAATAATATTATTTTTAAACTTTTGGTGAATTGGCATTCTGCACTTTAAGACTGATTTCCCAGTCTTCCGGGACCACTTCTAAAAGGTAAATGGAAAATGACGACTGAAGGGTTGACCTACATTCTCACTGGCTGGGTTCCACCAATTCAAAGTTCAACAACTGAGATTCTCTTCTGAAGGACGGACGGGCCGTTATATTGCAATTCTATATCCACTGCGGGGCTCCGTCCCGAAATTGGAAAAATACAGTTATATTCATCTTATATGTAAACAAATATGTCCATGGACATTGTGCCCAGCCGTAAAAACGAAAAAACTACAAAGGTGAAAGGGGAAACCTACCAAATTTGACAAAATTTAGATTCGAAAAAAAACCTATGTGCTATATATATATATATAAATATATATATATATATATATATATATATATATATATATATATATATATATATATATATATATATATATATATATATATATATATATATATATTAAACCCGGGATAATTATATTCAAGCGTATAGACCTTTCAGTTTTGAACCACTAACATGAATGAATATAATTGTGGCCCATTCTTCGGCAGGCAGAACCATAAATATTACCTGTAAAACCAATAAAGGGAGACACTGAAAAGCACGCTTTGAGAGGGTTGAACTCTCAACCTCATGCTTCACAGGCGACAACACCATCCATTGCTTCTGGTCCGGCAGAACTGTAAATATTGCCTGCAAAACCCATGAAGGCAGACCATGAAAAGTACGCCTAGTACCGGGCTTAAATCACGACCTCTTGTTTCGCAGGCGAATACGCTAGCACCAGACCAATCTGGTCTCCACACCACATAACTGGTGACAAGCGTCAGGTAGGAGCACTGGTGATTTTTCTGCAATTTGACCGATTTAAGCCAATATTTTGGCAAAACTGCCAAACCAAACAAAAGCCTAATATAGGGACTTCAAGGATAAATTCCTGTAAAATTTCAACGCTGGATTTGTAGAGAAGTAGCATTTTTGTGTTCCTTAAATCGGGCCAATATTTTGGCAAAAATTGCCAAAAACTGCAAGCTGTGTGGAAGATTATCCTAGAACATTCCTGCCAAATTTAAAAAAAAATGGGACCAGAAATGTATTAAGATTAGCAATTTGAAAACTTGTTTACACACAACACACACACATAATGGACGACGAATGCCCCACAAGTGATGAATATAGTCCACCGATGTAAGTCGGCGGGGCTAAAAAAATACAGGGTTGAAATCATTAAAATTTTAAGAGTCGCCCGTGATAGAACGGCGAACAACTTATTGTTTGATTATGACAATTTCACACAGTTCATCTATTTTTTGTTGCATGGACTCTAGTTTTCGTTCCATTCCAGAGACTCTTTCGTGGAGATTCGCATTACAGCCACAGCTGCACTCCACCTTCTCCGTGGCCATTTGCTTGGTTTGGGGTTTGGAATTTCCAACCTGTCCCTTCAGATTTTTAACCTCCCTAGCTATGAGAGACATGTTTCTCAGAATGCCCTTCATAGTTTGAGCTGACAAGCACTTGCCGTTTGAGAGATCATGCAGAGATTCGGTGTTATCACAGTTATTATCAGCAGCTTTGACAGGTTCTGAACTTGTGCAAACTGGCATTGTTACGTGCGGGTGTTTTGGGCGATATTCGGTGTTTTCTTGAAAGGACGGGCTGGCGGAGCGGCAACTATCTGGTATGATTTCGATCACTGCGTTGCGAGATACCCGCTTTAGCGGGGCGTTATGGATTGCGGTAATTGCTGTTTTAGGATGATTTTGCCAGATTTGAGATGGAAAACTAGAAAATTCAACACAGTTGACAAGTTCATGGTCCGTATCCGAAACTAATATGTTTTTACCGATTTCATCCAAATGTCCGTTTTCTGAATGGTCTTCATTTTCATCACTTTGAGGCGTTATTAACCGTGTCGGGTTGCTATTCATTTTACGCTTACGCGAGCCCCGAACACAGCCGTCTTGAACTTTCTCCACGTGTTGAGTAGATAAATCCAAGGCGCTATTTTCATTGCCGTTCACGCACAGGACGGGGGCCGAAAGCTTCTCACTCGGGAAAGTGGGTTTGGCTGAAACTAGCAGGGGTGTCTCCGGCTGTTCCAGAGGTTGTTGTGAAGTGAGTGGTGAGACAGAAATAGGCTCCTTCGGGTCGCTAATAACTGACAGCGTGATTGGTTTTGGTGGCGAGAGAATTGCTGTAACAAACAAGCAAACACAGCACTAACAAAATCGTCTCAAAGAAACTTAACAATACAAAATGGTATTGTACTGCCATATATGCATATCCACTGTTAAATTTTAAATTCAACTCGGTCTTTTTCATCAGAAATACAATTAAGTGAATTGGTCAACCCATCCACCCCCCCCCCCCCGGTGCAACAGTATCTCATGTTCCGTATACAGCCCCCCCCCCCCTCCGGGGGGGGGGGGAGACAGACTAGGCTGTCTGTAATCTAGATTAGTCTCTCCCCCCAACCTGGTATTTTTTGCCCATTGTTCAGCCTCCCCCACCCAGGCTAGCTTCCCCCTCCTCTCAAATTTTTACCATTATTTTCTTTCTGTTCCCTGTCCACCTCCCCCGCCCCGCCCCCCAACAAGCCATTCTGGCTTCCCCCTAATTTTCTCCATTATTTTTCTTTCTGCTGCTAGGGCAAGGGCACTCTGTGATTACCAAAATTAGTAAGGTTAATCTGATTGTTTAATCCCCGTTGTATTTTACAATGGCAATCACATCGCCGCTGTATTGAGGTGAAGCGAATCCACATCTCTTTGTTTTAATTTTTATTTATGTTTTGTACCAGGCGATTAAAACAGCTAGATAAGAAATCTCAGGTAATTTTAAGTTGATGCATAAGATTTAGTCCTGACTGTAAGTAAGTAAAAACTGGAAGCTTTTTCAACACTTGGTAACACTTTCTAAATGGAAGCTGGAGTTGAACACACAACAAAGCGGTTTTTAGATAATGTGGGTGTTATTTATGATAATCTTAGCGATCAGAAGTATCCACCTGTCTCTCTAAAAGTGCTAAAATGATATTAAGAGAAAATTAAAGAACTTTCTGATAAGGATGCCTTTTTTATTTTTGTTTGAATTTAGTCAATAAAGTAGTTTAAGATAGTTTTATACAGTTTAATTGAGTCCATTTATTCGTATGAGCAAATATTATCAAACTACATTTACATGCAAAAAAACTTCGTGGCGGAAGGGTAAATATACTGGAGACGGAAAGATAGTCTAGTCTAGCTCTCTAGGGGTGGCGGGGGGGGGGGGCTGTACAGGGGGTTAAGAAGGCCTGTTACACCGGGTCGGGGAACTTATGTACCAACACCCCCCTTTTTTACCAACGAGTGAAATTCCGAAATAAGCCTCTCTGTGTGGGAAAAAGTTTACTTCATGAAAATCACCCCCCCCCTTTCAACGAAACTGGCACTCCCTGCGGACCGCTTCTGGCCTCAAAATTACACCCCTTTCTCCGTGTTTTATGGACACACATGGTAACACATTTCATACTAAGTGCCCCTCCCCCGGTGTAAGGATTTTAAGTTTCCCCTCCCCCTCCTTCAGGCTACCCCTGGTAACTTGAAATCGATTTCTTATTACCTAGGGGTCATTCAAATTCGATTTCTTATTGCCCCTCCCCCCGGGTAAGCTGAAATCGATTTTGTATTACCCCCTTGTTTTTAGATTACCCCCATATCAAAAGCTGTTAACATGCAGAAAAATAATCTTTTGTATTTCTGCATTTATCCACATACAAATAAACTAAAATGAAATATTCATTTCATCAACTCTTCAACGAGAGCAAAACTGGACGACCTCATCAACACTGGTTTTGCACAATCATTACACGTATTTGACTGATATTCTAGTTGGTTTAGTTGCTCACTCAAAATCAAAGGGCTTTTCTGTTAGTATCTATCATTGTCTTTAAGTGTCTGGTAATGTCACGATTAGATTAATCTCCAGCTGAAGCTGCTAATCCCAAAGTGTCGGGACGGGTAAACGGTCACTTGCCCCCCGAACACCTGCCCCCCCCCCCAGACACCTGCCACCCCCCTTTTGTTAAGAAGTCAACTGCCCCCTAGGACAACTGCCCCCCCCGGTCATCTGCCCCTCCTCCCCCAATTGAATTACAGGGAGTACCCTCAGCCTCCAGACATGTGAAAGGGCTATTTCACTGTATGTTTCAGTAAAAATATTTGACTGCTGAATCTAAGCCAGGCACCCAAACCTCTACCCACCTCCAATTTCTCGTCGCTGGGAACAGTTCTCCCCCAGGCAATTCCGTCCCAGTCAACTCCCCCAGACAATTCCCCCCTCCCGAACAATTCCCCCGTAGGACAATTCCCCCCAGGATTATTCCCCATCCAATTCATTTTTATTTTTCTGATTTTTTTCTATTATTTCTTTTTTCTGTCCTTTTTTTTTTTTTACAAATTATTGCCCTTTTAAATTGTCCTTTTCTCTTGTAATTGCACTTTACAAATATGTTGCTTTGCCTTTCATGTACTCAATTGCAATTACACAATCAGTAACTGCAGTGTTTGATCATTATGATTGTAATAATTTCAAATATGTTGTTTTGCCTTTCATGTACTCGACTGCAAGTACACAACCAGTAACTGGAGTGTTTGATCATTATAATTGCAATCCTGGACCAGTGTTATTCATTCACTGTAATTCCGGAGGTGATAATATTAAGGCCAACGAGAGTTGAGGTCCAGAGTTGCTGGTATTTGGGCGTATTTATCCAAACCAATGAACTTTTAAGTTGGCCACCTCAGGTTCAGAAAAAACGAAGCAAAGCTGGAAATTCCGGAGTCAGTGGTTTTTACGTGGTTCCACCAATCCTCAGCAATCCATGTCCTATAAAAGATGCTAGCCAACACAACCAAATTCATCAAACCAGCAACATGGAATTTATTAGAACAGAAAGAGGTGCTCGAAAGTTGGCGTTGGATGGCTATTTGTACATGAAACAGGACTTGAAAAACGGTGTCGTGTCTTTTGAGTGCGAAAAGCGGCGCCTCTGATGAAATAGGTGGGCGGACAAACGAGCATACGCACGGCCCTACACATGGGAAGGGCGAGATGTTTCGGGCACAGCAGGAAATAAAGCGGCGAGCGAAAAAAACCCGAGGAAACACCCGAACAGATCATTTTGCAGACAGCCGAAGATTTCTCTGAAGGTGGGTGTAACTAAAAACAGTAAATCAGTGTTCATGGAATCAGTATTCAGTAAATCAGTATTCATGAAATCAGTATTTAGTAAATCAATATTTAGTAGCTCAGCATTCAGTGTATCAGTAATGCGTAATGCGTCAATCAATAATGCGTCAATCAGTAATCAGTAAATCATTTTTATTGGTATGCTTACAGCCGCCGCTGTCCAGCTGACCGCGATACGACACATCCAGCGTAACATTCGCAGAGTGCGGAGAGCTGCAAATCAACCGCATCCGCTACCGGACGACCGTGCGACCGTAGAGATCCCTGAGGCCTACACACCTCTAGCCAGTGGAGAACAATTCTTGATGTTTGACAGCGGCGTCGGGGACGGTAACCGGATTCTGATTTTTGCAACCCAGCGATCTCTGGATGTTCTTGACAAGCCTGTCATTGGTTCTTCGATGGGAATTTAAGGTCGTACCAGAGCTCTTTTATCAGCTCTACACGATTCACGGTCTGGTCTCGGAGAGAATAGTCCCCTGTGTCTACGCGCTGCTGCCCAAAAAGGGAGATGTATGGTCGTCTACTCTCCGCGTTGAATTGTTTTGTATTGTATTGTTCTTTAGATCTCTTTCAACTGCTATGGTCATCTGCGTTGAAAGACCTCCGGCCACACAACACTCCAACCACTGCTATGGTCGACTTAGAAGCTGGGGCCATAGCCGCAATCCGAGAGGCGTTTCCTGGGGTCGAAGTGAAGGGATGTTTTTATCATCCCTCCCAGAACATTTTCAGAAAGGTGCAGAGTGAGGGGCTCCAGGACCACTATAACAAAGACCAGGAGTTTGCCCTCGAAATCCAGCGTCTTGCTGCGATCGCGTTTGTTCCCCAGCAGCTGGTCGTTGATGCCTTTGAGATGCTACAGGATCATCTTAGCGAAGAGGCAACACCTGTTGCAGAGTACTTTGAAGATACAGACATCGGTCGGATCCGCCGTAATATTCGCGGTGCACCCAAGTTCCCGCACGAGCTGTGGAATGTGCAACCTCGCACTGAAGCCGACCTGCCGCGCATGAACAATAACGTGAAAGGCTTCCACAAGAAAATGCTCGCGGCGTTGAAGTCCTGCCATCCGAACCTAAGGCGCTTCCTGGATGTGCTAAGAAAGCAATACAGCCTGACGACCGTCGTCTTCGGTCAAATTATGGGTGGCCACTTGCCCGAGCCACCACGTCGCCAGTACGTCGACTCTGCGTAGCGCATTCGTCAAATAGTCCGCGACTTCGAAAACCGACAGATTTGCGTGGAATTGCCCACAACATCAGGTTTTAAATGGGAAAAAAGGCTTTCGTTCCAGACAAAAGAATTTTGCATTTTTGATTTTAAGGTGCTTTACAAATATAGAAATGAGAGATCAGAGGTTGTTTTATTCTTGTTTTGGCATTCAAGGTTAAATAAAAATAAAAAAAATAAATGGGAGAGGGGAAAAGTCCTCGGAAGGAATTGTCCTACGGGGGAATTGTTCGGGGGGATTGTCGGGGGAGTAGTCTGGAGGAGTTGTCTGGGGAAATCGTCCTAGACCCGTCATCGCTATCATAGGTGCCCTTTTATATATAAAATGAGGAAAAATGTTTGATATGATTAAAATTTTAAATTTAGAAGTGCTATCGCTTTGAAACTCCAAATGAATCGCTTTAAAGGCTCTGACCAGATCGACGTCATTATGCTCGATTTCAGCAATACAGTCCACTTCGTCTCGCATCGTCGTCTCCTGCAGAAGCTTCAAAGCTATGGAATAACTGGCCGCACCATTGAGTGGATTGAATCTTTTCTCCACTCGAGAACTCAAGAAGTGGCCGTAAACGGCCAAAGTTCCTCAAGCCATGAAGTGACCTCAGGCGTACCACAAGGAACAGAACTAGGACCGTTGCTGTTTCTTCATGACCTGGCGCTGTCCCACAAGATTCGAGGACTCATAAACGTCTTTTCCAAAGGTAGTACAACCCTCTCCCCGCCACCCAGCAAGTTTTCTTCACATAAAGTCGTTGCACTCAGAGGCATACAAGTACCATTTCTACCCAAGAACAGTGCGCCTGCGGAATACCGTACCTATAAGTACCCAACAAGCGGCATCCCTGCCGGTCTTTAGTAGTTGGATCTCGTTGTGGATAGCACCCAAAAGAACTCAAAATACCTGGAGCCTAATGTAAATGGAGAAGTCTCTGGTCGTTTGCACCAGCACGTTTTAATCCAGTTTGTGAACTCCGCACTGGGAGTGATGCACCCAATTCCAGTCCAGAACGGCTAATAGCCTTTAGGTTGGTTGGTTTATTGGTGCTTTAAGTCCCTTTCAGCGATCTCAGCGCTATATCAGGACTACCCTGCCAAATTTTACTAAAATGGGCCATTCCAGTTTGAATCCCTAGGGGGACCATAACTGAGTACACAGCTAATAGACACGAGCAGGATTCGAACCCGCACCGGCTATACACCCTAGATCCAAAGCCAAGCGCTCTTCCAACTGAGCTACCCGCCCCCTAATAGCCTTTAGGACTCAACCCAACTAAAAACGAAGAACCAAGTAACTTGTGAGGTCGATTCGTCGGGGCGATGCTTTGAGTAGTCCCCTGCATGTGTATGAATAGGAGGTTGATTTCGGTTGTTACATGCAGTCCTAATAACTAAACAAAACAGAAGGAAACACTAAACCAGTTTTTCAAGAGCTCGTTCAGTTTCGCTCTCGTTGAAGAGTTGATGACAATGCATATTTCATTTCAGTTTATTTGTGTGTGAAAAAATGTAAAAATATAAAAGATTTTTTTCTGCATGTCAACAGCTTTTGACACGGGGAGTGGGGTATACGAATTCGAATTTAAGTTACCGGGGGGGGGGTAGCTTGAATTCGATTTTAAATTACCGGGGAGTGATAGAAATATGGGGGTAATCTCAAATCTTCACACCGCGGCCAACCCTGGCAAAAAAGATGGAAGTCGTCAGGCGTTCACATACTGGTCATTTAAAAGAAATTTATTTGTTAACATCCCGCTCAACGACTATGAAGGCTATATTGGGACATACTTTCTGAAGGAAGAACTGGTGAACTATTAAAAGGAGAGCTAGAAAGAAAGAAAGAAATTTTGATAACTCGCCTACTGCGACATGCGCGGACGTTGGTAAAAATAATGACTAAACTCTGATAGGCACCCCTTTGATCCATAAACAGACTTTAGTTTTACTTTAAAATTATTTATTTCTTCTTCTTAATATACCTCAAGGGCGATAGTATAGTTCTTTGTGTGCCTGTACTTGTACTTGTGTATTTTGTGACGATTGGCACCTTTCCAGTAACCCTTTAATTCGCTTTTGAGATTTCTCGTAAGATTGTTCGTAAGTGCGGGTAATGGTTGGAGATGTTTTGGAAAAAAATATATTGTTGGATTTCTGGTTGACATTTGCCTAATCACAGGCTGTCTGATATGATTTTAATAAAAAATAAATATAACTTTCTAAATATAGAAAGCAACCTCTGTGAAAACGAAACAAACAAATCATGAAACATGAATGCCCATGGATACTGTCATTGAATTTTCAGCATATATGAACCATTCCAGCAACAAACATGAATATCCAAATATCCGTGGACATTGCTTAGTCGTAAATGCGAACATATGACAAGGATGACAGGATAAATCTACCAATTTTCACAAAATATATGCATTTGGTGGAGGACTTCTTGTCTTTCATTATTCATATTTCAAAGCAATTGAACCACCGCTGTATGATGCGTGCACTTACACTTATTTTAATGAATTAAGAAAAGCCATAGATAGTTCCTATGATTCAGCAGCAGGACCAGATGACATACATTACCAGGTGCTTAGACACTTGCCAGACCATATCCTAAAGATCCTTTTAGAACTCTTAACCATACTTGGAGTTCCGAAACCGTTCCAGAAATACGGAAGGAAACCACAGTAATACCAATACCAAAGCCAAACAAACTTTCACGAAATCCTCAAAATTACAGACCAGTGTCCTTGACTAGTGCCCTGTGCAAAACATTTGAGCTAATGATAGCTGAAAAATTAAAATGGTACCTGGAAAGATATAACTTGCTCGCCGACATACAGAGTGGCTTTAGGAAACAAAGGAGCACTCTGGACCATCTTGTAAGACTAAAATCTTTTGTAAAAGAAGCTTTCAATAACAACCGACATGTTGTTACCGTTTTCTTTGATTTGAAGCCTCATGACACAGCATGGAAACACGGAATAATGAAGGATCTTTTTGATTTCGGCCTCAGTTTATAAAAGGATTCCTGGATGACGTCGATTCAGGGTTCGTCTTGGTACAATACTCTCAGAATACTTTAAACAAGAGGAAGGCTTCCCCCAAAGATTCATCCTTTCAATTCTACTATTCCTGATAAAAATCAGCAATATAAAAGATACACTCAGACAAGGGATAGATAGTTCACTCTTCGTAGATTGTAGATGATTTGTCATCTCGTGTAGAGGCAAAATTACGAATTGAATACTACAGCGTCTTCAGCAGAGTATTTATTCTCTCCAAGCTTGGGCGAATAAAAATGGTTTCAAATTCTCACAAACCAAAACGGTTTGTATGCACTTTTGTAAAAAAACACAAACAACACGACGATCCAGTCTTACACATCTCCGATGTGGAAATCCCTGCTGTCAAGGAGAACACCTTTTGAGGTTTAATTTTTGATAACAAACTCAGTTTTATCCCACATATCAAACACCTCCGAAGAAAGTGTCAGAAGGCTTTAAATTTACTGAGTCATCTCTTCCCACGGTTGGGGAGCAAGAGAACGCGGTGATTTTTAGCCCTGTTCGCAATCAGCACTGGTCCGAAACAAAGCTGTGTCTTAGATATGCAAATGGGTCAGCAACAGGTCAAAACTCATACTGAGTTGCAATTACAGTTTCTGTTATATCTCTATCGTTAGCTTTGGGTCATAAAATTCTTCAGAAAATTCATCCTAAATACCTTGGGATAATTTGCCCCCAGGTAATCCGCTCCTCCACCACCCCCACCCTCACTCAAATTACGCATACCCGGTAAACACAAAAATGCTGATTCTGTTTATTTAGAATCATAATAAAACGTATACTCACGGGAGTAGTCTTCATCATCTGAGCTGAGATCAGAAGCAAAAAGCAGAAAAATCGGTCCCACGTATTTTTTCCAAATGTGTCTGATAGCTCCTGCAGTGTACTCGTAGGATTTGAACAGGCTTTTAAGTTTCTCGTTTAAAACTGGACCTTGTTCTCGCATGTATTTAGAAAAGAGCTCTTCTCCTCTTCCTTTAAAAGCACTCATACTGCAAAGAAAAATATTGTTTCATTTAAAATCGGGTCGACATAAAAGCACATGTGGTACAGTCAACCCTTGATGCCATTTCTAATTTTCCTTTGTTTAATTTGTTTTACTAAAATACATCTTGGGCTTCGTGTTTAAAGCTATTAGTGGAGCTGCCATAATCGATATCCCCCGTTCAAACTCTGTTCAAGGCGGGAGACATTTCAACAGATGAATTATGGTATTTTCGAATATCTATTATATTGAAAGAACATTACATTCAACATGATTCCGCAATTATTGTTTCCTTTAGTCAAAGAACTCTTTGCTTTAGTCCATGAAGTTGACTGTTTGGCATACTGACACTCTACGACACTTTTGTCTATGGTGAATCAAATCACGTTTTAATCACCGGGAATTACTTGATAACCATCGAAAGCTAGCCCGTACCAAAATCTGGTCCAAGAGATACTGTAAGTCAGTCAAATTCACCGTTACTGAACCAAAAAGGTATAAATAATTGCAAAGAAAACCGCAACTGCAAAAACATGGCATTTAATCGTTGTGTTACCCATACAGAGCTATAATAAGAATGTCCGTGGAAGTTGTGTCCGGTGTAAAACGGTGAAAGGTGAAAACAGAAGCAAAACCTAGATTTGTTAGACCTCCTATCAGTTTTAAAAAAGTCGGACTGAATATGTGGAACGAGCAGCGTTGTTTGTTTTCTTAAACTTGAGATTTTCTTAAATACTGCTTGGCTAATGTTTTGGAAATTTTGGTCAATACGCCAAACAAATACAAGCCTAGTGAGTGAACTTCTGAGGAAGACAAAAATTAGTAGCGGTCGCACCGGAGTAGCGTTCTGTTTTATTCTCAAATTCGCTATAGGGAACTCCACTGATAGATATCTGCTACGTAAAAACTGGTACAAATATAGCAGGAGCTGCGGGTATGTTTGAGACTCTAAAATGCATTTGTACCGAATCGAATTCTATTTAAATTTTTTAGACTGAACTGTAGGTCATCGGCAGTTGATCCTTGTTTACCGTATGTCAGAACACCTGTGCATAAAAAATCACCGCAGTGTTTTGCATTAAATTAATAACATAATAATTTATGATGATGGCGGTCAGAATTTCGCTTTGGAAAATGTTTTCATACAAGAAGCAAACACATGAAATACAAACAACCTAGTTCATTTGTAGTTATTGACAAGCGAACACTGAAAATGTGTCAACCAATTAAAACCTTATTCAAACAACAATAAAGACAAACTGTAAGTCACTTAAGCTTTTATTCTTTGCTTGCTTCTCAAAGGAACGCAAATGTTAGAAAATACTCTTAAATTTGATACTTCCATGAATTTTGACATAAGAGGGGTCAAGGTGTTGTAAATTTGAGTTTTGTTTATATATCCAAGACCAACGTGTGTTTGAAATGAAACATAGCGAAGTGTGTATTTTTAACTGTTACACATCCATTTAAGTCGGAGAAATTGAAATGCCAGTAGCAAAAGACCTTGCAGTTTCAAACATGTTTTCAGTTACCAGTTTATTTTCTGCAGCAGTTTTTTCAAGTTTCTCGTCAGTACAACTACGGTTAATTGTATTACTTCAGCGGTTTATGTGTCAAATGTACTGGAGCCTTAAAAACTTGAAACAACTAAAGAAGTACCGCAAAAAGGTGCTGCATGTTGGGGTTGTGGTTCTTTAAAAATGGCAAGGCTGATAATCAATAATGCTTCTAGTTTGCAAAAATAATCTTTCGGATAAGTCAATTTTCTGCAGTGTATCACTCATTGAGACTTGCATTGTACAGTTGGTATTTACACCCGTCATTTCCGGTATACTGCACGACAAATCGATTCGAATTCGGTATGCTGAAGATGCAGCCTGCCCAGTCAATATTGCCGGTTCTTTTCGGTATGGCTCATAATCGATTCGAATTTGATTTGCCCACGTGATATCAATAGTTCTACTACAAAGAACTGTAAACGAAAAGTCGAAAAAAATTGGTACTTCTGTGACACTTTCTATGCACACTAGAATTTGGTAGAAGCTTTCTAGACCACAAGTTTGTTTTGCATGCATATTTCGTCTTTTATACCGCTCCTAATTGCATAAGAATCTGCAAATGCCTTCACCCCTCCAAAATTGAGACCATCGAAATTTATGTAATCGGCAGCTGATTATCTATGATACCTTAAATTTTTCATGTAGTGTCCCACAAGGATAAATTTTAGGACCCAAGCTCTTCATATAATATAGAAATGATATTGTGAATGCTTCGTATTTGCTTACATTTGTTCTATTCGCGGATGATACTAATATTTTCTATACAGTTAGAGATCTGGTTAACATGTGTGAAATGATAAGCAAAGAATTAACAAAATTAAATACATGGTTCAAATTGAATAAGCTGTCTTTAAATGTTTCGAAAACTAACTTCATGGTGTTTGGAAAACTAAAAAGCAGGCATCAACCCAACATTTTATTTGGTAATGGAGCCATTTCGAAGCGTTTATTAAGCTCTGCTTTTGCATGATCCCTTTTCTGTCTATTTATGTATGTATATGAGTCTTTACCTTTTTTCTTGCAATTGTAAAGTTATTTATATTTGTAGTACAGAAAATAAAATTTGAAATCTGAAATCTAAATCAAACGAATTCTCCACTGTATTTTGACAAACTTACACAATTTGGCTCATTCCCCTTCTATCTGGATCTGATCAAACGTTATTAATTGGAGTTCTGCTCGACGAGGAGAATTGAGCAAATTTTCACTACGGTTTGTTTTGATGCTACTTGCTTGATATGACGTGCAGATGCATTCCTTAAAACTCATGCAAAGTGAGTCTTTCTGATCAAATGTATTAGCACAGCGTGCTAAGTCCCAAGGTCGTGGTGTCACTGGTTACCCTCATTTTACTCACATGTAAAATCTGTACCTTTTTGTAGGTTTTACTCGACTGGAATTAAAATTTAATGGTCACAAAAAAGAAATCTACAGCAATATCTCTGATAATTAATTCTTATGTTGCTACATGTTAATTTGTCTGTGAAAAACGTGAACAAATTAGGTATATTAATTGAGCATTACAACACTGTGAGCTTTCGATTTCTAACAAGATGGAAGGATACCATTGTTTGTGGTAAAACCAGGAACCATTGTTTTTTATCTGAGTGATGAGCCTAGTTCTCATTGGCTGACCTGTTTATGACGTCATGATCTTGATGTCACCATAAACAGAAGGGCCCATTGATTGTTTGTTTGCATAAAGTAGGAACACAAGCAGTCCCTCTCTCATTGGATACGTATGACCTCACAAAAGCAGCCTATGACGAATAGGATCAGGCGTTAACCAAAAACAATAATTATCGGTACCGGAATACAAATCCGGCCTATACTACTATTAGCAGTCAAGTTGAGCGAACTGAACAATCGAGGCCACCACGTTCTGTAGCGGAGTTGAGCTCCTGTTACACTGTGGCACACACTACCCATACCCACTTAGTCTACACACTCATTTACTGAATTCAAGAAGTTGTTAAAACCTTTTTTCAGAGAAGTCGATGACAAGAAGTAACAGGTGTGAGCAACAAGCGAAACTACGACGATGGTAAAAATTAAGAAGCTTACCCGAGGTGGCTTGTATCACTGCTCCGGATCTGCTCATACAACCATTTTACACCTTCATCTTTGATTACTTTTGCCGGTATGATCCGATTGCACTCTTCAATGGTGAGCGGCAAAGGACTGATGAGACAAGAGTACGCTATGATGTCTTTTTGATGCCGTTTTGACGCCGTTGTAAACTTTTGCTTCATAAACCAACTTTCACATTTTTCATACAGATCCTTGTCACGCTGTTGTTCATTCGCAGTTTGCTTGACTCTAAATGCACTTCCTTGACATAGTACTGTGTTCCATTTGCCAAGCTGTTCCTTGACAGGAGCTACACTCGAAGAACTTGGTTCTACTTTATAATCAGAATTGTAAAATTTGAATTGTGCACTATTTGATGTCGATTTTATGTTGCCGTCTTTTGTTGTTTTGAATAATTCTTTACGCTTAAGAACTTTTGATACAGTAGTTCTGTCAATGCCAAAGTGCGATGCTATTTTATTTTGTGTTATGCTTGGGTTCTGTTCCGCGTATCTGATAACCTCAAGTTTTGTTTGGACTGAAAGCGAAGTTCGTTGTTTTCTTGCACCATAGTAACCTAAAACTTGAGCAGCCTTCATCAGACCTTGACTGCTGAGGTTGCCGCCTAGTGTCGTGTTTTCTGTATTTCCCGGGCTCTCCATCCTAGCCCATGGCTCCTCATGCTGAAAATGTAACCAAGTATGTCATAAACTAGAGCGACACTTTTTCTAAGCGAAATTATACACTTGCAAACATTAAAAAATGTTTCAAGAAACTTTTTAAGGCTTACATCAAACCACACTTTTTGATGGGCTGATGCAACTGATATTTCAGATCAATGATCTAAAACCCGGGGCTTAACTCAAAAAGATCTCTCCTTCACAAGTAGAACCCTCCCAAAAAATCATTGCAACATTAAACAAGAACCTCCAGGGACATCGTGACCAGCCATGATTTGGTGAGTAAGGTATCGAAAGACTTGTGGGGTCGCCAAAAATTGGCAGTAGCATTTTAAAAATGGGTTATTAAAAACTTTTCAACTACCAGCATTTACTTAATAGTTAATAAATTATAAATCCATAATGTGAATGAATTGAGACTCAAAATTGAAAGAAATCTGACTAAAACTACTTGCAGAAAAGAACTAGTTTGTAAAACCAGTTTTCGGGGGTGTACAAATCAAGTATTTATTAAAGAAAGGAAAAATAAGCGCATTAATGCCACATAAGGAAAATTCACACAAGATTTCAATGGAATCCGCTCAAAACTAGATTGAGAAGAAACATTTTGACAACTGGGTACCAAAAATATAAAAATGCCACCATATGGCCAATATTTGGCAAATCGTCAAAAAGCTATTTTCCAAGATAGGACCACTGAGGGAACGTTCGTGCAGAATTCGATCAAAATCGTGGTAGAACAAGCATTATGCAGCTTGGCTAACAAAATATTTCAAAATGGCATCATTTTGAGCAATTTTGGACTAATCGCCAAAATTCTTGTACCAACTAACCAAATACAGCATACTCTGTCACAGTTTGAAAGGAATCAGATAAAAATTTGGGAGAATCATTTTGAAAACGGCCACAAATTGGCCGCAAGTCGCCAAAAAGGAAAAGACCAACAAGACAACATTCGCACAAAATGTGAAGGAATCGGATCAAAATTGTGGGAGCAGCACGGTGAAAACTGGCTTGAAAATTAGCTTACAAAATGTTTGAAAATGAAGCATTTAGCTAATTTTTGGCGAATCGTCAAATTGTTTTTTACAAAGGGAATCAACTAGAAATACTCGCATAAAATTTGAAGAAATCTAATCAAAATTGTGGGAAAAGAAACGTTTTCAAATTTTGTCACAAAAATTAAAAAAAAAATTGGCCAATTTTTGGCAAACCCTCATAAAAAGGAAAAAAAATTCAAGAAATAAACGGAAAGGAAATATTCGTACAAAATATGAAAACAATCCGATTAAAAAGGTGGAAGAAGAATCATTTTGAAAATTAACTAACAACAACCTTCCAAATAATGTTGATTCTCAATTTTTGCCTGTCGCCAAAAAAGCTAATGTTTTCAAGACAAGACAGTATAAAAAACACTCGTAGAATTAGAAAATTTAAAGGAAATCCTATCAAAGTTGTGGGAGAAAAAGCATTTTAAAAATTGCTGCAAAAAAAATACAAATTTTCGCGGATCGCCAAAAAAGTATTTTTCAAGAGCGAGCCACCTGATGAACTCTACTGAGCCACCCAGGGAAAATTTAAAAGAAATCCGATTAACATTGTGGGAGAGGAAGCATTTTGAAAATTGGCCACCAAAAATGTTTAAATTCTCCCTTTTTGGTCAATTTTTGGTTATCAAGAGAGGTCTAGCTAGAGAATATTCATAGAAACAGCTCGCATTGATTTCTGACGTCATAGTCATTCAGAGCGCCAGCATAAACACTGTTGTACTTCGCAGAAGCTTCTGAATTCATATTTATGATTAATACTAGGTACAAACAGCAACATTTTTACTGCAAATTCGAATAGTTCGAATTGTCAGTTTTGTGCCGAGAAGTGTTGCTCGTATTTTCCACTGCTTTCAGGAGTGTTTACAGATCAGTTGAACATCTGCACACGTCGTTCCAGGAGTGTTCATAGATCAGAGGAACATCTGCACATGTCATTCCAGGAGTGTTCATAGATCAGAGGAACAGCTGCACATGTCGTTCCAGGAGTGTATTACACATTTCTGCCATTATACGCATGCCTTATATATCCGTTATAACTGTAAAATGTAAATAAATTTCAAAACAAAATAGAGAAGGATATACTTGTTTTGCTCCTCCCAGCGCTAACCGTTCAAATCGTGTTCAGACAAGCTGGTTCGGTGAGCAAAGGGAAATCAGGCGGAAACGCATCGTACGCAACATCATTGAACTATGGGAACTGAAAATCCCAAAGTGTTGACAAGCGTGCACAGCGAAATATACACCAATGCAGATTAACCCCGTTAGATAGAAGCCCCGTTTTCTGGGTAGGTGGGACCGAAGCCACTCGCGCCCATACCCAGACAAACCCCCATCGCAAGAAGGTATAACATCGCCCATGTAATTTTCTGAGAAAACAATTATTGATATCAAGCGTTAATTTATGATCTCAAAAATTGATTTTTTTATATCAAGAATTACTTTTTGCTATCTATAATTATATTTTTGATATCTCTTAATGTATTTTTGGTCTCATAAAGAATTATTGATATCAATAGATGCTTAGATATCCAAAATATTTAGTGACATCAAAAATTATTTGATGATCTCTAAAATTGATCTGGAGAGATCAAAAGGGCAAATCTTGATGGCAAAAATGAAACATTTGACAGAAAAACTCAACTCTGAGCTCAATAATTTTTCTTATTTTTACTGAGATCAAGATTTATTTTAGATAACATTTTTTTAGAATGAGACTTTTCTAATGTATATTTTAAATTTGTAACTGATTTTTTTCCTTAAAAAATATTTTTTACATCTAAAATTCAGAGGCCCCAGCATTATTTAATAAAATAATAAAGTATAGAGAATATTTCTTTTAATTTTTACTGCACAAAAAAGAAGCGGTTGTCGAGCTCAAAAACCGCGCTGATATTGATTATTCAATTTGTCATGTCCAAAAAATGAACTGACGATTCGTTAAATTTTATATAAATTGTGCCTCCATTACGATTGTTTAAGTTTATAAAATTAACTTTTTGATCTCGAAAATAAATTTCTGCTATCAATATTACAATTTTTGACATAGAAATATAAATTATATTATGATATAAAAAAAATTAGCATTAAATGTTAAAATGGCATTGGATAGAATCGAAGGGAATTTAACAATGGAAGGTATCTTGATCTTGCAAACATAAATATGCAAATGCTGTACACGTTTTTTCATATAATATGCATCTTTAAATCGTTGCTTAGATCTTTTATTAACCTCGGAACTGGCCAAAGAACATCGTTTTGATGTAGAATCGCAGTGTTATGCAGGTTAAAAGAAAACGACGGTTTTATAATGGCAGATGATAAACGATTTGAGATTTAAAGAAGTACAATGTAATTTTTAAAAATGCTAAACAATTTGTCAGTTTACATTTGTCATTAATCCGCCATGCTAATAAATCGTCAGAAATTCACCAGTTCAAATCTGTCAATTTGTCACAAGTTCGGCAAAGCTTCGTCAAATTGACTGACGACCCTAAACTCGTCAACCTGACGACGCGTAACTCGACAATGTAACTTTGTCAAAAATTTGTCTTTGTCTCTGACTTGTCATTTTATTGTCATATATTTGTCAAATCCTAATTTGCAATTTGTCAATATCTTGTCACAAATTCGTGAAAATGTGTGTGATTCCGAATAAAGAATATCAGACAAAATCATTACGATTTGAAAACATATATATATATTGTCTAAGGACATTGTATCCAGCCAAGTTCTAGTTAATCAAGTATAACAAAAACGTTCAAGGACAATGTTGCCAGCACCAAACATTAATATCTAATCATACTAGAGTAGCCAGTGCTCACCAACATCAGCATACCCGAACATGTCAAACACTTTCATGGGGCAGTGACTGCCCTACTTTTTTGTCACCAAAAACAAACGTTTCCTTCTCCCAGCCCCCTCCCCCGCCACCTTTACAACCGTTTGCCTCTCCTCTTTACAAAGTTTTATTTTGACAATTCTGTACTATTCCAGAATTACAAGACTTTTATCTTTATATAAAAAAAACGAAAATCACATAAGCGTTTGAAAACGAGCGCCAAAAAATTAAATATCGCCATTTGGCCAATTTTTATGAAGTCACGAACAACATAATGGTATTGTGAGTTGGAGGCTTTTTACTCCTTTTGATACCGGATTTCTTATGCAAAATTATATTTAATAACTGATATCATTTATGTATTAACCGATTTCTGAAGTGATGACTGAAGTGGGTTCTTATTGATATCTTTTTTTTTTTTCACTTCTTTAAAAGGTTTGGATACGGAAACATCGCAAGGCCTGACATTCCCAGGTGTGTCCTTTCATATCAAACTGGTCAGGTTGGCGAACTAGTGACAAGTTTCGGGCAATTTTATGACAAGTTTCTGACCAGTTTTGTAATATTGTAACGCATAGTATATTGAATATGGTGGTTTACTTATACATGCGCATGATTTTAATAGTTATCCATTAGGTTTTGCTGAATTTAACATTAAAACAATCGAATCTATTCACCCATTTTTTTTTATAAAATGTCAGTGAATACGCAATATGCATTATTCATCGTAACAGTGGCGATAATACAATTTTCACAAATGTCACAAGCATTTTACAAAGATCTCAACTTATTTCAAAACATGCAGAGAATATGATATGTGCACTTATATTAAGGTTTATCCATTAAACATGCCTTTAAGACGTGCTAATTTGAAATTAATAATAGCCATTAAAATTTAACAGATCTCAAAAACAATGCCCGCCTGTTTTCAGTTGTTCTGAAAAGGATGCGAGGTCATGGTGACGCAATACTTGACAAATTTGTGACAAGTTTCTGACAAGTTAGCGATAAGTGTTTGCCACGATCTGACGAGTCACAGGTAAGAAACTCGTCAGAACCCTGACAATCTCGAACTTGTCACACTGACAATCAAATGACAAAATTTGACAAAGCACTGACACATTGTCACGAGGCAAAATTATGTATGTATGATATAAGACGTACTCAAAGCTGTTCGACATAATGCGAGGGAACGGAATACAGAACTGTATTTAAATTGCAAAACCATTGCTTCTGAAATTAGTTATGAAGAAGGAGCCTTTGTGCGGTCAGGGGTACAATTTTTTGAAGAAAAAATAAAAAAATAAAAAATGTTTTTTGAATAAACAATAAAGAAAATATGAAAAGAAAACTGTAGAAAAATAAAAAATGGACCCAACACTTATTTTTCGAGAGTTTAAACGTCTGCAATTTTTAGACACAAAGGGATTAGGAAAGGTGTCAGATGGGAATAAAAATTATGCGACACTGACCGCATCAGTAATATTCTTTGGACTGCATGACAGCTAGTAAGCTTCCCGTGTAACAGTATATCCTGCCCCCTGTACAGCCCCCTCCCCCCCTCCCCGGGGGAAGATAGGCGAGGCTATCTCCCCACCTCCCAGCTGGTATTTTTTGCCCCTGTTCAGCTTCCCCCACCCAGGCTAGCTCCCCCCCCCCCAATATTTTTGCGATTTTTCTTTCTGTCCCGTGTTCATCTTCCTCCCTAGACAGTCTAGCTCCCTCCCCCATCCCCCCACCGCCACTATTTTTCTCCATTTATTTTCCTTTCTGCTGCTGAATGAAAGGCACAGTTGCAACCCGTCTTTATCCTCCTCGTAATATCCGACTCCCCCCCCCCCCCCCCCAGGAATCCAGTTTTTCAAAATAGTTCAGTCTACGGGCGTGTACGGACCTCCCCCTTCGGGGTCGGTCCGTACGGCCCTGCGGCTTCAGGCAAAAAACAATATCGTACGCACTCAGAATGAAGTATTACTATTTTACTGCTGCCATACATCTGTACCGCATACTGTGTATTGTCCTTCCAATGTTCTCTTGGGATATGTGTATCTAGGATAAGTGGTGATCAGCTGTGCCCTATTGTGTGGGTGGTTATCCCAGGACGCTAGCCTTTGACCCAGTTGTTCCCATAGGTGCTCGATATGGTTGAGATCGGGAGAAAAGGCCGTCCACGGTAGACCTGTGATGCTCCCAGCACGGAGACCAGTTGTTTCGGCTGCTGAATGCGAGCGCGCGTTATCCTGTTGGAAGATGATCAACTCTTGACGTCGTTCCAAAAGTGAAAGTGCGTGGGAAAAGTGTGTGACGACAGGCTGTTAATGTACCGTCAATAACTACTAACGGCGTTCTACAGTAAAATGAGATTCCAGCATATACCATTTGCAGGACCACCCAATGGATCAGCCTCTCGAACGCATTAGTTTACATACCGTTCGCCACGTCTCACGGTGGCAATTGGCTACATTCCTTGTCGCGGTTCTGTTGCAACCAAACCGGGGAGCTATTTCGAGCCGATCATACGCAGCGTGCGCAAGCGTTCTTCGCGTGACGTAGCACAGTGCGTTTTACGGATAATCTGACTTTAATTTTTATAAATCACATTAATATCGATGCTCATTGACAGAGCGTTAACAGAACGTTTTCAAATGTTTGGCTCTTGAAGGGTCATAATATAGTTATACTACAATCTGGAGCTTAAAATCACTCAAGCTTGACACTAGACAACGGACTCTCATCTCTGCTGGGAATTTAATATTACGTGGAAACATACAAATACAATCGAGATTCAATCGATGCTTAGTTACCAGAAACTACACATCTTTTTTACCAAACATTTTAATGAAGGACAGCATAGTTATGGCCAAACGCGCACCACACAGGCACTTGTATTGAGAAGTGGATCTGTGAGACACTTTGGGTTGCCCTTTCTGTTGGACGCGAAGTGCAGTTCCAAGGACCTCCTTTTTGGAAATGCAGCGTTTTTGATAAAAATTACCCCCTAGTTGTAACAAAAGTGGTCGAAAAATTACCCCCCTTGTTCCGTTTTTTTTTCTTTTAGATGCGCATGGTTGCTCATATATTATCGAGAGGGGGGCGATTTGAACATCTTGTATTTGGCGTTCTCTCCCATTTCTCACAATACGAGGGGGGGGGGGGGGGGGTTCTTTCTGCTGGGGTTTTGTCAGTTCATTTTTTCCAGACAAATCTCCCCGTCCTAACAACCTGTCAAATCTGCCCTGTCAACTCACCGAGCACACCGCTGAATCGGAATGTGTATCACATTCACTCCTTAAGTTTTTACGAATTCTGCTTTAAGCAAAACCTGAAGTGAGACGTCTTCTGTACACCGTCATGCAATCAGCTTAATGTTAAAATTAATGGTAAAAATATGTTTCACTGCGAGAGACATGAATAAAGAATAGCGAACTTACTGGGTTGTTATTGTTTATATCCTGTCTGACGTATTCCAGATCATGGCGTTATATCAAAACTATGCTTCTGTATATACATACATATATATATATATATATATAATAACTAGAACATGCATTAAATATACGTGTTTATCGAGTTGTGACATGTACAAAACATTGATCACGGCAGAAAACACCCATTGACCTAACATTCAATGTGATAATGTTGACTTGCGCCCATTATGAATCAATGGTTCCTAGGCAACAGTGAATTGATATGTGACATGTGTTGTATAGAGCGTGTAGCACTTGTACAGACACATATGTGATATGTTGATTTAACTAAGAATGTTTTCCAGTTCTTTCGCTAGAGGGGGAGCATAGCGTCAAACGCAAACCCATATTTTTTGGCGAAACCAATAAATCATTGCTTAAATCAAGATCTTTACTTCTGCGAAAGATCTGTCAGATCAATGAAGATTGGTAAAGATAGCAAAGGTAGAGGGTCTAGATAAAAAATTCATTTGTTCATTCAATTATTTTAAAAATACCTAATGCGGCTGCATTCCACCCGATTCGGAAAGGTGTGAAGCCGAACATCTTTAAGTCCCCGCTATGCCCCCTCCCTCCTCTCTCTCTCTCTCTCTCTCTCTCTCTCTCTCTCTCTCTCTCTCTCACCTTTTTGTCCCTCTCCCCCCTTTCTCCTTCGTTCTCATTCACTCACTCACTCACTCGCACACACACACACACACACACACACACATACACACACACACACTTCCGCTGTCTCTTACACCCCTCCAGCACCCCGTGTTCAGTATACAGCAGGCTGGTGAATACAATTCCATGCAGTTTTATTTGCAAAGTTTCAAATGGTGAACAATTTCCCAAATTCACACAACTTTCAAGGTCCGTAATTTTTCGCTTTAAGTAACGATTTGCCATGAATTCTACAGTTCTTGTTAACAGTATTGTGGGATTGTGGACCACGCAGGTTATGTATATTTAACCAGGCCCCTCATGCTGAAGACAGTTCCGCTTCACTGCACCTGGCGGCCATGTGTAACTAATGCGTAACAGGCCGCTCGCGAGCGCACTTCCCCAGGAGGGTGCGGGGGAGGGGGGAGGGGGGAAGGAGGCACTAGATATCATATGTGTTACTATAAGTGGCCGAAAAAACGCGGAGAAAGAGGGGGGGGGGGTAATTGCGAGGCCAGACGCGGTCCGCATGGAGTGCCAGTTTTGTTTTTAAGAAGAAGGGGGGGGGGGGGTAATTTTCATACAGTACTCCCCGTTTCCCACAAAAAGAGGTTTTTTCAGAACTGTACTCAACGTTTGGTTTAAAAGGGGTATAATTTTAGCACTCCGTTTAGGGGTCATTTTAAAAACTCGTGGACACACATGGTAACTAATTGGCACGGGAATGCCCCCCCCCACCAACCAGTAATTAAATTAATGGTTGTCAGGCGCCAATCCACCTTTTTACACTTCGCACGCAGTTTTTTTCACAACTCCTCTGAAACAGATGGAGCTAGAAAAATGAAACACAAAAGAAAGAAGAAAAGAAAGAAAGAAAATGAGTTTCTCTGCACTAATAGTTTCATATAAGTTTGCTCAAGCCAGCTTACCATTTTGCTCAAGCTGGTTTTCGATGTGCCCATATATATATATATATATATATATATATATATATATATATATATATATATATATATATATATATATATATATATATATATATATATATAAAATTTAGCTCATAATATGGCCTGTAAAACCTATGACGGGAGACAATAATATGCCTAGAACGCGACTTGAACTCCCAATCTCGTGATTTGCCATCCACAACGCTTCCTCGGGAGGCAGAACTATAAAAATGGCTTGCAAAACCCATGAAGAGAGCCTGACCCCACGAACTTCTAATTATCAGTCCAACGCCAAAGCTGGGGAACATTCGTCTGTCAGAGCGGGTGAGAGGGGGAAGGAGGGGAAAAATGAAAGGGAAACAATGGGGGAGAACGCGGCTGCTCAGTAGTAAATTTTTCGATTGTCATGAGAGAGGGCTCCACCCGAACACTCGCGTAACGTCGGGCCGACGTCGGAACGGTATAAACCAGGTCGGAAAACGTCGGCATCGGCTGCGTTGCATCGGTAATGCATCGGTTATAGGTTGGCAATAGTTGAATTTCCATTTTTTTCTCGTTCGTCGGAAGTTCATCGGTTACCGACGTTGGCCCGATGATTATTTTCCTCAGTTTAATAGATGTTGGCAAATATTCATCGGGCCGACATCTTTTTCCGACGAACTTCCGACCAATTGGGAATTTTTTTTTGCTAACAATATTATATTCATATATTACATGTATTTCTCAATGCATATATTATACATACATTTTTATGCATTGGTTATACGTTGGAAATAGATTAACTTCCGACCAATGGTAAAAAAAAATGAAACGGATATTGCATACGTATATTCGATGTATTTAGTTATACGTACATTATACATATATTTGTATATGTTGGCCCAACGTCTGACATAGACGTACTTCCGACGGAACAAAACTAAATTGTTTTTGAAAAAGATATTACTGATGTATAACCGACGGATTACAATAATCGTATAAAAGACAAATATATCACTGCATCGGCTATACGTCGGAAATATACCGAATTCCGACGAAAACTAATTTTTTTATTTGAGATATTACAAGCATGTAATATGCGTATAAAAATATACGCATATTATACATATAGTTATATTTGTCGGTGAAACGTCGGAAATATACCGATTTCCAATGGATCTCTAAATTTGTGTATTTCACGCATAACTTGAAATGAAAACTATATATATATATATATATATATATATATATATATATATATATATATATATATATATATATATATATATATATATATATATATATAATATATATTTATATTGCGTTGTGTACGAGTGCTTCACATATTCCACAGCGTCGGAAAAAACGATGCCGATATTGCCAACGCGTATTATACGTATTTTTTTAAACGTGTATAAAACGCATATTTTCCTATGTATAAACGACGTCGGAAAAACATCGGAAAAAAGATGCCGATATTGCAATCGTATATTATACGTATTTTTATACGTCTATAAAACGCATATTTTCCGATGCTTATTCGGCGTCGGAAATTTATCGATTGACGTTTTGTAGGGGACATTATGAAGAATCAATAGTGGAGCATTATGAATATACTTGAAAATTATCATTTGCCTCAATAAACTAGCCCCAGCCGCCGTGGAGTAGAGGTATGTTCCGCGCCTAGGATGCAAGAGGTCCCCGGTTCAAACCCGAGTAAGTACTAGTGCTCCGTTGCAATATATAGATATGCTATGTTGTATATTGATATGCTATGGTGTATGTATGAATATGTGAATTATGAATGGTTGGTAAAGGTTCAATGGGTCAGTTAAGGTTAGAAACAATTTTTTTACGTATAAAAATCATCGGAAGTTCGTTGGAAATGCATCGGAATATAAACGTATAACCGACGTATAGCCGACGGTTCGTATCCGACGTCGAAGAATTTGTAGGGATATTTCCGACGGTGGCCCGACGTATTAAAGATATATCGGCCCGATGTATATCCGATGTACGAAGCCGCTATATCTATTATGCGTCGGGCCATAGTTAATCCTATGTGCAACCGATACATCGGCCGACGAAGTTGCCGATATTGCCGATCTAGTATAGATGTATTTTAGACGTTACGCGAGTGTTCGGGCAGTTCGACCCCAAGGTGAGGAGCAAATTATTTAACTTAAATCGATTTAAGGCAACGATAACAATCACTAAACTAGCAAACGCGGTGGGTATGGCAACGACATAACTGATTTCAACTGAAATCAAAGCTGTACGACGACGAAAATCGATCTAGTGTCAAACCGGGCGATATGGCGACGATATAACTGATTTAAACTTATATTGATACTATTCGACGATGAAAATCGATCTAGTCTCAAACCGGCCGATATGGCGACGATAGAAACGATTTAAAGTTAAATCGATAATTGGCGACGACGAAAATTGATCTAGTCTCAAATCGATTGATGTGGCGACGATATAAACGATCTAAACTTAAATCGATGCTAGGCGACGACGAAAATCGATCTAGTCTCAAATCGAGTGATGTGGCGACGACATAACTAATTTAAGGTTAAGCGGATATTTATTTCATTCATTTAAACCTGAATTAATGCTGTGCTTCGACAAAAAAATCGGTTGTTGTGACTGAATGGTGCGTTGTGAATAATTATTGATTATGTATGAGCGCACGCTGGTCTTGGGATCGAACCTCTCGCATGAAAATCGAAAATTTTACTACTCAGCAACCGCGTTGTTCCCCTTTCATGTTTTCCCCCTTTCTTCCCCATTCTTTCCCGCTCTAACAGACGAATGTTCGCCAGCTTGAGAGGAAGCTGGGGAACATTCGTCTGTCAGAGCGGGTGAGAGGGGGAAGGAGGGGAAAAATGAAAGGGAAACAATGGGGGAGAACGCGGCTGCTCAGTAGTAAATTTTTCGATTGTCATGAGAGAGGGCTCCAGTTCGACCCCAAGGTGAGGAGCAAATTATTTAACTTAAATCGATTTAAGGCAACGATAACAATCACTAAACTAGCAAACGCGGTGGGTATGGCAACGACATAACTGATTTCAACTGAAATCAAAGCTGTACGACGACGAAAATCGATCTAGTGTCAAACCGGGCGATATGGCGACGATATAACTGATTTAAACTTATATTGATACTATTCGACGATGAAAATCGATCTAGTCTCAAACCGGCCGATATGGCGACGATAGAAACGATTTAAAGTTAAATCGATAATTGGCGACGACGAAAATTGATCTAGTCTCAAATCGATTGATGTGGCGACGATATAAACGATCTAAACTTAAATCGATGCTAGGCGACGACGAAAATCGATCTAGTCTCAAATCGAGTGATGTGGCGACGACATAACTAATTTAAGGTTAAGCGGATATTTATTTCATTCATTTAAACCTGAATTAATGCTGTGCTTCGACAAAAAAATCGGTTGTTGTGACTGAATGGTGCGTTGTGAATAATTATTGATTATGTATGAGCGCACGCTGGTCTTGGGATCGAACCTCTCGCATGAAAATCGAAAATTTTACTACTCAGCAACCGCGTTGTTCCCCTTTCATGTTTTCCCCCTTTCTTCCCCATTCTTTCCCGCTCTAACAGACGAATGTTCGCCAGCTTGAGAGGTGGGCTCCACGCCCTAGGCCGTCAAATCCTTAAAGAAGACGGTGAGTGGAATAAAGTCTTGATCTTTCTGAGGACAGGTTTTACGGGTAAGACACATATCGCCACCGCACGCCTTGGTACAAATAAATTCTCGGAGGATCAAGAAAACGGAGAGCGTGAATTGCGCTTTTACCCGAAAAAAAACGAGTAAAAGCGTAATTCACATGCTCGTTTTAGTTTTTACGTCAGTAAAATTGGATAAAAACTTCACAACGTACGCGCTCCAACAGGTATTTTGTATCACTGTAGTGTTTATGTACACTTAATATGCCAGAAAATATTTAATTCTTTCGCGAACCATTTTTATGTCACCCAAATCACCACTTATTTTTGAACGTGGTGTTTATTAATGTCAAAATAAATTATAACATTTTTCCATAATTAATTTTTTCGTGTTTCAAAATTAAGAATTCTCGTTCGAACGCATATCACATAGAACAACTAATCAGAGGAGGTATAGCAAACCCGCGATAAACCGTGTGCTCAGAGAAACGTTCTTACAAACACAGGTTTTGAAAGAAGTAGGGTGATTATTTTAAAATAAATGCACGAAAAAAATTTTAGTGAAATTAAAGAGAAATAATTAGTCAAATAATACGTCAAATTTAAATGTTGCGCGGCGAAGGATATTTAAAGAAACGAGAGAAAAATTCAAATCTTCAACATATACGTTTTGATTTTTTTGACAAATATGCCACCATAATAGAACGTCACTGAGCTGCGTTTCTACCAAGCATTTTGTGATTTGTGAATGGTTTCAAATTCGTGTAGCGATAAGAAATGACTTGGTTTCATGAACAAGTGGATCAGCTTTCACCTCTATCACTTGTTTTGGTTTGGTTTGGTTTATTGGTGTTTTAAGTCCCTTTCAGCGATCTCAGCGCAATATCAGGACCGCCCTCCATATTATACTGAAATGGGCCATTCCAGTTTGGATCTCCAGGGAGATCATAATTGAGTGCACAGGTAATAGGCACGAGCAGGATCCGAACCCGCAACGGTATACACTGAAGATCTTAAGGTGAGCGCTCTACCAACTGAGCTATCCGCCACCTTCTCTACCACCTGGTATCATATGTATTACCAAAACCAAAAACAAATAAACAAACAAAAAGGGAAGGTCATTTCGGCCCCCTTAGGCGGGAAATTGAGATTTTGGCAAAGTTTTACATTTCAGATAATTGCGAACATTTTTCATTTTCGGAACCCCCACCCCCCCCCCTACCAGGTCTATATAGCATATGAGACAAACCTGATAACTTCAATCTCGTAAACTGCTGAATCGAATTCAACGATTTTCACAATAGTATTCAGCAAGACTTTGTTTTAATGGAGGGTAACTGAACATTGCGATTTTTGATGTGAAATATCTTTGAAACTGTGATTATAAGTTTGGCAAGAACTTGAAACTTTGCTTTTAAGTAACTAACCAATTCATGAGAAAGGGAATTGACGTTTTCATTTCTCCTAAAGATCAGGCAGTGGTGAAGGATCATTTTAAATCTTTATCAATACCAGAATTTCATCCACAAGTGTCTGAAGATCTTAATATAAAAGTTATTGAACCTGATGGTGAACGCTGTATACAGCTTAAACAGTATGATAAGCTTACTGAAGGCTATAACTCTATCGGTGTGGGGTATTGGGTATACATGATGATTTCTGTAAAATTTTTATGTAATGAAGAAGAAACTGAAATTACATCAAGCTTACAGTTTTGTTTTAAAGGTAAGATATAAAACCTTTTAATAATGTTTAAAAACTTAGCCGCTTAAGTATTGAAGACATATATGACCTATGAGCATGCTTTGAAAAATTCAAGTGATATCGTCATTATATTACAGAAAGAAGAAAGATGAAACATATCAGCATCTCAACTCCTTTCCAGAAGCATAGAGACATTAGATGATGTCTTCAAAGTGTACTTTATTGAGTTTGTGTTTTCAAAACTTTTTTATTTCGAATCCGACTGGGTAGTGGGAGTGGAGACTATGCACAAACACTGGGAAACTGTTGGAAGGGCAATGCAAAGAAACCGTTTCAGCCAATCTTTTTAAGTGAATGTGAAGAACTGAATTGATCAGTAAATGCCTATGACATTAATTTGGAATTTATCAACGCCAATACGATTTGGGTAGCTGACCTCATGCTGGCTCTAGCTAAAATAATTTTACATTATGACATGATGTCTCACTGTCAAGGGATATATCAGAGCTTGTTACGTTCAATAATGGACGAGATGAAGTGAATATAGACATTTGCAAAATATTTGAAGAACAGCATTTACAAACGGGGTGATAACATTTATGATACTTATATCAGTTTAAGCTATTGTGATTGGAAAGCTTGAACCACTGAAGTTTGAAAACCCACAACAGTCTGAAAGATTTTAAACTATGCAAGGAAAATTTTTCAAAGGTATGCAAATGAGAAAGATACCTAGCAGGTTGATTAAAACTACACAATATATTTATGTTGTTTAACAGAGGACAGTCAAGCAGCGGACGGCGAAACGGAGGTTAGCCAAGCAGTGGACATCGATAAGTCAAATTTTTATTTTCTTATTAAATCGTGAATATTGAATATTCTATTCCGGGTTTCTGACTTTTTCAAGGTTCGGTTCGCGTTGCTGTTGCATTGTCATTTTATCAATTACTTCGTTTCTCGAAACATTTCAGAAGATGCTGGGGAAAGTCCAGAGGACTACAGCCCAGCGGATGACATCCCAGCTGAGGACACCCCAGACGAGTCAATCAATGAGTAAGTTTCATTGTTAAAAGAAAACTAAGATACAACATTGATTTGCTTAACTATTCTAATCACTAGCTCTACTCAGTGTATAACTGTATGAAGAGCATGTGATGGTCTGATCTGGGTAGACGAAAAGGTCGCTCGAGATCTTCCTGAAGTATGGACTCTTTGGCGCAATCATCAGAAGCATCAGAAGTAGGTTCTGACCAGGCCTTTGCAACCCTGGAGACGAACTTCAGGTGAAGACCGGTTTCGATTCCTCTTAAGTAATCCCAGAGTTTGGTATGGGCTACTATATATATTTGAAATGTGCTAACTCCAGTTCAGGTCACATGTTATTGTAACACCGAGGTAACTTATTGAACAAAACCCAAAATTGCATTTTTTTTCTAAGGTGTATCCCAAATGAATATTTTGCGATTTTTTGAGATTCGAAACATTGCATTTGGATGACTGAAAGCGCATTCCCAAGCGGCGTGCCCCACTTTCCTAATGTATCGATATCCCTCTGAAGATAGAGACAGTCACTGGCGTTGTTATTGGTATGGGAACACACGGCTGAGGATATGTTTTCGAGGATATCATTGCTATGTACGAGAAATAATGTTGTACCCAATGTTGTTCCTTGAGGAACACCATAGAGGACCTTATAGGACGATAGTCTTATTCCATTTATTATCACACACTGAGAAAGTGAAACGACTCAGTGGCTAATCCAGCCTAGACGCTGTGAGGAGACACTGTTTATGTGCAATTTTGATTTCAATGATTCGTGTGTTATTGTGTCGAATGCTTTTTCTAAATCCAAAACGAATGGGTCCATTGAATGGGACTTATCTATAGAGGATGCCAGGCCGTTAATGGTATTTACTAGCTGGGTTCCACAGCTCCGGTTTCGCTTAAAGGCATGATGATTATTGAGTAGAATGTTACGCCTATCAAAATGTTGCATGAGATTTAATGTGACTATATGCTCTAAAACTTTGCAACATATGCATGGCAGCGAGAGGAGTCGATAATTACTGCTATGGATCTGTCTCCTTTTCCATAAAGATGTGATATGTCAGCTTTCTTCTAGTCCTCTGTGATGACAACAACGTCTCGTTACTGCTGGAAAAGGTGACATAGCATATGGGGCAGTTCAGATGCTGATTGCTTTAACACGGGGGGGCGAATCTCTTTTGGGCCCATAGTTTTATCTGTTTTGAGGTTTGGCAAGAGTTTCTGTGCACTCCTGCTTGTGACAAGTAATATTGTCCATTTTCTTGTATTTTGATATCGCATATGTTATGCGGGTAAACTTTTCATCTGTAAAAACACTTTAAAATTTATTATTAAACACTGAGCTTTGTCATCATCTGATTCCGCATCCGATTCGTCGGTATTTTTTAAGATAGGAAAGCTTTAATTTTTTAGCTTTTGAGTGTGTTTTATTGCGTTTTCTAACTAACCTACGTACGCGTTGGATTATCCAAAGCGGTTATTGGTGTGTCCCAGCGGTTTGAGATGGAACATGTGGCTCAATGATTTCTGGGAGGTGTCATTTAATTATCTCCCATTTCTGGTTAATTGAGCGTTATTTTGGAGGCCTTTAAAGTAGCGTTCTTCAGTAGATTTTACAGTCATTGACTCGAAGTCACCCTTGTAATATGACTTAATTTTGCGTTTTTGTTGTTTATAACGCGATGGGCAGAAATCTAGTAAACAGACACCAATCTGATCACTAAATTTGTCCATTGACTGAACAACAGCAAATTTGCGGGGAATAGTTGTCAAAATCACGTGTAATATGTTATCCTTTCTGGTCGGCTAAGTTTGTAATACTTTGTTCATGTAAAACATCAGTTAAAGTTTTATCATCAATATCATTAAGGCAGAGTTTAGAATCCTTTTTTTTGGAATTATAATCAAACTGAATGTGAAATATATAATTTCCTGACTTTATTTATCTTGGATAGAATTTTTCATGTATACTGTACGTTTCATCTTGATTGATTTTCGGATTATGATTTGCTGACTGATTCCTACATATGGTAGTTCTGAATTTTGTCAATGCGGCTTTTGTTCGATAAATGCTTACCGGCCATCAAGAACTTAAGTGTGTTTACGAACAATTACAGTGAAGTGATTTTTGAGCGATTTCCCCAAAACTCCTATCTCCAGGGTCTCTCTCATGGTCAGCAAACAGATTGCATTGAGTCAGGTCTTCAAACCTGACAAGTTTCAACTTACCACCATTCTCCTTCCCTTTTGCTAGCAACATTGTATTGCAGGTACGCCGGACACACAATTGAATCAATGGTGATGAGCTCATGCCCTCCATATAGTCGATCTGCGGTTACTTTCTTTGTGAAGTTGCAATCATTATCTCTGTCTGTGTCAGGCAGGCAAGCGTTGGCGTGTTACGACGACTTGACAAAACGTTGAGTAGTGTAACCGCTGACTTCTCCCTCTAGTTCGGCGACTGAGTCGTCCACGTAGTTGTCATAGCGGCAGCGTGCCTGTTATGGGTATGCCAGATTGACACTGTTCCGGGTCTTTGCAACACAAACAGGGTGTAAGCGTCGGTCGTGTGTCACGTTACGACGATTCCCCTCTAACTTTGACATGGGTCTAGAGCTTCAGTTATGGTTTGTGTATCAGTTGATACATAGATTCACAAAATTCTGCTTATGTCATCGACACACGCACGATCACGTGATCGAGGGGTTGTCGCTTTCGTGACAGCAGCGACCTATCATACTGTAGTGTTCGTTGTTTATACGCTGCTGCCACCATCGGGGCAGTATCACGCCACTGCGTCGACTCGGACTTGTCGCGACCGCGTGACCAGTGATTATGGCAGTGACTGCATCAAGTCCCGAGACGTGTTTGCCACGACACCTGGATGTGACGGGTGTGTCATGGACCACAGCCGCCCCGGCTTATGTATACCACTGGTCGTCATTATCACGACTCGTGGCAGTGACTCATCGATCATGTGATGCGTCGATCCTATCACAGATCGTGTATGCAGCCAGTCGTCACTACCACAATCCGTGGCAGTGACGAGTCGATCATGTGGTAGGTCGCTGCTTTCACGTTTCGTGCATGCAACAGGTCGTCACTGTCACGACCGGTCACAGTGACGGGTCGATCATGTGATAGGTCGTTGCTATCACGGGTCGTGTCTGCAACGAGTTGTCATTGTCACGACCCATAACGGGTCGCTTATGCTAAGGTTCGTTACGGTCAGGTGTTGTGTATGTGACCACTCGTCACTGTGACGAAGCATCACACTCACGGGTCACCCGCGTGACGGGTCGTAGTTTTCACGACCCGTGACTGTGACAGGTCGACACTGTGCCGGGTCGTATCTGAGGAGACTCGATAGCGTGCCACTCTCTGCAGTGACGATTATCCACACATTGTCGAGTCGCGCATGTCACATATCGCTTGCCCAAGGTCTCAGTCACTGTTTGCATCGGACATGTATCACTGTTCTCCATGTTTTTACATAATGGTCAGTAATTAGGTCGTATTGTGCTTATTTAACAACTCCTACAACAAGAAAAGCAGTTTTTACGTACTTATGTACCTTTCTTTCTGTTGCACACCAACAGTCGATACCGGCCTCCTGTTCCTACATCAAGCGTGCAGGTGAACCCCACACCATTTGTACAGCATGCCTACGCCGCTGAGGTATACAGTCTTACACATTCGACAGTCGGCTTGATCAGTGCGCACACCTGGAGGTCTCACCCTGCTCGTTTTTGTTGCAACAAAGAGAGTCAGCTTGTGTGTCTGTGTGTGCTAAGAGCCTGCAAACGTTCTAAAAGTAAAAGCCTCACAGCAGACTTTGTCACCCACGGCTATGATCGCTGTGGAGAAGTTAGATATAGATGTATCAAGATTTATCCAGGTTGAAGAGATTTGCGCTAAGTCTCAGTCTTCAATCTGATACCTTACTACACGCGTCGGACGAGGAACTCAAGGTGCTGCGTGGTCTCGCCTCAGAGTGAGGGTCTGTGGCTTCGGCTACATTACGGCTTAACACCGTTTCTGTAGCTGCTGTCACCATGGACCACAGTTCGCCGAAATCAACGCAGCCACGTGTTCTCCCGTTGATGGCCCCTATACAGGTATCCGTAGAGCACTCGTCGTCTGGAGAGAACGAACAGGAGGAAATGAGTGAGCCCGCATACTCTGTGTACGGAGGGTAAAATATCCGCTCCATCTCTTCCAACAATCATGACTTGTGTACCTCAAATCCTACCGCAGTCTCCACGAGGGTCATCGACTGCCGCACCGTCTTCAGCGCTAGATGATGCTTCACCTCCTGGCGTAGAAAATGGGCAAGATGAGTGAGAAGACCGTCGACCGTGGACATCTACTGACTTCCCTTTCAGGGACATTATCTTAATTAACAGATAATTCATGAGCTTCTCTTGCCAGGTCAAAGCCGAAAGTGAGCAGACCCTCTCTGTGTTTCGCAGTCTAATCGCAACCACCACCGAGGGAAGATTTTGTGGGTTATCCACTTCACCGTGCGGTGCGAACGTATTGCAGGCACGAATGGAAGAGCTTCAAGCTTCAAAGCCGCGTCTGTGGTCGCGTATGCTCCCATCTAAGCTTTTACATGTTAAAACCTGTAACTATAAGTGAAATGACGCGGTGTTACAAACGCAACCTCTTGCCTATCCGTGGCTACCCTATATTAACCTGGATGCAAGCTTTCTAATGGCGGAGCGGGCTTGTATATTCATGAAAGAGGTCACCCACAAGAGCTTGCACACGATGTTGTTCCAGGATACAATCTTTCAAACTTTCAAGAAAATTTATTGAGCTTCGGGATTTGGAGCGTCGATAGAGGCATCCTAATGCAGCCACGGCGGTAGTAGGGTTCTTTCTTTAACATTTTGATGTCTATAAGGTTTCACTTAGATCGATTATGGCATACCGTTTAGTCTTGTGTTTATCTTGAAGCGTTCGTCTGGGGCATCCCACGTCTGTACGGATGCATGAACTTTTACTTAAACTGCTTCTGCCGCCACGATATTTATCGGAATTCTTTCGGTTTCTACGAATATTAGTTAACTGGTCTGCTCTTGAAAAATTGCTTTTTTGGAGGATTCGCCAAATATTAGCCAAATCGGCAACGTTTCAAAACATTTTGTGAGGTTTGTTCCTAAATACATTGGCTTCTGCGGTTTGATTAGATTTATTCAAAATTTTAGAAAAGTGCTCTTCGGGTGACCTTTTCTTGAAATTTTTCTTGGTGCACACTAAAAATGACCTCGCGCCGCCGTTTGAAAGTAAGGATCAAGTTTTTCAAAATAGTTTTCCTTCTACAAGTAGTTTTAGTTAGACTGTTTTGAATTTTTAGGCATGTTTTAGCGATCCTACAAGCCTTTTCTACTTGATTCACTAGATCCCAACTGGTAGCAATGCCCCTGGACAATCTCATTTGTAGATGTAGAAAATTCAAGCACTTCGCATGATTCGACATAAACTATGGATGGAGTAAAATTTATTAATTTTTAACATTGCCATTTCAAACAGAAATTCATGTCGCAACTCATTACCAGTATGTAGCACTTCACTTGATACTACAACTGTCTTGTGAGGAAATTTTGCTAGTATATGTTTTTCCTTTTACTGGTAATATGTTCTATATATTAGGCGAATTTTTTCCCTTGGTATTTTTTTTGACAGGGCCCGGTTCGAAAAAATAAACTTGCATTATTGCGCCTCTCGAATGCCTTGCAAATATTTTTCCAATTATACCATTGCTCTATGCTACACTTTTCCAATATATTTTATAGCTGTATAAAGAAATAGCAAGCTGTGGTAACATAGCCCGAACTATTTTCCTAATCCTGGTAAGATCAATTTAGTTAGGTCACTTGTTATAAGATGCCCATGCTATTCCAGCTGCTGTCTGCTATGACTTAGACATGGTACTGCACTCGCCTCTCTCGTTTTTTGACTATATAGTCTCACAACGAAAACTAAATCCGCATTTGGTTTGTGCGAGCACTTTGTAGACTAAGATGGAGTCGGCGCTCTAATACCGTTTTAGCAGTATATAACTTAACCATTGTTAATAGAATGTTATACCCATTCTGCCTGGTACATTGTTGTGATCCTGATGAAAAGGTTTACTTGCCATTTTTATTAGAAGTATGCAAATTCAATAAGAAAGGTATTTGTTAGAACCCCAATTTAATGTGGACACTTACAAGTAGACTTGAATGACCCATAGCCGGCTGTCTCAGGCTATAGAAGAATAGCAGAGAGTCACCTGGGACTATTTTACAAACCAATTAAACCATCAAAGCACCCAAGGGAAGCGATAATGAAATCAATATCCTGTGAGTTAAGTTGAAAATAGTTATATAGTTCCAGGTGACTCCCACTCCAAAGAGTTAGAGTAGGAGAGGTGGCTTGACTAAGGCTGCTCGGAATGTAGCTTGACTAAGGTTACTAGGGGCTTAAGATTATAAGCTTTGCTTGTGTACAATATACACTACTATGTAAAAACGGTAAGAAGATTAACTTTGAATGATCCACACACAAAGAGACTAAACATGACTTTTAGTCCTGACGGTGATAACTTACAATTTAAGTTCCATTTTTTTGTGTTTACTAAAAGTTTGCATTTTATTCTGGTGTCCGAAAAAATTAAATATGCAAATTAGATGCACAAACGACAAAAAAAAAACACCTGAGAATGTTTCTTGAAACGGTCGCAATAAAATGGTTCTCAAAGCTATAACCGCAGTTTAACCACCACAAACTAAACCTGTAAATGCAATTTCTCAGATAAATGTGTTTTCTAAATGATCTATATTTTATTCTGCATTACCAAACGTTTGCAGTTAAAAAAAAGTATATTTACGAAAAAAAAAAAACAATTATTTTTAGTGGAAAAAACCATGAAGTTTCGGGACCATAGCTGTGTCGTTGTTTTTCAACAACCTAGACCTTCACGCATTCTTAATAAGCGAAAGGACTCCATGCGTCCTTGACCTTTGGACTGTATCCACAAAATTTTGTGTTCTGTAACTTTTCGTCTCCAGTGTCGACTATCCGCACCTGGAAAGTAAACATAAAAATGGTATTTTTTTCAATTATACAGAATTTAAATTGAACATTGTCAGTGTAACTACCGAAAGTAATGTATATGCATTATAAGCCAAGCATCGTTCATAACCGTTAATCCCTTTAGTCTAGCCACCTCTCCATATTTTAATAAAGAAATTTTGGAGGTATTGTAAGTTTAATAAGGTTTATAATTGTCTCATTCCCTTATCGCTATGACATTTCTATACATTTATCCTCATAATTAGCTTGTAAGTGTCCATATTAAATAGGGATTCTGCTAAATTCTTTTCTTTTCGAAATTTTAAAAGTCACAATGTCCCTAAACAATCTTACTTTAAGATGTAGAAAATTCAAGAAGAGAGAGAATATCGTCAGAAAAGATAATTTTCCAAGAAAAGATCACCTTAAGAAAATTCCTGTAAAATGTATAAGAAATCCACCGCATTTTCGAAAATGGCTCACTAAAAGTTTCAAAATGCTTCCATATGGTCAGTTTTGGGCGGATCACCACTCATTTTTCAAGAGAGAACTACATAAGGTACCTTCGTACAAAATTTGAAAGCGGTCTGATTGAATCTGTACGTGAAGAAGCTTGTCAGGTAAAATTTAACACACGCATACACAGAAGACGGATAACCACGAAGACGGATAATAAACAAACCAACATCAATTTGACTTAGACACAACGTTGTTATGAAGCACCTGACCTCTGATGAGTTCTAACTGTAATGTATAAATACAAAGCTAATGGATACTTTAAAAATATTCCGCTTTGTTACGAGTATTATTTTGCGTGAGCCGTATTCAGTGTGGCCACTGATTACAAGATGCGCTCGGCATTCTATTTGCCGTCTATCATGATTTAGACAGGACACTGCTCGTACCTCTCCGTTTTGATTTTACAATCCCACAAGGAAGATTAAATCCGCATTTGGTTCGTTCTTTGCATGTTTAGATGGAACTGGAGCTCTTAGACCGTTTAAGTCGTATTTAATGTAACCATTCCATTTGATGTGTATTGTGATCTAGTGACCTAAGGATCTAGTGAATCAAGTGCAAAAGGCTTGCACAATCGATAAAAGAGGAGGAAGTTTTCTGAAAACTGGTCAGTTAAAATTTATTAAGAGCCGGTATTTTCCTGACCTCTAACTGACCAATCGAACCGGAAAATGTAAAATCAGCAGCATTTTTGAAAAATTGTTTCATACACAAAAATATGTAATGGGCGACGGATAGCCCACAAGGGATGCATATAGACAACCGACGAAAGTCGGCTTTGTTAAAATCTTTACGAGGGAGAAGAGAAAGGATTGATTGCAGTAGATCATAACTGGTGACAACGAAATGCTACATTCTCCACTAAAAGTCCCAGGGGCAATTTCGTATCATATGCGTTACTGCTCGTGTTAAAAAAAACGAGGAGAAAGGGTAATTTTGAGATCACACGCGGTCCGAGTGGTTCTTTCGGAACTTTACTCTACCTTTGACTAAAATGGGATGTACTTCCCATTTGGGGTCGTTTGAAAAAGTCATGGACAAGCATGGTGACCAATTGGTACTTGGGTGCGCCCCTTCGGAATATGACCATTTACAAATTTGGCAAACTTTCGACTGAAACATATCTTATTTTGCGATACTTACAAAAGAAATTTGCCCTTTTTCATTTCAGGAATTTTTATCTTCTTTGAACATTCGTCTCCACTCATCCCACCTATCCCCCGTAGGCAAATAAGCATGTTAAGTAAAAGTTTACATACGAAAATACAGACGACGGGTGGGTTCACTCCTGTGATAACAGCAGCTGGGCGAATCGAACCTAACATATATAAACCTGACTTATTAGCTTAATAATGGAAGGCTCTGACAAAGAGAAAGCAAAGAGGAGCTAGCTGGGAGCCACTTCCACGGGTGTTAAATACATTTCCATTTATGAGCTTTGAGACTCCGTGAAATGACAGATTATTAACTCAGTAAGCAAAGACCCTAATGATATAGTTATCCGTATTGAAACGTTAAAAACTCTCAACGTTAAAGTTTAAAAGGCGAGGTCGCAGGGCATGTTTTTCGATGTGGGCGATAATGCAGTATTTGTGTAATATTGCAGTATTTCCAAAACATACATTTAAAGTACAAAAAAGGCAAACAAAGCGCATTCATTTTATCTCTTTAAATGTTCCACCTCTGTCTATGTGTTTTTGGTTCATTACCTGCAAATCTTTTCTCACATGATTTTGCCGTATAACCTGTGGGAAACATCGGAGTCAGACCACAATTAAATTATTTCCTGCTTGCCCATGAACAGAAAGTGTACTTAGAAACATAGGGCTATCGGAATTTTGTTTTGTAGGTAGGTTTCTATGACATGAGAGACTTAAAAATGTCAAAAGAATGGTGAAGATATAAGTTAATGATTTTACATTAGTTTTATTCGCGGAATGTTCTAGTTTTTGAAATATAAGTTTTAATTTGAAAATCGTTTACTTTAGTGTTTGGAGAGATCGACCTAAGGGGTACCATCTTTGTAAAGTTGTGGCAAAAAATTTAGTTGGTCAACTCCTATTTCAGTTCTTATTTTTAGTCGTCCAAAGGGTCAAACTCTGTGAAGCAATTGCTGGTTTGCCTGAACGAGATGCATGGAAGGATCAAGAATTCCGTAAGTTATACATTAAGTCAATGGTAAAATAATTTATGGGGTCCATGCATAAACTTGATAACTCCACTTATCAGGAAAATGCACTATTACCACCACGGTATTTCTTGGCCTCTGTTCTATCACATATGTAAGTCTTACAACTCAAAACCGATTAGAAGTGGGCATTTTTTTTTTAGGAAAATGCGGTCGGTAAAGCCTATGTTAAAATTACTATACTAAAATTTCAAAATTTCAAAATTTAACAGCGTTTTTCTCTACTGCTGATAACTGCAGTTATCAGGTTTATGCACGGACCCCTTCAATTGTGATCCGTGGGCAATTAGGCGATACCACTACCCTCGAATGGCTGTGGGGACTAGTTTAGTGAAGCGTTAGCACCGCCGTGGCGCAAGTTTTCATGGGCGACAATTGATGATCTTTTGCACTTTACTGTTGTTTGGCAGTTATTCGAAGTCTGTCAGACATACAGGACTATATCCGTTGGAAAATTGACCATAATTGCATATTTGACAACATTTTGATGAACGGTCGTTGTTTTCTGGTGGGGGTTATTTTTTCCCTTGTACAAGTACGTTTGTTGACGTTCATATGAAGAAAGCTACGTAGCTCCGAGTCCGCTGTTCCTTACATTCACTCCCTGTAAGCCAGATCACACTTTGGGTGTTTCGAATAAAAAGCACAAGAAGTGTGAATTTCGACTGCGAGGGAACCGGGTTAACAAATAAAAGAAATGATAGAAACATATGGAAGAAATATCGCAAAAACAGCTCATACTCAGAACATAAAAGAAATTGATATTTGAAACTATTTGTTAAAACTTAATAAATTTTTAAAATAGCATCCGGGTTGTTAAAAACTCAATTGCTCTTTGGCGCAAGAGAAATTTGATATTTAGGCGAAATCTCTCTTATCATTTCTTTTTATTTTTTTTACCCGGTTATTTTTATTCAAAACGCAGAATTTTTGCACATTTTTATTGGGAACGTCCAAAGTGATTTGGCTTATATATCTCTGTCTCAGCTTCGAAGCCTTCCAATGTTTCGCTAATAGAGGTCAACTTCATATGTTCTGAAGCACGAATCCTGCATACCAGTCACTATTATTCAAACATTTTACAGAAAGTTCATGCCCAATTACCAGTAACATAGGATCGTCTGCCACTTTTCAGTGGTTTTGCACAATAACTTTCGTGTTTTGGACGCGATCCGGTAATGCTTTTGTATGTAGCAAATGCAGGATTTTATACCTTTTCCGTTATGCGCGAAGTAAAATTTCGTGATTTACGAAAATGCCAGGCAGATATATTTTCTGCGGGCAGGATTTTCGAGAATTTTCGGAATGCTGCCTATAGGTTTGGAGTGTCCGTCTCTCCGTCATCGCTTTATACCCCTATGAATTTGGGGTCGGTTTGGGCCTGCTTGTGTTTTACAAATACTTACTGGTTTGTTCAGTAATGTGCAGAAAAGTTAGGTTCCACTCTCGCTTTTCAAATGTTTTCTTACGTTCCGGCCCGAAAATGCCATATGATGAAAGACAAGTTACCCAAAATTTAAAGATTATCTGTAAACTGTGTACTCAAATATATGATAGATGCAGAATTAGGCATAAATTTATTCTATACACCCACCGTATTTAAATTTTAGTTGGTTTTTATGCCTTATGAAATATCATTTGAAAAGTTTTTAGGTGAATATTTGCAAAATTTATTGTCACTTTTCACGTAATAAGCTATATTACCTGTATGCCCACAAATGTAATTTATTGCGGGAGATTTGTTGTTATTTCCGTATTCTTTTCTTTCGAGGAAAGCGTGAAACAGAAGTTGTATATCATTACCATTTTATTTTGAGGGTCTTTAGCAAATGCCGATAGAGATCTGTGGGTCGTTGAATCTCGCACAAAGTAGCCACACAGGTGCCTTAAAGCAAGCGCAGTCGACTGACATATCGTTACGTAGTGAGGATTTGAAGCGGTACGTGGAAACCGCTCAGCATACCGCTTCTAGGAGCTAGCTCCGAATCAGTTCCTCCTTAAATTACTTCGTTTGTCTTTCTGTCAGCTACGAAGCTTTTCATTGTTCCGCTAATAGAGTTCAACTTCATATGTTCTGAGGCACGAATACTGCATACGCGTAACTAACATTCAAACATTTACTGAAGGTTCATGAACCATATTCTCTTTTGCAAAAAACAAGCGTATTCGAACTTAACTTTTAAAAGTTTTTGCGTTCCGACTGAATTCAGTTGCGGTAAGGATATAAAGAAATGACAGGGTAAATCAACTGGCAAAAAATCAGCAAAACTCCATTTTGCTAGAAACATATTTACATGTTGGCTATTAATGAGACTGAATAACATGTGGAATGTCAGTGCAAACAAACCTCTAATTAGTGAACACAAGATATTTTACCTTTTAAGACCTAGATATGGCAAGATTTTAGAAGATTTTAGTATTACAAGATTTAAAATCTGTCTTACTTCTAATAACGGTTGCTGACAAAGTATGACCCGCTTAAGAACGCACCATGAACAATGAACAAACATTTTGTTGACATAATTATTTCATATTAAGTACAGTTACACTGTAACCTGTAAATAGATGCGTACCTAATCAAATTTGTGTGTGATAATCTTTTTAATTTTTTTTTTAAGTGTGAAGTATAAACAAATGTTTTTTATTTGAATCTAAAAATCACCTTCTGACTTAAAAAAGTCTTGTACCTGTCGTTAGTGCACACCTCGATATAATGAGAATATTTATTATATGGAGGTTTTGCTGTACATATATGTCTGGCATTTTTTGCAGGATCAGAGACAAGCATGCAGTGGCCGTCACTAACATTGATTCTGTGCACACTAACGGCTGCCTATGTTGCGCACTCGGTATGGACTATCGCCAGCTTGTTCTTTCCTACGCCATGCCCGTCAAACGCCAAGTGCATCACCTCCTTTCTAAGCTCCAACCCACAGCTTCAGGTTAGTTGTAGAAGATTCAAGATCGTTTTCGCTGCCGAGAGCAAAAGTGAACTTGGGGAAGCAAAAAAAACCTCACCTGAGCTTACTATAGTTTGCGAAACACGAGACGAAATACAAAACGGGGCCTCTTTTGGGATTTTGTTTTTTAAAATTTGGGAAGAAATGATGTTATTTTATCAAAATAGTTAAATGCTATTACATATGTTATAGTCAAACTGCCAAATCAGGCAGTTTACGCCATTATGAAAGGGTTCTGCGTGAATGCAATTCGGCATTCCTTGGCTCTGGATTGCAACTGAAAATTTCTGTTTGAAAATGTGATTCATTGACTTCAAAGGGCCTATTCAGCTATAATTGTTGGGGGGAGAGGGGGAGGGGGGAATGAGGGGAGGTAAAATTATGTTTTTAGCACAGATGATCAGTGGCCACATGTGCTATAGCCATCGTGTGGGTTGCTCTCGTTTGTCCATGGGATAAAAAACAACGGTAAAGAACGAAGAAAAAAAAACTGCTGGCTTGGGTGATCCCAAACTTCAAAGAAAGTTACGCGATATGTGTGGTCTTCGTGATTTTTGTGATTATTTGTTCCAAGGCCAATTTTTGGCGAATTTTTACCCCAAAATTTGAAACGGTTATACATGTAAGTAAATGTGGAACTATCTTTTTTTACAATATCCCCTACACCTGTGACAGAATCAGCTCCCTGTTGAAAGACTTTAGAGGTGCACCTGTGCTCCCATATACGGTAGCCGCTGGCAACGCAGATTGTGTGTTACTTAAGATAACCATGTATCAGCTTTGGCTCACACGTATCTACATCCTGTCTTAGAATTTCGATAATGAAGACAAATTTCTTGAGTTATACTTGTATTTTAAACAAGGATCTAAATACATCAGTTGTCTTAAATAACACACAGGCGCAGGGGCAAAATTACTGGAACGTTTAACCACCAAGCCACTATGATTTTAAAGGAAAGTTAATGAGGGTTTAATTTTTAATACAATGATTCATTATGCATAGATAGATATAGCGTGTATTCTGTTTCTGGAGGTAAAGGTAAGAAACTTGTGGCAGTTTTTGACGGTAAGGTAAAGCTCGTAGTTCACTTATGTCTTTTGTTTCTTTTATTCCTTAACTGACGTTTGTTGTTGTTGTTTTTTATTTAATCTGTTTAAAGTATAAATCATAGACGTATTGTAAGAGTGCGTGTTTTCGCAGATTACGACTTAGGAGAAGTAACATTGGAATCTTAAAGGATCTCAATTCGAAATCTTAAGAAAAAATATTTCAAAGTACGCTTGTTTTACTTTTTTTAGTTCTAGTTTTTACAGAAACTGGGGCTGTAGCAGTCATTAAAGGTATGTGTGCATGTACACCTTTAAGTCGAAAAATTATATCTGCTCCGAGGTTTTTAGCTTGAAATTTTGGTTAGTGGTAGCGGACATAAGTACGTACCTGGCTATTACATTTTATGGTAGTTCGCCAAAAATTGGCGGAAGTATTAGCTAAAAACCAAATTTCTTTTTAAATATATCTCCTTCTAGGGTTTTGGTAGAAACGTTCTAAAATTTTGGTGGAAGGTAGGGTGCATAAGTGTCCACTTGGCTGTTACTTTTTTTTGGCGAAAATATTGGCGAAAAAACAATTTTTCTTTTTGGGTAAAATCTTAACTATTTCCAGGAAAATAGTCTTACTGTCTTAAAATTTAAGTGGAGGTAGCAAGCGTTCCTACCTACCTGACCATTACTTTTTTGGTGATTAGCCAACATTTGGGGAAACCCAAAAAGTTTCAGTAAATCTTAACCAGCTGCTGGAAAACAGTCTTATGTCTTTAATTTTAAGTGAAGTTGGCAGGAGTTGCTCCCTATCCGACTATTAATTTTTGGCGAATCGCCGAAAATTGCGACAGTTTTGGCGAAAAACCAAATAATTTTCAGTAAAATCTTAACTAACTGCTGGAAAATAGTCTAACAGTACTGTATTGAAATTTCAAGTGAAGGTAGCAGGAGTTACTACCTACCTGTCTATTAGATTTTTTGGTGATTCTCCAAAAATTGGCCACAGTTTTGGCGAAAACCAAAAAATTTCAGTAAAATCGTAACTAGCTGCTGGAAAATAGTCTGTCTTGAAAATTTAAGTAAAGTTAGAGGAAAAAACCAAATGTTTTTCTTAAAATCTTACCTACCTAGAGGAAAGTAGTCTCCAGGAAAAACCAAAAAAAAAAAAAAAAGAAAAAAGAAAAAAGAAAGAAAATAATTCAGTAAAATCGTTGCTAACAGCTGGAAATTATTCCTACTGTTTTGAAATTTTTACGAAAGGTAGCAGGCCTTACTACCTATCTGACTACCTATCTGGCTGTTATAAATTTTGGTAATGTTTTAAAAATCGGTGAAAATTTTGGGGAAAAACTACAAAAAAATCAGCCTAACTCCAGTAAAAAGTCTTACTTTTTTGCAATTTTAAGTAACTATAGGAGACAATATTAAAAACTCGCTATTACGTTTACATTTTAAATATTGGTGAAAAATTTGGCAAAAAATTCAGTAAAATCTTAGTGAACTCTAGGAAATAGCCCCATTGCCTTGTAATTTTAGGTAACAGTTGCACAGATTACCACCTAAGTTGCTATTATATTTTTTGGCAATTCGCCAAAAATTGGCGGAAATATTGGCCAAGGCCAATTTTCTGTAAAACAGTTCTCGTAGGACTTTCATGAAAATATTCTGCAATTTTGACAGAAGGTAGGTTGCACAGCTGTCCACTTATCCGTTACAGGCGGAAAGTTTTTAGTAAAACCAAAAAAAAAAAAAAAAAAAACCAAATTGTATTAAAATCCTAAATAACTGCAAGAAAGTAGTCTTACTATCTTGAAATTTTAAGTGAAGGTAGAGGGCATTGCTACCTACCTGGCCATTGCTTTTTTTTGTGATTGTGCGAAAAATTGGCGGAAATTTGGCGAAAATAAAATTCTTTTTAGTAAATTCTGAACTAGTCCAAGGGAAATCGTCTTACTTTCTTGAAAATGTAAGGAATGGTAGCGATCCAGTCTATCTACCTGGCTGTTACAAGGTTTGGTGATTGGCCAAAAAGTGGCGAAAAAATGCAGTAAAATCTTATTAGGAGTAGCCGGCCATTTTAGTACCAAAATGGCCAACCTCATCTCCCGCGGAGGTGAGTCATCTGTTCCCCAGTTATGAAGATTGCCTTTCTATTTTTTTTTGGCCGATAGGAAAGTTCGAAGACAAGGCACTATATCATGTCTATAACTGCACATAGGGTACAGACCCCAATGTTTTACCTCAACTTCAAAATCTATGCGTCCCAGGGACGCAACGCTTTCATATTTTTGCGTCCCCCATGATTTTTTTGCGTCCCCCAATTTGCAACCTTACTATGACATTGGGTCAAAGGGGTGGGGTTGCATTTAGAGTCGTACCTACGTTAGGTGGCCGTGCTGGGGGTGTAGAGATGACGGCTAGTCAAAAAAAGAAGAAAAATCAACGAAATAGGGGATGGTGATGTAGTGTGCACCGTCCAGACCCAGATAAAAAGACTGAGATGAAACATAGTTGTAACGACGACCTTGAAGACCGGAATAAAAAGATGTAAAGTAAAACCTGTTTGTCGTGACCGCTTTCTGATTCGGATAAAAAGACATACAGTAAAACCTGCATGTCGAGGCTCTGAAAAAAATGTAACGTAGTAAAACTGTTGTTGTGACCCACTTTCAGATAAAAAATACGTACAGTAAAATCTGTTTCAGTGACCATCTAGTTTTCTTAATTTGTTAATTTTTGACAATAATTTATGATTATGTTAGGGTATTCCTACGGTTCGGTTCGGTACACTTCAATTATTCGGTTCGGTTTTTGTGCAAATTGTTAAAATTTTGCCGAAATGTGCATTTAGTTAAACATTTACCTATAGCAGCCAATAATGCCTTTTAGCTATGTGATTTTAAACAAAAACACCAGTTTATAACATTTATAACGCTCTGATTGATAAATAGGGCCTGTTTTTGTAAATTAAGACATCACTGCTTCAAAATCTATTCGATATTGAAGCATCGAAAACAGGTCTGCCGAAAGACCTAAAATTGATTTTATTAGTCCCCCCTGGCACTGCGTAGCACGAAGCGGGCTCTATAGTTGTCGGGTGTGTCCGTCCGTGTCTCTGTCTGTCTGTCGACAGGTACATAATTTTGTGTAATCTGTATCTCAAACACGTGGGTTAGTACAGCTTCTATGCCTATACTGGAATATTCCCCAGCATTTGTAGGTGTGCAAGAAGTGTTGCATGTCGATACGTGCACCCGTTTAAAATATTTTGAAAGTCACAGAAACTACAATTAAGCATAACCGGTTTAAAGTAACAATCAATATACGTATTATTTCACATCACTAAGCTTACAATTAAGTTAAAGTTTATCCTATAACAATCATTACAATTTTGACCTAAGTTTAAGTATATCACATAACAGTCATTACAGTTTTGTTATACAGTAACTTAAAACTGCAGAGTTCCTTAGTTATAACGCCGTAAACAAAACACGTTCACATCTATTATAAGAAGCTTTAAATCTTGAATTACACTTAGGAAACATAACGTTACTGCCGTTAAAGGAACAGTTCACATTAAAATGTCAAGCGATAACTTGACATATTTACATATACTGTATTTCTTGAAAAAGAAAAACACGTCAACATGCAGAGGTTATATAGTTGAGCGCGAGGCAGCACGTTATTTCAAACTGCCCACTTTCAGTGAAAAGAATATACTGCAAAAAAAAAAAAAATAACAAAATAATAATAATAATAATAATAATAATACCGAAAATAATTCGGTTTTTCTCTTTCTAACCGAACCGAAAAACTGCAGTCGGTGCGAACCGTAAAACCCCAAATAAGCCTGTACTCTTATGTTATTTGTTTACTGGTCGCTCTGTTTCTGTTGCTCTATATTGATGATTTTACCTTGTGCAGTTGAGTTCACTGTTTATAATTACTTTTCACAATTTTCAGCTGAAAGTGCATACGGCGACACATGCGAAGCCTAGAGCCGAAAAGGATCTGACAACTGTGTGGATTTGCGAAGATTTCAATGTATCATCGGTTTTTGAGAAGTATGGAAATATTTGTTTAGTTTTGATTGACTAGTTGACATAAACAAAAAGTAAATCTTTAATACTGTAAGTTTTAGCAAGGCTTCAGAAAGTGTTCTTGCTCGCCTCGTTATGTGAAGCGAGCACAGAAGATAATAGCGGTATTATTATCGATTCTAACGCTTATTACGTGACGTTGCACTCAGGTGTCAGCGTTTTTCGTGGTGCATTATGAAGTTGTTATCAACGAGGCCATGGAATGCTGTCTTCGTATTTACAGGTCTCAAGAAGTTTGGATTTTGTTTTTTTTTTTTTTTGTTTTTTTTTTTTTTTGGTAGCCAGACTCATATATGATAGCTATTTCGTAACGGCGAGCATTGTTTGCAGTACCTGGCAGTATTGTTAGACCCCAACCGGGCGAGCCCGGGAGGGGGGAGGGTGGTCTATAGGTGTGCCCTCTGTCCGTCTGTCTGTCCGTCCATCTGTCCGTTATCACTTTTGTCCAGGCCATATCTCCGTAACAGTTGATCGCAGGCATACCATACCTTGGGGAATGACAGGTTAATTTTTGATTTCATCTGTTTTGGATTTGCAGTGACATACCGGTAGGGGTGGCGATATTTATCGATACAGCGATATATCGCGATACTTTTTTTCACGATACGTATCGCGATACGAATTTTGAAATATCGATATTTTCCGATATTTTCCACTGTATGTTTTATTCAACATATGCAATAATTTTCCAGTGTATTATTTGTGCATGATATCTGCAATACTGCTGTTCGTCACTTTTCACACCATATTTTCTGTTGTTTAGATTTAGTTTCACATTTTTCCCGTTACTCCTTTTTCAATGGCGGGTTATGCCATAACTAAAGAAAGATCTCAGCTGTGTGATGATTGAGTGGACAGGCTAATATATTTGAAAAAGTGACATTTTTTCGATTCAACGTTAGAGAAGACGTTGTGTTGTTATCCCCCGTGTAACGGAGGGATATAGTTGTGAACTTGTCCATCTGCCTGTCTTTCCGCACTTTTTTTGTTCTCACTATATCTTATCTGTTGCTATTTATTATAGGGAGAAAATATATACAAGAAGTTGTGCAACGGCAGGTTATTTTTTGATTTTGTAAATGAAATATAAAACTTTTGGTCTTTTACGTTTTTTGGACTCTAGTCATTTTTGCATGCACTTTTGTTCGTGCGATATCCCTGTAATTATTTACCGGATCCAACCAAACTTCACATGCACTGTGTATAGTCAAGTTGTGCAACGGCAGGTTATTTGACGATTTTGTAAAAAAAAATGTTAATTTTCGACTTTTTTTTATTTTTTTTTTTAGTTTTTTTACTTTGTAATTTTTGTATCAACTTTTGTGTGGGTCATATCTCCGTTACTATTTAGATGAGGAAAACCAAATCCAACAGGAAGAAAGCATATATAGTGAAGCTGTGCAACGGCAGATTATTTTTTGTAAAGTGATGTGAAAGTTTCGACGTTTTTACGTTTTTTTTTTTTTTGGCTAAATAAAATAGGTAGAGGAATTGCCCTTGATAGTACTTTGCAAATGACGAATTTTTAATTACAGTGAATCTATCAAAACCAATATGTCCTACACATGGGATCTTGCCTCATTGTGGCCCTAGTTATCACTGACGACAGTCGAAATCATAATTAAGAAGTTATTGCCAACATACTTTTCGTATTCTGTTTCAATGCCCTTACTTCAATGCGCTACACAAGTGTTAAAATGTCTAGAAATGAAGCCATCAACAGTTGTATTTCTCCCTTTTTAAACATTTAAAATATCGCGATATATATCGCGATACGTGGTTAATATCGCGATACAGAATTCGCCGCGATACCCAACCCTATATACCGGGGACCTTTACCTCCCTAACCTTCTGTCTGTGCTATTGCCTGAAGTCCGCGCACTTTCGTGTCACAATATTTTGAAGGGAGCAGCTATGATTAAAACTCGTAGCATCAGTTCTTATTAGTCGAACATGAGTCTGAAAACTACACCTATTCCCGCCGGAAATAACGATAGTCATGCTGTTCATGCTTTCGGGAAGTGACAGCAACTACACCTGCCACACCGCTAACTGTCCAGACAGTCAGTCTGTATGGTGTTACGTATCGCTGTGGCTTGGGGCTTTGCATCTCTGCTGCCTATGTTTTGATGAAATACAATTACGTTTGGAGAAAAAGAAAATGATTCTTTTATTTTCAGTGAAAATAAAATTGGACATAGGTATTGGAGAAGAATGCGTTTGGTTTGGTTATTCACAAAGCATAAAATGCGAATTGAAAGTGTGATGTATCCTTGTACATCCTTGTACATTGATGTTTTATTTACATTTGCATAACTAGATTAGCTGACCTTTTTGACGATTTTTCGTTGCTTTGCTTTTCCCACACAGAACTGTGAATGTGAGCATCCCTAAACAAACTCGGAACAATGGCTCGCTGTATGCAGTTGTTACCTTGACGAAGCCTGGGCAGCCCATTTTCTCCAGAGATCTACGTTCAACCTCAGTTCGAACTGTTACGAAACTGACAACATATTTCGTATTGCAAGCCGAAGCGTTCAATCTTATAGGAGACACGAGTAAGGTCAGGGACACTATTGGTAATAAAACGATGTTTAATTTGACATTTTATAATTTATATATTAAAAAGACAAAGCTATTTAATTTACCTAAAAGTTTCTAGCTTGTTCCCCTAACTACAACGGGATCAGCAATATTTTGTTTTAATCAAGTAGATGAAACCAGTATATGGGCCATTGAAGGAAGGCCAATTTATTGTTTATGTGCTCTACTTAAAGCCATCAAAAACTATATATTATCACTGGTGATGCGGGGGAGGGGAGGGGGTGGTATAATGATGAACAATTCGGTCCATAGCGATGAACATACCGTAAGCCGGTTTTTTTACACGCCATATATCTCTAACTGTTTAATTTGTTGCAGTCAGTTTTGAATTCTGTGTGTTGATGGAGAAAAAGTATTGATATTATGCAAAGATGCATCACCAACATGTTTCATATAGGGATGGGTATAGTTACAAATTTTGCATCGCAACACATATCTCGATATCGTGCGGATAATGCGGTTCATATTTCAATTTTTGGGTAGTCTAAATAATTCACATAAATTTTCCAATGTATACTTCACACAGTGTAGTTTTCCTGTATTTACCCTTATCAGGAAAATTATAAAGGGGACGCTACGACTACCCAAGAATTATTTATGTGAACCGCATTATCAGCGCGATATCGAGATTTGTGTTGCGTGCAAAATTTGTAGCGATTCCCATCCCTAGCTGAGACATGGTGGTGATGGGTTGGTGCAGTATGTTTTTTTTCCTGCTTAATTATAGGAGGCGAAAAATAAGCGCGAGAAAACCGCAGAACCTACGTCACTGCCGGTGACACACTGGCGATCGCGCATTGCTATCAGCGTCATGAACGAGCTCATTGCACTGGACACTCACAATGTGCCGGGCGACCTGATCCGATTTATACGGTACGTTTGCGCTGCAGAGAGGCAAAACCCATTTAATCTAAGTTAGATAAAATCATAGTTGTATCTTCCCCTAACATAAAAGTATCAGTTTTTTTTAATTGAACCACTTTGAATAGATTTATTTACTTTGCACTTTCTTACTCTACATTAAAGTGGATCTGTAGATTTTCAGGCGTCATTCAGGGACTCAGTTTTCATGTGGCTGCTGCAGCAGAAGGAGTAATGTTCCCCCATCTGACCCGACAAAATTCCCTTCTCACGAGTTGTTCTGGATCATGAAACATGTATAAATTTAGATAACTGAAAAAATGACAGTGCTGTGGAACTCATTGACGATGCGTTTTTATGCATATGTCATCAGAAATTGTGGTGAATGACGCCCTACGTAAAAATTAAGCTATGCTGTGATCAGTGAAAAATTGTATTTTTTTGGTTCAGGTGAGTTTCGTCTTATTCCATAAATTGTGGGCTCTTGTGTGACATATATCCAGAGTCCGATTTTAAAGCACCTGACCGTTACAAAAATGAAACAGACAACATTAGGCGATTAAATACGGTCATTTTCCCTCAGTTTGCAGCTGCCTATCTTGTCTGCTGTTGGTGTCTTAAAATGTAAGGTAACGGTTTTAGGCATTATTACCTTCCTGGCTATTAATTTGTTGGTAACTGGGACTAGCGCAAATTTCGGCTAAAAACCAAAAAAATTTCTATGAAATCTGAAACAACTCAAGGAAAGTAGCTCTGCTGTCTTGAAAATTTAAGAAAAGGTAGCAGACCTTACTATCCACCTGACCAGTTTTGATGATTGGCTAAAAATTTGCTAAACATTTTGACGAAGCACTATATAATATTCAGGAATTACTATGGCTATTACTTTTCTGGTGTTTGGCCAAGAAATTTGGGGATAATTATGGCGATAAAACCGAAAACAAAATTAGTAAAATCTTAACAAAGTGCAGAAAATAGTTTCACTGTGTTGAAATGTGAAGTAATTTCGCAGGCATTGTAATCCACTTGGCTATTACTTTTTTCATGATTGGCCAATACATTGGTGAAAAATTGGCGGAAATATCAGCCAAAACCCAGTTTTCTATGACACAGAACTCCTAGGGTTTTCATAGGAACGCTCTGAAATTGTGATGGAAGTTAGCGTGCGCACGTGTCCACCTGACTATGATTGGCCAAGAATTGTCGGAAACATTGACGAAAAAACATTTTTTATTTGGAAAATTTTCACTCCACAGAAATGGTCTTACTGTCTTGAAATTTTAAGGAAGGATATGTTACTTCCTGCCTGGCTGTTGTGATTTTTAGTGATTGGCCAAAAATTGACAAAAATTCATTAAAATCTTAACTAACTGCTGGTAAATAGTCTTACTGTCTTGAATTTCAAAATAAGCTTGCAGGTATTATTTTCGACGTGGCTGTTATTTTTCGTTTGGGATTGAGCAAAACAGCGGCGAAAATTTTGGCGTAAAAACAATCAGGAAAATCTTAACGAATAATAAAAAATCTCATTAAAAATACTGGTTATTTTAACGAACAGCAGCATGCATTAATGCCTAACTGGCAGTTACTTTTTTGGCGGTAATATTGGCAAAAAAAAAAAAAAAAAACAAATTTCTTTTAAACGTATCTCCGCCTAGGGTTTTCGTGGAAACGTTCTGAAATTTTGGTGGAAAGTAGGTTGCTTAACCGTCCACCTGGCTAATACTTTTTGTGGCGATTCGTTAAAAGTTGGCGAAAATATTGGCGAAAAAGCCAACCAATACTTTTTCTGTAAAATCGCAAATGGCGTCTTGAAATTTTAGTTAAAGATGTCCGTCATGGCTATTACTATTTTTGGTGATTAGGAATAAATCTTAATTGACGCCAGAAAAATAGCTTTACTCTCTCAATATTAAGGCATTAGTACCTTCCTAGCTAAATGAAAATGGCGGAAGAACAGGCGAAAAATTTTGCAGTAAAACTAACTGACGCCAAGGAAATAGTCGTACTGTAATGAAATGTTGGATAAAGGTAGCAAACTTTACCATCTGCCTGGCGTTTATTTTTGTTTGACAATCTGCTAAAACTGGTGGAAATGTTGACCTAAGCCAGATTTTCTTGGAAGCATTTCTTCTGCAAGGATCTGTGTGGAAGCGTAATAAAACTTTGGTTGAATGTGTGTATGTTGACCGAAAAACAATTTTCTTACAAATGTAAAGGAGGCCTCTGAAAATTTAGTGAAAACATCATAAAATGTTGATTGAATGTACTTTGAACAAGTGTCCACCTGATTATTTTTGGCAGTTTGTTTGTTTGTAAAAATAATGGAAATATGGGCGCAAAACAACTTTCTTATTGAGATCTTAACTGACACAAGGATATAGTCTGATTGTCTTGACATTTTGTTAAAGGCAACGGACGTTAATACCTACGTTACTTGTTCTTGTTCAGTCTTGTTTAATTAACGGTAGGTATATATTCTTGATTATTGAAATTTTGAGAAAAAACGGACGCCAGTATTTACCTGGCTATGATTTATTTTGGTGATTCGCAAAAATAACCATATATATTGGCGAACAACCAATATCCTATTGCAATCCCAACTAACGACAGGTATAAGGCCTATTTCTCTTTAAATTTTAATTGAAGGCATCGGACGTTAGTACCACTGGGCTATTACTTGTTTCCATGATTCGTCGAAGATTTAGTCGAAATATTAGCGAAAGATGATTTTAGTAAGATCTGAACTGAGGCCAAAAGAAATTTTGGATAACGGCAGGGTACATTATTCACTACCTGGTTATTTTTTATTTTATTTTTGTGATTCATAGTGGAATATTACACAGTGGAAACATATGATGCAGATGTACACCGTTTGATTATTTTTGAAATCGGCTGAAGACTGACGCATCGGCAGTCTGTCGAAAAGTTTGCATCGAGATTGGAGTTTTGTTCAGAGAAATTCTGAGATGCTGTAAGGCCCAGTTTGAAAGTATCAGGAAGTGTAGTGATTCCGCCACCAAATAAAATGGCTATGGCACTCGGACGGTGATGGCCTCAGTAATTTCGATTGTACGTTCCTTCTGGTGTGTGATATATGTAAGCTTTTTCACAGTGTGACTACATTCAAAAGTACACTAGATTGGCTAAGGCGTGTTGGCATCGATAATCAAACTTAATTCTGTTGTACAACACATTACAGACAGCGCGCCTTCACGTCAACATAACCAAGATGAAAGTAATTAATTAAGGCATCTTATGCCGCTATGGGGTAATTACCAGAATGAACACAAGCTAGGATTTCCAGTCCAGAACGAAAATAATGTTGAGGATGCATAAAATATTGAATAATAGAATTAAAACTTTCACCAACTATCCGCCGTCACTTGCTTGTGTATTCTTTAAATTTTTTGGATGCTGAATTATGATTATGTTTCTAATAGCAGAAACATCCGCTTCTTTCATTAAAACGAAAAATGGATATGGGTTTGTTCTGTGAGAAAAACATTTGTGCTCGCCAAAAAAAAAAGGTAATTAGGTGTCAGTTGAATGTGTGTGATATAGCCCTCAACACTGATGTTTTATGTATGTTGGCCGGTTTCAGCTTTTTGTTGACATCGTTGACGGATCGTGTTTTTTTGGTTGAAACCACGAATATAGTACAAGGCTTCTTTTCAGGTTGACGGAAAACCAAGAGTACCTACCCATATTATATATTGACGAATTGAATTACAGAATTCGGGATCTAATGGTAAGTATTGAAAGCATTCATATTCTCGACTCCGACGAGGGTGTAGGCATAGTGTTGTAGTTGCCTTTTTTAGCACAGGTAGCAATTGACCACCTGTGAGCAACCCATTGTATGGGGTCTCTATTGTCTGTTCGTCCGTCCTTCTGAAAACTTATTGCTACTCTTTCATTTTTCATCGGAGTGCAGAAAAAATTGTGCAAATATGCCCCTATTAGGGGAACAAAAACTTTTTTTTTTATTTCGCATTTCGCCAGTTCAGCGAAGTGATCACTGCATTAGCAAAAAAGGCCTCCTATTATTTTGTTAAATTTGCTCTAAGTTTCGCATGAAGGTCCAGGTCAGGAGTAAAAAAAGTACTAGTCTGGTAACAGCTCTGTTCAAGGTGACTATTAGGCGATCATTTTGTTTTGGGCGTATTTATTGACTCCATTCTTTAAATTTGATTTTGGGACCCAAGGACACAGAAGTTGTGCTAGTTTGGAGGCTGCCAGCCATTTTCATTTCATATTTTATGAGGCTACGGGGGAGTCTTGTCACTGATATCGACTTTCTTGTTGATCTTTGCAGCCCGTAAATGAAACATCAGAAATAATGCCGCTGACGATTCGATACGAACCGATCTCAGTAGGAAAGCTACGCATGTGGAGCAACATGCAGGAGGCGTTCAAAACTCTTCATGGTCTTGGTAAGTGCTTTTGTCGGGGTGATCGCCCCCATCTAAAAACAGAACAAGCAAAGCGAAAGCAGGTATCTCACCCATAAATAGGGCTGTCGGTTTCCCGATATTTGATGTGGCGACATTTAATATAGCGAATAAGAAGATGCAAACTGTTCAATTGCTTTATTTTTCTCTTCCAGTGGAAAAAAAGAGAAAAAATCTGGACCAATTGTTGTACCCTGCAGATTTAGACCAAATGTCGCTAGATTGAATTTCGGTAGACCTAATGTCGAAAGATGAAATGTCGTGGATTAAGGGGTATCACCGTGCGACTTCCTCACGATTCGATTCGTGAACCTAACGATTCTGTTCACGATTCGAATCGTGTTCGATTTGGCTGTTTCGAATGGAGATAACCGTGGCTGATATTCATAATATAATATATTATCCTTATAGCACTTTATTATTTTAACCCCCTTCCCCATAATAATAATAATAATAATAATATTAATGATAATAATAATAATAATAATAATAATTATGCTGTAATTTAGCAGTTTCTTCGTTTTGGGTGGGATTTCTAAAGAGACACACTGAACAACGGACATAATTGGTTCACTTCTTAGTTTACGCGGTCTGAATTTCCTAAAACAACACAAAATGTCGAATCTTGACCGTTACGGGTTGGCTTAAAATTATTTTGATGAATTTCTGTTGGCTAAATTAGCCTAATTTAAGATGTTACTGTGCTCATGCAATTTTAGTTAGACGTGCTGTTTTGCGACATTGACGCTAATTTTCCCTAGTTTGCACTGTATTTGAAATTCTGTGTGAAAATCTGCTTGGATATTTTGATCACAGTTTTCAGGAATTCACAATTTCGAATGCTATTAGGGTTGGAACGGGTCCGCGGGTCCACGGGTCTCGGGTCCCAAGTCACTTTTCGGGTCTAAATTTCAGACCCGTGCACCCAACGAAGTAAAATATTATTATTATTAGTTTTTTTTTATTTATTATTTATATGTTTTCGTAATTTGTTAACTTCGAGTTCATCACGTCACGGTTATTTCTGCTGCACGGTCCCTTTTTCACGGATTTCTTTCACACACCATGGAAGCAGTATAATTATTGCGAGCAGTTGGCGATGTGTCAACTTATTTATTTTCCTTTGGTAAACAAATGGTGTTATTGAAGCCTAGATCTTGGTCGATTTGTTGTGGTTTCAATTTTTAAGAGGTTCGGAGGTACCGGGAATGTTTTACCATCCGGCGCCATCGAGTATATCTATATACTTGTGGTCTCCATGGGGAGTATAGGGCCGACACATGCCTATTGCCGAGTTACTTTTTTGGTCATTGGCCATTGTTGTTTCACTGACAATATTTTTGTGTTTTTTCGACCTTGATATTTTAATGAGGTAGCGGACATTCTCTTTTACTTAAAAAATCTCCTCTCAGGACCTTAGTCGAAACGTCTAAAATTTTGATCGAAGGTAAGGGGAATAAGTGTAATGAACCATTCTTGTATTAAAATCTTGACTTAGGGTAGGGACATAACCTGGCTCTCTTGAAATTTTGGTTAGCGATTAGTATTAAAGGTTATACATCCTGACATCAGTATTTGAGAGCCGGGACGTTGTCCATGGATAGTCTTGTTTAATTGCTATAGAAAAGACCGTTAAAATTGGGCACCCTTGCCAAAAATAATGTAATATTAATGTAATTATTAATAATGTAATATTAAACGGCTTCGTCTGCGTGTAATTTTGCGTACCTGTTTATCCTATGATAATCATTATTTCGCTGTGGGATAATGATAATAAGTTTTGTCATATTCGTTGTGCTTGCCAGGGTTCTCCGAAAAAGACACTGACGAAGTAAAAGGAATATTCGCAGACACAAACTTTTACTTCCTGATCCTCACGTTCATCGTTTCTGCAGTGCATGTAAGTTTTGATTATAGATAATCCGAATATCCAAAGTTTGATTGGACAACAGGTCAATTGGTCACGAACGTTTTAACTGTCTGAAGGTCCTGTGTCAATCGAACGTCTGTGTGAAAAAAGAATCATCCACTGTTGGGTAAAAAAAAGATATTCAAGTCAGTACAGTTTATAGGTTAGGTTCTTCAAAAAAAAATTGCCCGGAGTAGAACGAACGAAAATGGCATGTGACGTCATTACATAAAAATGTTAGGTAAAAAATGTATCCGATAACGGAAAGTCGAATCGACTTCAGTCTTGGTTAGTTATTCTTTGGATAACTCGCACAGGATTTATTATGTCTCCCCGACCAAGGGGAGACATAGTGTTTGTACGTTCTGTGTGTATATGTATGTACGTATGTGTGGGTTTGTGTGTTTTCATTCTGTTGTGAACAAAATGACTTAAAGCTTGATCTGTTCACCCCTTAGATAGGTCAGACGATTCTATCAACTTTTGGCGCATGTTTCTTATTAGAGAAGGCGTATGACGTCATTACGTCAAAATCCTGCTTGCGAAATTTTTCAGCTGCTGAACATTGGAGAAAGTTTAAACTTAGTGGGATTGTTGGTTGGTAACTAAGGATAATTCTTAACTGTGCTTGGGACTTGAGCGTTTTCCAGAAGATTCTGCAATGTTTCTGCATTCTCTAGACATAGTTGAAAACATTATCAGCACAATTATCGATCATTTCTTGCAATGTGTGTGGTGCGCCTTTTTCAGCGTTACTCACCTACAGCTGTTAGCGTATTTACATTTGGCGGCTAAGCTGTTCTATATATGGGACTAATTACGTAACGGCTCGCAGTGCTTGTGCAGTGCTAGGTTTCACTTTTAAAGTGGGACATCTAATGCATTTGGATGACAAGCAGAGTCGTACCTACATTAGATAGATTGGAGGAGGGGGTTGGTTTAGGTTAGCAAAAAATGCGCACCTCGCATCGACATAAGATAAACAAACATGGTCACTGGTTCGAAATGCAATGCGATCCGCGCTTCGACGCAAGTTAAACAGAAATTCCCTTGCTTCTGCACGCTTTGCGTAAGCTGGGACGTTGTCCTTGGGCAAACTTATATAACTTTTAACTTATTATAACTTATAATAGTTTTCAGTACAATTTCGTGTGTTATTTTCTATACGTAAAAAGTCTGAAGTTACATCTTGCGTTTGGATCTCAGTACCTAAAATGCTTTTTTTGCGGTTAATTTCAGCTCCTATTTGATTTACTGGCGTTCCGAAATGACATCTCATACTGGAAAAACAGGAGAGATATGGTGGGCGTGTCCTCAAAGACAGGTTTGTATGTAAGCTAGGAGGTCGTTTACAAGTATCCCAGAGCCCAATTTTCTTTGTATCAAATGAGATCATAAAATGATTCATTAACTTAACTCCATTACCCACTTAGCCTTATTAACGTAACTGACTCATAAATCATTAACTTAATGATTAATGTGCTCGGACATAGCACTATAACATGCTGCCCGTCCATGCCAGTCCGCTCCATACATACAATTACAGTGTGTTGTCCGTGTGAGTTCGTTTGCCTTGTTACATGTTTCATTTCGCATCTGACCAGTACCCGAGTACATTAGGGCACTTTCCCAGTATTCTGACGAAAAGTCTCGGAGAGTTTAGGTCCAAAAGTGAGTTGTTGTACGGGCCGCTGTCGCTGACAGATCGCATTTGCCTCTGTGATACAGCACAAGGCCATACATTTTGCAGCTGCCTTGGGGCGTACAATGGTCATTTCACAAAAAGTACGAAGTGTTGTCGGTTGTACAATTCTTTCAATTCTTCGCTTCAGACAAACATTGTTTACTATCTGTGATATAATGTTATACTTCAGTTTCAATGTTCCTTCTATGGGTTTGGGTAACGTCAAGAAATAGGCTCATCGCTTTCTGTTCCGTGAATATCATAGGAGGCAACTGATCGGAATTTCTTTCTATCTAGGCCTTCTTTCACTATTTCTTCATTCTCCCTTCTTTTTTCCACTAATTCCTTTAGCAAGTGCGTCCGTATGTAGCCGTCATAATTGTTAGTTGTGGCACGGGAAGCTAAACACCAAATAAACAGATTCTTTCAGTTGTCCGTATTTCGAGGGACACATTTCTAATATTTGTTTACAGTGCCTAGAAGTATCTTTTTCACTATTTAGGTAGTTCACATGCCATCTTATATTAGGCCATTTAGTTAACCAGTTTGGTACCAAAAGTCAACTTGTTCCCTCCTCATCTAGTGGATATTATGAAGCAATCCTTTCTAGTGCAAACAAACAATCAAAGATGCAAAATTTTAAGAGCCTGGAACGAACAGTTACAGCGATATAGCCCTTTTAAAGAAAACAACAGATGGTCGGACGCCTCGACGGAAAGTAACGTTCATCTCTATACCTCCCAAGGGGTGGGGGGGGGGGGATGGGCGGGGTTGTTAAAAGTTCTAATTATGAAGGACAATGTGATTTAATTCTAAACACATTATTATTATTATCATCATCATGTGCGTGTGTGTCTGTTGTGAACAAAATGTGCGCAGGATATCTGGAGAACAAAAGGTCCGATCGACTTCGAACTTGATGTATTTATTCTTGGTTACATCGAACGGCTGTATCTGCTTTTAACGAAGGTTAAAGTATTAGGGCAGGTGTATGACGTCATTATGTAAAAATCTTTTGTGCGAAATGTCATCGAAGCAAGATGGAACTTGGTGGTATTTTTGCTTGATAGATCCGACAGGTTCTGTAAAATTTTGTCGCGTATAACAACATTTTTGTCATTGTATAACAACATTTATAGCTTGACATTTTTCATTTTATTATTGATTTGTCTTCAGTGGTATGGCGGTGCTTGAGCATGTTCATCATTTTATTATTGATTTGTCTTCAGTGGTATGGCGGTGCTTGAGCACGTTCATCATTTTATTATTGATTTGTCTTCAGTGGTATGGCGGTGCTTGAGCACGTTCATCATTTTATTATTTATTTGTCTTCAGTGGTATGGCGGTGCTTGAGCACGTTCATCATTTTATTATTGATTTGTCTTCAGTGGTATGGCGGTGCTTGAGCACGTTCATCATTTTATTATTGATTTGTCTTCAGTGGTATGGCGGTGCTTGAGCACGTTCATCATTTTATTATTGATTTGTCTTCAGTGGTATGGCGGTGCTTGAGCACGTTCATCATTTTATTATTGATTTGTCTTCAGTGGTATGGCGGTGCTTGAGCACGTTCATCATTTTATTGTTGATTTGTCTTCAGTGGTATGGCGGTGCTTGAGCACGTTCATCATTTTATTATTGATTTGTCTTCAGTGGTATGGCGGTGCTTGAGCACGTTCATCATTTTATTATTGATTTGTCTTCAGTGGTATGGCGGTACTTGAGCACGTTCATCATTTTATTATTGATTTGTCTTCAGTGGTATGGCGGTGCTTGAGCACTTTCATCATTTTCCTGTATCTCTATGATGAAGAAACAAGCTTGCTAGTGCTTATACCTGCTGGAATCGGCTCTATAATAGAGGTGAGTGAACACGCTTATGCAAATGTTCTGCTTAAACTGACAAAGTTATCAGCTCCGAACTTCGTCGGGCTGGTCTTAGTACATCAGTAGAAGAGCATCCGTCGTCTGTATATGCGTACACACGTATGTACGTGTGTAAACTCCTACTTAAAATGCTTCTTCTCCGTTGGTTGTAGTCGGATTCCTTTTTAATTTGTACGAATGTGCTCTTGGTAGACCTCTTTTGAAAAATACCTTTTTTTTTGCGATCCGCCAAAAATGGCTATCAGTACTTGTATTTTATGTAGCAAAAATTATTTTTGAAATAATAAAATCCATTTTACAATTTAAAATATCTTAAGGGAAGCAGAGATGAACACAAAATATAACGCTTTGTCAATTAAATTTTGGAGATGAAAAATTAAGTTATTGATCTCAATAATAGCAACACAATTTTTGAGCTCAGAAAATTGCTTCTTTTTCTTTTGTGCAGTAAAAAAATTAAAAGAAAGATTCTGTATACAGGGGCCAGTCATTATTTCATTCACAGATGTTTGTTTCTGAACTCTAGATATGAAAAGAGTGATATTTTGATCTCTAGAAGTAATTTTTTTGGGATAAAAAAATAATTTGCAGATTTCAAAGTATAAATTTTAAAAGTAAGTATTTTATGTATGTATTGCAGTTAACAAAGTTAAGCCGGTCAAGAACTTCAGCACAAATACTTTACAAAATCAAAATATTTTAAATCGATGGCATCATAGGAGTTTGAGTGTCAGTAGCCTATTCCGGTAACTAGAATGGCCTGTAATCTCATGCGTGTTTGTATCTGTTTTTAGGTATGGAAAGTAAAGAAGGCGTTTAAGATGAAAATAACGTGGTCGTCATGGAAACCTTCGCTACAAGTAGGTATTTAATTCACTTGACTTTATTTTCCAGCGTCCGGGGTCTTTTTCGCTCACTTATTCATCATCCATGTTAGTTTGTAAGTGTTGTTTAAGACCGAACTCCATGCATTTTTTTTAGCGAGTTTTGTCAAGATAAGTACTCAGAATCAATAAGCCCAGTGTTTAAAAACTTGACTCGCACACGCAGTTGTCTAGACAAGTGCCCAGAAACTACTCTTGCCTTAGCGTTGTCTGAAATGGTTAGGGTTGCATTTAGAGTCGTAGCTGAATTAAAGAGAGTTAGTGTTTTGTGTGCACTGGCCGCTCTAGTTAGACATTAGTACCTGCGGGGCTATTACTTTTTTGGCGATTCTCTTAAAATCACTGGAAATATTGGCGATAAACAATATTTCTATTAAAATCTTGACCCCAACTTTACTTTGTTGAAAAATTTTGGTTAACGGTTATAATGTATCAGTATTCGTGCGCTGGGATATTGTTCGTGGACAACTTTGTTGGAATTTTCAATCAATTAATACTTTTTGCCTTTACTTTTGTATAAATTTAATAACGGCATGCTTCTGTTTGATGGGTACTCAGTAATAGTCAACATCCACAGCAGAAGGTTCAAGTGTTTGCACCTAATTTATGCTTTTATTCTGCGCAAAATTATGCACAAGTTTATTCCAAATTGAGTATAAATAAAAACGTGATCGTTTGGGTTAACTTACACCTATCACGTTCTCGTGAATGTGCAAAGCAAAGCTTTGTACCTCTAACAATTACTATTAATTCACATTCGAGATATCGAACCTGCTTAATCTGGGAACAAAATTTGCAGGCATGTTTTAGACCCCAAACGGGTGAATACGGAGGGATCTATAGGATTGGCCTGTCCGTGCCCACAATGATTATGCTATGTGGTGGATTTTCGGTACATCCGTCACTTATGTGGTTTTTCTTCCTTATGTGGTGGTTCTTATGAGGTAGCCACATAAGGACCCATTGAGCACAAAACAAACCACATAAGGGAGTCCGTCAAAGTCCGTTGATCAACTGTCCTGTAACACCATCTGTTGGAAATAATGCAACTATAAAGCTAATTTCTAAAGCAAATAAGGAGAGCAGCATTTGTTTGAATCCCGCTGTGGGGTGGGGAGTCTTAAGAATACACCCACTGCGTACAATGTTTGTATTTTTGGGGATTTTTTGAAGAATACACTTCAAAGTGTGTTTCCTCCTACTGTTTTTATCCGATTTCATTTATTTTTGGTATCTAGTATGAGGCAGCCCTAGATGGGTCGGGCATACGGCTTGTGCTTTTTCACTCGATCTTGAATTTTGATTTTAGGGGAGATTTTTGAAGAAAATACCTCAAAATGAATCTTATCCTACAGTTTTATCCGTTTATTTAACCTGTGTTAATGTGTGGTTATTATTTAAACATGCACACTGGTCCGAAATATGAACCGCGCATCGACGCAATTTAAGTTAACAGGCGCCTTGATCCGAAATGCGAACCGCGCAACGACGCAAGTTAAATAAATATGTGCACTGGTCCGAACAAAGAACCACGCATCGATGCAAGTTAATTAATCATGCGCACTGGTCCGAAATGTGAACCGCGCATCAACGCAAGTTAAACAAACATGCGCACTGGTTCAAATGCGAACCGCGCATTAACGCAAGTGAAATAAACATGTGCACTGGTCTAAAAAAAGAAACGCGCATCAACGCAAGCCAAATGAACATGCGCACTAGTCCGAAATGCGAACCGCTCATCAACGGAAGTTGAATAAACATGCGCACTGGTCCGAAATGCGAACCGGGCATCATCGCAAGTTAAATAAACATGTGCACTGGTCTAAAATAAGAAACGCGCATCAACGCAAGCTGAATAAACATGCGCAGTTGTCCGAAATGTGAACCACGCACCAACGGAAGTTGAATAAACATGCGCACTGGTTCAAAATACGCAACCGGACATGGACGCAAGGTAAATAAACATGCGCACTGGTTCGAAATGCGAACCGCGCATCGACGCAAGTAAAATAAATATGTGCACTGGTCCGAACAAAGAACCACGCATCGATGCAAGTTAAGTAATCATGCGCACTAGTCCGAAATGTGAACCGCGCATCAACGCAAGTTAAACAAACATGCGCAGTGGTTCCAAATGCAAACCACGCATTAACGCAAGTGAAATAAACATGCGCACTGGTTCGAAATGCGAACAGGGCATCAACGCAAATTAAATAAACATGTGCACTGGTCTAAAATAAGAAACGCGCATCAACGCAAGCCAAATGAACATCCGCACTAGTCCGAAATGCGAACCGCTCATCAACGGAAGTTGAATAAACATGCGCACTGGTTCGAAATGCGCAACCGGACATGGACGCAAGGTAAATAAACATGCGCACTGGTTGGAAATGCGAACCGCGCATCGACGAATAAATATGTGCACTGGTCCGAACAAAGAACCACGCATTAACGCAAGTGAAATAAACATGCGCACTGGTTCGAAATGCGAACCGGGCATCAACGCAAATTAAATAAACATGTGCACTGGTCTAAAATAAGAAACGCGCATCAACGCAAGCCAAATGAACATGCGCACTAGTCCGAAATGCGAACCGCTCATCAACGGAAGTTGAATAAACATGCGCACTGGTTCGAAATGCGCAACCGGACATGGACGCAAGGTAAATAAACATGCGCACTAGTCCGAAATGCGAACCGGGCATCAACTGAAGTTAAATAAACATGCGCAGTTGTCATAAATGTGAATCACGCACCAACGCAAGCGAAATGAACATGCGCACTAGTCCGAAATGCGAAATGCTCATCAGCGAAGTTTAATAAACATGCGCACTAGTCCGAAATGTGAACCGGGCATCGACGCAAGTGAAATGAATATGCGCACTGGTTCGAAATGGGAACCACGCTTTGACACAAGTTAAATAGATATGCGCAGTGGTCCGAAACACAAACCGCGCATTAGTGCACGTTAACCAAACATGCGCGCTGATCCGAAATGTGAACCGCACATCGACGCAAGTTAAGTTGACATGCGCCGTGATGCGAAATGTGAACCGCGCATCAACGCAAGTTAAAAAACATGCGCAGTTTTTCCAAAGGGGAACCACGCATTAACGCAAGTTAAATAAACATGCGCACTGGTCTAAAATAAGCACCACGCATCAACGCTAGTTAAATAAATATGCGCAGTTGTGAAAGATAAGTTGTAAAATATCTTTATACAGTAAAGTGCCACATATATAATTCCATTTATTTACAAATGACACACATAAAGCATAAACATTATTGACATTGACATGACGCCTGCTGGGAACCACACGAGGGCACGGGCAAATATAAACCACCACATAAGTATTTTTTATTCTCAAATAATCTTGTCCGTGACCTACCACTTAAATGCATTTCAGGCATATCAAATGCTACCACATAATGCAGCCACCACATAAGATACCTCTCGTTGGCCTGTCCGTTCGTCCGTCGGTCCGCATTTTGTATGCGCTATATATTTTGGCTTGAACTTAACCGTGAGACGATGTTTTGTCCGGCCGACTTCTCATTGAAGTGATTGTCATAGGAACCTGAAACCTTCATGGTGAAAATATATATATTGAAGATGTGCAACGTGGCATTATTGTCAAAATGGGGAAAAAATTGACGTCGTGTGAAATTGTGAAAAGTGGTCAATTTTGGGGATATATGTGGAAATGCAGGTATGATATGCAGGTATTTGCGTTGGCTAAATCAGTAAGGTCTTGATTTTTGAAAAAGGAAAACATTATTATCTCAGACTTGTGAAGCAACTAACATGTTTCCCTTGGGAACATTTCAGCGTGATTAAAAAGCCTGTGAAGAAAAAAAACATGTTTGCTTCAGTAGGATCTTGATGATCAATGTATGAATTTGTTCTTCTTGCTGATAGATATAATTGCATCGTACCTTCACGCAGGTGTAACAGGTCAACTACTACTTTAAGGGTTAATCAGGGAATATTAAACACTGGATTGTGAAAAATATATAAATTGAAGTTGTTATTTTGAAAATCTGCCAAAAATTCACGCGAGGAAAGCTGTCAAAAATCGTTAATTTTTACCTGTAACTCTTTCATACATTTTACTTTTACTGCTTCACCGAGGATCCTGCCTTACTGAGGCTCTAGTTTCCTTTTGCACACAGAAAGACCAAGTAGTGGAACTGTGCAACGAAGCGTTCTTTTTGGAATTCTCGAAAAATTAAAAAAAATGCGGAAATTTTGAATTTTTTGCGCTTCACCTTATTATATGCAGTTTGCACGCGCGATATCTCCGGAACCATTCAACCGAGTTCAATTTCCTTTTGCACCTAGAAAGACCAAGTAGTCACTGATTATTGTGTCCGGTTTGGGTCTGCTCCTTCGACGATGGCTTGTTGTGCTCTGCGTTTCATATGCTAAGTTATCACTGAATTTTTCAGTATGCAGAGTGGCATCCCGGCAAACCTTTTTTTTTTTGTTTTATTATTATTCTACGGCAATTGCTTTGTCATTGCTTTGGAAAAGTTCAATCTTGTTCCTTTGCAAACATTTTTAGTTTATGTTTTACCTTGTAAAGTATAAATTTTATAATATTGTAAGCATCTTGTGTATAACTTCATTTCAGCTTGGAACTATCACAGAAAAAGAGAAAGAGACGCAGGAATTTGACTCAGAGGTGAGAACTTAACGAGTGTTAACTATTAACACCGTGGTTTCTTGAAGCGTATGCCACAATGATTTATTAAGTTTAATTTCTATAGAGAGTGAGGTTGGTGGGGTGGGGTGGGGTGAGAAGAGGGTGTTTTCTAGTCTTCTTTTTGGGACCAGCCAACTTGGACGGGCTGGTCTTTTCACATCATTTTTTTTTTTTTGGGGGGGGGGGGGAGTTGTCCTTCGTCTTTATTTGCCTACCCATGTATAATGCTTCTTCGCCTACCGTTTTGATCGCATTGCTTCTCAGGTTGCAGCACAAGCCTAGTCCAAGACAATGCAAGGCGGCTTAGCGCGGGGCCTTCACTGAACTTCTACCAGTTTTGGAATAAAACCCCCTTTTTAACAAAACGTGGAGTAACATTCCGAAATAACCCCTCTTTTTGAAAACTGGGAGGTGGTGAGGAGAGGGTCGGGGGAAATTTGCGGATTTTGTTTGCAACAAGCCACCGGCTGATTGTTAAATGTTTAGTATGTTCAGATATGCTGTTGCTGCTGTGCTTTGATTGCTCTGGTTTGTGTTTTCATCGTGACCCAATTTTGTGGTTACCCTAGTCGGACATAAGTACCATCCTGGCTCTTACGTTTTTGGGAGTTCGTCCAAAACTGGCTGAAATATTGACCAAAAATCAATTGTCTGTAAAGTGTTTATCCTCCTAGGGCTTTTAAAAGAAATTTTCTAAAATCTTGGCGATTCTTCAAAAGTTGGAAAAGTTTTGGCGGAAAACCAAGTTTTTTTCGTAAAATCTTAACTGCCGCATGAAAATACCCTTACTCTTCTTGAAATTTTAAGCACAGGTATTAGACACTACTACCTACATGGCTATTACTTTTTACGATAATTCGGCAAAAACTGGCAGAACTATTGGTTCAAACAATTTTTGTACTTTTTATGTAAGCACATGTGTCCACCCGGCTATTTTGACGAATGGCCAAAAAAATGGCGGAAAAATGGCTTGTGTGCGGAATTTCTCAGCCGCTGAAATCGGAAAGTTGACACTTGGTGTGTTTTTTGCATGGTAGGTCCGAAAGAGTCTTCCAAATTTTGTGGCAAGTAAAACGAACGAGTGCGGCGTATGACGTCATCGCGTAAAATATGCATATAATTTGAAAAGGATTTTGTGTGAATAATGTGTCGGATCACGGAGATAATACAGCATTCCATATACACACAACATATCAAGCCATATCGAGGGGGTCCTGTTGTATTGAAACAGCCCATCCGTAGGATGGGCCCATCCAATAACAGCGACGTATTGATTTAGCCCATATTCCTTGTTTTGCGCAGCTGTAGATTTACCACATATTTGGTCATTGAAACAGCACATCTTTTCGTCTCCCCTTAAAATCGGAACATTGTAGAAGGTCGTCACAAAAACTGTGTAAATTATCTGGCAATTTGTTATATAAGTGTTCGTTATATCAAAGTTGTACAAAATAAGTGTGTGCAACAGTAGAACACACTAATTAGATAACATTTTATCTTAAAAATTCAACGAGATTATGCCGCAAAAAAGTGAAACACACCAAAGCACACTTTAATACTTCGAAAATTATTTCTCACGCTGAACCGTATTGTAATAGCCCATCCGGCATACTGGTGAAACACATTAGGACAAACTTTACAATGAATATAGAGATGGGCTATTCCAATACGATTTGCTATGCAAATGGCGTCTTCAAAAGTCAAACACACCAATGCATATCCTAACACTTCGAAAATTATTTCTCACGCTGAACCGTATTGTAATAGCCCATCCGGCATACTGGTGAAACACATTAGGACAAACTTTACAATGAATATAGAGATGGGCTATTCCAATACGATTTGCTATGCAAATGGCGTCTTCAAAAGTCAAACACACCAATGCATATCCTAACACTTCGAAAATTATTTCTCACGCTGAACCGTATTGTAATAGCCCATCCGGCATACTGGTGAAACACATTAGGACAAACTTTACAATGAATATAGAGATGGGCTATTCCAATACGATTTGCTATGCAAATGGCGTCTTCAAAAGTCAAACACACCAATGCATATCCTAACACTTCGAAAATTATTTCTCACGCTGAACCGTATTGTAATAGCCCATCCGGCATACTGGTGAAACACATTAGGACAAACTTTACAATGAATATAGAGATGGGCTATTCCAATACGATTTGCTATGCAAATGGCGTCTTCAAAAGTCAAACACACCAATGCATATCCTAACACTTCGAAAATTATTTCTCACGCTGAACCGTATTGTAATAGCCCATCCGGCATACTGGTGAAACACATTAGGACAAACTTTACAATGAATATAGAGATGGGCTATTCCAATACGATTTGCTATGCAAATGGCGTCTTCAAAAGTCAAACACACCAATGCATATCCTAACACTTCGAAAATTATTTCTCACGCTGAACCGTATTGTAATAGCCCATCCGGCATACTGGTGAAACACATTAGGACAAACTTTACAATGAATATAGAGATGGGCTATTCCAATACGATTTGCTATGCAAATGGCGTCTTCAAAAGTCAAACACACCAATGCATATCCTAACACTTCGAAAATTATTTCTCACGCTGAACCGTATTGTAATAGCCCATCCGGCATACTGGTGAAACACATTAGGACAAACTTTACAATGAATATAGAGATGGGCTATTCCAATACGATTTGCTATGCAAATGGCGTCTTCAAAAGTCAAACACACCAATGCATATCCTAACACTTCGAAAATTATTTCTCACGCTGAACCGTATTGTAATAGCCCATCCGGCATACTGGTGAAACACATTAGGACAAACTTTACAATGAATATAGAGATGGGCTATTCCAATACGATTTGCTATGCAAATGGCGTCTTCAAAAGTCAAACACACCAATGCATATCCTAACACTTCGAAAATTATTTCTCACGCTGAACCGTATTGTAATAGCCCATCCGGCATACTGGTGAAACACATTAGGACAAACTTTACAATGAATATAGAGATGGGCTATTCCAATACGATTTGCTATGCAAATGGCGTCTTCAAAAGTCAAACACACCAATGCATATCCTAACACTTCGAAAATTATTTCTCACGCTGAACCGTATTGTAATAGCCCATCCGGCATACTGGTGAAACACATTAGGACAAACTTTACAATGAATATAGAGATGGGCTATTCCAATACGATTTGCTATGCAAATGGCGTCTTCAAAAGTCAAACACACCAATGCATATCCTAACACTTCGAAAATTATTTCTCACGCTGAACCGTATTGTAATAGCCCATCCGGCATACTGGTGAAACACATTAGGACAAACTTTACAATGAATATAGAGATGGGCTATTCCAATACGATTTGCTATGCAAATGGCGTCTTCAAAAGTCAAACACACCAATGCATATCCTAACACTTCGAAAATTATTTCTCACGCTGAACCGTATTGTAATAGCCCATCCGGCATACTGGTGAAACACATTAGGACAAACTTTACAATGAATATAGAGATGGGCTATTCCAATACGATTTGCTATGCAAATGGCGTCTTCAAAAGTCAAACACACCAATGCATATCCTAACACTTCGAAAATTATTTCTCACGCTGAACCGTATTGTAATAGCCCATCCGGCATACTGGTGAAACACATTAGGACAAACTTTACAATGAATATAGAGATGGGCTATTCCAATACGATTTGCTATGCAAATGGCGTCTTCAAAAGTCAAACACACCAATGCATATCCTAACACTTCGAAAATTATTTCTCACGCTGAACCGTATTGTAATAGCCCATCCGGCATACTGGTGAAACACATTAGGACAAACTTTACAATGAATATAGAGATGGGCTATTCCAATACGATTTGCTATGCAAATGGCGTCTTCAAAAGTCAAACACACCAATGCATATCCTAACACTTCGAAAATTATTTCTCACGCTGAACCGTATTGTAATAGCCCATCCGGCATACTGGTGAAACACATTAGGACAAACTTTACAATGAATATAGAGATGGGCTATTCCAATACGATTTGCTATGCAAATGGCGTCTTCAAAAGTCAAACACACCAATGCATATCCTAACACTTCGAAAATTATTTCTCACGCTGAACCGTATTGTAATAGCCCATCCGGCATACTGGTGAAACACATTAGGACAAACTTTACAATGAATATAGAGATGGGCTATTCCAATACGATTTGCTATGCAAATGGCGTCTTCAAAAGTCAAACACACCAATGCATATCCTAACACTTCGAAAATTATTTCTCACGCTGAACCGTATTGTAATAGCCCATCCGGCATACTGGTGAAACACATTAGGACAAACTTTACAATGAATATAGAGATGGGCTATTCCAATACGATTTGCTATGCAAATGGCGTCTTCAAAAGCAAAACACACCAATGCGTATCGTTTTATAACCTTAAGTTTTTCTTCTAAAACTTGTTTCAGTTCGTTGAAATTGTAAAGGTAAAATGTTATGTGAGTAGTGTGTTCTGCTGTTGAACACACTACTTATGTACAGCGTTAGTATAACGAACGCTTATATAACAAAATGCCAGGGAATTTACCCAGTTTTAGAGACGTCATCTACAGTGTTCCGATTTTAAAGAGACAACTACGCAAAACAACGAATATTGGTTAAATCGCTGTTGTTGGATGGGCCCATCCTACGGAAAGGCTTATTCAGGACAACACTATCTTTTGAAAAATTTGGTACGGTATACAATGAAAACACAATAGATACCTTTCATGTATTTTATTCATGAAATAATAAAAATTACAAAAAGTTCCATTTGAAACATCAGTCTTGAAATATTTTGTTAAAATAATACTAAATAGATGCTGTTATGTATGCACACAAACCACATACATGTTTACTACTGAAATCACAGCCACTTAAAGTGTTACAATTATAATGGGTTTTGCCAGTATAAATAAGTATTCATCTGTCACGAGTCATGTTAAAGAAGGTCATCACGCAACGTTTGTATAAACCTTCATCTTTATATATTTCAGCATGAGTTACTCTTGCCACATCAAGCTTCAGTTAGAACAAAGTAAAACATCAATTCAATTTATGTCACAAGCCGATTATTCTTATCAATATAATCCTTTCTTGCTTTGCTATATAAAAGAATCCGTTTTACAAAACTTAATGCATAACTAAAAAATGAAAGAAATCTGTATTGTGTAATGTCCATCTTAATCATAAAATTTGCTTTCGATTAACATGAAACATAAAGAATGAATGTGTATATAATGTTATTTACATTTACACATGCATTAACCGATCAAACACCTCTCCATTTTATGAAGATATGTGAATTATAAAAAAAAATCAAATAGTTCTTGCAACTTTGTTTCGCGTAATTAACGTTCACTTACAGTTCTTACAGTACGACAGCTTTAATATTGGAAATGTTTCATTATTTGCCCGTTTTCAGGGACCAAAACTCCCATACTCATTGTTCCAGGATTGGTAACGGTTCAAGTCTTGCTCTGAAACACTAGCGCGAACTTGCTTGAAGGCTTGTTCGAAGTCGTCATATTCTATGGCTCGAACGTGCGACATAGAACATAATTTATTTTGGCAATCCAATTTTTATGTAACTGAAGATGCAACAGAAAATAAGGGAATGATAATCTAAAAATGAAAAAGGGCATCCGAGCTATTTTTTATAAATTACATTTGATATGAAGAACACAATAACTTCAATCTGTTTGCAATAATGAGCATAACTTGTGGACATAAATTTCTTAAAACATCGAACAATATGATTTGTACAGCAGATGTATCTCAAATAAATCTCACATCTTGTGGATCAATGGTCAATATGTCTTGTGGGTTTATGCATCGCAGTGGTCCCAGAGCCGCTTCACGGCAAAGGCAAGCCATGTCTGCCCCCGAGTACCCTGGGTGTTAAACATAAATTAATGTAACTAAAGTTCATTTAAGCCAACCTGTCAAATATTTAAAGCACAGTATTACCTTATGTTTCATAGCCAATTTATAGGCTGAAGTTTTCCACAATACAGAGCATGCCTTCTTAATGCGTCTAATGCAGACATGTCGTTTACAATTGCATTATGTATAGTAGGAATTATTGAACTGATGACAACGTGACATTACCCTTTGATCTGTCAACAATAGCTTGTACATGTTTGTCTTCCAAGGCATGTTTCTCAGCTTTCAGTTCGTTTTGAAGTATGACACAACGTGCATCACCGTCAGGCAAAGAAATATATAGCCTTTTAACAAACCGGCGTCGAGCCGCTTCATCAAGCTCTTGTGGCCTGTTGAGAAATAAAGGTATCTCGCATTATGTTGATGAACAAAGCTTACTTAACAATTTCATTTTTTTCAATTTCAGTGCTAATAATGGATATAATATCAAATACTATACATAATGACGTTAACATTTATCGGTAATCTTGTAACATTACCACGACTTTAAACAGATATGTGCTTCCAAAGCGGGGCATAACAGTCTGCAATAACATTGCATATTAAGTGAAGAGTGGGGAAATTGACAAAAACATACAAAGACAAACCTATTTGTTGCACCGACCAGTAGGAGCCGATCTGTTTCGGTGGTACTTGCACCATCCTAACAAAGAAAGATATACAATGTCTTGTGCTTAATTTCTCTGAATAAACTCTTCATATTTACAAATGCATGATAAAATGATTAAGTGACCATTTAATAAGTGTTAATTTTGAAATACATACCAGTTGCACAAGGAATTCTGTTTTCATTCTTCGAGAGGATTCATGTTCCCCACTGCTTCGTTGGGTTAGTAATGAATCGATTTCATCAATGAAAATGACAGACGGTTGGTGTGCCCGCGCCACACAGAAAAGAGCCTTGACCATTTTCTCTCCTTCACCAACCTAAAAGAATGGAATAACAATATTTCACAACAACATTAGTAAAGCAACACAATTTTAATAATTATCATGCGACAATCATTGCTTTCTTTTAAAAATAAAGAAATACTTCATAAGAAAATAGTTACCCATTTTGAGGTAAGGGAAGAGGCACTGATGCTAAAAAATGTTGCTCTCGCTTGATACGCAATGCACTTGCCTGCAAAAATAGTTAAGCGTTATTGACAAAAACGAAAATCACTGCAATAAAATATAACGTTAATATTCCAATTTACTTTCTTTAATGAACAACAATGCCACATTTTAAGTCTAAAATCTTTCATTAAAACATATTAATAATACCAAATTAAGCACTACAGACCGATTAAGGTTTTCCCAGTTCCTGGTGGGCCAAACAGCAGGAGACCTTTTGGAGGAGCTCTTAGACCAGTGAATAAATCTCTAAAAGTAAACACAGTGTGTATTATAACTAAAAGCAATATGGTTAATATTTCTCTTACAGCAATTTTGCATTACAGTTATTTTCCTTCAAGAAGCTCTAAGAATTAAGTAACAGTTAAGTAATACCACTCTTTATGTATAATCAACCATTTTTCAGTCTCGTTCTAATTTCATTTGAAATGAAAAAATGAAAGAAATACTGACGGTCTTTGAAGCGGCCAAATGATTGTTTCTTGAACTGTTTTCTTAGCAAAGTGTAGTCCTGCAATATCTTCCCATTGAACTGTTTGACTTGTCTCTATAATCTGTAACATGAAATGAAAATTTCTTGATTTCCGACATCTGGGCATCAAACTGAGAATTATACAATATTTGTAATATCATGATAGAAACAGTATATCTACCTCAGATTCTATGCGCGTTATCAGATTTGTGTCAATGCCGCTCAAAAGCTTTTCGCATCGTCGCTGCTGTTGTTCTTCCTGTAAAATTGAATTATCCTAATTTCATTTCCCAGCAAAACATATTGTTTCATTAATAACTTATATAGTTGTGAAGATTCATTAGTTGTGAAAGCTAAGTTTGTGAAACAATATTGAACCAACATTACCTCATCTTCACGGGTGTTTCTTTGCACGTTCTCTTGCATGCCAATGCGGAAGATTGATTTCGAGAACTTTCTTCTTTTGGGAAAGGGTTCCTTTTTGCAAATGAAAAATATATAAATTTGAGTAAAATGGGTACACATTTGGTCTTCTAAATTGTAGTGCAGTATCCAATATTTCTACAACAATGTTACTTTTAAACTTTAACTAATCTCTACTTCGGATAATATACTGACTTCAAAGTCACTACTGTCGTCATCGTGAGGCTGAGAAGACGGAGGAGAGACGGGGGGAGATGTTTGTGACTCTTGAACAGCACGCTGCACAACAAAGAAAAATTGCAATATGATAAATCACATATTTTCACACGCCGATCTCTAAACACTTGCTACTTTCCTAAAGATTTTTTATCGTTTCATTTGTCGTTGTATTGCTTTTCATGCTATCTCTGTAGTTGCTAAAATACATGATATTACAGTTCGCACACAGCATATTTGACACGTATTAGGACTCGTTAAGTTTTAAACTGCACTTCTAATATATTTGTAAATTATTGCAATGTCTTGTGCAGATTAAAGTTCTTAAATGTCCTATTGGAAATAATTATTCAAGGAATTACTTTTACAGAAGACGGGTCTGAATTTTTCTCTTGGTTGATTTCCAATGTCTCATGGGAGCCCTTTACGTTTTTAAACATTCAATATTGAAAAAGACTGTAAATAATATTTCAACTGAATAATCATGAATGCTTTTCTGATAAATGATATTTTACTACTGGTACCACTGAATGTATAACGATTCAGTAAGCTATCATTAATTGTCCATTAGTAATACCATGATGCAAACATTAAGCATATCATATCAAAGGCTTACATGGTCTTACACTAACATCTTGAAAGAGGATTTCTTGTTTTCACAAATATGTTACCATTTGTCAAAACATTGCCTGAACGTACCTTGCTCACGCTTTTGCTCGGATGGCCTGAATCATACTCTCCATCATCTTCCACCTATTTTTTTAGTGTACAAAACCCATTAATCAATTATATTTTTAATAATTTTAATAATAGTTTAATCTGTATTGCATAACAATTTGTGTTAACTATTAATTTCTAATTTAAAAAGGGGTGATATTATTCGCTCTAAATACCTCAGTTGGTTGCAGAGCTACAGTGTCGTCAAATGTTCCAGCCATGTCTTCCGATGATACAGTTACAACAAGCTGTCAAATCAAAAATATACTTATTATTTTTTATAAAAATTCTTATATATGCCCTATATCTATACTATATTCAATAATCATTTAGCCACAGGATGCAACATGGGAATTTTTTCACCTGATCTTCTAGGAAAGTACAACCCTCTGGTTCATCTGAGGAAACGTAGAAAAGACAATCTGTTTGAAAATGTGAAGGAACATATGTCTAATATAGGTAATAGGTGTAAAGGTATAAATAATAAGTAGAATAGTTAAATCGTATTTTAGTGACTTTGATTTAGCTCTTAAATATATTCTAATTAAATATGACTTTAATATAAAGAAAGTAATTAAATATCCAATTTAGGTCCAAGTTATTACTTTAAAGGATACATGCACGTCCGCCAAGCTTTTTATGCACAATCCTTGTTGCAAGTTGTCTTCTCGAGCTTCCGTCATATTCAAACCTGAATTAATTTAGATTAATAAGCAACAAAATATTCAAACAATTTCTATTAAATATTCTTTAAATAATATTTCTTCAACAGCAAAAACAGGTCTGAAAAGATAACTAACCATAATCCATTTTCTGCCACCAAAGCGGTGAAATGGTGCGCCTCTGTACCATAGCATATTGCTGCAGAAAGGACATAATCGAAGTGCTTGTCTATGTTAAACTTTGAAGGTTGCATCTTGATAGGAACAGCTATTTCTCGTCTTAAACCAGACACCTGAAATGCAAAATAGTAAAATATCTGAATTTGTTTTAATAAAAGTATAATAGGACTTGAAACATTAACACATCTATGCACATGATGTGAAAAGCGAAAAAATATGTTACCTCAGTGTCGTTCAAGCCACATAGGTGAATGGTCAGATGTGGTGGGAGAATGACATCTTTTTCAAGCTGTAAAGAACAATAACAACTTTAAATATAACTGGCAGTTGAACACATCATATATGTAACACCATTTTATAATAATTGCTTTGACATATTTGTTTCTTTGTTTTGTCTTACGTGTTTCAATCTGTTTTCAATGGCTACTTCCAGAGTGCCGTAGAAAAGATGAGCATTTCGATTCACTTCTGAAAATGTTGGCACTCGGAGCACCAGTTCGTTACCTATAAATGAAAGACTAATATAAGAAACACAATAAATATGCAGTTTTGCAATATACATTTCCTTATGACCTTTAGTACAGAATCCCCAGTTTGCAATAGTAATTAACACAAATTTACGTTTTAAATTAATTTGAAATAACATTTCAAATATAAAACCGGAATAAAAAGTACTGAACAAGCAGCTGTGGGATAGGGATATAGGGCAACAACCAATAACAGCATGCAAGAACAAACATTCTTAAGTAAGTTTTACCGATAGGCATAATGCCAATGTCAGCTCTTAAACGGCCTGATGCAAATGCATCAATCTAGAAAAAATGTTATAGCTTCTGAAAAATATTTATTATTACTTTAAAGCTAAATCCAACAAAACACATATTTTTTAACTCTTTTTAAACTGTTACGTAGATTTCATTTTATGAAAATACTGTTAAATAATTAAGTCAAATAATAGTATATCATTACCTCTTCCAAGTCGAGCAACAACTTCTGCACCATAACTTCATAAAACTCAACGGCATCGTTGGCATTGCCTGTACCGGGCCTTGCTTCTCCATCCCATTCCATGTAGGTGAGAAGTTCACAAAATTTGGTATGCAACTCACATCTTCGTTCCTCATACTGAATAAATGAGAAATTTATCAGTGCTTTTTGTTTATTTCTTCGTTGTTGAAAGAAGAGCACAGCGCCATCTTAATAAGAAATTTAGGAATAGTGTAATGCCTACCCCAGAAGTTGCCTGGCTTTTCTCCAGATATTCTTTATTCACTCTGAAAAGGCTTTCTATTTTCTCCACAAGTGGGACTTCAGGCCAGATGCAAGCAGTTTGTAGCCACCATGGTTGAGCACGCAGAGAACACAGCACTGATCCAGCGTAGCAATTGTTCGCGAATTGGACAATTCCGTGTAAGTTATCGCCTGAAATTGCACCAATACCTTTGAATTATGATTTAGGAATTTTCACTTATGATGCACAATCACAAATGACACAAATCGTAGTTCAAAGATATCTGTAGCCCTTGGTCGAAAAATATAAGAGCAATTACCCTGTTCTGCAGGCGATTCTTCTTTGTCTAAACCACAAGAAGCTAATTCTGCAGTATTTTGGCAATGTATACAAGAGCATTTGTCATAACACGGTCTACCATTCTTGTAGCATGAACACTTCATAGATGTGCATGGATTTCTACCCTTGCATTGGCAACGTTCAACCTTCATTGCCTTCGTCCCTTTGTACAAAAATATAGCTGCCTTGCCCAGTGACATCTGCAAATGATGATCAGAAGCTACGTTTTAGCCAGCAGCGACAAATTTAAAACCCTATAAAATGTTTTAGCATTAGCATTGGTAATGCTCCTAATTACACATAAATACATATCAATAAAACTATTACCGTACATACTTTTCTTCTATTCTCAGCACTGGCTTGCACCGGAGTTGAGGTAAGCTGTGGTGTGGCAGCTGAACAGTTTAATACGTCCTTTTCGACGTGCGGCAGCATCTCAACTGCTTCATTATGTTGCTGTGTTTCTTTGGCTAGATTTCGAAGCTTTTTACATTGAACATGGGGCCATATACATGCTAGTAATTGAGGTCCATGATCTTTGATGTTCCCCAGATCTCCACAATCGGATATTATTTGTAGAATGTCAGCACGAACATTGTTTGCAATGAGGGAATGGTCACAATGGGGACTTCGGTAATAACGCGCAATCCAAAAAATAAGCGAAAGTATGTGAAGTTGCCGACCGCAAGAGAGAGACAGAAACTGGTCCACCCATTCCATAACACGGCGTTCAGTAACAGTAGGCTTGGCAGCTGTGAATAAAAATAAAAATATGAGGCTTGAATAAACACATACTGTACAGGATAGTTTTTTTATTATTACTTCAATTCAGCACAATAGCGAATCATAACGATACTTAATGTAGCAAAGCATACCGTTAATCAAGAGCTCCGGTGCATTTAGCAATTCGTGATACGATTTCCCTGTCATTTCAAGTTCTTCATTAGCTGTATTCTTATTAATAAGGTAGTCGTCGGCTTCTGTATCTGAAATGACCACTTATAGATATAAGAATTTTTAAATAAAAATGAAAGCAACAAGGTAAATTCACTCACAATTGTATTTTAATACTTCAAATGTATAAAATGTTTTGTCATATAAATTATTTCAGCGCTCTCTTTATGAAAGATTAATAAAATAACCTGAGCTATTTAGGCTTGGACTTTCTTGTGTTCGTGATGAAGGCCTTACTACCTTTCCCGTGTCTAAAATAACAAAACAATGCAGATATGTCAAAACACGATTTTTCATATGGTACTTCTTCCTCAATTTTTCAAGCTTATACAAAGGTTATTCATATTAATATACATAAACATACATATTTATATAAACAGAAGAGGCAGGAAATGCATATTACATTTATTGAATTTCTGCATATGAATAGGTGTTGTTATGTCCACTCCGGTTTCTTGAAAATCCTTATCAAGTGCTTCTAAGCACAGTGTGTTGCTGCTGCTTACTCCAGTAACTCGAACCGCAACATTAGGTGGTTGACCTTTCTGGCGTAGCTTTTTTTGGAGGGGAACTACGCCAACATCCCCAATTTTTACTTGAGTTGTCTGAAATAGACAATAAGAGTTACCCTGCCAATTCATGAAACGTTTTTTAATTTTGCTGTTTAATATTGTTAATAATCTATTAATTTATGTAGATAGTTAAAGAATTATTATCTATAAAATATTCAAATATTGAATACTAAAATATACTGTGGATGTCGATCCTTTTGTTATTTTCTGTTCCGCTAGCATAACGGCGGCAGTGCTGGACAGTCCAACATTATCCACCATACTTTGCATGCGTTCCCAGGCCAGCCTAGCAAAAACATAATAACTTCAATAACATAACAGTCTTGGCAGTTTCGGTACAAGTAAATACACGTTTAAACATTTTAATAGACTACAACAAAAAGAATATATGTTAAAAAGGTGCTAAAGTCAAGAACAAAATATGAATTATAACTAATTACTCAGTAAATTCTGGTGCTGGATCAGTGCACTCCATTGACTCCAAATTTAATGAATGAAGGTTGCTTGTAATATTGATGCTACGGCTGCGGTCAATATTTCCTGGTTGCCAGACTTGTAAGGGTGTTAACGTGCTCCCCTTATATGACAGACTACTGTGTGGAGTGTTGCTAAAAAGATACAATTTATGCATTTCATGTATTGCATAATGAACACAAAGAATTAAAAATAAATGTCTGTTAAAAACACTGTTATTACAAAAACCCATGTTATTAATATCAACAGATGAATTGTAGATAAAGGACAATTTACTTGTATAAGTACACAGCACTGTCAACTGCCTCTTCGAAAGTTAGGTCTTTGGATTGCTGTAGAATATAGGAAATTTTGGGCTTTATTGTTGCATGGAACCTCTCATAACGGCCACCGTGCTGTGGTGTATATGGCGCTGACTTCTTCAAAGCCACTCCCATTGTCTTCATTAAAGCGCTAAAAACATGAAATGACAATGTAATACTTGTAATATAAAATGTTCTGAGATGTAATCGGTGTTTTCTCAATAGATATGTTTTGTAAAGTTTAAGAACATCTTTAAGCTTTGATCTCTTTGAAACTGCAACTACACTTACGTTAAAATCTCGCTGGTAAACTGTGGACCGTTGTCACTGTGAAATTCCTTTGGTATACGGCCAAGATGCATAAAAAGTCTGCGCAAAATGCTTGAAACATTGTCAGCTGTAGTGGAATTCATTGGAAAAACCCAACCAAACCTGTAAATAAGAAATTAAAAAATGGAATGTTTGCAAATGTAACTTAGTTCACTTAATCAATATTGCCGTTGTTTTCATTTCCTATTGTAAAGTGCGAAGCGAAAGATGACGTACCGACTAAAGAAGTCGATGACGGTCAGCAGATTTACATCATGTCCCTCGTGGTTAAATACTGTGATGTCCACTCCAACTCGTTGAAACGGCATGTAGATTTCAATTGGATTGTTATGCACCTGTCGTTTGTTGCTAGTCTAAACAAGGCAATAATTTTATTCCTTCAATTTCAGCCCATAGTTTTTTTCTCGTCAAATTTAACTGATAGTTCAATTAATATTTCATAGCTAATTTTAAGTTGCCAGTTGGTTATAATTTAGTTAAATGAAGAACGGTTTACTTTTGTAAGCAGGCACGTGTGGCAGTCCTTAACGGCTTGGTTGATATCTTCGAAAAGAATTCCTACGTATTTGAGCCTCATCTGAAGACAGTATAAGCAGCCTGTATAATACAAATTTTAGCAGGAAATATAACTTTACGTTACTCAATAAAACTTTAGCACACCGTTTTACAAAGGACCAATTTGTAAATGCAAACGTTCTTACACATGATGCAAGTTTAGTTATTCCAAGATGACCCATCTGTTGGTGTTCTTTCTGAGCAATTTCATAGCCATTCTCGGACGGCACCACGGTAAGTGCTATCTGTTGCCCCGTGCTTTTGTCTGTAATCTTCCCCATCAATTTGTTTTCTTCCACATACATATTGAACTTTTCCACGATCTGGATCATATCACGTCTAAAATAGACAATAGTTCTAATGATATTTGTAGTCAATATTTCTTAATTACGTTGATATGTTCCTAAGATTTGTAGTCTTGTAAGGACAGATTTATATGTTATGTGTCATGTGTTTACCTTCTTCCAGGGACAGCCTTCTTTTCCTTCTTGCTGTTGTCATCCGAAATAACATATGCATTGCAGCTGAAACCCTTTTGGATGGATAAAGCAACAAATACTGGATGATTCCAATTTGGTTGTTTTTCTAAGGCCAGATGCTTATAGGCTTCAATATGTTCCTTTGTAATTCTCATCTCGATTGCCTGTTAACATGTTGTACATGTTAATTAATACATAATTATATTAAAGTTATAATCACTTTTAAAAACAAGCAAAGAATTTCAATGTACATAAAACTATAAGCTTTTAAAATTCTTTCAAAAGTTAGTCAGTCAAGCAAGATTTCGTAAAACAATACCATTTCTTAAAAGCTTTAAACTTTATTCGATCTTGTTCTTTAATGTCTTATATATATTTTATAACATGATAAAGTAATAGTTTATCAAGTAACGTTTTATGCTGGTGATGTGCAGGTCGTATTTGTGTTGCTTATATATTCCATTTTGTTGTGCTGGTTGCGGTAATGATCTTATTGGTCGTGGTAGTGGTTTTCCTGTTGTTTATGGAAGTGTTACTCTTTTTTAAGATTGACCAACCGAATTTTACAACCGTCGCCAATTACGGAGATTTTGGCCTATTTAAAAAAGGTTTTTCAGAGAACACTGCTTCAAATCTAGAAAGTAGATGATGGAAAATGTAATAGCCTTGGCCTTTCAAGGATTGCCCAAACTTTTGAATTTTGGTTTACAGCATAAATCTTATAATATTTTACAGAACATTGATTTTTAGCCCTCAGCCAATATTGGCTGAAGGCAGAACATGAGATATCGCCCGGACAAGAAAAAGTTTAAAGGTCACGTGACAAATTGAACCCCCCGTTGCACATCTACACCTTATATACTTTCTTGCTGTAAGGTTTGGTGGAGATCCGATGAATAGCTTTTTAGATATCGTCGGACAAGAAATAAGGTTTAAGTGCGACGGTCGCGTAACAGGTGGAACCCCCCGTTGCACATCTACACGTTATATCCTTTTTTCTGTAAGGTTTGATGAAGATCCGATGAATAATTTTTGAGATATCGCCACGACAAAGAAAAAGTTTAAAGTGCGACGTTCACGTGACCGAAAGGTCATGTGACAAATCAAACTCTCTGTTGCACATCTAGACCTTATATACTTTCTTTCTGTAAGGCTTGGTGAAGATCCAATGAGTAGTTTTTGAGATATCGCTCCGACAAAGAAAAAGTTTAAAGTGCGACGGTCACGTGACAGGAAGGTCACGTGACCGATTGACCCCTCGTTGCTCATCTGCACCTTATATACTTTTTTCTGTAAGGTTATGTGAAGATCCAATAAATAGTTTTTGAGATATCGCCCAGACAAAGAAAAGGTTTAAAGTGCGACGGTCACGTGACCAGAAAGGTCATGTGACAAATCAAACTCCCTGTTACACATCTAGATCTTATATATTTTCTTTCTGTAAGGTTTGGTGAAGATCCAATGAAAAGTTTTCAAGATATCGCCCGGACAAGAAAAAGTTTAAAGTGCGACGGTCACGTGACCGAAAGGTCATGTGACAAATCAAACTTTCTGTTGCCCATCTAGTCCTTATATATTTTTTTCTGTAAAGTTATGTAAAGACTCAATGAATAGTATTTGAGATATCGCCCAGACAAAGAAAAGTTTAAAGTGCGACGGTCACGTGACGGAAAGGTCATGTGACGAATCAAACTCCGTGTTGGACATCTAGACCTTATATACTTTCTTTCTGTAAGGTTTGGTGAAGATCCAATGAAAAGCTTTTAAGATATCGCCCGGACAAGAAAAATTTAAAGTGCGACGGTCACGTGACAGGAAGGTCACGTGACCGATTGAGCCCCTCGTTGCTCATCTGCACCTTATATACTTTTTTCTGTAAGGTTTGTTGAAGATCCAATGAATAGTTTTTGAGATATCGCCCAGACAAAGAAAAGTTTAAAGTGCGACGGTCACGTGACGGGAAGGTCATGTGACAAATCAAACTCCCTGTTGCACATCTAGACCTTATATACTTTCTTTCTGTAAGGTTTGGTGAAGATCCAATGAAAAGTTTTTAAGATATCGCCCGGACAAGAAAAAGTTTAAAGTGCGACGGTCATGTAACAGGAAGGTCACGTCTCCAATTGAACCCCTCGTTACTTATCTATACTTTATATAATTTTTTCTGTAAGGTTTGGTGACGATCCGGTGAATAACTTTTGAGATATAGCCTGGACAAGAAAAGTTTTAAGTGCGACGGTCACGTGACCGGAAGGTCACGTGCCAATTGGATCCCCCATTCCCCGGTGCATATCTACATCTTACATACTTTCTTCCTGTAAGGTTTGGTGAAGATTCGATGAATACTTTTTGAGATATCGTCCGGACAAAAAGAGTTTACGGACGAACGGACGGACTGACAGACGGACAGACGGACGGACAGATCGATAACAATAGCCAACATTGGCTGAGGGCTAAAAATTGGATAAGATTTGGCCGATTACAAAAATAAAACATTTTCTCAAATAAATACAGCTAAATAACATTTCTGTACAATATTGAGAAAACTCAAGGGAAACTGTGGAAATGGAAAAAAACTGATATTCATGTAATAAATGCCCCCCCCCACCTTTGTACAAATTTTGCGTGGCATGGATAACTGACAGTTGTTACGCTCTTTTCAATTATTTCTAATTGAAATTTATCCGAAGATAGACCTAAGTCTACTTGCTTCAAATAATATACCGAGCAGCTCAACTTGCGCTATGATTTGCACAGGGAGCATCCACCACGGCCGCTGTACTATATGGCCCACGGCAGGCACAACCCCCCGGGTCCTTTTTTTTCTTTTACGAGACCCCCCGGCCATCCATTAAAAAGACCCAATTTTAACAAAAAAAAAAGTCGAAACAGCGAAAACGCCCATTTGTAGAAGGCTGCACTCACAATATACAGCAAAAAAATGGGTGGGGGCATGGATATAACCGGGATGGAGGCCGGCATATACCCACAAACCAAATGAGCGCCTTCAAAACTAGGACATTGAGGCCCTGCAGATGAGAAATTCACCGTGTTTAGGTATCGAGAACAGTCAATTTCGTTCTCAGCACAGAAAAACTGTGAAAATGCCCTAAGCGAGGGAGTGGGCGGAACAGTCGGCGGTGTTTTGATCAATTTATTCCAAAAGCGCAAAAATACCAAAAGGAAAAAGAACAAAAAAAATATGCGCAATCCAACTTGACTTTACCAGCTGCCCTGCAAAAGGACACTGAGCTGGGGTCAGTAAGGAATTTTTGTCGAGTCTCTATACCGTACTCGAAAAAATATTTAAATATGCCTCCTGTATCCTGACAAGCAAAACGTGAAGTATGTCTGATATGTACTTTAAAACTCAACAGCTAAAACCCAGCAAAAAAAACGCACTTAGTCACTGAGAGATCACAGCGACAAGTGTGGTTTTCACAGGCAAGTGCAGGGAAAGTACACATGCAACGCACTGAAATAGGGAAGGAAGTGCCATAATGCAAGAGGGGGGAGGAAGAGAGAGAGAGAAGCTTTGCTGAGATTATAGCTGACTTTTCCATCAAAATAAATAATGTTAAGTGTGGTTGTTTGTTACAAGCAAAATGGTAAGAGGATAATTAAATGTTAAAAATGTTCTCGGATTTTTTATTTTCTACATTTTTGACAAAGAAATATAACGGCCCGTCCCATTACACGATCTTAACACATATGTTGTTTGAAATGACATCGGCAGTGTAGTCGTGTAGTCGTGTTTGATGGGGAGAAACTGTATGTGCTGTTTCAATAGCCTCTGTATTGATTTAGCCCAGCCATTGGATGGGCCCATACAATGATGTGGTGTTTCAATGCTGGGCTGTTTCAATGCTACAGGTCCTGTCTTATCACTCTCCTCCTCCTCTTCCCTTAACTATGGAGGTAATTGGTCTGAAGACGCCCACATGCTGCTGTTAAGGATGTGTGCAAGACTGTTTAAGACTGGTTAAGTGGACTAGAAATCAGAAAGCTGTGCGAAGTGTGCCTGCCCGCTGATATCGTGGATGGTGTACGCTCATATTCTTGTGAAGCTGCAATGAACACGTATACAATGTTTTTTTTTTAGGCTATGAAATATTTGTCCCGCATTCTATGGCCGCTAATTACTGGAGGTGCAATATATTCGCTGCTTTACGTTCCACATAAAAGGTAACTTTTAAGTAGTTCTGCCCTTTGGTGACGGGAAACGAAGTGTTACAGTTGGCCTTTGCCGATTCGTACCTTCATGCAGCTGCAATCGTCAGCCACACTGTTGAAAATATCATGGCACTCTTTTGGGCCAAAGAGATTTGAGTCAGGGACTTTTTGACCAATAGTACTTTGTAACAGAGTGCACAAACAAACCAAAGAAGCAGTGTTACATCCAGAGTGCAAATTTTTCTCGTGACCTCTCAAGGTCACGCTCTGATCCTTTAGAGGGGTTGGGGGGGGGGGGGGGGTAAGCAGGCTGATGACTTTCTCTGTGATTCCCCAAGTCAGGTGAATGCAGTGGGTCAGCTCATCTCTCACGGAATTCAAAATTGTGGCCCATTGACTCTTTTCATCATCACTTTAAAAAGTCAGTGCGTGATTTTTAGCATTTAAAAAACGCGCTCCGTGTACGATTGAATTCTCACCCTTGAAGAAAGTCAAACACATGTAAAATTGGAAAACTGGACTATACCAGAGAAACTTGAATGATTAAAGAGACGCAGGTTAAATCACTTGAAGATTTCATATTTTCATAACTTCACACAGTGGCAGTTTTCGAAAAAAAATACCGGCGTAAGCCTCACAGAATACCCAAATGACGCCAGAGTAATGAATTCATGATACATTAATTGATATACATGTATATATATATATATATATATATATATGCGTCACGAAATTCAATAACAACAATAATAATGATAATGATAATGATAATAACATCTGTCTTCCGTTCGACAATTACGCTGTTAATTCTTTCTTTTCAATTTCAGTTGGTATTCCTGGTGTATACAAACCCTAGTGAACGGTAAGTAACTTAAAACAAACGCATAGTTAAAAAATCTAATTGATCTGAACCATTTCTTAACAGACCTCTTATGCTATTGCACATGTATTTGATTGGTTCAACTTTGTTCAGATTCTTTCAATTATAGTTGAAGTACAAAAAAAAAAAAAAAAACACTACCGATATATTTAGAATGACCCAAAAGCCTGCTGTAAAGAGCACCGCTTTAAGGCACAAACACCTTAAGTAATAGTCCGACTGGTCGAGGGTTTTAAGACGATGCTGTATGCGGTCAGTCAGCTGATTCACTTAAACAAGCTATGGTTTGAAACGTAAGTAGAAAAGAAACTATTTGCTGAGGTGTTTTTGTTTTAACAGCATTGACTCTTGATAGGATTCATATCACGTGATTTCGCAGGCCAAACCCCAACCCCCAACGTTATTCCATTGTCGTCAAGGTAGCGATCCACTACACGGGTGCCATAGGGACGAGTATTGTCCATTTACTAAAACAACGAAGTTTAGAGGATCCATGGCTCCGACGAACGGTCGCATATAACTGTCCAAACTGTCACCGCGATATTGCACAGCGCGTTATTGCTACCGCGGATTGGCACAAGTTACCTCTTCCCCGTGTAACTAATGCCACCCCAGACAAGGACACCAACACGAATAACTGCCGACTGTTCACGATCTGTTATCTGTGGCGTAACTCGCCTCTTCGCCGCCAAACTCACCTTGTTCGATCGTTTGCAGCGACGCCAAATCGCGACTCATCCTTGACTAGACTCAGACGCCATTGATTTCATGTTCACTGGTCATTTTGTGAGATTTGTTTCCGATCCCCCTCATGTTTGACAAGGTGGCACAAGTTTGTTGCACAGAGGAATTCATTATTATGCTTGGGGAGTTTCAATCCGTCCGTCCGCCTGTCTGTCCGTAAACTTTTTTTTGTCCAGGCGGTATCTCAAAAACTATTTATCGGAGCTTCACAAAACCTTACAGGAAGAAAGTATATATAGTGTAGATGTGTAACAGGGGGTTCAATTTGGCCCGTGTCCATCCGTCTGTCCGTCCGTCGCACTTTAATCTTTTTTCATGTCCGGGCGATATCTTAAAAACTATTTGTTGGATCTTCACCAAACCTTACAGGAAGGAAGTATATATAGTGGAGATGTGCAATGGTGAGTTCAATTTGTCCCATGTCTGTTCGTCTGTCCGCCCGTCGCACTTCATAGTTTTTCTTGTCCGGGCGATATCTCAAAGACTATTCATCGGCTCTTAACCAAACCTTACAAGAAGAAAGTATATATAGTGTAGATGTGCAAGGTCCCGTCCGTTGCTCCATCCGTTGCACCTTGTATTGTGACCAACTATATGCATGTCCACCCCTTCCCACCCCTTTTTTTGTTGACAGTGAGTTTTGGTGTTGTTAAATACAATGCGTACTGTTTCATCTAGAATTTCACTCAGCAGTCTCAGAGCAGAGAACATTTAAGGCGTTAAAAATAACGTTGTTTCTCATCCCTGGCCGAGCAATTAAAATCGCAAATAATAAAAAAGTAACCGAAATTTTCAAACATAAAAGTTTGACCCCGGCAGGCTGTAAAAAAAGAATGTCCTGCCGATTCATAAATTGATATAAATTCTCAGTTTATTATTTTTTAAACCATAACATTCCCGATGTAATTGTAAAGATTTTAGAGCTGTTTTTAAGATCTTCAAAGCAGAACACTTCGGATTTCGAAGCATTTTAAACAGACGTTTAAGGATAAACTACTCGGGAGTTAATTTGAGACCAGTCCACAGCTAGATAGTTCACAGAATTTATTGCTCTGCACAAAGGATAATCCTCTAAATAGCTGTTAATTCAAGTGCACGTATTACCTCACCTGTCGGAGTTCTGGGGTGGTAATGCCTGGACTTACCAAACAGACCAAATTTGGAGGCAGGAATCCATAGCAATTAATCTAGCATTAATTGATCTAGCGCCAATTTATCTAAATTGTCAGGGTCCGACAACTGATGTAAATTCTCGCAACGTGATCTTGATCCTAATGAACTCCGACCGAAGTAAACAAATCGTCTCATCAATAATAATACAAAACTGCTGCTTAAATAACAGTTATGGTTCTTTTTTTTCTAAATGTAGCAGGAAAGATCCAAGGTAAGATCTTCAGTGGCAAGTTCTGTCAAAAACGTATAGCTTAAAGGAAACCGCAAACAATGCTGTTCGGTCCGATTTCTTTCGACGGCAATGTTTGCTACCCAAATCTAAACTTTGTAAAAAATTGGCCGGTTTCTCCTTTCACCTTTGTGATGTCTTCGCTTTCACGGCTGGGCACCATGTCCACGGACATTCTTGATTTTTTTTTTTGTCCAGGAATCTACGCGTTTGGATTCCTCTTCATGCTGCCACAGTTATTCTTAAACTACAAATTGAAGTCAGTGGCGCACCTTCCATGGAAAGCTTTTATGTATAAGGTAAGGTGCTGAGTAACACCAGCCCCTCCCCCTGCCAAAGCACCCCCTCCCCCACTGTCAAGTCCCCCATATGCATACCCAGTAAAAAAAACCTCTTTATTTTTGCACCCCTCCCCCCGCCTCCGTGTTCAAGAGGAAGTTGAAAGGGCTCATGGTGTTCTTACCTCTTTTTGGGTGTTTTCCAATGACAAGTTATTCATTTTCTAACAAGTTTGTTTCGATCGCATTTAATAATGGAATCTTAACCTATCCACAATCACATGTGAAAATGTTGAACTCCGGAAACGCACTCATGTATCGTTGGATGACGGATTTAGTTGCACTAGCATTCGTTGACTGCAAATATATTGGATTACAGTTCAGTTAGGTGTATTTGGGGTATTTTAGTGATCAGTGGTTTTTAGTGGACACTCTAGAGAAACTACATTTTACTATTTCAGTGATTTATTGATTTTAGTGATGAAGGATAATGTGCGATGTAGTGTAAATAAATGATAACAAAATATTAAAAAAAAAATAACGTAAATGCTTTTTATGCAAAATATTCACGGTGGCTGGGGGTGACAGAAAAACAACAAAAAATTGATGGGGTGGGGGCGGGGGGCTTTTTAAAAAGTACAAAAATGAGGGGAGGGGGGAGGGGGCAACTTTTTTTATAAGGCCGCCTCTTGTGATACACATTTGCTCCGAAGTTGCGTTGGTAGAACTCGGAAGGCTTTTTTGTGCAGCCTCGCATTTATTTGAAATGATAGAACTCCGAAGTATTTCTCTTGATTGTCCCTGTTTGATTCGAAAATTGACTGAACTCCAGAGAGTTAAAGCACGAGCATTTGAAAAACAGTCCAAATTCGAGGTTCAAAGAAAATGAGGTGAATCTTCGCACTTAATAGTTCATGGAAATCATCGCGCGGCGAATTGTCGGACCATGCAAAAAAGCCAGACGAATTGTTACCGTTTTATTATAGTGCATCTGTGTGACGGAAAGCGCAAGGAACAGCAAGGACTTGGATATTGCGCTGTATATTAACAATAATAAATATTGAAATTTCCAATAATAATAATAATAATAATAATAATAATAATAATAATAATAATAATAATAATAATAATAATAAAAATGCTGCAATTTCAACAAAACAAAACTCGAGATTAGCACCAAAGTATGACATCGCAATCCAAACCATCATAAAAAAATGTCGAGATAAGGCCGAGATCCACGCCATACTATCTTTTGCTATATAATGTTGAAACACTGCGATCCAGATCCCGATTGTTTTCTCTTTTGGACAAAAGTTTGAAAAACTCTTGAGGTTCTCACTTATAGAAAACAGTCTTTGTAAAAACTAATCAAAAGCAACAAAAAGTTAATTGGGGAGTTTTACTTTCCCTTTAATGGAGTTTTCTAACCGTACAAAATGTTAAGGTAGTGGCAAGTTGGCTTTTCCCAGTATTCCGTTTTTTTCTGATCTGGGGCGAGAAAAATAAATACTATCTTTTGCTATATAATATTGAAACAGAAGCATAAATTGTGTGACTCTTTATGAATTATTTTCAGGCATTCAACACATTCATTGATGATATTTTTGCGTTTATCATCACCATGCCAACGGCACACAGATTAGCGTGCTTCAGGGATGATGTCGTCTTTGTGATTTACCTGTACCAAAGATGGTGCGTATATTAATAACAAAAATTTTTCAATAAAATCTTAACTAACTGCTGGAAAGTATCTAACTGTCTGCGTTGCTATCTACTTGGCTGTTACTTTTTTGACGATTAGCCAAACTTGGCGAAAAACCAATTTTTTTTTATAAAATCTGACATATATCCGTGAAAATAATGTTACTGTCTTGAAATTTTAAATTAGAGAAGCAAGCGTTAGTATCTATCTAGCTATTACATTTTTTGGTGATTGACCAAAAATTGGCAAAAATTTTGGTGAAAAGCAAAACATTGTTCAGTAAAATGTGAACTAACTGCTGGAAAATAATCTTACTGTCTTGAAATTTAGGCGAAGGTAGCAGGCGTTACTACTACCTGACTATTACCTTTTGGGCGATGCGCCAGGAATTGGCAAAAAATCAAATTCTTTCGTAAAATCTTAACTAGATCCAGGAAAATGCTCTTACTGTCTTGAATTTTAAGTGAGAGCAGCAAGCGTTACTGCATATCAGGCTATTACTTTTTTTTTGGGGGGGGGGGAGGGGGTGATTGGCCATAAAATTGGCGAAAATTTTGGAGAAAACCAAAAATTTTCAAGTAAAATCTCAAGTAACCGCTGAAAAATGATCTGACTGTCTTGAAATTTTAGATGAAGGTAGCAGGCGTTACTGCCTACCTGTCTATTACTTTTGTTGATGTTTGGCCAAAATTGACAAAAAAATAAAAAGAAATTCAGAAAAACATTAGCTGACTACTGGAAAATAGTTTTAGTGATTTGAAATTTTCGGTAAAGGTAGCAATCGTTGTCACCTACCTGACTGGTACTTTTTTCCTGAGTGCCTAAAAAATTGGCGAAAATTTTAGCGAAAAACCAAAACATATTCATTAAAATCTTAATGTACTCCAGGAAAATAGTCTTACTGTCTTGAAATTTAAAGTGAGAGTAGCAAGCCTTACTAACCACCAGGGGCATTAATTTTGTTGGTGATTGGTAAAAAACATTGGCGAAAATTTTGGCGAAAAACCAAAACATTTTCAGTAAAATCTTAAATACCTCCAGAAAAATTGTATTACTACGTTTAAATTTTAAGTAAAGGTACCAATCACTACTATCTACTTGGCTCTTACTTTTTTGGTGATTGGCCAAAACAAGACATTCAGTAAAATCGTGACGATCTCCGGGAAAATAGTATTGAAGTCTTAAAATTTTAAGAAAATGTAGCGTTGCCTCCTACCTACCTGGCTGATGCAATTTTTAGTGGTTGGTCAAGAAATTGGCAAAATTTTGGTGAAAAACTAAAAAAAATCCGTAAAATCTAATTCCAGGAAAATAGTCTTACTGTCTAGAAATATTAATTAACGATGGTAGGCAATACTGCCTAATTGTTACTTCTTTTTTGGGTGATTGGCAAAAAAGTAGGCGAAATTTCAGTAAAATCGTATCAAATTTCAGGAAAATAGCCTCATTGCCTTGTAATTTTAAGCAGCAGTAGCACAGATTACCAGCTAAGTAGTTATTAGTGTTTTGGCAATTCGACAAAAACAAATTTTCTGTAAAACGTATCTCCTAGGGATTTAATGGAAACATTCTACAATTTTTTTTGGAAGGTATTGTACATAGGTGTTCACTATCTGTTACTTGTATTGGCAGTTCGCAAAAAAATGGCGGAAATATTGGAGAAAAACGTAATTGTTTTCTGTTAAATCCTAACTAACTCTCAGAAAATGGTCTTACTTTCTTGAAGTTTTAGGTGAAGGTAACAGGCGTTACTACCTGCTGGATGCTATTTTTCTTTCAGTGATTGGCCGAAAATTGCGGAAATTTTGGCGAAAAAACGAACAATTTTCAGTATAATCTTATATTACTCCAAGAAAATGGTATCATTGTCTTGAAGTTTTAATTACAGGTAGCAAGCATTAATACCTATCTGACTGTCATTGGCCAAAAAATTGGCAAAAATGTTGGGGAAAAACAACAATTTTCAGTAAAATCTTAACGAATTTCAGGAAAATAACGTCATTGCCTTGCAAATGTATGACGGTAGCATACATTACTTCTTAAGTGGCTATTATTCTTTTATGGCAATTCGCCCAAAAATTGGCGGAAATAGTGGCTAAAGCAATTTTCTGTAAACGTATCTCCTGGGGTTTTCGTGGAAACATTCTACAATTTCGGTGGAAGGTAGGGTGCATTGGTTTTCACCTAGCCGTTACTTGTTTTTCGCGATTCGCCAGAAATTGGCCCTAATTTTGGCGAAAAAAATAATTGTTTTTTGTTAAATCTTAACTAACTCTAGGAAAATAGTCTTACTGTATTGAAGTTTTAGTTGAAGGTAGCAGGCGTTGCTTCCTTGGGTAAGTCAAACGGTTCTTTCCACTTAAGACGCATGTTACATTATTAGGGAAGGTGTATGACGTCATCACGTAAAAAAGTTGTGTGCGCAATTTCTCAGCCACTGAAAATCGGATAAATCCAAACTGGCTACGATTGTTGCTTGGTAGCTCCAAAAGATTCTGTAAAATTTTGTCGCGAGTAGAACGTATGACACAATCACGCAAAATATGTGTATATTGTGAGCACGATCTTGTGTGCAAAATATCTCTCTAAGGGAAAGTCGTTCCTTGGGTCAGTGCTAAGGTTTTGTCAACTTTTGACCTATGTAGCGAAATTAGTAAAGTTGTATGACGTCATTATGTTAAAATCTTGTAAAATATGAATATAATTCAGTCAAGATCTTGTGTGCAAAATATCTCTATAACGGAAAGTCGTATCAGCTTCAAATTTTGTACGGAAAGTTCTTTGCTCAGTCGGACGGTTCCTTCAACTTTTGACAGGTGTAGCAAAATTAAGAAAGATGTTTTACGTCATTACGTTAAAATCTTATATGTGTACAGTTATTCTCAGCTACTTCAAACTTGGTGGGATTGTTGCTTGTTAGGTATGAGAATTTCTGTCAAATTTTGTCGCCAGTGTAACGATCCATTGCGGCGTATGACGTCGTCATGATAAAATATGCATACAGTTTGGACAAGATCTTGTGTGCAAAATATCTCGCTAACGGAAAGTCGTCTCGACTTCAACTTTTGTGTGGATGTTCCTTGGGTCAATCGGACGGTTCTCTCAATTTTTTACGGGTGTGGCGAAGTTAAGAAAGGCGTATGACATAATACGTTAAAATTTTATACGTGTACATTCCTCAGCCGCTGAACATCGGAAAAAGTTGACACTTGGTGGAAATGTTGTTTAGTAGGTCCGAAAGATTCTGTTAAATTTGCCCGGAGTAACACGAGCGAAAACGGCAGATGACGTCATTTGGTAAAAAATATCTCGATAGGGGAAAATGGGATCGACCTCAGACTTGTAATTGATCCGCAGCTATTACCATATCGTCGTTTGGCTGCCACGATGTTCCATATATGGGAGTAATTATTGAAGGCTTGCAATGTTTATGACGCACCTAGAGGATCCTTTCACTTCCAAAGTGGGTCATCTAATATCTTGTGTTATGCACTATTATGACACCAAAATGCGTCCCCCTATTCTCCGACCGAGGTGAGTCATGTGTTGTACAGTTAGGAAGAATGACCTTCATGGTGCTATTTGGCCGATGGGAATGTACGAAGACAAGGTAATACATCATGGCTACAACTACACTCAGTGTATAAACGCTTACCGTAACGTAGACTAAAACAGTTAGGATTGCCTTCCGAGTCTCACCAACATTAGATAGCGGGAGGAGGGGGGAGGGGCTGTCGCGGGAAAAAAGAAAAATAGAAAATGGTTACTTGTGAATTATGAGTTTAGTCGGGGAGACTTTTGTTTTTGTTTACAAAAACAAGAAACTTAATAGGCGTTGATTGAAAGTTTGTGCTCTAAGCCTTATACACTAGCCGCTCTAGTTTCTCTCTTTCTACCTCTTCTTTTACTATTTCTTCGTTCTTCCTTCTTTTCCCCCATTTGTTCCTTTAGCAAGTGCGTCCTAATATAGCCGTCTTAGCTGGTGAACGGAACGTTAAACAGCAAACAAACAAACAGTCGTTACATTTTATGTGCGTGTGTACCTCCCTGAAGAGTTGAAACACCACACAAACAATTTCTCTTGCCATACGACGGCTGCTAACTGATTGCTTTCTTCGCCTTTCAATTTTAATTTGTTTTCCATTTTAGGTTGTACCCAATAGACAAGAAACGAGTGAACGAATTTGGTCAGTCATTTGAACACGACTTGAAGCAAGACTTGAAGCATGGCGCCTCTTGCACAGACAACGATTTGAGGAAAGAAACTAAGAAAACGATTTAACTTTCTTACCGTATTCTTTATGAAGAAGAAGATAAATATACATGCAGTCCAGGAAGAAAACTAGTCTTATTTCTAAACCCAGATTTTAAAAAATGACCCGACCGGGCTGGAACCAAGCATTTTTTAGACCGAGGTGGGGGGGGGGAGGCGTGTGGCCGTACTCATAGTGTGGGTTCTTCGTCTGCCCGTCCGTCTGTCTGCCCGTGAAGGTAGGCGGGGTTAGGAGTAAAAATTTATTTTTCCCCTTTTCATTTTCGCCAATATGCCGAATTGGCCAAATTTCGAAGTTCGCCAAATTATCGCCAAAAATATGTTTTATCTATTTTTTTTTCTATTTTCTATAAAATTTGTTAACACTAGAGGCTGCAGTGCGCCTCAGTGGAGTGCTATTTTTTTTTTATTTTGATGGATTTAGTGTGGATTGAATTGAAAATTGGTCTCAGTTTTATGCAAATTACATTGTTACTAAAGTGGCCAGTGCGCGCGCGCACACGCACACACAAAAGAAAGAAGAAAGAAACGTCAGTGTACATAGATATATTTATGGAATGCCATTTTCTCATTTATTAGGGAATTATTGATATCAAGAATTAATTTTTGATATCAAAAATGATTTCTTGATATCAAGAAATAATTTTTGATCTAAAGAAATCCATATTTTGATATCAAGAATTAATTTTTGCTATCTGTAATTGTATTTTTGATATCTCTAAATGTATTCTTGATCTCAAAAATAATTTTTGATATCAATAAATATTTAAAGATGTCAAGAAATATTTATTGGTATCAAAATGATTTAATGATATGTAAAATTGATCTTTTGAGATCAAAAATTCAATTCTTGATAACAAAAATGAAATATTTGAGAGCAAAATATCAATTTTAAGCTCAAGAATTCATTTTCCTTTTATTGATATCAAGAATTTATTTCACATATAATTATTTCAGACTGAGACTTTTTTAATATTTATTTTGAAGTCTGTAAATGATTTTTTGATCTCAAAAATTTAATTTTGATATCAAAATTTCAGTCTATTTTTTTAAATAAAAAATTCAGAAGTACACATTTGTAAATTAATAATGACTGGTCCTTGTATGCAGAATCTTTCTTTAAATTTTTTACTGTGCAAAAAAGAAACAATTCTTGAGATCAAAAAGTGTGTTGGTATTATTGATCTCAATAATTCAAGTTTTCATCTCCACAATTTAATTGACGATTCGTTAAATTTTATGTAAATGTGTGTCTCCCTTAAGATTTTTTAAGTGTGTAAATTTGATTTTTTGATCTCAAAAATATATTTTTGCCATCTAAAATTCAATTAATGATAGCAAAATATAAATAATTTAATATAATATATTTTGATATCAAAAATAAGCATTAAATGTTAAAACGGCATTCCATATATATTGGACACTTTCAATTCAGGTCCATTTAATTTCTTGTTTTTGTTAAACAAAATCATGTAAACCAAATCAGTGGTTCTACAACACCCGTTTCCCTTTTTACTTTTACAGATATGAAAAAGGGATTTTCATTTTCTGTAAATATAACCGCAATTCGTAATGAAAATGGTTCACAGCAACATGAGTCTGCAGAACTGTCGTTTGTGTTGTTTTTTTTTTTAAGTTAAATGAAAAACACAGTTCTTCGCATTTTAATTTTCGTTGTGTATGTGGCCAGATGTCAACACGGTGACATCCCGTTCCGTATTAACTGGGAACGGCAAGATATGCCTCACATAATACCTTTGTTGTTGAATCTCATTTTATCACCGTGAGACTGAAGTTTTTTTTATTAACTAGCCTCGTATATACAGTAAAACCCTGGATATGGACACCCCTCTATTATGGACACCCCTGAATTATGGACAGTATTTTTCAGTCTGTTTAAAACGCCGTAGAGTTCTGTTATATCTAGACCCCTCTATTGTGGACACCCCTCTATTCAGAATTAGGGACACTCTTTTTGTCCCGTAAGTACGGTTACACAATTAAAACAACCCCTCTATTGTGGACAGTCAAACTGCTGTCCATATTTTGTACGTTATGTAAACAACCTCTGTCAGCTTCTTACTCAGTAGTGTTTGTTTTTTCGCTATTGTTATCTGTGGGTGTTGAGTACATTATATTGAACACAGTGCATGCAAAGACAATAGGGCTTATTACAAAAGATGTGCGCTTAAGAAAGAAGCTTTATACTACTCAACCCTATTGACATGTGCTCCGTCTTTTACAATGCGTATGAAGGAACAAGTAATTCATTGTCTTTATACTCAGTTAGGATGTTATATAAGGTGTTAAGTCTGAATATCGGTGGTGTGAAAAGAAAATGGAACGAACTGTCGCTATCTGATAAAGTTTAAAAAATCAAAGCTGGTGATGGAAAAAGTGTAAGAAAAATAGCCAAAGTTGTAGTTGTCAGATAGAACAGGACCTCAAAATCAGGGACACCCCGCCATTAGGGACAAAATTATTCAGTCACTTTTTGTCCCTAATAGCGGGGTTTCACTGTTTAACTGAAGTATTTTTCGACGTCTTTTTTATCGCCAGCATGACTAAGCACGTTCTCGCATGCATATACATACGAGGCTAGTAAATAAACAAAAAAAAAAAAAACACTTCATGACCAAGGTTACATACACATTAAACCTTAAACTGCATTTTGTCAAAATTGGTATATTTATCTTGATTCAAAATTCCCGACTCATTCACAATAATTTGGTTGAAATTTCCTGACTGGTTAAGACAAGAAACATCTTGCCACATTAGATAATAATAATAAAGATGTTTCCGACTGGGAAAGCTAAGAAACGTTCTTTCTTGCTGCTGAAATGTTCCCGACGACTAATTAATGTAAGAAACATTCATTCAAATTACATTATGTACTATTCCATAGCTTTTTTTAAAGTTATTTCGTTGTAGAATAAACAGTATACGGGGAATAGCATACTACCGTTTATACAACACACCATGTGATACTTGCAAGAGACATTGCGATTCTCTTAACGTAAAACGTTATATATATATACCACGCTCAAATTCACAAATCCTTCTGAGAGTTCCGAAGACTAAATTGAAAACCGCCGGTGACCGTGCGTTTTCCCCTGCAGCTCCTGTCGTGTGGAATCAGATTCCCAATGCAACAAATAGTTCCAAAACTGTTGATATTTTTAAGAAAAAACTTAAGACACTATTTTACCAAAGATTTTCCAGAATTTTTGCTCCTGTTAATGTGCTTGTAAAGCGCATTGAGCAAGTTTACCACTTGATTTTGCGCTATATAAAAGCTGCAGTGATGATGATGATGATGATGATGATGATGATGATGATGATGATGATGATCATGATGATGATCATGATGATATTTAATTTATAGATCTAATGATGTTCCGTGTGCAATAAAATTGATGTTCCACTGTGTTCGTTTATCATATTAGCCCTTATGGTTTTATTTAATGTGACCACATGTCCTTCGTCATTGTCCTGTAGGACAACTTCACAACTCGCTGATCTTCCCAAATTCTCAGTTTGATTCACGTCATGCGCACGCAGCGGTGAATCGTGTACCGATGCAGTAGGGTAACCAGCGCAATTTGAGTTTCGGGTTTTTGTTAAAAGTAACATTCTATTCCTGGAATGCTATTCATTTTAGATAGGGTTGATGAAATATTCCAATATGATGAAATATTCCAAGCATTAGGAGTTTATTCATTTAGTTAAATTGCTTACTATATTTGTAGTTGCGTTTTAAGTAATAGTTTCCGGATGCATAAGCTGGAATTTGAAAGTTGGTAAACTTTCCTTCACAACCAACAATTAGTCCTAAAGTGCGATTCCCGCTTCCATTATTGGGGCGTACTTTGAGGTGTCACACTGCACATGTATATCTTTCTTCCGGGAAGAAAAGGAAGAAAGTGGGAAGAAACCTACTTTGTCGAGAAAACACCAATGCAACGTACTATCTATTTATTGATTTTACAGAACCAATATTTAGTGTGTTCTCATGTACTATCAAACAAAAAACGAAAAAGAAACAAACGAAAAAAAATACGCCAAAAAACAGTGAAGAAATAATGATCTTATACCATGTGTTTTTTCAAGAATCCGGGACAGAAGGGCCCTAGACAAAAGGGCCTTGGACATTAGGGCCTTTCTCAAAACGGCCTTTCCCAAAAGGCCCTAAATGAAAAGTTGGACAAAAGGGCCGTGAGAAATTTTGGTTCTCAAAATTATTTTGATTTTTTTGTGTAATAAAATAACAATTCCAAAAATAAAGTTTATTGATTTAACAAAAATGGTCACAGTTCAAGTAAAGACCTCAAATTCAGAACTCCTTATATATCGGCAAGACACTAACACGCCAACATCATCCCGATTAGCGCCCGTGTTTGAACAGCACAGTGTAGAGGAACGAAACAAAGGACAGAGATTATCTTTTGTGGCACAATGACTCCGAAATCTGGCATCTAAAGACAATGATGGGAAGTAATTGAAAGAGGCTTTGCAATGTGTAAAACATCAAGGCAGTGATTGGTACAAACAGGGATTATGCTGTGGCACAGTGCTTCGGAAATCTATATTTTATTAAATAATTAAAACTCAAAATTGTTGAAAAAATTCTCAAGGCCCTTTTGTCCAACGTTTCCAAAACGGCCCTAAATGAAAAGATGGACAAAAGGGCCTTGAGAAATTTTTTTGGATATGGTTCTCAAAATTATTTTTATTTTTGTGTAATAAAATAACAACTCCAAAAACAAAGTTAATTGATTTTATTGCCTGATTCATTCACATCGTTTATGTATGCCGTAAGGTATTCAGAATGCACTCGCACACTGCTTATAGGGCACAATTTGTGGCTGTCCTTTATTACTTTGTATTATATCCATTGCTGTTGGTCACAGTGCAAGTAAAGACCGAGAATTCAGAACTCTTTATACATCGGTAAGACACTGACACGCCAACATCATCCCGATTAGCGCGTGTGTTTAAACAGCACAGTGCAGAAGAACGAAACTTTTGTGGCACAATGACTCCGAAATCTGGCATCTAAAGACAGTGATGGAAAGAAACTGAAATAGTTTTTGTAACGAGTAAACATCAACTCAGTGACTGGTACAAAACAGAGATTATCCTGTGGCGGGAACCGGACAAAATACCACCGGACAAAATACCACCGGACAAAATACCACCGGACAAAATACCACCGGACATAATACCAAAAAGGGAATAAAAACTAGGACAAAATACCACCAACGATATCTTTTTACTATACAGCGTAACAACGCAGACTCGGTGGCGTCCAGTCGTGGAAGAAGCTCAAATAGGACGCGAAACGGAGACGGCTTAGGGATTATAAAAATCAGATGCAGTAGGTCGCAGAGAATAAGAACAAATACTCCGTTATGTCATTATTGATAAGGGATTGCCATAGCGCGAGACTGGGGTGGTCGCTTGCCCCCTCCATATACTATTTTTTTCTTGGGTTCTTGGCTTACAAAGACACAATCAATAAATTTATATTTATTTTATTGAATGCATTGCACCTCGGTAAATTGCAATTCACCAATAGGAAACTAATTGCAATTAGTTCAAGGATCAGTATCTCCTAAGATCAGTATTGGTGAATAGATCAATGAAGATCAATTGTTTCAGAGACGAAGTAGTCGGGGACATCACAATTGCCTAATTTTTTTAAAGTTTTTTCCACTAAAAAAAGGAGGAGTGCAGATGACGACCCCGTCAAATTGCACGGGGGTGGGGGGGGGGGGGGTGTCAGTCGACCGGGTTGTAAAAAAAGGGGGGGGGGCAGATGACCGTTTACCAATTTAAACCAATATCAACAGCAATAAACCACGACAATAAACTAACTAGGATCTACAAAAAAAGAACAGTTTCAGTAAAGTAGAATGTCCTCAGTGAATGTACTTTTACGTTTGTTTTAGTTACATTCAGTTATAAATAGCTCCGGTGATCAGAGAAAGCAATAAAAGATTGTGGTGATATTTTGTCCTAGTTTTCATTTCCTTGGTGGTATTATGTCCGGTGGTATTTTGCCCGGTGGTATTTTGTCCGGTGGTATTATGTCCGGTGGTATTTTGTCCTACACCCGGCCATTACAAAGAGTTTAAGCCTGTTCTCACTGCATTAAAACCCATAACACAACACGGCACAGTGAAATGTACCTTACAAAGTCGAAATCTATAACTTTCTTCATATCACACGCGTATTTTGTGCACAATTTTGCCAAACCACATTAAACACATGTGGCAACTAGAGCAGTGTGCAAGCCCACATATTCCCCACAGCCCCCCTCCCCATCAGTTAAACACGGCCATCAATAGTCAATCAAGGGCTCAAATTTTCCAAGTCCAGTTGGTGCATTTTCCTTGGACGAATCTGGCCCGTTTACAATAGCGATCTGTGTTTGTTCCCATATGAGCTACATACCAAGTTTCATTAAAATCCTTTTAAGTTATCGTGTTAACAAGCTCTTGATGACAGACCGACCGACAGACCGACACGCGGTCGATCGCATATATTCCCTGCGGGGAATAAATTATGCACCCAAACCGTGTAGATATTATAATTACGTACACTGATGGTACAGGTGCTCGATTGTAACGGTAAATGATTCCGTACGAGAGTGCTGACGATGCTGGGTCTATTTTCTAACCGCGTACTCCGCATCTTACCATGGCTCTTAAGCGCTTAAGCCCACCCCCTTAATGTACCTTTGTTCGAATGGCCAACTTGAGGATACCATCGGAATGTACATAATTTTGATGGGCTGTCATTGGTCACAAACACAACATCAAAGTCGCACCTTGTTTCAAGCTCTTTATTTAAAATAAATACAAGTACAGTACTTCATAACACCAAATTAAAATCCATGAGGCCAAGACAAAAAAAAAAAAAAAAAACATTATGCTGCAGGAATTTCGAACCACCGATATGATCTCAAGATTACTAGGATTGCCAAATATTAAGCTTTTTTTCTCAAAATCCTTAGAACAAAGGACACACGTAGAGGCTTTAAATTATTTGCGGACTTCTTTTACTGTGCGAATAAAGACTTTCTATCTCTCTTTCTCATCAGTATAGTTGAGCGGTTATATGCCGGAGCAATTGCATCAGTAAGAGATACAAAAGCTTGGCCCGGCCGGGTCTGATTTTTCCGAGAAAAAAAAAAAATTATCACCGGCTGGCGTTATGAAATTTAAAAAAAAAATGGGATGAGAAACAAGACTTTCTTCTGGGCTAGCACTTTGAAAACGAAACTTTACCTCCTGTTATAAACACCTCAATTTTTTCTCACTTCTTGCTTCAAATACAACGCATGATAACGCCTCACATAACAACGGGATTGCTAAGACACAATGACGAATCGCCCCTTTGTTTCAGCCAGTCTGTTTTGCTGCCAAGTCTAAAATCGTGTCTTTCAATTTGGATCTGTATTCAGTTACGTAGACTGGGGAAATACAGTCTTTCAGTGACGCGCTATCCAAATGAAAGAAGAGTTTTGTGAGCTGTTCTGTTATGCAGATAACATAGACGCCGCAGTCCCAACCTACAAACACAAACAATACCACGCTACAACACTCAAATTTGCATGTCGTTAGGAGTCAACCGGGCAGGACGTTTTACGCGATTTCCTGCTGAATTTCTCGCGCTTTTAAAAATTTTAATTTTTCAATATTTTAGCACATGGTAGATTCACCGAAAATGCGGCTTTGGGTCTAAGCAAGTGGAGTCTGGCTGAGACCTGGGCACAATGGCCACTAGCGTTTTTTTTTTCAGATCAGCCGACTATGCCGGGCTGGTCTTTTCATATCAATTGAGGGGCATCCGTCGTCTGTGTACGTATGTACGTTTTGATCGGATTCCTCTCAAACTTTACCTAATGTTCTTTAGGTAGGCCTCTCTTTAAGAATTATTCTTTTTTGGCGAACCACCAAAAATTGGCTAAATGGAGGGCATTTGAAATTTTTCAGTTGCCAATTTTCAAAATGCTTCTTCTCCCACAATTTGATCATATTTTGTACGAATATTCCCTATGTAGGCCTCTTCTGAAACATTACTCATTTTGCCGATGTCTAATTTTTTGGTGTCTAATTTTCAAAATGCTTCTTCTCCCACAATTCTGATCGGATTCTTTTCCAACTGTGCACGATTGTTCTCTTGGTAGGCCTCTCTTGAAAAATTACACTTTTTGATGATTCGCCAAAAATTGGCCGAATGAGGGGCATTTGTAATTTTATGGTTGTCAATTTTCAAAATGATTCTTTTCACGCAATTTTGATCAGATTTTCTTTAAATTTTGTTCGAATGTTCCTTAGGTAGGCCTCTCTTATAACATTACTTTTTCTGGCGATCCGCCAAAAGATGGCCAAATGGGGACACTTATAATTTTATGGTTGCCAATTTTCAAAATGCTTGTGAACAGCGCATCAACGCAAGCTAAATAAATATCCGCACTGGTCCGAACTGCGAACCGCTCATCAACGGAAGTTGAATAAACATGCGCACTGGTTTAAAACTTAGAACCGCGCATAAACGCAAATTAAAAAAACAGGCGCACTGGTCCGAAAAGTCAAACACGCACCAATATAAGCTAAACTACATGCTTTCAGAGAGCAGCAGGATTCCCGGTGAAACTCATTGTCACAATAAATTAATAACTATACGCCATTTTATTAGGTTTCCTTGACAGAGTCGAAACCACCATCTAGAAAGAAGTTTTATTGATGTAATTTTGACAATTTTTGATCGATCAAACTGATACCTTGACGTTGCATATCTAGATACACTAAAGATTAGATCAGTAACAGTCAAACCTAAGATGCTTAGTTTACCCAGGTAATAATGTAGCTACATAATTCAATAATTCCCTAACCACATCTTAACCAGGGTTCATACTAGGTGATAACTAACTGAATGATGCGGCTGGCTATTAGGGGATCGGCTACCTCTTCAAATCCCCGTTAAATTAAAAAAATAACGTTGTACATCTACATCTCCGTTCAATCAGGTTTACATAAAAAAATATATATTTTTGAAAGTCGTATTTTTGATAATTTTTGGCCAATTTCAAAAAAGAATACGACGTTTCACATCTACAATATATATAATTTCACTGCATAAAATTTCAGAACGCTTGATCAAACAGTTTTGGAGAACTCGTCTCCGTGCTAACAAATTTCCTGAAAAACAGCCATTTTTAACAAAAAATAATACGACGTTGCACACCTTCAATATACATTCTAACCGTCTGCCACATGAAAAAGGTATACGACAAATACTTTCGGAGATATAGCACGTAAGCGGACAGACAGAGGGACAGGCGGAAACCTATATTCCCTCGTTACACGGGGAATAACTATTGGTATTGAAAATCTCCCAAGTGTAAATTGAGCGTAAATGAAACGAAGAGGTCGAGGTCACCGACTTACTGTTTGTCTGACGCGGAGATTCCTTTGATGTCACCTTCACTTTACTTCCCACTGCAAACAAAATGAAGAATCCAATGATTTACTTGACTTTAATCTGCAATTTGAAAATAAATCGCAAAAAAAAAAAAAAAACAAGTATGTTCTTGGAGGGTCTAGGACAATACTCCCCCCAGACAATACCCCCCTAGGACCATACCCCGCACCCCCCATGACACTACCCATCCCCCTCCCCCCACCATAATTTTTTTTCAATTTTCATTTTAAAGATTTTCATCAACGAACAACAAATTAATACGGTTCTGTGATCTGTAGTTAAAAGCTAAGCCATTTCGCTATGGTCCAGTTGAAAGGAGGTAAAATTGGAGTTTAATGCATACGTTCCATAATTGCAATTATCACTTCGCGCCCCAACTGATTGCAATTAACTGCTGCCAAACGGAGTTGTTGCAATTTGTGCTAATTTGTGCTAAATTTTATAAATGCAATTTAATGCATACGTTCAATAATTGCAATTATCAATTCGCGCCCCAGTTTATTGAATTAATTCTGCGACCTAACGGAGTTGTTGCAACACCTTCGTTGAATAGCGCACAATATTCAGTTTTGAAAGATGTGGACTATGAACTTGCAGATTTGACTGTGAATGAGATGTCAGGCCAGAGTTAAGATCAAACATCACTTACGATTCACTTACAAGATTTCACTTCAAGTTTCTTACCATCCAAGGACACTCGGAGATTATGTGCAATACGTTTCGCTTCTCCTAGATTATCGTCGTTTAAAGAATCATAATGCTGGAATTCATCTGACCTTCTGTCAAATACTAGCAAACTCCTGCAAATATAAGAAATGGACATGGATGATATAAATTTGTTAGTTAACATTTTCGTGCGAAAGCGCTTGCTGCGAGGAATCGCTTACAATTCTAACACGGTTATCCATGCACAATGCGCCAGCCCGCGATCCAGATGTCAGGATTTATGACATGTAGCTGTTAACGACACTGAGCCTATATCCCTGTCGTCAATGAAGATTTCAATACAAAAATGCTTTATCATGAATACTTACGCCACTTTTTGGCAAATCGCAAAAAAAAGAAAAAGAAAAGAAACTAGAGCGGCCAGGTCACACAAAACATAAGAGCACAGGCTTATATTACACACTTTCAATCGACACCTCAACGTTTCGTTTTTGTAAACAAAAACAAATGTCCTCCCGACTAAACCCATAATTCACCATAATTAATAATTCCATTTTTCTGTTTCCCCCGGTAGGGCTGTCACAAAGTTTTATTTGAACAACTGTGTATTATATTCACAATAATAAGAAATTTTACCTTATATAAATGAATTCCATGTGCCCAGTAGTCGGGCTGTGTATCAACTTTATCCCATGTTTGAAGGGGGGTTACGTAACTTGAATTGTGGGTATTTCAATCCTCTTTTTAATAGGAGTTTAGATTTAGGTGTTTTATCTGGGTCTAGAAGGTGGCCACTAAAGAGGTTTTACTGTACACCTTGTTGTCCGGTTCCAGATGGTGGTCGCTAAAACAGGTTTTACTTAACGTCCTTTTTATTCGGTTTTGAAGTTAGTCTTTACAGCAGTTTTACTGTACGTATTTTGTTTATCCGGGTCTGGAAGGTGGTCAAGACGGGCAGGTTTTACGGTTGTTATCCGAAACTAGAAGTCCTTTATCTTGATCTTCAAGGTGGCCGTTACAAATAGGTTTACCGAAAGAGTTTTTTTTTGGCTTACCTTAATTCCCTCCACCCCCCCCCCCGATCAATTATCTAATGTAACCCTAACCATTTCGGCAAACGTTACGGTAAGATCTGTGCGCTATGTGCAGTTATAGCTACAATGTATACCTTGTCTTCGTACATTCCCATCAGCCAAAAGCACCAGAAAGAAATTCTTCAAAAGTGTACCACACATCACCCGCCTCGGTGGGAGAGTGGAGGAAGGCATCTCGGTGTCAAAATAGTGCGCTGCTTGTCATAACACAATGCAGTAGATGGCCCACTTTAAAAGTGACAGCTAGGTTCAGGTACTGCATAAACATTGCCAGCCGTTACGTAATTACTCTAACATCTGGGTTCGCGTTAGGCCAAAAATTTCTTTCGCATGGTGTTGCGAAAGGAATTTGTTTTCTTTCGCGTATGGGAAATTTGTTTCGCGCGTATTTTGGAACCTCAATTTTCCTTTTGCATATTTTAGATGTTTTTCCCTCTACTATGTCAGGTAAGTATGTACGGTGTTATTTCCATTTGTGCTACAAGGTTTTCACCAAAAATCTATAATATGGCTTAATTGCAGTTATTGCTGCATTTTTTGTATTTAAAGGAAATGAGAAATTGAACGAGCAAACAAATTTTAGTTCATTCGAATCCCTCAGAAACACCACAATTTGAAATTATTTGAATTGCATTTATTTTTATATAAATTCAAACAAAACCCATAAAGAGAAAAAAAAACACTTAATGCAAAGGAATCTTAAACAAAAACCTCACTTTTCAGAAGAAACACAAATGACTTTATCATGTGTTAATATAAGAAATATTTTAATGAAACACTTTCCAGCTTTGTCCATGTTGGCGAGTGACACCGCGTGGAGGCTCTTCTAACAGTAAATCGAGAAGAATCTACAGCTGTTTTATATATCTAATAATGCGGTGTAATATCTGATTAAAGTACAATGTACACGCCAAAAAGTGCTTATAAATTCTTCAAGACTGTAATAGACTTGGTATGAGCATATGACTATTGCTCGATATAAGCTGCAGTCCAGAAGATTTAATAAAAATACATTTAAATTTGAATTTTGAAACGTCACGAACACATAGCAAGTTCATGCCAGTCATACACGGATGTGTGCCTTCTCTTTTAGGTAAATTAATTTTTGAATGCGTTTATCTAATAATAAATATCATAATATTTCCTTTCTGTCAGTTGTATATATCCTCCAAGTAAATTGACAGATTGAAATAAAAATTCCGTCGCCAAGGGTCAACTTTCTCTCATGTTTAGCGGCTAAGAAACCGTACACACAAGTTTTTTACGTAATGACGTCATACACCTTCCCTAAAAACGTAACATGCGTCAAAAATTAATAGAATCGTCCGACTCACCCAAAGAATATCCACGTAAAATCACGACTTTCCATTACCGAAATATTTTGCAAACAAGATCTTGTTCAAAATATATACATAAATATATACATAAACATGGTGACGTCAATCGTTCGTTGTACTCGCGAAAAAACTTGAATCGTTCGGACCCACCAAGCAATAAAGCCTTAGTTCCATCTTTCTCGGATGCTCAGCAGGTGAGAAATTTCGCACACAAGATTTTTACGTGATGACATCCTATGCATTTCTTAATAATGTAACGTGCATCAAAAGTTGAAAGAACCGTCCGACCTACCCAAGGAATAAAAGGACCAAGTTTGAAGTTGATGTAGATCCGACTTTTCGTTATCCAGATATCTAGCACACAACATTTTAACAACAGACTGATAAACACACACACACGTACACAGACACAGAACGCACAAACATTATATGTCTACCCTTGGTCGGGGAGACATAATAAAGAAAAAATGACCACCCTCCCTTTTAGTCAATTTTTGGTGGACCACCAAAAAAGTAATTTTTCAAGAGAGGCCTACCTAGAAAACATTTATCCGAAATTTGAAGACAAACCCATCAAAATTGTGGGAAAAGAAGCACTTTTAAAACTGGCAATGGAAAAAATTTAAAATGGCCCTTATTTGGTCAATTTTTGACGGATTGCCAAAAAAGTAATTTTTCAAGAGAAGCCTACCGACAGAACATTCGTACAAAGTTTGAAAAGAATCCGAACAAAACTGTGGGAGGAGAAGCATATTAAGTATAAGTTTACACACGTACATACGGGCACATTTACCCTTTTCTCATGTGAAAAGACAGCCCGACAAAGTTGGCTGGTCTAAAAAATGGTTTTTACGGTAATATTTCTGCCAATTTTTTTCCGAATCACGAAAAACAGTAACAGCGAAGTAAACGTATATAACTACTATCTTTGGCTAAATTACCAGAGAGTAACGCCATTTCTCTAGTGTCGTTAAGCATTTTACTTTTTTTTTGCCATATTTCCGTCAATTTTTGGCGAATCGCAAAAAATAGCCAGTAATAGCCAGGTGGATATATATGACCATCACCTTTCATAAAAATTTAGGATGTTTCCATTAAAATCCTGGGAAGAGATACGGTTTATTTGTTTATTTTATTTTTTTTTTGGCCAATATTTCCGCCAGTTTTAGGCGAATTACCAAAAAAACAGTACATAGTGAGATAGCTTTTAATGTCCAGTACCTTCAACCAAAATTTCAGAACATTCAGACCAAAAACATGAAAGAAGATACGTTTTTATTTTAACTTAAGAGCGTATTAACGCACATACACGCATACTCAACGATCGCTATAGCCTCTGCTTCTGTAAGAAGCTGGGCTAGAAAAGGCCAGCTTCAAAGGCCTGAATTTTACGAAAAATCCCAACACCATATTTTTTGCTCAGTCATTGCCATGTCTCCAGAAGAACAGTGTATGAACTTGAAAAGAAGATGAGGCATTCTAAAGCACTGCGGAACATAAGTACTCGTTAATGTCATACATAACAAGATTATGCCCGAAAAGACTGCGGATGGAAAAGATACAAACCAGTGAGAACCGCCCGAGGAATCGTTATCCTGCTGGTCATTGACGGGTAAAAAGACCAGTTCTTTACTTTTGAGTTTCAGTGGCTTCAATAACATGTCAATGTCCTCGTCTGCAAATGATACACATAGATAGTACAAGAATTTGCCCATTAATTTGACAACGATTACAGTCCTTTTGCGGAGTTTAGGAAAATTAAAAGATGGCTGTTTATTAATGGTTGAACGATTTGCAAATATTGCGTCAATAAGGATATCTTTACCAGACAACTTGCTGGGAAAATATTTTAACTACAAACATTCACATGGTTAACCAACTCATATCAATTTTCAAAACACCTATGAAGTATTAAGTTTTGCATGTCTAGCATACGGAAGCGCATAGTTGACATACTACTCACCAGGTGGAATGCATAGAATTAACCATGATAGTATTTCGTATTCACCTAGTGAGTATACAATTACACTATACCACGTTGTACATGAGTACATTATGGTTTGAATGACACTTGTTTTATATACTTGCATTTTAAGTTTTTACAAACTCAAAACTTATTTTGTGCGCTCGTTTCTGACATTTTTTTCAGAAAGATATTTTTACGCTACAGTGTTGAAATGGCTATTTCCTGAGCAACACCGAGCAATAAGTGTCATTCAAACCATAATGTACTCATGCATAGCGTGGTACTATGTAATTGTATACTCACCAGGTAAATACGAAATATTATCATGGTTAATTCTATGTATTCAAACTGGTGAGCAGTATGTCAACTATACGCTTCCGTACTAGCAAGAATATCGTAGTGCTTTTAACTGCATAACAATCGGCCAAGTTAATTCACATTCGCCACTCCCGTCTCACCACAAGATCATCATAAATTTAGTCACTTGAGTAAAATGCTAGTTAACGAACAGACTTCTTCAAACACACAATTAGAGGGGCCAGTACACACCAACAACAGTGAACCCGAACATGTCAACACGCCAACCATTGTCGTTTCTGTTTTCGAAAACAAATGTTCCATCCGACAAACTAGCCCACCCACTCCTGTTGAACCGCACATGCAAAGACTATATAGTGGACGTGTGCAACGAGGGGTTATTTTGAGATTTTCGCAAAAACTGGGAAAATGGCAAAACTTTGAAAATACAGCACAATTTATCTATTCAATGGGTGTTTGTCGTATTGAAATCCTGTGACTGCACGCCTGCGGGAGACTTGTTTTTTTGTTTTTTGTTTTTTAATCTTAAAATTATTCTCTACGACACTTTTCCAATATTCTTTATTTTCCAATATTTGTTGTGTAAAGACGTACTGTTCATCCTGAACTCTCTTGGCATGACGGCATGGATGTGTTTCGGGAAGGCAGAAAACGTTTTTTGCGAGAGTATGAAATTACTATTACTTATATAGTTTGTAAAAAGTTCATAATACGAAATTGTAAAAAAAGGAAGCATGAATGTGCTATTCGTCCCGTCACCCCTTCTCATCACACGGCTTTTTAAATGAAGTATCTAAACCAAAAGCTGGCATAGTGTTCGGACCAGCCAGAAAAGTAATCCAACAAAAACAAATGTTTGAAATATCATTTTACCCAGATACTACGTTCCCAAAATTGTGTTCAAATCCTGCTGCAGAATGATGTGTAAAATACGTAGAAATTGGACAGAATCTTCGGACCATCATGTGCCACTTTTCCGCCTTATTTGAAAAAGATCAAAGTTTTTATTCGCAGACAAACAATAAGCAACTTGACAGACACACGCGCGTGCGCACACACACACAAACCAAACCAACCACATGTCATCCCGTGTCGATCGGCATAAATAACAGTATAGATTTACCTGTAGATAGTTTAACCAGGTGTGCAACATCGGGTGAAATGAAACTAACTTGTTCTGACACCGTAGAAAACACCTCCTTTTCAAAATACCTGAAACAATTATTTTATAAACAAACAAGAATGCCCAGGGACATTATGACGAGCCGAGATCTAGTGAATCTATGAATAAGCTTGTCTGGTTGCCAAAAGTGGTAGTCATATTGTACAAGTTTGTCCAAGGACAAAGCCCAAGCTTACGAAAAGCGATAAGACCAAATCCAGCGTGCTTGAACAAGGGAATTTCCCTGAAAAATTGGGCTTCAAAACACGAGATGGCAATGAGCTCGCTAAATAATTAATTTAGCAACGGACCCGAACATAGACCGATACATACATACAAAGATTTATTTCCCAGAAAAATACCTTCGAACAACGTATCGAAATTGTATCCACACACGTGTACTGTCGGACCTGCAAAATTAGTTCCAGCAGCAGAAACTACCAGAAACGACCAAACACACACAAACAAAAGAAGAAAACGCCGCGTCTAAAACATCATTACTCAAGTTTTAATGTTTTGGCATGTATTATTTTGCAGGGTTTACATTTCCGACCAGTGTGCAAGTTTATTTAACTTGCGTTGATGTGCGGTTTGCATTTCGGGAAAATGCGCATGTTTATTTAACTTGCCGTTATGCTGTGTTCGCATTTCGTACCCGTGCGCATGTTTATTTAGCTTGCATTGCTGCGCATGTTTACTTAACTTGCGTTGATGTGCGTCTCGCACTTCAGACCAGTGAGCATGTTTATTCAACTTCCTTTGATAAGCCGTTCGCATTTCGGACCAGTGCGCATGTTTGTTTAGCTTGCGTTGATGCGCGTTTGACTTTTCGGGCCAGTGCGCATGTTTATTTTATTTGCATTGATGCGCGGCTCTTATTTTAGACCAGTGCGCATGTTTATTTAACTTGCGTTGATGCGCAGTTCGCATTTTGGACCAATGCGCATGTATATTCAACTTCCGTTGATGAGTGGTTCGCAATTCGGACAAGTGCGCATATTTATTTAGCTTGCGTCGATGCGCTGTTCACATTTCGGATCACTGCGCATGTTTATTTAACTGGATCAGCGTTTCTGATTTAAGACCAGTGCGCATGTTTATTTAACTTGCGTCGATGCGCATTTCGCATTTTGGGCCAATGCGCATTTCTATTCAACTTCCGTTGATGCGCGGTTTGAGAAGCATTTTGAAAATTGGCAACAAAAAATTTTAAAATATCCCAATTTAGCCAATTGTTTGCAGATCACCAAAAAAAATATTTTTTCAAGAGAGGCCTACCTAGAGAACAACTGTCCGAAATTGGAAAAGAATCCGATCACAATTGCGGGAGAAGAAGTATTTTGAAAATTAGACACCAAAAAATTAAAAATTACCCCTCATATCGCCAAAATGAGTAATTTTTCAAAAGAAGACTACCTAGGGAATAATCTACAAACCGGGGCGTTCTGAGAAATCACCGTGCTGAGAAACATGACTTAACCCCATTTATAATCCCTTGACCAAACATGTGGCCCACCAAGTTAGCAAACAATCGTGTTTGCTTAGAAGCTAAGTAATTGAGGTTGAACATAAAGGACACGGGGTTATTTTAAAGGAAATTTAAAAAGGGATATAACAGCCACTTCTCACTGTATTTTATTTACAAATAACCGTGTAATATAATGCAAGAGGGTTTTCCTTTTCCAGTACACTGGAAAAGTGCAATCCAGCCGCTTAAGAATGCATACATTGCACAAACTAATATCTGATACATGAGAAGATATCTCGTGAAAAAAGTTCGAAGACAGACAAAAGGTCAGGCTACGGACAAAATGTTATTTCATGCATCTTGTATCATTTGTTGCATGGAGCGCAACTCATTCATTGACTTCTTAGACACCACACGTTAAAATCAAATTAATACTTGAAACCTCCTTATTTGTTATTCAAGCACTAGCTCCAAGAAGCGGTACTCCACAAAGTTTCCGGGAACCGCTTCAAAGCTTCGCTATATAACGATAAGCAAGTCAACTGCACTTGCTCTGAGGCACCCCTGTGGCTACTTTATGCGCGATGCAACGACCCACAAGTCTTTATTGGCATTTACTAAAGGCCCTTGCAGTACAACGGTATCATACTTAATTACGAGAAAGAGAAACAATAATGTTTGCAATTATACACCAAAAACTTTGGAATTGATATTTCAAAAAGAACGTAAAAATAAAACGACATATATTCTGGGTATACAAAATAAATTTATTCATAACTCTGCATTTATCAACTATTTTACCAGTAACCTAGGTCTTTCGCCAGTGTCCATGCAAGTTCGCCATCCCGGAAAACAAGATTTATCCCGAAAATGTCATTTTTGTCTGACCAATTATCACCCGAGAGGTGAGCTTAATAAAACAATACCCCTTTAAATGATAGGACTACCTAAACCAGTTCATGTTCATCATTTTGGTATACTTTTTCTTTTATTATTAGTTTTTTATGTAGTTATCTAATAAATTATTTCGCAAAATTCTTAGATTTCGGGATGACAAAATAATATGGCGGATTAAAGTTGTCCAAAAATATTTAGCCCGGAAATATTTAATTTCTCTATACCTCAACACAAACACTACAGTTTGCTTTGTAAGTCTCTGGAAACGTCTAAAATTCTACACTTTCGACATTCCAACCAGAATGTAAACAAACATTTGACAGGTGGGTGCGGAAGGTAACTTTTCTGCACTTTAATCAACAAATAAAAGATATACAGCTCACTAAAAACTATGCCTGTTTTACAAAAAGGGCATATTTGGCATGAACATTCTGTATATGTTTGAATAATAGGGGCTGGTATGCAGGATTCGTGCCTCAGAAAATATGAAATTGACCCCTACTAGCGGAGCAATGGAAGGCTTCGTAGCTCTGACAGAGAGATGTACGATGTTATACAAGTTAGAGTTACTCAGAGCTAATTTTGTGCGTGAACTTTCAGTAAATGTTTGAATTATTGGGGCTGGCGTGCAGGATTCGTACCTCAGAACATTCAAAGTTGATCCCTATTAGCGTAACAATGGAAGCCTTCGTAGCTCTGACAGAGAGATACACGATGCTATACAAGTCAGAGCTGACTCGGAGCTATTCAAACACAACCCCTTTCCGAAAGAAATGCTGTATTTTTTTTTAGAAAAGCGCGTGCTCGCAAACACCCCTACCCCCCTTTGCTTGCAAAACCCCTTTCCCATAGACTCCCATAGTAAAGGGATGTTTCTATGCACGGATGTTTCTCAGCACGGAACACCGGCTGCAACGGGCGATAATTCAAGATCGCAGTTATTAACGAGCTCTCACTCAAATGCGAATCCTATTAGTTTGTCATTCAGCCACTGATTCTCTTCTAAAAGCTTTAAATCGCTTTTACATAAAAGACTGTCGTGATAACTAAGTACATTTTGCGACTTCGCCATTTTTTGTTACACATAAGTGCCCACTTCTTCACCGCTGCCGTGCCAGTAACCACTTTAAATAGCTTCATTCTTTTAGACCATCTCGGAAAACCAAGAGACTCCGAAAAAAACGAGAGTTATTCATTTTGATAGTTTCTCGTTATCTGGGTTTTGTCTCGGAAATTGTACTCTGGAAAAGAGCAGGTACAAGATGATGTGAAAGTAAACAAAGGCATTCTTACAATATATTTGCCAAAATGCATATGAAATATAGATATCTTCGAGTAAAAATTTCGTTCAAGGAAGATTTTAAACGTGATTGCACTATGTATAGTGAAATATAAGGTGATTCATGTTTTTAACCTCAAAGGCTATAGTTTGAGGTTGAATATGTATCAGCGTTGCGACTTACGAAGTGCTAGGGATTTTATCAGGTTAAAGAGATAACATTTTAACCAATGATATATTTCTGGCCATGGGAATGACATATTTATCTGAAATAGGGCATCAAGTAACCAGATTTGTGTTTTTTAGTTCTCGATTTTTAGACGTATTCTTGTGAACGGTATGTCTGAAGCTTCTCTTGTCTGCTTATAGACTGGATTCTCAGTTTCCAGAAAGGCCCAAAAGAGTCTACCTAATGCATTCTCTACCTTATTGTCCAACAGCCGTTGTTGTCAAACAGTCGGTCTCTACGGTGGTTCGGTTGTGTATAACACCGTTTTACTCCGGAGACCCACTGAAGATTCTGCGCAAAATAGTACTCACAAAGGAGAACAATCACTTTTTAAAAAAGTCACCAAAATATAGATTTTAGTGACTTGGACACCCATATTGACCTTTTTCACCCATGTGCGAGAAAACCCAACACTGAGGGGTACACAGTGCGGCTAGAGAGATAGAAATATCCATCATACATTGGCCGACTCCTACGGCGGTTCGGACTGTTTTGTATTATACCTTTTAACTCCACAGACCCAATGGGAATTTCGCGAAAATAGTACTCTTAAAATGAGATACTTTTTTCAAATATCCATTTGCTTTGTGTTTATGCATAAAAGATAGATATTTCAGCTGTCATCTGTTTTATAACAACTGTGTTCTCTGAAGTTGGAGAGAATATTGCAAACTAAATTAATGCATTTTGTTTTTATTTGCATACTTTATTATCTACCCAATGAAACAAACACTGCATTGAAACTCCAAGTATCGGAATGGGTCTCTAAAATAGTTTAATCCAATAAAATCTGGTGTTAAAATTACTAAACCACTGCAAGGTCTGCAGAATCCGAAGAAAAACTTGAGATCTTACATGTGGATATATGACTCTTATGTGTCTCAAGAAAATACTGATTCTTTATGGGGTCGCCTTAATTTGCTACATCTCTAATCATCTCTAATCGGTCTCTGGAATTAAACGGGAACACATCCCGACATATAACAAAGACATTTAGTCAACCAAGCTTGGTCAGAGACATTTAGCCGAAATTTGCATCAAAAGTGCATTCCTGGCTAGAATTCAACCAAATATACAGTTTCAAAGGTGACATTGTAGTCATTTGATTTGTTAACAATTTAAATTATTGACTGAGGGAGATTGTTTCAAGAGCTATAGAAAAGGTCCCTGAGGCCATCTGATATATCAGATCCGATGATCCTGACAACTGATTCAGCGAATATAAGATGGGTCGTTATTATTATTATTATTATTATTATTATTATTTAATAGTAGGTCAGGAAACGAGAGTTCTATGTCACTCCGAACGCGTACTGGGTATCTCAATCCCGTTACCCCGACCCGGTACAATCACCGGGCATCCCCACCCCGTAGCCCCCCACCCAGTACCCCTACCCGGTACATCCCTCAGGTACACGCTACCCCGTCCACCGGGTCCACCACGTTCACCCGGTACACTCGTAGCCTTCTCTTCCAAGCACAATATGAAGCAAGAAAGGCAGCATGGCAACGTATCAGTCATTCACAGCAATCATTTTGTAGCGGACTTGGTTTGGTTTTTGAGATGGTATCCACTTGACTTTTCTACATGGTCCCTAAATTATAAAACAGGTGTTGAAGTCATGTGGTTGGTCTGTGATTGGTTCAGGATATATGGTCTGATTAACGGATTATATTGAACCTCCTTCTTTGTTCGCTCTGTACGTGTTTGGCCTTTCGGTTGGAATCAGTCATACTGTACAGTCGTGGCAGTTTGGCAGTTGGCTCTGAGTTTAAGTCCGCCACAATTGGTAAGAAATAATTTTTTTAATTTGTTATATTAAATGCTTAATGTGTAGCGATATTTTGTGTATAATTTAGAGTAAATGCAGATTGAATTTATCTTTTAATAAAGTATATTTTTGGGCGTTATGTTGTGGCAAGGTGTTAAAGAATTGTAATTATTTCATTGAAGTCCACATTGCGAGACAGGATGGGGAATAAAGAACATTACAAGAAATGTGTTTTAATTTTACTTCCGTCACACGTCTGAAGCAACATCGACAGGATTCACCGACAGAAAATGGATACTAGATTTGAGGATAAAAGTATTAAAATAATTTTATCGTAAAAGGTATATGACATTAAAAGGATGCGAATCGTTAAGGGCAATGTGGATTTTGCTTCTACGTGAATGTGTTACGTGTAAATATAAAAGTACTTTAAATTAACATTATTAAAAATAAAAATAAGATGGTTTGAAATATAATGAAGTAGAAATTTAATCGGAAGCAGATATCAACTCCAGCATTAAATGTTGGCACGTCTTGCAATCAGGATAATAATGAAAGAAACCGTAGACTGTTATTTACATTACTATGGAAAGCAATTACCTTTAAAAATGTAATACAAATGGCAAAAGAATTGAGGTGTATAAAATATACTCTGTTTATTTCCGTATTTAAAGAAAGTAAAATTATATTATTCATAATATTTCATACAAAGTCACTTGTGTCCACGGCGGCGTCTCCAGTTGTTCTCGGTGGTGTTTGTTAAAAATAGGAACGTTGTGGAAACATTGTAACAAATTTAATTGTAAAAGATAAAGACGAAATTGAAAAAAAACTTAAATTAAAAAATGCGAATCGTTTAGCTGAATTAGGAATATGTTTCTATGTGAAAGTGTTACTAAAAAAACAAAGGTAGTTTAAATAAGCATTATCAAAAAAGTAATGTTTAAAACATATAATACAATAATAGATATTTAATCGACGAAAAACTACTGCCGTGACACTTGCATCAACTCCAAAACTGAATGTTGACATGTGTTGTATCTTGAATAATAATAAAAGAACCATTTACATTATTCTTTGGTCCTATTGTATTTAAAAATGTAACACAAATGGCAAAAAGAATTTATTCGTGTGAAAGGTGTATAAAATGTACTCTGTTTATTTCATATTTTCTATTTAAATTATAAGTAAAATAAATATTACAACATACAGTTAAAAAGACTCCAGAATCTAAAGGATCAAAGTTAGACATCTTTCGTTCAAAATTATCCGTGTGTAATCATTGCTGAAGAGTATTCTATTATTTCTACAATCAAGAGATGTCTGAATTCACAAGGGCAGAAAATCTGTATTAACATTCAATAACACATGGTCACAAGGGATTGACAATCGAAAAGACACCAAAAAGAACATTTAAAACGTCTTAAGCCAAACTTAAATGCTTTGTTGTAAAAATTTAAGTTTTAAAGAAAAGTTTAAGGAATGAAATCAAGGTAATTGTACCAAAAGGTCATTATGAAATGAAAGTCAATGAATGCGGAAGAGGTCATTTGCATTCAAAACATTAACATGCTATAAGAACGTAATTGTTGAAGGTGTTAGTATAAAAAAAATGAATATGTCAATACCAGTGAGTGATATCCGTCTTAGCAATAAATTAGCATTACATTATTTTATCTAGCAGGAAAGAAATATTCCAACTCATTAACAATGGGAAAGGCGAAGAGACGAAGATCAGAATCACCAGTAGCAGCTACAAGCTATAGTATTGTTAAAGTGTCTATTTTATCAGTGACTTCTACCACTTAACCAAAGCATAAAGTAACAAAACAAAGATGAATAAAGATCACCCCACCACTTTCCCCTCCACACACCATCAACTCTGTTCACGCGAGTCATTTTGTCAAGATCCAATCTTATAAAAAAATTCGTACAAAGTACATACTCCTTATAAAATTCAACGTTTACACACCTTCTCCATAGAGAGAGAACCACAGGCAAAAAGAATAAAAGGAAACAACCAAAGAGAAGAGCAAGCAAGCGCTGTTGGAAGCGTTGTTTCACCACAATCATTTACACCGGATTAAAACATGGACATCTTTGGAGCTCCAGACAGATATTAAAAATAAATCTGGCAAGGGGTGAGTGAAAAAAACGGCATCAACTGGCAATTAGCAGCAAAAGTAAAATATACAAAAATGAATATCAATGCAAAGAACAGAGCCAATATTTGTCCATAAATGTAACAGATTAACAAATTCCAATGATGTAGAAGATTGGATAGAAAGGGCCTTTCAAAATATAAGTTTTTTACCAATCAAACAAAACATCTTAGCTATAATTATTATAATTATAAATTTGGCTAAATGCCGCTTAACTAATGTCGTAAATGTTGTACATACTGTTGAAAAATACCGAAGAACACAGCATTCAAACAAAGGGATATATGCTTTCAATATATAATCCCTTTCAATACTGATTATCTGTTACAAAAGTTTATCGAAAGTAAATAAAAAGATTTGGTACATTTAAAGTTGCAGCGGAAAGTTCTGTCCAGTGTCTTAGTTACTTTTGATCATTTTTAGAGTAAGGTTGTTAATATAAAAATTTGATAACTCATCAAATACAGAAGCTTTGTGTTTTTAAAAGACCCAGTAATCAACTTGTTGCCATAGCGAAGCTTACAATTGCATTTTCTTTTGTATTTCTTGCGTTCGGCTCATCTATTGAACCAGAGAACATTTGTTTATTAAGCCAAGTTACCTTCTGGATCACCGGTGGAAGGTTCAATGCATGTGGGTGAGAGTGCTAGTACTTCTAATTCAGCTGTGCCGCATTGATATGTGATGTGATAACCGGAACAGCTCTGCCTCATTCCATTGTTACAGCAACTGCATTTGTTGGTACTACCCCTGATAATGTTAATCTTTCTTATTCTTTAGCTTTGTGCAAATCGTTTTGCTATCGTAGCGGGAAAAAGGCTGCATATCGACACTCTCCATTCAGTTGCCACCAACAGACCGTGTCAGAGGTACAAATCATCCCTAACACAGTCCGGATTATGCCTAGTATCTTCTGGATCTCGTGGGAGGTTGGGAATGCCGTTTGTGCTAGAATTAGATGAGGAGACCCCCTTCTATCTTCACTCCTTCAATTTTTCCGTGCTTGAGTCTACAGGCAAATGACTTGAACAGTGGACACTTTTTATGATATCGGGCAACGTTAGGCAGAAATTTGGTTGTTATGCAGCGTGCCAGTTCTCACATCGAATGTAACGACCACCTTCGACTTTATTCTTACATGAACTAACTTTACTAGAGAGAAATTCCGCCGAACATTTGGTATTAGTCAAAACTTATAATTGTGGATGATATTTTAATTAATTGGTCAAACTATGGATGATATCTTTTTAATTCCTCAATCAAATAGAAAAAATTAAATAACCATTTAATCATATGCATATCTATTCAGTCGATTTTTGACACATGCTTTGCACATTCTCAACTAAATATCGTTTATTCGAACTGTGTATGTTAAAGTTAAGCTTCTTTTTTGTCAGTTTTTCATTAATGTGCATATTTTTGTTTGCCTTTGGTAATACGGCATGTTACCAAAAATGGCATTAAGTGTTTAATACTTGAATATACGATTATTGTTGATTAATACCAGTCTTTTATAGCATAATAGAACGAACTCATTTTATTCATTTCACATTCTTCTGTAAGGTCTTATAATATTTGTGATACACTATTTAAATTCACAGTTTTACTACTATTTCCTTTGTTCCTTTAATGCTTGAGAAGAGTAATTACAATATTTGTAAACACAAATTCTAAATTATAAATGACTCATGGTGTCGCAATGCACTTATTTGTTACCGTATGTTTCATACGTAAACAGTCTGGGAAACTGTCTGTTTTATGTCATCCGAAAATATTTGCTTTTTTAGACGATACATAGATTAAATTGACAAAAACTCCTGTTAATCAACCTTGCGTCATTAGTATCCAAGTAATAACAATCTGAAAGTTGTTAAAAAACCAGCCAATACAGATCTAAAAACATGCCAATCAATGAAGAACATCCTTATCACATAACAAACTATAATCCAGTAATAAATGGATACATTTATAACATCCATTGAAATGTTGTTTTGAAGTTATGTTTTGGAACTTCAATCTTCATCCGCGAAAAGACATGCAATCTTTTGATTTATATAATTATTACTGCAATTGCAAACTTTGTGGTTGAATTCAGTTATAGATGTACCATTCGTTATAAGTGAAAATCGCAATAGCCATATAAACTTATTGTAATGGATATAAGTATGGTTTATTTGATGCCACTGGTTAGCTTAAATATTTAGCATCTGGGAAATATCAGTGTTTTGGCGGGCTAAATTGTCACATTTGTTACAGAAAAGAGCTAGCAAAAGAAATATATCAGACGTTTCTTGAAAGAAAAGCCATTTTAAATTTGAGACTTGAAGCATAATGACCTATCGTTGTTGTGTAGCAGAGCAGAGAAATCTTGTGGAAGGCCAATGAACTCACCACTGCGCGGTTCGTTCACAGGTCTTCCACGTGTGCTCGAATCCCATACAAAGCACTCAGCCCCATGATCTATCCCAATAATGTTTACTGTCAGTGTGCGCATAGACTTTTCACCGCTAAAATCAAAACAAGAGGAAACGTCTCAACACGGTTGATTTGCAGTAGCATAATTATATGGGCTATAAAGACCAAATTGTAGTTTGTTGGTCTGAAACCACGAAGAAATTTCGGGAACAACTCGAAACCAGCTGTTTTTCTACGAGGCAAGCTACAAGTACTCGTGTCTAGTCCCGAGGTAACTCTGACTTAAATAAGCCAAATCACACATTGGGCGTTCCGAATAAAAGTGCGCAAAAATTCTGCGGTTCGAATAACCGGATAAAAATGATAGAAATAGAGAGATACCCCTAATTGTCAAATTTCTCTCGCACCAAAGAGCAATCGGGGTTTTTTTATTAAAAGTTTTAACAAATAGCTGCGAGTTTCAATTTTTTTTTATATTCCAAATATGAACCATTTTTGTTATATTTCGTCTATAGTTTTATATCATTTCTTTCATTTTCTACCCGGGTCACTCGCAGTCGAAATTCAAAATTCTTGCGCATTTTATTCGAAACACCCAAAGTGTGATTTGGCTTGTAACCATGTGTATCTCTCTTTCCAGTACGTAAAATCCTGAAGTGCGAAGCTTCTTGGAGTATTCAGTTTGCTTCGAGCAGCTCTTCCTTAAATTACTCCAAAAATCTCTGCCGATTTCCAAGTAGCGAGCATCTCCTTGGAGCTACGAGCAGTTCTGAGTGACCCTAGTCCCGCCACCACTCAACCCAGCCTGTGGAGGTGGGAGTCATCTCAGACCCGAATGCCTTTACAGTGTAGAGGCACGAAAATACAAGGGTCAACGGCGTAGGGGTTTCAAGATTAGGATTTCGGCTAGCTAAAGAAGCGACCTGCCACTGAGGTTCGGCGTAACACAGAAGTTGTATATCATTACCGTTGTATTTTGATAGCCTTTAGCAAATGCTAAGGTGCCTCAGAGCGAGCGCAGTTGACTTGCATATCGTTATATAACGAGGATTTGAAGTGGTGCGTGGAAATCTTGTAGTGTGCCGCTTCTTGGAGTTAGCTCCGAATCAGCTCTTCCTTACACTTACTTGGTATATCTCTCTGTCGGAGCTACGACGCTTTCCATTCTTCCGCTAATAGGCGTCAACTTCGTTTGATCTCAGGAACGAATCCTGCATGCCAGCCCGTGTTATTCAAACATTTACAGAAAGTTCATGCCCTATGTACCCAATTTGTAAAACAAGCACATTTTTTAATCAGCTGATTAACAGTTATGTAATTTACAGTAATTTCTAAAGACTGTGTAGCATCTCACCTAGTTATAACAGTATCGTGTAAACAGTCAGAATGTAAAAAAAAATCACTCTCTTCAGTAGACAAAAAAAAAAAAAAAAAAAAAAAAAAAACGGGTTAGGGGGCGGGGCGGGGGATTTACCGGAAAAATAAGGCTATTAGAATATATATAAATACTAAATGCTAAGAAATGCACTCCGGTTTGTAAGAAGTGATCAGAGAACTTCATTGATGCTGTTGAAGTGTTACCTATTGTGAAAAAGTGCAATCAGTTATCAAACGTTAATGCTAAGAATTGTACTCTGGTACAAGCTCATCAGTGATCTCCGTCAAATGCCCCGTTCTTAAATTGTATACCAAAGTCAATTAAAAGGAACCACCGTAAGATAATATGACCGAAAATAAAAAAGTGTTTCTGTTTTATCCAAAAAATTATCAATAAACTAAGAATATTGCATGGGGCGGTCTAGTCCAGGGGCGACCAGGTTCTAGGGCGGTTTAGTTCTACTTTGCAAAATTGGGGGCGGTTTAGTCCTGTGGCCGTTTGGTCCGTTCCCTGTTTTTTTAGCATGCCACCACGATTAATTACAATTATTTTTTACAAATAAAATCAACAGCTATTGCGGTTTCATTTCATGTATTAATCTATTATTTTTACCACAGGTAATAAAGATACTTTTTCAGCACTTCGGATAATTGTAGATGCCAAACGAGACAATTGGACATTTTTTATGATATCGGGCAACGTTAGGCAGAAATTCAAGTTGTTATGCAGCGTGCCAGTTCTCACATCGAATGTAACGACCACCTTCGATTTTATTCTTACATGAACTAACTTTACTAGAGAGAAATTCCGCCGAACATTTGGTATTAGTCAAAACTTATAATTGTGGATGATATTTTAATTAATTGGTCAAACTATGGATGATATCTTTTTAATTCCTCAATCAAATAGAAAAAATTAAATAACCATTTAATCATATGCTTATCTATGCAGTCGATTTTTGACACATGCTTTGCACATGCTCAACTAAATATCGTTTATTCGAACTGTGCATGTTAAAGTTAAGCTTTTTTTGTCAGTTTTTCATTAATGTGCATATTTTTGTTTGCCTTTGGTAATACGGCATGTTACCAAAAATGGCATTAAGTGTTTAATACTTGAATATACGATTATTGTTGATTAATACCAGTCTTTTATAGCATAATAGAACCAACTCATTTCATTCATTTCACATTCTTCTGTAAGGTCTTATAATATTTGTGATACACTATTTAAATTCACAATTTTACTACTATTTCCTTTGGTCTTTTAATGCTTGAGAAGAGTAATTACAATATTTGTGAACACAAATTCTAAATTATAAATGACTCATGGTGTCGCAATGCACTTATTTGTTACGGTATGTTTCATACGTAAACAGTCTGGGAAACTGTCTGTTTTATGTCATCCGAAAATATTTGCTTTTTTAGACGATACATAGGTTAAATTGACATGAACTCCTGTTAATAAACTTTGCGTCATTACTATTCAAGTAATAACAATCTGAAAGTTGTTAAAAAAACCAGCCAATACAGATCCAAAAACATGTTGTTTTGAAGTTATGTTTTGGAACTTCAATCTTTATCCGCGAAAAGACATGCAATCTTTTGATTTATATAATTATTACTGCAATTGCAAACTTTGTGGTTGAATTCAGTTATAGATGTACCATTCGTTATAAGTGAAAATCGCAATAGCCATATAAACTTATTGTAATGGATATAAGTATGGTTTATTTGATGCTACTGGTTAGCTTAAATATTTAGCATCTGGGAAATATCAGTGTTTTGGCGGGCTAAATTGTCACATTTGTTACAGAAAAGAGCTAGCAAAAGAAATATATCAGACGTTTCTTGAAAGAAAAGCCATTTTAAATTTGAGACTTGAAGCATAATGACCTATCGTTGTTGTGTAGCAGAGCAGAGAAATCTTGTGGAAGGCCAATGAACTCACCGCTGCGCGGTTCGTTCACAGGTCTTCCACGTGTGCTCGAATCCCATACAAAGCACTCAGCCCCATGATCTATCCCAATAATGTTTACTGTCAGTGTGCGCATAGACTTTTCACCGCTAAAATCAAAACAAGAGGAAACGTCTCAACACGGTTGGTTTGCAGTAGCATAATTATATGGGCTATGAAGACCAAATTGTAGTTTGTTGGTCTGAAACCACGAAGAAATTTCGGGAACAACTCGAAACCAGCTGTTTTTCTACGAGGCAAGCTACAAGTACTCGTGTCTAGTCCCAAGCCACATCACGCATTGGGCGTTCCGAATAAAAGTGCGCAAAAATTCTGCGGTTCGAATAACCGGATAAAAATGATAGAAATAGAGAGATACCCCTAATTGTCAAATCTCTCTCGCACCAAAGAGCAATCGGGGTTTTTTTAATTAAAAGTTTTAACAAATAGCTGCGAGTTTCAATTTTTTTTTATATTCCAAATATGAACCATTTTTGTTATATTTCGTCTATAGTTTTATATCATTTCTTTCATTTTCTACCCGGGTCACTCGCAGTCGAAATTCAAAATTCTTGCGCATTCTATTCGAAACACCATAAGTGTGATTTGGCTAGTAACCATGTGTATCTCTCTTTCCAGTACGTAAAATCCTGAAGTGCGAAGCTTCTTGGAGTATTCAGTTTACTTCGAGCAGCTCTTCCTTAAATTACTCCACAAATCTCTGCCGATTTCCAAGTAGCGAGCATCTCCTTGGAGCTACGAGCAGTTCTGAGTGACCCTAGTCCCGCCACCACTCAACCCAGCCTGTGGAGGTGGGAGTCACCCCAGACCCGAATGCCTTTACAGTGTAGAGGCACGAAAATACAAGGGTCAACGGCGTAGGGGTTTCAAGATTAGGATTTCGGCTAGCTAAAGAATCGACCTGCCACTGAGGTTCGGCGTAACACAGAAGTTGTATATCATTACCGTTGTATTTTAAGAGCCTTTAGCAAATGCTAAGGTGCCTCAGAGCGAGCGCAGTTGACTTGCATATCGTTATATAACGAGGATTTGAAGTGGTGCGTGGAAATCTTGTAGTGTGCCGCTTCTTGGAGTTAGCTCCGAATCAGCTCTTCCTTACACTTACTTGGTATATCTCTCTGTCGGAGCTACGACGCTTTCCATTCTTCCGCTAATAGGCGTCAACTTCGTTTGATCTCAGGAACGAATCCTGCATGCCAGCCCGTGTTATTCAAACATTTACAGAAAGTTCATGCCCAATGTACCCAATTTGTAAAACAAGCACATTTTTTAATCAGCTGATAAACAGTAATGTAATTTACAGTAATTTCTAAAGACTGTGTAGCATCTCACCTAGTTATAACAGTATCGTGTAAACAGTCAGAATGTAAAAAAAACCACTCTCTTCAGTAGACAAAAAATAAAAATAAAAAACGGGATGGGGGCGGGGCGGGGGATTTACCGGAAAAATAAGGCTTTTAGAATATATATAATTACTAAATGCTAAGAAATGCACTCCGGTTTGTAAGAAGTGATCAGAGAACTTCATTGATGCTGTTGAAGTGTTACCTATTGTGAGAAAGTGCAATCAGTTATCAAACGTTAATGCTAAGAATTGTACTCTGGTACAAGCTCATCAGTGATCTCCGTCAAATGCCCCGTTCTTAAATTGTACATCAAAGTCAATTAAAAGGAACCACCGTAAGATAATATGACCGAAAATAAAAAAGTGTTTCTGTTTTATCCAAAAAATTATCAATAAACTAAGAATATTGCATGGGGCGGTCTAGTCCAAGGGCGACCAGGTTCTAGGGTGGTTTAGTTCTACTTTGCAAAATTGGGGGCGGTTTAGTCCTGTGGCCGTTTGGTCTGTTCCCCGTTTTTTTTAGCATGCCACCACGATTAATTACAATTATTTTTTACAAATAAAATCAACAGCTATTGCGGTTTCATTTCATGTATTAATTTATCATTTTTACCACAGGTAATAAAGATACTTTTTCAGCACTTCGGATAATTGTAGATGCCAAACGAGACAATTGGACATTTTTTATGATATCGGGCAACGTTAGGCAGAAATTCAAGTTGTTATGCAGCGTGCCAGTTCTCACATCGAATGTAACGACCACCTTCGATTTTATTCTTACATGAACTAACTTTACTAGAGAGAAATTCCGCCGAACATTTGGTATTAGTCAAAACTTATAATTGTGGATGATATTTTAATTAATTGGTCAAACTATGGATGATATCTTTTTAATTCCTCAATCAAATAGAAAAAATTAAATAACCATTTAATCATATGCTTATCTATTCAGTCGATTTTTGACACATGCTTTGCACATGCTCAACTAAATATCGTTTATTCGAACTGTGCATGTTAAAGTTAAGCTTTTTTTGTCAGTTTTTCATTAATGTGCATATTTTTGTTTGCCTTTGGTAATACGGCATGTTACCAAAAATGGCATTAAGTGTTTAATACTTGAATATACGATTATTGTTGATTAATACCAGTCTTTTATAGCATAATAGAACCAACTCATTTCATTCATTTCACATTCTTCTGTAAGGTCTTATAATATTTGTGATACACTATTTAAATTCACAATTTTACTACTATTTCCTTTGTTCCTTTAATGCTTGAGAAGAGTAATTACAATATTTGTGAACACAAATTCTAAATTATAAATGACTCATGGTGTCGCAATGCACTTATTTGTTACGGTATGTTTCATACGTAAACAGTCTGGGAAACTGTCTGTTTTATGTCATCCGAAAATATTTGCTTTTTTAGACGATACATAGGTTAAATTGACATGAACTCCTGTTAATAAACTTTGCGTCATTACTATTCAAGTAATAACAATCTGAAAGTTGTTAAAAAAACCAGCCAATACAGATCCAAAAACATGTTGTTTTGAAGTTATGTTTTGGAACTTCAATCTTTATCCGCGAAAAGACATGCAATCTTTTGATTTATATAATTATTACTGCAATTGCAAACTTTGTGGTTGAATTCAGTTATAGATGTACCATTCGTTATAAGTGAAAATCGCAATAGCCATATAAACTTATTGTAATGGATATAAGTATGGTTTATTTGATGCTACTGGTTAGCTTAAATATTTAGCATCTGGGAAATATCAGTGTTTTGGCGGGCTAAATTGTCACATTTGTTACAGAAAAGAGCTAGCAAAAGAAATATATCAGACGTTTCTTGAAAGAAAAGCCATTTTAAATTTGAGACTTGAAGCATAATGACCTATCGTTGTTGTGTAGCAGAGCAGAGAAATCTTGTGGAAGGCCAATGAACTCACCGCTGCGCGGTTCGTTCACAGGTCTTCCACGTGTGCTCGAATCCCATACAAAGCACTCAGCCCCATGATCTATCCCAATAATGTTTACTGTCAGTGTGCGCACAGACTTTTCACCGCTAAAATCAAAACAAGAGGAAACGTCTCAACACGGTTGATTTGCAGTAGCATAATTATATGGGCTATGAAGACCAAATTGTAGTTTGTTGGTCTGAAACCACGAAGAAATTTCGGGAACAACTCGAAACCAGCTGTTTTTCTACGAGGCAAGCTACAAGTACTCGTGTCTAGTCCCAAGCCACATCACACATTGGGCGTTCCGAATAAAAGTGCGCAAAAATTCTGCGGTTCGAATAACCGGATAAAAATGATAGAAATAGAGACCCCTAATTGTCAAATTTCTCTCGCACCAAAGAGCAATCGGGGTTTTTTTTATTAAAAGTTTTATCAAATAGCTGCGAGTTTCAATTTTTTTTATATTCCAAATATGAACCATTTTTGTTATATTTCGTCTATAGTTTTATATCATTTCTTTCATTTTCTACCCGGGTCACTCGCAGTCGAAATTCAAAATTCTTGCGCATTTTATTCGAAACACCCAAAGTGTGATTTGGCTTGTAACCATGTGTATCTCTCTTTCCAGTACGTAAAATCCTGAAGTGCGAAGCTTCTTGGAGTGTTCAGTTTACTTCGAGCAGCTCTTCCTTAAATTACTCCACAAATCTCTGCCGATTTCCAAGTAGCGAGCATCTCCTTGGAGCTACGAGCAGTTCTGAGTGACCCTAGTCCCGCCACCACTCAACCCAGCCTGTGGAGGTGGGAGTCACCTCAGACCCGAATGCCTTTACAGTGTAGAGGCACGAAAATACAAGGGTCAACGGCGTAGGGGTTTCAAGATTAGGATTTCGGCTAGCTAAAGAATCGACCTGCCACTGAGGTTCGGCGTAACACAGAAGTTGTATATCATTACCGTTGTATTTTAAGAGCCTTTAGCAAATGCTAAGGTGCCTCAGAGCGAGCGCAGTTGACTTGCATATCGTTATATAACGAGGATTTGAAGTGGTGCGTGGAAATCTTGTAGTGTGCCGCTTCTTGGAGTTAGCTCCGAATCAGCTCTTCCTTACACTTACTTGGTATATCTCTCTGTCGGAGCTACGACGCTTTCCATTCTTCCGCTAATAGGCGTCAACTTCGTTTGATCTCAGGAACGAATCCTGCATGCCAGCCCGTGTTATTCAAACATTTACAGAAAGTTCATGCCCAATGTACCCAATTTGTAAAACAAGCACATTTTTTAATCAGCTGATTAACAGTTATGTAATTTACAGTAATTTCTAAAGACTGTGTAGCATCTCACCTAGTTATAACAGTATCGTATAAACAGTCAGAATGTAAAAAAAATCACTCTCTTCAGTAGACAAAAAATAAAGATAAAAAACGGGATGGGGGGCGGGGCGGGGGATTTACCGGAAAAATAAGGCTATTAGAATATATATAAATACTAAATGCTAAGAAATGCACTCCGGTTTGTAAGAAGTGATCAGAGAACTTCATTGATGCTGTTGAAGTGTTACCTATTGTGAAAAAGTGCAATCAGTTATCAAACGTTAATGCTAAGAATTGTACTCTGGTACAAGCTCATCAGTGATCTCCGTCAAATGCCCCGTTCTTAAATTGTACATCAAAGTCAATTAAAAGGAACCACCGTAAGATAATATGACCGAAAATAAAAAAGTGTTTCTGTTTTATCCAAAAAATTATCAATAAACTAAGAATATTGCATGGGGCGGTCTAGTCCAGGGGCGACCAGGTTCTAGGGCGGTTTAGCTCTACTTTGCAAAATTGGGGTCGGTTAAGTCCTGTGGCCGTTTGGTCCGTTCCCCGTTTTTTTAGCATGCCACCACGATTAATTACAATTATTTTTTACAAATAAAATCAACAGCTATTGCGGTTTCATTTCATGTATTAATTTATCATTTTTACCACAGGTAATAAAGATACTTTTTTAGCACTTCGGATAATTGTACATGCCAAACGAGACAATTGGACATTTTTTATGATATCGGGCAACGTTAGGCAGAAATTTAGGTTGTTATGCAGCGTGCCAGTTCTCACATCGAATGTAACGACCACCTTCGATTTTTTTCTTACATGAACTAACTTTACTAGAGAGAAATTCCGCCGTACATTTGGTATTAGTCAAAACTTATAATTGCGGATGATATTTTAATTAATTGGTCAAACTATGGATGATATCTTTTTAATTCCTCAATCAAATAGAAAAAATTAAATAACCATTTAATCATATGCATATCTATGCAGTCGATTTTTGACACATGCTTTGCACATGCTCAACTAAATATCGTTTATTCGAACTGTGCATGTTAAAGTTAAGCTTCTTTTTTGTCAGTTTTTCATTAATGTGCATATTTTTGTTTGCCTTTGGTAATACGGCATGTTACCAAAAATGGCATTAAGTGTTTAATACTTGAATATACGATTATTGTTGATTAATACCAGTCTTTTATAGCATAATAGAACCAACTCATTTCATTCATTTCACATTCTTCTGTAAGGTCTTATAATATTTGTGATACACTATTTAAATTTACAATTTTACTACTATTTTCTTTGTTCCTTTAATGCTTCAGAAGAGTAATTACAATATTTGTAAACACAAATTCTAAATTATAAATGACTCATGGTGTCGCAATGCACTTATTTGTTACCGTATGTTTCATACGTAAACAGTCTGTTAAACGGTCTGTTTAATGTCATCCGAAAATATTTGCTTTTTTAGACGATACATAGGTTAAATTGACATAAACTCCTGTTAATCAACCTTGCGTCATTAGTATTCAAGTAATAACAATCTGAAAGTTGTTAAAAAAACCAGCCAATACAGATCCAAAAACATGTTGTTTTGAAGTTATGTTTTGGAACTTCAATCTTTATCCGCGAAAAGACATGCAATCTTTTGATTTATATAATTATTACTGCAATTGCAAACTTTGTGGTTGAATTCAGTTATAGATGTACCATTCGTTATAAGTGAAAATCGCAATAGCCATATAAACTTATTGTAATGGATATAAGTATGGTTTATTTGATGCCACTGGTTAGCTTAAATATTTAGCATCTGGGAAATATCAGTGTTTTGGCGGGCTAAATTGTCACATTTGTTACAGAAAAGAGCTAGCAAAAGAAATATATCAGACGTTTCTTGAAAGAAAAGCCATTTTAAATTTGAGACTTGAAGCATAATGACCTATCGTTGTTGTGTAGCAGAGCAGAGAAATCTTGTGGAAGGCCAATGAACTCACCGCTGCGCGGTTCGTTCACAGGTCTTCCACGTGTGCTCGAATCCCATACAAAGCACTCAGCCCCATGATCTATCCCAATAATGTTTACTGTCAGTGTGCGCACAGACTTTTCACCGCTAAAATCAAAACAAGAGGAAACGTCTCAACACGGTTGATTTGCAGTAGCATAATTATATGGGCTATGAAGACCAAATTGTAGTTTGTTGGTCTGAAACCACGAAGAAGTTTCGGGAACAACTCGAAACCAGCTGTTTTTCTACGAGGCAAGCTACAAGTACTCGTGTCTAGTCCCAAGCCACATCACACATTGGGCGTTCCGAATAAAAGTGCGCAAAAATTCTGCGGTTCGAATAACCGGATAAAAATGATAGAAATAGAGAGATACCCCTAATTGTCAAATTTCTCTCACACCAAAGAGCAATCGGGGTTTTTTTATTAAAAGTTTTAACAAATAGCTGCGAGTTTCAATTTTTTTTTATATTCCAAATATGAACCATTTTTGTTATATTTCGTCTATAGTTTTATATCATTTCTTTCATTTTCTACCCGGGTCACTCGCAGTCGAAATTCAAAATTCTTGCGCATTTTATTCGAAACACCCAAAGTGTGATTTGGCTTGTAACCATGTGTATCTCTCTTTCCAGTACGTAAAATCCTGAAGTGCGAAGCTTCTTGGAGTGTTCAGTTTACTTCGAGCAGCTCTTCCTTAAATTACTCCACAAATCTCTGCCGATTTCCAAGTAGCGAGCATCTCCTTGGAGCTACGAGCAGTTCTGAGTGACCCTAGTCCCGCCACCACTCAACCCAGCCTGTGGAGGTGGGAGTCACCTCAGACCCGAATGCCTTTACAGTGTAGAGGCACGAAAATACAAGGGTCAACGGCGTAGGGGTTTCAAGATTAGGATTTCGGCTAGCTAAAGAATCGACCTGCCACTGAGGTTCGGCGTAACACAGAAGTTGTATATCATTACCGTTGTATTTTAAGAGCCTTTAGCAAATGCTAAGGTGCCTCAGAGCGAGCGCAGTTGACTTGCATATCGTTATATAACGAGGATTTGAAGTGGTGCGTGGAAATCTTGTAGTGTGCCGCTTCTTGGAGTTAGCTCCGAATCAGCTCTTCCTTACACTTACTTGGTATATCTCTCTGTCGGAGCTACGACGCTTTCCATTCTTCCGCTAATAGGCGTCAACTTCGTTTGATCTCAGGAACGAATCCTGCATGCCAGCCCGTGTTATTCAAACATTTACAGAAAGTTCATGCCCAATGTACCCAATTTGTAAAACAAGCACATTTTTTTATCAGCTGATTAACAGTAATGTAATTTACAGTAATTTCTAAAGACTGTGTAGAATCTCACCTAGTTATAACAGTATCGTGTAAACAGTCAGAATGTAAAAAAAAATCACTCTCTTCAGTAGACAGAAAAAAATTTAAAAAAACGGGTTGGGGGGCGGGGCGGGGGATTTACCGGAAAAATAAGGCTATTAGAATATATATAAATACTAAATGCTAAGAAATGCACTCCGGTTTGTAAGAAGTGATCAGAGAACTTCATTGATGCTGTTGAAGTGTTACCTATTGTGAAAAAGTGCAATCAGTTATCAAACGTTAATGCTAAGAATTGTACTCTGGTACAAGCTCATCAGTGATCTCCGTCAAATGCCCCGTTCTTAAATTGTACATCAAAGTCAATTAAAAGGAACCACCGTAAGATAATATGACCGAAAATAAAAAAGTGTTTCTGTTTTATCCAAAAAATTATCAATAAACTAAGAATATTGCATGGGGCGGTCTAGTCCAGGGGCGACCAGGTTCTAGGGCGGTTTAGTTCTACTTTGCAAAATTGGGGGCGGTTTAGTCCTGTGGCCGTTTGGTCCGTTCCCCGTTTTTTTAGCATGCCACCACGATTAATTACAATTATTTTTTACAAATAAAATCAACAGCTATTGCGGTTTCATTTCATGTATTAATTTATTATTTTTACCACAGGTAATAAAGATACTTTTTCAGCACTTCGGGTAATTGTAGATGCCAAACGAGACAATTGGACATTTTTTATGATATCGGGCAAGGTTAGGCAGAAATTTAGGTTGATATGCTGCGTGCCAGTTCTCACATCGAATGTAACGACCACCTTCGATTTTATTCTTACATGAACTAACTTTACTAGAGAGAAATTCCGCCGAACATTTGGTATTAGTCAAAACTTATAATTGCGGATGATATTTTAATTAATTGGTCAAACTATGGATGATATCTTTTTAATTCCTCAATCAAATAGAAAAAATTAAATAACCATTTAATCATATGCATATCTATGCAGTCGATTTTTGACACAGGCTTTGCACATGCTCAACTAAATATCGTTTATTCGAACTGTGCATGTTAAAGTTAAGCTTCTTTTTTGTCAGTTTTTCATTAATGTGCATATTTTTGTTTGCCTTTGGTAATACGGCATGTTACCAAAAATGGCATTAAGTGTTTAATACTTGAATATACGATTATTGTTGATTAATACCAGTCTTTTATAGCATAATAGAACCAACTCATTTCATTCATTTCACATTCTTCTGTAAGGTCTTATAATATTTGTGATACACTATTTAAATTCACAATTTTACTACTATTTCCTTTGTTCCTTTAATGCTTGAGAAGAGTAATTACAATATTTGTGAACATAAATTCTAAATTATAAATGACTCATGGTGTCGCAATGCACTTATTTGTTACGGTATGTTTCATACGTAAACAGTCTGGGAAACTGTCTGTTTTATGTCATCCGAAAATATTTGCTTTTTTAGACGATACATAGGTTAAAATGACATAAACTCCTGTTAATCAACCTTGCGTCATTAGTATTCAAGTAATAACAATCTGAAAGTTGTTAAAAAACCAGCCAATACAGATCTAAAAACATGCCAATCAATGAAGAACATCCTTATCACATAACAAACTATAATCCAGTAATAAATGGATACATTTATAACATCCATTGAAATGTTGTTTTGAAGTTATGTTTTGGAACTTCAATCTTCATCCGCGAAAAGACATGCAATCTTTTGATTTATATAATTATTACTGCAATTGCAAACTTTGTGGTTGAATTCAGTTATAGATGTACCATTCGTTATAAGTGAAAATCGCAATAGCCATATAAACTTATTGTAATGGATATAAGTATGGTTTATTTGATGCTACTGGTTAGCTTAAATATTTAGCATCTGGGAAATATCAGTGTTTTGGCGGGCTAAATTGTCACATTTGTTACAGAAAAGAGCTAGCAAAAGAAATATATCAGACGTTTCTTGAAAGAAAAGCCATTTTAAATTTGAGACTTGAAGCATAATGACCTATCGTTGTTGTGTAGCAGAGCAGAGAAATCTTGTGGAAGGCCAATGAACTCACCGCTGCGCGGTTCGTTCACAGGTCTTCCACGTGTGCTCGAATCCCATACAAAGCACTCAGCCCCATGATCTATCCCAATAATGTTTATTGTCAGTGTGCGCATAGACTTTTCACCGCTAAAATCAAAACAAGAGAAAACGTCTCAACACGGTTGATTTGAAGTAGCATAATTATATGGGCTATGAAGACCAAATTGTAGTTTGTTGGTCTGAAACCACGAAGAAATTTCGGGAACAACTCGAAACCAGCTGTTTTTCTACGAGGCAAGCTACAAGTACTCGTGTCTAGTCCCAAGCCACATCACACATTGGGCGTTCCGAATAAAAGTGCGCAAAAATTCTGCGGTTCGAATAACCGGATAAAAATGATAGAAATAGAGAGATACCCCTAATTGTCAAAAGTCTCTCGCACCAAAGAGCAATCGGGGTTTTTTTTAATTAAAAGTTTCAATTTTTTTTATATTCCAAATATGAACCATTTTTGTTATATTTCGTCTATAGTTTTATATCATTTCTTTCATTTTCTACCCGGGTCACTCGCAGTCCAAATTCAAAATTCTTGCGCATTTTATTCGAAACACCCAAAGTGTGATTTGGCTTGTAACCATGTGTATCTCTCTTTCCAGTACGTAAAATCCTGAAGTGCGAAGCTTCTTGGAGTGTTCAGTTTACTTCGAGCAGCTCTTCCTTAAATTACTCCACAAATCTCTGCCGATTTCCAAGTAGCGAGCATCTCCTTGGAGCTACGAGCAGTTCTGAGTGACCCTAGTCCCGCCACCACTCAACCCAGCCTGTGGAGGTGGGAGTCACCCCAGACCCGAATGCCTTTACAGTGTAGAGGCACGAAAATACAAGGGTCAACGGCGTAGGGGTTTCAAGATTAGGATTTCGGCTAGCTAAAGAATCGACCTGCCACTGAGGTTCGGCGTAACACAGAAGTTGTATATCATTACCGTTGTATTTTGAGAGCCTTTAGCAAATGCTAAGGTGCCTCAGAGCGAGCGCAGTTGACACGCATATCGTTATATAACGAGGATTTGAAGTAGTGCGTGGAAATCTTGTAGTGTGCCCCTTCTTGGAATTAGCTCCGAATCAGCTCTTCCTTACACTTACTTGGTATATCTCTCTGTCGGAGCTACGACGCTTCCATTCTTCCGCTAATAGGCGTCAACTTCGTTTGATCTCAGGAACGAATCCTGCATGCCAGCCCGTGTTATTCAAACATTTACAGAAAGTTCATGCCCAATGTACCCAATTTGTAAAACAAGCACATTTTTTAATCAGCTGATTAACAGTAATGTAATTTACAGTAATTTCTAAAGACTGTGTAGCATATCACCTAGTTATAACAGTATCGTGTAAACAGTCAGAATGTAAAAAAAATCACTCTCTTCAGTAGACAAAAAAAAATTAAAAACAAAAAAAAACGGGTTGGGGGGCGGGGCGGGGGATTTACCGGAAAAATAAGGCTATTAGAATATATATATAAATACTAAATGCTAAGAAATGCACTCCGGTTTGTAAGAAGTGATCAGAGAACTTCATTGATGCTGTTGAAGTGTTACCTATTGTGAAAAAGTGCAATCAGTTATCAAACGTTAATGCCAAGAATTGTACTCTGGTACAAGCTCATCAGTGATCTCCGTCAAATGCCCCGTTCTTAAATTGTACATCAAAGTCAATTAAAAGGAACCACCGTAAGATAATATGACCGAAAATAAAAAAGTGTTTCTGTTTTATCCAAAAAATTATCAATAAACTAAGAATATTGCATGGGGCGGTCTAGTCCAAGGGCGACCAGGTTCTAGGGCGGTTTAGTTCTACTTTGCCAAATCCGGGGCGGTTTAGTCCTGTGGCCGTTTGGTCCGTTCCCCGTTTTTTAGCATGCCACCACGATTAATTACAATTATTTTTTACAAATAAAATCAACAGCTATTGCGGTTTCATTTCATGTATTAATTTATTATTTTTACCACAGGTAATAAAGATACTTTTTCAGCACTTCGGATAATTGTAGATGCCAAACGAGACAATTGGACATTTTTTATGATATCGGGCAAGGTTAGGCAGAAATTTAGGTTGATATGCTGCGTGCCAGTTCTCACATCGAATGTAACGACCACCTTCGATTTTTTTCTTACATGAACTAACTTTACTAGAGAGAAATTCCGCCGAACATTTGGTATTAGTCAAAACTTATAATTGTGGATGATATTTTAATTAATTGGTCAAACTATGGATGATATCTTTTTAATTCCTCAATCAAATAGAAAAAATTAAATAACCATTTAATCATATGCATATCTATGCAGTCGATTTTTGACACAGGCTTTGCACATGCTCAACTAAATATCGTTTATTCGAACTGTGCATGTTAAAGTTAAGCTTCTTTTTTGTCAGTTTTTCATTAATGTGCATATTTTTGTTTGCCTTTGGTAATACGGCATGTTACCAAAAATGGCATTAAGTGTTTAATACTTGAATATACGATTATTGTTGATTAATACCAGTCTTTTATAGCATAATAGAACCAACTCATTTCACATTTTGCTGTAAGGTCTTATAATATTTGTGATACACTATTTAAATTCACAATTTTACTACTATTTTCTTTGTTCCTTTAATGCTTGAGAAGAGTAATTACAATATTTGTAAACACCAAATCTAAATTATAAATGACTCATGGTGTCGCAATGCACTTATTTGTTACCGTATGTTTCATACGTAAACAGTCTGGGAAACTGTCTGCTTTATGTCATCCGAAAATATTTGCTTTTTTAGACGATACATAGGTTAAATTGACATAAACTCCTGTTAATCAACCTTGCGTCATTACTATTCAAGTAATAAGAATCTGAAAGTTGTTAAAAAACCAGCCAATACAGATCCAAAAACATGTTGTTTTGAAGTTATGTTTTGGAACTTCAATCTTCATCCGCGAAAAGACATGCAATCTTTTGATTTATATAATTATTACTGCAATTGCAAACTTTGTGGTTGAATTCAGTTATAGATGTACCATTCGTTATAAGTGAAAATCGCAATAGCCATATAAACTTATTGTAATGGATATAAGTATGGTTTATTTGATGCTACTGGTTAGCTTAAATATTTAGCATCTGGGAAATATCAGTGTTTTGGCGGGCTAAATTGTCACATTTGTTACAGAAAAGAGCTAGCAAAAGAAATATATCAGACGTTTCTTGAAAGAAAAGCCATTTTAAATTTGAGACTTGAAGCATAATGACCTATCGTTGTTGTGTAGCAGAGCAGAGAAATCTTGTGGAAGGCCAATGAACTCACCGCTGCGCGGTTCGTTCACAGGTCTTCCACGTGTGCTCGAATCCCATACAAAGCACTCAGCCCCATGATCTATCCCAATAATGTTTACTGTCAGTGTGCGCATAGACTTTTCACCGCTAAAATCAAAACAAGAGGAAACGTCTCAACACGGTTGATTTGCAGTAGCATAATTATATGGGCTATGAAGACCAAATTGTAGTTTGTTGGTCTGAAACCACGAAGAAGTTTCGGGAACAACTCGAAACCAGCTGTTTTTCTACGAGGCAAGCTACAAGTACTCGTGTCTAGTCCCAAGCCACATCACGCATTGGGCGTTCCGAATAAAAGTGCGCAAAAATTCTGCGGTTCGAATAACCGGATAAAAATGATAGAAATAGAGAGATACCCCTAATTGTCAAATTTCTCTCGCACCAAAGAGCAATCGGGGTTTTTTTAATTAAAAGTTTTAACAAATAGCTGCGAGTTTCAATTTTTTTTTATATTCCAAATATGAACCATTTTTGTTATATTTCGTCTATAGTTTTATATCATTTCTTTCATTTTCTACCCGGGTCACTCGCAGTCCAAATTCAAAATTCTTGCGCATTTTATTCGAAACACCCAAAGTGTGATTTGGCTTGTAAACATGTGTATCTCTCTTTCCAGTACGTAAAATCCTGAAGTGCGAAGCTTCTTGGAGTGTTCAGTTTACTTCGAGCAGCTCTTCCTTAAATTACTCCACAAATCTCTGCCGATTTCCAAGTAGCGAGCATCTCCTTGGAGCTACGAGCAGTTCTGAGTGACCCTAGTCCCGCCACCACTCAACCCAGCCTGTGGAGGTGGGAGTCACCCCAGACCCGAATGCCTTTACAGTGTAGAGGCACGAAAATACAAGGGTCAACGGCGTAGGGGTTTCAAGATTAGGATTTCGGCTAGCTAAAGAATCGACCTGCCACTGAGGTTCGGCGTAACACAGAAGTTGTATATCATTACCGTTGTATTTTAAGAGCCTTTAGCAAATGCTAAGGTGCCTCAGAGCGAGCGCAGTTGACACGCATATCGTTATATAACGAGGATTTGAAGCGGTGCGTGGAAATCTTGTAGCGTGCCGCTTCTTGGAGTTAGCTCCGAGTCAACTCTTTCTTACACTTACTTGGTATATCTCTCTGTCGGAGCTACGACGCTTTCCGTTCTTCCGCTAACAGGCGTCAACTTCGTTTGATCTCAGGAACGAATCCTGTATACCAGTCCGTGTTATTCAAACATCTACAGAAAGTTCATGCCCAATGTACCCAATTTGTAAAACAAGCACACTTTTTAACCAGCTGATTAACAGTAATGTAATTTACAGTAATTTCTAAAGACTGTGTAACATCTCACCTAGCTATAACAGTATCGTATAAACAGTCAGAATGTAACAAAAATCACTCTCTTGTGTAGACAAAAAAAAAAACGGCATTAGAATATATATAAACACTAAATGCTAAGAAATGCACTCCGGTTTGTAAGAAGTGATTAGAGAACTTCATTGATACTGTTGAAGTGTTACCTGTTGTGAAAAAGTGCAATCAGTTATCAAACGTTAATGCTAAGAATCGTACTCCGGTACAAGCTCATGAGTGATCTCCGTCAAATGCCCCGAACTGTTCTTTAATTGTACATCAAAGTCAATTAAAAGGAACCACCGTAAGATAATATGACCGAAAATAAAAAAGTGTTTCTGTTTTATCCAAAAAATTATCAATAAATTAAGAATATGGCATTTGGCGGTGTAGTCCAGGGGTGACTGGGTTCTAGGGGCGGTTTAGTCCTACTTTGCAAAATTGGGGGCGGTTTAGTCCTGTGGCCGTTTGGTCCGTTCCCCGTTTTTTTAGTATGCCACCACGATTAATTGCAATTATTTTTTACAAATAAAATCAAAAGCTGTTGCGGTTTCTTACATATATTAATTTATTATTTTTACCACAGGTAATAAAGATACTTTTTCAGCACTTCGGATAATTGTAGATGCCAAACGAGACAATTTTAGATACAGGAGGTAATTTTTAGCCAAGACGACTTTGTTCGGTGGCCAATTCCCATTCCTGTGAAATGTGTCCGTTATGTGTATGCGGAAAGTTTTTTTTTTTTTCAAATTGCTACTCCCTGCATTTCTGGTCCGTTTGTTTTTGACATTTCGAAAGAGCACAACCAAGAAGTCCTTCATATGGTTCGTTTTTTTTTTTTTTTTTTTTTTTTTTTTTTTTTTTTTGATTTCGCAAAAATTGACGAAAAGGGCCAATTTAAGTGGGAAAAAAACTGCTGTTCCTACAAATCCGGTCCAATCGCTTTAAAATTTGACAGGAGTGTGCCTCAGAAGTTCCTACATCAAAGTTATGTGTATATTTTTCGATTTGACAAACGAAGAAGAAGAAAAAAAAACTACCATACTTGGGGAAATTAAACAAAAAAAATACTGATCTTCTCACAAATCCTGTCAGATCGCTTTAAAATTTGAGAGGAATATTCCGCTGAAATTAATCAGGCTTGTATTTCGTTTCGCAATTTGGTCAAAAATGCAAGAGTTGTGAAAAATCACAAAATTCCTCTACTAGAAGGTCGATTCTTGTATTTTTGACGCGTGTTGTGCTCTCAGGGAAGCCGAATGTTGTGTGTCCAGTTTGTCAACCACTGAACACCGGAGAAAGTTCAAACTTGGTGGGATTGTTCCACCATAAGTACGCTAAATTCTGTCAAATTTTGTAGAACGACCGAGTACGACATATGACGTCGATACGTAAATATGTTGTTGTTGTTTTTTTTTTATAAGATTTCGTGTGCAAAAGATCTCGACGACGGAAAGTCCTATCGACTTAAAGCCTTGTATGGGTGTTTTTAGGTCACTCGGATGGCTCTATCAATTTTGTGACACGCCTTGGCGAAGTTGAAAAAAGAGTATATCGTCATCATGTAAAATTTAATTTGCAAGAAATTCTCAGCCACTAACATCGGAGATCCTTTGAGTTTATCAGATTTGGTTTGGTACATAGGGAAGATTCTGTTGACGATTTGGCCGATATCGGGCAAATGTCCACCAGAATGGCCAATTTTCTGAAAAACTACAAATATAGCTATTAGAAGCTGGGTTCATCTTGAAGTTTAGGTTGTGTGGAGGGTGAAGCTCGTTCGCCTTAGAAGCGAGGGGTCCCTAGATCAAGCCTCACGTACACAGTGTTATTAGTGCTTGAAAAAGTTTTTCAAAATGCTGCTCCTGCTATATCTCTGGGCCGATTGCGCCCCACAGTTACAGTTTCTCAAAACTGGTAACTTTCTCTTGTTACCTTTGTGAATTTTTTCAATTTTGTGGCTGGGTACAGTGTCTGCGGACATTTTTGTTGATAGTTGTAGATACCTAATATATAATTTTATATATGCTTCAGATATACTTCTAGACTCTGAGATGCTGAAGGTAGTTACTTGATGATTTTTTGTTCTTTGAGATTCTTTCAGTGGTGTTAGAAATAAAGTGCAAATAAATTATCAATTTATTTGTTTTGCAGTTATTTTTTGCAAAAAAAAAAAAAAACAAATGGTCGCTTATCCTTGTCAGGTCTTCAGATGGTTAGCCGAAACTGATCCTACAACAGTCATTCTCATCTGTTAGATGACCATCAGAACACTGGACTCTTACAGCTCATACTCATTTGAGTATGAGTCCCTCATCGTCATCGCAACACTAGCCTGTCACCACCCATCTCGATCTGGTGGCTGTCATAGCGCTGGCCTCTAGCCGCCATCGGAACACTGGCCTGTCACCACTCATCCCGATGTGGTCGCTGTCATAGCGCTGGCCTCTATCTGCCATCGGAACACTGGCCTGTCTCCACTCATCCCGATGTGGTAGCTGTCATAGCGCTGGCCTCTATCTGCCATCGGAACACTGGCCTGTCACCACTCATCCCGATGTGGTCGCTGTCATAGCGCTGTCCTCTATCTGCCATCGGAACACTGGCCTGTCTCCACTCCTCCCGATCTGGTGGCTGTCATAGCGCTGGCCCCTATCCGCCATCGGAACACTGGCCTGTCTCCACTCCTCCCGATCTGGTGGCTGACATAGCGCTGGCCTCTATCTGCCATCGGAACACTGGCCTGTCACCACTCATCCCGATGTGGTCGCTGTCATAGCGCTGGCCTCTAGCCGCCATCGGAACACTGGCCTGTCACCACTCATCCCGATGTGGTCGCTGTCATAGCGCTGGCCTCTATCTGCCATCGGAACACTGGCCTGTCTCCACTCCTCCCGATCTGGTGGCTGTCATAGCGCTGGCCTCTATCCGCCATCGGAACACTGGCCTGTCACCACTCATCCCGATCTGGTGACTGTTATAGCGCTGGCCTCTATCCGCCATCGGAACGCTGGTCTGTCATCACTCATCCCGATCTGGTGACTGTTATAGCGCTGGCCTGTATCCGCCATCGGAACACTGGCCTGTCACCACTCATCGCGATCTGATGGCTGTTATGATTATGGCTTCTATCCGCCATCTGGTGGATGTTCGTCAGAACACTGGTCCCTTATCGCTCATTTATTCCCCACACGGGGAATATATGCGATCGACCGTGTGTCGGTCTGTCATCAAGAGCTTGTTAACACGATAACTCAAAAACTCCTGCAAAGATTTTCATGAAACTTGGTATGTGGTTTCTATGGGAACAAACATAGATCGGTATTGTAAATGGGCCAGGTTCGTCCAAGGAAAATGGACCAGCTGGACTTAGAAAATTTCAGCTCTTGATTGACGATTGTGTGAGCTTGTTAACACGATAACTTGGTATATAGCTTCTATGGGAACAAACACAGATCGGTATTGTAAATGGGCCAGGTTCGTCCAAGGAGAATGGACCAGCTGGACTTGGAAAATTTCAGCTATTGATGGCCGTGTTTAGCTAATGGGGGGCCTGTGGGGAATATGTGGGCTATGCACACTGCTCTAGTTCTCATCTGGTTGATGTTCGTCAGAACACTGGTCCCTCACCGATGGATGTCCACGAGAACACTGGTCCCTCACCGCTGATTCAAATGTATTGGGTAAGATCTTTCACAGTGATTTAGTTATTGAAAAGTAATGAAAAGCATGTAATTCAAATGATGTGCGCGTTTGTAATTGTAAGGTTTGCACTTTTCAGTCATTATGGAAATGAGCGTTGATCAGTTAGAGGCTCAGCTGGCGGAGAAAGAGGAAAAGCTTCAACTTGCAGGAAAACTCGGCAAAGAAGTCCTGGAAAGATACCAAGATGTATGTGATGAAATGGAGAAAAGGGCGAAAGAGCACGCAACAGAGATCGAGGTTTGTTCAAATAACCAAAGGATAATTATATGTCTCCCCCATTTGGTGTGTCCGTCCGTCTGTCTGTCCGCAGTGAGTTCTTATGAAATTAATGAGTCGATTTTTCTCAAAACATACATACATATTTGGTTACACGTCTAGTTGGATTAGTTGGATAAGGCTCATATGTCGCAAGAAGAACACACACATAGCGCAAATGTATACTGCAAAGTTTTTTTTTTTCATTTCCGTTGAAAATGTATTTTTGGCGATTTTTTAAATTTCTGATTTTTAAGTTTTTTGGCCATATTGTTGCGATATCTCCGAAACAGTTTGTTGTATTAGGCTGAAACGTGGCAAGAAGAACCCACATATAGTGCAAATGTTTAGTGCGAAGTTTTTCTTCATTTTTTGTAAAAAAAATATTTTTTGGCGATTTTTTACATTTCTTTTTGGCTCGCTAATTTTGTACCTTTAAGCAAGGAATTTTTTTTTCTACGTGAATGAGTGGAGGGCGGGGGAGACATATCCGTTTTTGTTTTAACAAAAACACTGGCTAGTCTAGTTGTTACATATACAAGCGGACTCAGTCTTTCGGATATTGGAAAATTACTACTAGTTGTAAAATGCAGGAAGAAAGAGATTTGGCCTTCACAAGTGAAAGTGAAAAATTTTATCTGCTCGGTCCTGACATTACAGTGCCTCCAAAGAACGAAATTTGTCACATATCCTTTTTTTTTGCGCGGACGATGTTTTCAAAACATGGGCAAAAATCGGAAACAGGACAATGCCCGCGGGGACTTTTCCCGCGGAGGACTTTTCAAGACCTAGGAAATTTCCCGCGGGGACTTTTCCCGCGTTGGCTTTTCCCGACCCAGGACATTTCCCGCGGATGAAAAAAAAAACTAATTTATTGCAATTTTTATTTAGTAATTTAATCTTGCAGTAAACGATCTCAATTGTGTTCTCTCCGGTCTCTGATGTTTCTTTTTTTCTATTGTCAACAAGTTGTGGTGGATTCTGATGTTTCTTTTTTCTATTGTCAACAAGTTGTAGTGGATTATGCGGCAGGGGCAGGTATATTGTGATTCAGTTAAATGTGATGGATTGAAAAAACAGCAAAAGATGCAGCTGGTAATTCAAAGAAGCCTAGATAATGTTCTTTGATTAATTTCTTGATCCCGGCCTGTGAAAAGTCCTCCGCGGGTCCACATGGGTAAAGTCCCCGCGGGAAAAAGTCTCCGCGGGAAATGTCCTAGACTCGCCAAAATCGGCAAGGTTCATGAAAAAACACGAAAGTGCCACTCGTACAGCAGTTATGGTTCAGCAAACTTCATATTTAATAAGAATGATTCCCGGTAGATCTTCAGTGATATTCCAGTTTTTTACTCCAGCTGTGATCAGATTGCTTTCCAAAAAAAAAATAAAAATCAAGAAAGAACCACCCGGGAGATATTCATACACAGAAAAATTGTGTATGAATATCTCCCGGGTGGTTCTCTCTTGATTTTTATTTTGCGATTCGCCAAAAATTGACCAATTGACGATATTTTCGGTCTTTTTATTTCCAGGATGGGTTGTGTACTGCAGTTTGATTGGATTCAGTTGAAATTTTAGAATATTGCTATTCGTGTAATGTTTGATTTAAAAAATTGGCCTCATGTCGGTGTTTAAAAGTTTTGGAGTTCAAGTTTTTTTTTTCAAAATAGTTCTTCAAGTTATTTTTAGTCAGTTTACTTTCAGTTATTCATGTGTAGTCCAACGTTAGAGCTTCTCTGAAATATGCTTTTCATAAATCCGTCAGAGCTTAGGCAGCTTCTCTCCTTTGTAAAACTTTCAGTTACCGGTTTATAGCCGCAACTTCTAAAGAAGCAGGGGCTATAGTACTCGTTAAAACTATATGCATATGTACGCTTTAAGTTGAAAAATCGTATCTTCTCCTAGCTTTTTAGCCTGAATGTCCTGCAATTTTGGCTGAGGGTAGCGGACATAAGTACCCACCTGGACCCCGACAATGCTCACAAAATAGAATATAAAAAATTGAACAGTCATGGAAAGAGGGTCTGTTTCGAAGCTAAACAAAGCACATCCCTTAAGAAAACTTGGGGCATAATTCGCAAATTTCCTTAAAAAACATTTAGTCATTTGAGAAAAAATTATCAGTGGTACCTTTCTTAAGTCTGTGCTTTTACCAGTGACATTCTTGTTAATCATTTTTGATTGGAGTTTCGAGCAGACAAGTTCTCAGAAAGTATAGGGTTCAGCTTTGGAAACTTTACTATTATGTTTAAATCGACCAAAAAATTGACGGATCAGCACTTGGATGGGTAAAATTTTTTCGTCGAGACCTAGTCCGAGTTAGTTCTGAGAAGCTACAGTGCCAGCCCTGAGACCGGGAAGGAGGGGCGGATGTGTTCTTCATGTTTCTTTTAGTTCTCAAGGGTGAATATCTTAGTACTCAGATCTTGCCAGTCTAGTTCCGTTAATATGCATGTTTCGAATATTATAGTCTGTTTAGTTTGAAGTAGATGAACACAACTAGACGGAATTTTTTAATGTTTTATTGTGGCAACCACCCTTGACAAACCACTCGAATACCCTATACTGTGTTTCTGCTAGTGTATTCGGAATAGTAGCATGTTGGTTTTCCTATACTAGACCGAATTCTTAAATTATTTAAAAAAACCCACAATTTTATCTAAAGTAAAAATATTCAGAGCATACCTGCTGTCGTCAAAGTTTGAAAAGGTAGCAGGAAATGTCTCGAGGCAGTCTTTTGTTATGATTCCACCACGCTAAAACCATAATAAACATCAAATAGAATTTCTGTGGCACTCACAATACAATCCTCAACAGGCTTATTGGTCCTTGTGTGTTATATGTGTAAGTTGCCATGAGCACTTTGACATCATGACCATTGCGTTTCCACAACATTGCGGTGTGAGTGGTACCCCTCCACGACAACATAAAAGTGAATTAGTAGTCATCACTATATATATATATATATATATACATAGGGGCGGATCTGTTCTTTATGTTTCTTTTAGTTCTCAAGGGTGAGGAATATCTAAGTGCTCAGATCTATATATAGTATATATAATTATATAATGTCGAACTTCGGTGAAGGGTGGGGGCACATGTTGGCATGGGGACTGGACGTTCCGAACCTTTTCCTTTCCGTACCCTGCCTTTCCGCACCCTTTTTGAGCCGTTCCGTACCTTTTTTTTAAACGTTCCGCACCCTGCCGAAAGACGTTCCGCACCCTATTTGGCCGAACCGCACCCTGTCTTATTTTCAGCATTTCGGAACAATATTTAAGTGGAAGAAAATGCTGAAAATAAGAAGGGGTGCGGTTCGGCCAAATAGGGTGCGGAACGTCTTTTGGCAGGGTGCGGAACGTCCAATAAAAAAGGTACGGAAAGGCAGGGTACGGAAAGGAAAAGGTACGGAACGTCCAGGAACCGTTGGCATGATTGCCATTTTAGTTTTGTTTTAATTTTTAAGCTATAGACCCCCTTACCTTTGGCTGGAGTCCTTGTGTCGTCTCTGACATATCTGTTTTTTTTATTCGTTATCATTTGTAGAAACTGGAACAAGAGAAATACGTCTTGCAGCTTAAAGTGGAACAGAAGACTTTTAGCGAGCGCACGTACAGCGAAGAAGTGGAGTCACTGAGAGACAGCCTGCGGAGACAACGCGAGGAATTTGAATTACGACTGGATACTGTGAACCAAGATGAACTATTGTCTCTGAAACACCAGGTTCGTAAAAAATTTGTAAGCTCTCACACCCCCCCCCCACCACACACCCACACACACACAATCCACTGAAGTCAGTTAGTCGCATCTAAACATTTTGGACGTTAATATATTAGGGGTGTGTTAATAATAATAATAGTAATAATAATAATAGTGGATTATTTATATAGCTCTTTCTCCATTTTAGGTCATATGACTTTACAATGTAATTTAAAACAGATAAATTTAATAACAGAAACGTACAATGACTAGCAAACATATTATACAATAATAAATACATAATCAAGTTAACATTTATAATACTGTTTAAAAAGGGGAGTTTTCAATACTGATTTAAATACTGCAGTGGATTTAGATAACCTCATGTTTAATGGAAAGGAATTCCATAATGCAGGGGCACAATTTGCAAAAGCCCTGGACCAGCAGTTACACCTAATCCTACTTTCTTTTAACACAACACTAATTGACTAGATGATCTCAAACTGCGACTTGGGTTTTAGGGAACGAGTACATATTTTAAATAGGAGGCACTACAATCATCCATTTATTCTAGCCGCCATGTTCTGTAAATGCTGCAGTCTGTTTATTTGAGTTCGTGTCATTCCAAATAATAGAGAGATACAGAATCAAGACGCGTTGTAACAAATGCACGAAGTAGAAACTGGTTGTCTTCTCGTGTGAGATACTTCCTTATTAAGCCAATATTTATTAAATTATACATTACGGATTTGTACTTTTCATTCATAAATGACACCATTAGCATGCTGTTGTCAAACACCGCAGTTCCTACATGCTTCGATTATTTGAACTGAAGACGTGTTGCGATATGACTTGTATAATTGCGTGTCATCCGCCTAAAAATGTTGACCTATGTTATGGCGTGCTGCTATGTCGGCGAGCGGTGCGGTGTGGAGTGAGAACAGGAGTGACCCCAGTATGAAGCTGTGAGGGACGCCGAAATTTAATATTTGCTTATCCGAGGTGTACGGGCCTATTTTTACTGTGTGTGATCGATACGATGATATCCACTGTAACGCCCGACCATGTATTCCAAATCTTTGTTGAAGGCGTCTGATTAAAATGCCATGATAGATGACGTCAAAGGCGGCCGAGAGATGCAATAGTTTTTAGCCCAGCTTACGTTACACGTAAGCTGGGGTATTCCTATCGGTTTGCGGGCGGTGTCCGTTAGTTAGTTAGTTAGTTAGTTAGTTAGTTAGTTAGTTAGTTAGTTGTTTATTTAGTAAACTTTGGTTCAAAATGCATCTCCTCCTACAATTTTGAACCGATGTCATTTATTTTTGGTGTGAGGCATCCCTAAGGGGTCGTGCATACGGCTTGTGCTTTTCTAGTCGATCAGGTGATTTTTGAATTTTTGGCGAATTTTTAAAGAAAAAATTTTAAAATGTATCTCCTCCTACATTTTTGACCCGATGTCATTTATTTTTGGTATGAGGCACCCCTAAAGGGTCGTGCATACGGCTTGTGCTTTTTTAGTCGATCGCGCAATTTTTGTATTTTTGGGGAATTTTTAAAGCAAAAATTTCGAAAATAATTCAAAATGCATCTACTCCTACAATTTTGATTCGATGTCATTTATTTTTGGTGTGAGGCATCCCTAAGGAGTCGTGCATACGGCTTGTGCTTCTTTAGTCGATCGGGTGATTTTTGAATTTTAGGGGAATTTTTAAAGAAAAAAATTTAAAATGTGTCTCCTCCTACATTTTTGACCCGATGTGATTTATTTTTGGTATGAGGCACCCCTAAAGTGTCGTGCATAGGGCTTGTGCTTTTCTAGTCGATCGGGTGATTTTTTAATTTTTGGGGAATTTTTGAAGAAAAAAATTTAAAATGTATCTCGTCCTACATTTTTGATCCGATGTCTTTTTTTTTTAGCCCAGTTGGCTTTTTAGCCAACAGGGCTATACAGATGGGGGCAAGTGTTTTTAACCTTCTACTGCATTAGGAAATTTTTTTATTTTTTGGTTTAAGCCATTTTTGGCGATTTTATTGCCAATTTGGGCAAAATACGAAAAAACCTATCTAGTCCCTCATTTTTCATCGGAAGATTCCGAAATTTCTTATGAAGAAACTAGAACTAAGGGGTGAAAAAAGTACATTTTTCGATTTTTGAATTTCGCCTAATTTTTGAATCTACTGAGCTTCGAAGTTTGCAGCTTTCAAAAAATTTGAAATTTCCATTTTTCTTCTTAAAAAAGCAAAGTTGCAATTTGCAGAGGGGCACAATATGTTACATGCAAGTACTTCTGGTTGGACTTTTCAGTAATTTTGTTGTCAGTGGGTCATTTCTATGATATTTTCAAGTGGGCGATAATAGGGAACATTGGGCGATAAAGCAAGAAAGTTGTAATTTTCGCTTTAAAAGTGCAGGAATCAATTCTATGTCCCGAAAATATGATAAATATGGTATTTTTCGGATGGGCGATAATAGGGAATATTGGTCGATACTGCAAGAAAGTTGTAATTTTTGCTTTAAATGTGCAGGAAACAATTCTAGGACCCGAAAATATGATAAATATAATATTTTTCGGGTGGGCGATAATAGGGAACATTTTGCGATAATGTAAGAAAGTTGTAATTTTCGCTTTAAAAGTGCAGGAATCAATTCTATGACCCGAAAATATGATAAATACGATATTTTTCGTGTGGGTGATAATAGCGAGCATTGGGCGATAATGCAAGAAAGTTGTAATTTTCGCTTTAAAAGTGCAGGGATCAATTCTATGACCCGAAAATATGATAAATATGATATTTTTCGGGTAGGCGATAATAGGGAATATTGGGCGATAATGTAAGAAAATCGTAATTTTCGCTTTAAAAGTGCAGGAATCAATTCTATGTCCCGAAAATATGATAAATATAATATTTTTCGGGTGGGCGATAATAGGGAACATTGGGCGATAATGCAAGAAAGTTGTAATTTTCGCTTTAAAAGTGCAGGAATCAATTCTGTGACCCGAAAATATGATAAATGTGATATTTTACGGGTGGGCGATATCAGAGAATATTGGGCGATAATGCAAGAAAGTTGTAATTTTCGCTTTAAAAGTGCAGGAAACAATTCTAGGACCCGAAAATATGATAAATATAATATTTTTCGGGTGGGCGATAATAGGGAACATTGGGCGATAATGTAAGAAAGTTGTAATTTTCGCTTTAAAAGAGCAGGAATCAATTCTATAACCCAAAAATATGATAAATATGATATTTTTCGGATGGGCGATAATAGGGAACATTGGGCGATAATGCAAGAAAGTTGTAATTTTCGCTTTAAAAGTGCAGGAATCAATTCTATGACCCGAAAATATGATAAATGTGATATTTTTCGGGTGGGCGATAATGGGGAACATTGGGCGAAAAAGCAAGAAAGTTGTAATTTTCGCTTTAAAAGTGCAATAATCAATTCTATGACCCGAAAATATGATTAATATGATATTTTTCGTGTCGGCGATAATAGGGAACATTGGGCGATAATGCAAGAAAGTTGTAATTTTCGCTTTAAAAGTGCAGGGATCAATTCTATGTCCCGAAAATATGATAAATGTGATATTTTTCGGGTGGGCGATAATAGGGAACATTGGGCGATAATGTAAGAAAGTTGTAATTTTCGCTTTAAAAGTGCAAGGATCAATTCTGTGACCCGAAAATATGATAAATGTGATATTTTTCGGGTAGGCGATAATAGGGAATATTGGGCGATAATGTAAGAAAGTTGTAATTTTCGCTTTAAAAGTGCAGGAATCAATTCTATGACCCGAAAATATGATAAATGTGATATTTTTCGGGTGGGCGATAATAGGGAACATTTTGCGATAATGTAAGAAAATTGTAATTTTCGCTTTAAAAGTACAGGAATCAATTCTGTGACCCGAAAATATGATAAATATGATATTTTTCGGATGGGCGATAATAGGGAATATTGGTCGATACTGCAAGAAAGTTATAATTTTCGCTTTAAAAGTGCAGGGATCAATTCTATGTCCCGAAAAAATGGTAAATCTGATATGTTTTGGATGGGCGATAATAGGGAAAATTGGGCGATAATGTAAGAAAGTTGTAATTTTCGCTTTAATAGTGCAGGAATCAATTCTATGACCCGAAAATATAATAAATGTGATATTTTTCGGGTGGGCGATAATAGGGAACATTGGGCGATAATGTAAGAAAGTTGTAATTTTCGCTTTAAAAGTGGAGGAATCAATTCTGTGACCCGAAAATATGATAAATGTGATATTTTTCGGGTGGGCGATATCAGGGAATATTGGGCGAAAAAGCAAGAAAGTTGTAATTTTCGCTTTAAAAGTTCAGGAAACAATTCTATGACCCGAAAATATGATAAATGTGATATTTTTCGGGTGGGCGATAATAGGGAACATTGGGCGAAAAAGCAAGAAAGTTGTAATTTTCGCTTTAAAAGTGCAATAATCAATTCTATGACCCGAAAATATGATTAATATGATATTTTTCGTGTCGGCGATAATAGGGAACATTGGGCGATAATGCAAGAAAGTTGTAATTTTCGCTTTAAAAGTGCAGGAATCAATTCTATGACCCGAAAATATGATAAATGTGATATTTTTCGGGTGGGCGATAATAGGGAACATTGGGCGATAATGTAAGAAAGTTGTAATTTTCGCTTTAAAAGGTGCAGGAAGCAATTATATGACCCGAAAATATGATAAATGTGATATTTTTCGGGTGGGCGATAATAGGGAACATTGGGCGATAATGTAAGAAAGTTGTAATTTTCGCTTTAAAAGGTGCAGGAAGCAATTATATGACCCGAAAATATGATAAATGTGATATTTTTCGGGTGGTCGATAGCCTCTTTTTCATTTTTCCCACGCAAATTAAAATTAATTAGGGTCCACATATTTTTGACGAATCCCCCGCTTTGAAGTTTACCAGGGCATTTGAAGTACGCCTGTCAGGGTAGACTATCCACGGTCTGGATATACCTCACCCGATCATTTATCGATTTTTAAGTAAACGCTGGCCTAGTACCACCCTGGATCGGAATCCACGTTTAAGTAATCGTATGCAACAAAAGGCTCGAGATAAGTGCATATAAGAAAGGACGTTATTTAAATTTTGGAGTTCTACTTTTCTTTGATATCAAGAACAAATTGGAGAAAAATTCCTCTTTTTACATATATATTTTTATTTGACAAATATCGTACCGTGTTCTGGATAGGATGTTCGAAAACTGTATGCACATTTTTATACTCAACACAACACAAGTAAATAAACATGCGCATTGATCCGAAATAAGAACCGCACATCAACGCAAGGTAAATAAACATGCGCACTGATCCGAAATGCAAACCGCACATCAACGCAAGTTAAATAAACATGCGCACTGGTCCGAAAAAAGAACCGCACATCAACACAATGTAAATAAACATGCGCACTGATCCGAAATAAGAACCGCACATCAACACAAGTAAATAAACATGCACACTGATCCGAAATGCCAACCGCACATCAACGCAAGTTAAATAAACATGCGCACTGGTCCGAAATTCGAACCGCGCATCAACGCCACTTAAATAAACGTGTGGAGTGGTTCGAAATGTGAACCACGCGCCAACGCAAGTTAAACAAACATTTTTACTGGTCCAGAATAAGAACCGCGCATCAATGCAAGTTAAATAAACGTGCGCACTGGTCCGATATTCGAACCGCGCGTCAACGCAAGTTAAATAAACATGCGCAATGGTCCGAAATTCGAACTGCTCATCAACGCAAGTTGAATAAACATGCGCACTGGTCCAAAATGCAAACCGCGCACCAACGCAAGTTAAATAAACATATACACACGTCCAAAATAAGCACCGTGCAAGTTAGATAAACATGCAAACTCTTCCGAAATGCGAACCGCGCATCAAGACAACCTAGGGAAACTTGTGCACTTGTCCAAAATAAGTACGAAAGTAAAATAAACATGCGCATTGGTCTGGAATAAAAACCGCGCATTAATCTTTATTAAGTTAAATAAACATGTGCACTGTTCCAAAATGAGAGCCGCGCATCAACGCAAATTAAATAAACATGCGCACTTGTCTGAATTAGAACCGCGCATCGAGGCAAGTTACATAAATATGCGCACTGGTCCGAAATGCGAGCGTTGTTTGAAGGTATCTATGGCAAACTATCCAGTCTACCAGATATACAAAAAATCTGTTCCCCATTTTTCTGGGAAAGAAATCTTTTTATGCATTTATCGGTCTATGTTCTGGTCCGGTGCTAAATTAATTATTGAGCTAGCTCTTTGCCGTCTCATCTTTTGAAGCTTGATATTTCAGGGAAATTCCTTCGCTCATGCACGCTGGAATGGGTCTTATTGCTTTTCGTAAGCTGGGACTTTGTCCTTGGACAAACTTGTTTATCAAGCGTTACCAGAATATCATTTTGTACTTTGAGTAATGCAGTCTTAACGGAATGATGTTTTCTATATGTAGATTGAAGGGGGTGCATCAATCGGTTTCGATTTAGGTGATCATTTATTCGATTGGCAACTATCTTCTCTAATCTTTGAGACAAAAGTCAGGTTAGCTACAGGTCGGTGGTTTTCTTAAGGTTTTCTTTGTCGAGCGAGAGTTTTTTTTTTAATAACGGTCGAATAAGTGCTTCTTTAAGTTTCGTAGATACTTCCGCATTAGGTAATAAGGCGTTTACTATGGCGGTAATTGGGGCTAGTAGTTCACTTAATAATGCTTAATAATGTCTGTGGGTATGGGATCCCACTCAAGGACCCATTAGACGAACTCAAAATAACACGTCGCTCGTCATGATGTGTAGCTGGCTCAAAGTTACCAAGGATGGCCGAAACCTTAAAATCATCTATCTCGCTTTGTAGGGCTATAGCGTCATCGTTTAAAGATTGTTTTTCAGTAAGAGATGTTTTAATATTGACAATTTTATCCACGAAATATTCACTAAAAAGGTTTGGCACGCCTTGAACTGATTCTGGGGTGACGGGGACCGCTCTCCAATTTAAAATACTTTTAGCAACGTTAAAAAGACCTTTTTATTCTGTTGAGTCTCAGGTACTGATTGAGAACAGAATTCAGTTTTTGCCTCAGATAATAGATGATTAACAAATTTACACTGTTCTCGATATGCGGAGTAGGAACATTCGGTGTTGCAACGTTTCCACTTTCTTTCTAGGCGACGACGTTTGACCATTGCATTTACGTATGTAGCTACTAGCTGATGTACCATTTGGTATTTGGTCTGATTATTACTGTCTGACAGCGGGTATATGCTGGTCGTAGATTTCAGTTCATGTTTTGTCATAATCTAGAACCAGATCCTCAATATCATCCGAAATTATAAACGATTTATCGCTTATTGACTGCTTTATCAAGTCACTGTTCACATTCTTTTCGTATGGGAGATCAATTTTAAAACTAATTGCTAAGTGAACATATATTCCGAGGTCATATTTGTCAATATCACTAATTTGTAGGCCATATTTATGGGTAATCACCAGATCCAGGGATGTGAGAGGCTGTAGAGTTGAAAATTCACATTTTGTTTTAGATCAAAACTATCCAAGATTTCACGCAACTGTCGTGTTTTTGCATGTGTAGAAATATCCAGATGAATATTGAAGTCACCAATTATAATAAAATGCTGTTGCAGAGTTACAACTTCCGAGAGAAAATCACTAAGTTGAGATAGAAATAGCGAAAAAGTCAGCCCATTTTTATCATTTGGAGACGGTCTGTAAATTGTGTAGATTTTAACTAACTGTGGAAACTCTAGGGAAACACCCAACAATTAAAAAGATCGAAAATTGGGCACACCGCATACTTGGACTTGATATTTGATTTGTGCAATAATCCTACTCCTCTTCCTTTCCTTCAGATCTTGGTTTATTATTAAAGTCATAGCCAGTTGGGGTAATCTGGCCAATTTCAAAATTCGAGTCATGATTCAGCCAAGTTTCAGTTAAAGCTAAACAGCATAAATCCCAAAATAAAGTATACACTCTATTATTCTCCAAAATTTGGAGCCGGGTCCGAAATTTGGATCCTTGGACGCACGGACCCGTTCCAGCCGTGATATATATGTGTGGGTTTTTGAAGACCAACGTATAAGCTCTGAAGGTTTTAACTCTTTTTAAAATTCCTATACTTGGCCAATCCCTGATGAATCCCCCTCCCCTACCTCATAACGCAGTTCCCTGACCACAATTTTTTGAGGAAAATTCATCCAGGAGGGATTTTGGACCACTCGTGTAAACGCAGTCGGATTAAAATTGCAGGAGAAGAACCATGTCGAAAAACTAGATCTCTACCTTTTTGGTCAGTTTTTAGCCTACCACCAAAACAAACACTTTCAAAGGAAATATCAACTGAGATACATTCTTTAAAAACTTTGGGAGTAGAAGCATTTTGAAAACTAGTTCAAAAACAATGTAAACCGTCGCCGTTTAAGCAAGGTTAATTTTTAAAGAGAGAGAGAGCATCCGGAGAATATTCATAAAATCTTTGAAAGCAATTATATCAAAACTTTGGGGTGACCAGTCCAGCTTTGCGAAAGTTGCAACCAGTTACTACGTCTCGTTGAGCATGTCACTGGTAAATTTGAACTTGATTCACTTCAGAGGAACAAATGAGGAACAAATGATAACTTGAGGCGCAATGAAATTTGATCTTCTCTGGGACATGTCAGAAAAAATTGACTTCGTAGTACTTCGTGGTTGTTATTACCATTTAATTGGCCAGTAAGTATAAATAATATTCTACATTTGATTTTTAAATCTTATTCAAGATTTTTTTTCCATCCACGGGTAATCCTACCACAGGTAAATTCCTAGATCGGATAAAGTCCCCGCGGGTAAAGTCATGTCGCTGCTAAATTCCTTCGCGAGCAAAGTCCCTTCGGGTAAAGTCATACAGCTAGTAAATTCCTCCACGAGCAAAGTCCCCGCGGATATTGCCTTGTTTCCCTGAAGTACAATAGGAATACTACATGGTCACAGGGGTGCACACAAGGATTTTTTTACCTTCGCCAATTTGGCGAAGGACGTTCAGCTCACCTTCGCCAAATCGATTCCACCTTCGCCAACTTAACCCTCTTACTAAAACTGTAACTTAATTTGTTCATTGCATATAAAATATACATCTTCTTAACCATATTTTCCAGTTCATGCCTTTATAGAGCTGCATCGGTAGTTACTCAGTCCTGATCTTAGCTCTCATCTATATAAGCGTTTAACTTTTCATCAAGTTTGATCATTAAAAAATTCACCTTCGCCAAATTGGCGAAGGTGAATCTGTTCACCTTCGATAAATGGATTTCACCTTCGCCATGGCGAAATGCGAAGGTCTTATGTGCACCCCTGTGGTCAGGAGGGAAATACTGGGAAATACGTCCCTCAGCCAAAAGCAAATATTTACCAACCGTCCATTTAGATTAATATCTGTGTATATAAAAAAGGAAGAATTAAGACACAGTCATCTGAACATTGAAGTGGACCGGGCACTCCTAGAACAGAGATGGTATTAAAATAACCCACAAAATATCAGCAAAAAAATAATATTAATAAAAAATAAATAAATAAAAATAAATAAAAAATGAAGAACTATATCTCTGGCTGGCTGTAATGTATCAGTCTCTAAGCGCTTGATAATTGAAAAAAGAAATCCAGATATAAATCATGATCTCAGTGACCGTTTAGCGCTTTCCATTTGACAAAAAAATTCAACAACTTTGGAAAAACATTTGTACTGTAGTTATCAGAACATTACATTCTTTTTTTTAATGAAAATGTAATATTTTTTGTCCTTATTAATCAATCATAATTAAAAAAAATCTGGTTTTGCTTTTATTTTAGTATATTCAACTCACGAATTTTGATGCTGAAGCGTATTCGAGATGGTCAGGTGTTTTGATTATATGCGTCATATAAGGCCATAACATGAGGTTTCCTTGCATTCGAACGTCATGAGACTGATATGAGTATTACGCAACAATGCAGTGATCCAACCTTGTTTGGGGTTGAACTTGTCAGGTGTCAGTGCAAAAATATTTATAAGCTGAAAGAGAGAGATAGTTAAAGAAAACGAGAATCTTTGCTAGAATTCACAATCACACTTTTCATCTGCTATTTTTTTCACACCACAAGTCGGCGAAGTTTAGACAGGGAGAATCTATAAATTATTGTTTGGATTAACGACAGATTTTATACAAACATTTTCTAGTGGGGGAAGGGGGGGGGGGGCTCGCAGTGGGGTGCATTTCAGACTTGAAAACGGCAAAACTGCCCTGAGCGGCGAAATAGCTAATATAACTACAGCGACAGGGCATCAAGTCGAATCACTGATAAAAGATTCATACGCGACTAGAGTGCCGAACGTGATGAGCTGGGTTACAAAAAAAATAACAAAAAATACTGCACTTTTCGCTCTTATTTCTTTACGCGAGGCGCTAACCATATAATAACTCATAATATCAGGACGATTGTAATAGAAAGACAATGACATGGGTAAATAAAGAAGCTTATACAGTCTGCAATTTGAAATGGTGAAATAATGGCAAAGTTTGGATTTCCATGACATTCGTTTTGTCGTTTGTGTCTCTTTACCTGTGTATGTATATATTGCATGGTAACTGTTGATGTATTTTTAGTTATCGAACGTTCGCGGAGATTTAGAAAAGGCTCAGCTCTCCGACAGACAACTGAGAGATAGAAACGACGAGCTGCAGAGCATGCTGGAGGACGTGCAGGAACGACTGAGGCAGAAAGTGAGCCTGCTCAACGAGACGACGAGTGAAGAAATAGCCGCGCTGCATTCGGAAATTAGCACGCTACACAACGACAAGGTATGGAATAAAAGTGACTAAGTTTTCAGGAATCTGGAATACTAGTAAACAATATCATTCAATCATACAAGTCGTGATCGAAGTGTTACGGATATTTTGGAACTTTTAAGGCATTCAACCGGGGGTGGGGGGGGGGGGTGAAGGGCAGGAATGGGTTCTGTCCGTCTGTCTTCTACTGAAAGGGTGTTCTGTTCCGCGCTAGATCTCTGAAATTCAAAACTGGATTCGATTCAAGCCTTCAACATTTGACAGAATATATATTGCATTTGTACACCTGGGTGTCTTTTCAGGTGCGCGGGATCGTGAAAACTCTTGGGTGGATTCGATTCTGTTCCTTGACATTTCTCTGATTCGATTCAAACCATCAACATTTGGAAGCAAAGATATTGTAGTTGTGTTACTTGGTGTGCTTCGTCGTGCGTCGACAATTAGACCAGCCGACTTCGTCAGTCCGCTCTTATCACATCACTGGGCGGCATCCGTCGACATTTTGCACTTATGTCAACTTGTACTTAAAATGCTTCTTCTCCCTACAGTGTTTGCGACGATTTGCACGTTGTTTTTTTTTTTAATTTCTGGATTTTGAAACGTTTTTATACGTTATTTATGTATCGTTTTGTCAGCTTTTGTATTAATGAAATATGCCTAATCTGTCAATCAGCTTTTGCTTATCGCATTTCCTGATAGATTATGCTATTAGTAACAATAAATATAAACCGAATTTAGACATACTGAGATGGAATGGCGACCATCACTATATTGTGCTATGTTGCTTAACTCAGTAAATTTGTTGCCTTTTCTCCTTTCATAGTTTTTTAGCTCAAAATCTCGTCACAGACCTGGGTAAACAAAGACGTAGAGTAAAACATCTCTAAAACGAACAGACCTGTATGTAGAAAAGGGTAGAGTAAAATGTATCTAACGACCACCTTCCAGGCACGGATAGGAAACTTTTCTGTAGTTACCACCTTCCAGTCCAGACCCACGTTGAAAGACATGAAGTAAAGCTTGTCTATGACGACCGTCTTCGAAGTCCCGAAAAAAAACAACGTGCAGCAAAACCCGTTTGCAGTACCAGCTCCGAGGCGTACAGTAAAACATGTACATTGTTGTAGATCCGTATATAAAAAAGCTAAATAGAGGGGGGGGGGGGGCATTTTAAAAAATTTAGTAGCTAAATTTCAAAATGCTTCTTCCACAATTTTGACTGGATTTCTTTTTAATTTTGAACGGTTAATCCCTAGATGATTCTCTCTTGAAAATTTACTTTTTTGTCGATACGCCAAAAATTGGCTGAGTGGGGAGCATTTAAAAATTTTTACGTAACCAGTTTTCCAAAGGAATTTTTTTCTTCCAGAATTTTAATCGGAATGCCAGCAGATGTTGCGTAAATGTTCACTAACATGGAATCTCGTGCACAGTTACTTTTCTGGCGATCCACCAAAAATTGGCCAAATGAGGGGGGGGGGGGGGGGGCATTTTTCTTAGCCAACTTTCAAAGCTCTTCTTCTGCCTCGATTGTGATCGGATTGTACGTTACTATATACTTTGTTGGCGATTCAACGAATATTGGTGGAAATATTGACGATAAATTATTTATGTTTTAAAATATTGACTAATGCCAGGTACATGGGCTTACTGTCTTGAAATTTTGGTTTAAGTTCATACTTATATGCCGTAAATTCTGACATCAGCATTCGTGAACTAGGGCATTGTTCATGGACATCTTGTTTTGTTGGACATTTTTCCAAAATGTGTTGCCTACTGCAATGTGATTGTGTTTCTTCAGGTGATCTATTCTTTGAAAATTACTATGTTGGCGGTCATCCAAAAATTGACCTTTGAAAATTTTAGGGATCCAGTTTTTCAATATGGTTCTTTTGCATGTGGTTTTAGTCAGATTGCTGTCGGGCGTGGCCTAAGGTTGGACCTCACTTGGGAATGACTGTTTTGGCATCCATCAGAGATGGACAAATACCAGAACATTTGTCATTAATTTGTTTAAAGTGTTACTTCCTCTTTTTTCGCGATGCTACAAGCCTTTTGATACTTGATTAACCAGATCTCATCTGGTCACATTACTCCTGGACATTATTGTTTAAGTGATCTCCTAATAGTCTCGTAGTGTGGGCTTATTTGTTGCGAAACATTAAATAACAGATAATACCTAATAGAGTTTATCAGGTTTTATCCACAAGAAGTGAACAAAATTATTGTTTTCTAGAACGAACAAATGGTTAAAATTGTGTTTATGAGAGAGAGAGAGAGAGAGAGAGAGAGAGAGAGAGAGAGAGAGAGAGAGAGAGAGAGAGAGAGAGAGAGAAAGCGGGGGGGGGGGCTGTTGATTTATTAGGAATTCTAGACTACACTATGGTTTGGACCGATGAAATGATCACCAAGGTGTGTTCATTCGCAGAGGTTATACTGTATATCTCAATGTTTCTTGGGGGGGGGGGGTATTTTCGTGAATTATTTTTTGGTTCTCTTTATTACAAAAAATTATTAGTTTGCCAGTAAAGCGAACAGGGGAATATGTGGAGAAAAAAACATGGGTTTCTTCGGCAGAGAAATTTGTGTACAAAAACAAGAAACTAGTGTAGATTTCAGTTGAAAGTGTATGATATATCTGCATTCGCTGATGTTTCAGTCAGTGTGTACTGGCAACTTCAGTCAGGTGGCTGAGTAACCTCCCTTGAAGGTCTCAGTTGTGAACATCTCCCTTGGCTTGGCGAATGCTCCATGTTCAGGCTAATAGTTTGCTTGCTTTGCTGTTGTTGAAGATGGCACTGATGAAAGAACTGGGCGATATCAAGGATGAATGCGAGCACCTGCGACTACAGTTCGAATCATGCAAGCAGCAGCTGGTAACTACAACAGCTGAAATGGAACAGCAGCAATGCCAGATTACGTCTTATTACAACGCTCTGGAAGTAAGAATCCTATCAGTGTGAATGATAATGTTCGAAAGACAAAGCTACCTGGTGCTGTTTTTACAGCTGTGATCGCCTTTGCTTTAATGTGACCTTCGTCACCCCCGGACTCCGGTTTTCTCTTAATCTTTTCTATTTAAAAAAAAAAATCTTCTGTATTTTTGCTAAAAAGTCAGCAGAAGGTATACTTATGGCTTTTAGTGTGTGTTGATTTTTACTGAACGACAGGGTGGGTAGAGGTGGGGGGGGGGGGGGGAGAGGGGCCCCATTTTATCAGTTGCTCCTGCGACCGATTCTGCCTACGAGACCTGGCAAAAATTGTTGTAACCGCTAAAATTCTATTGTAAAAGAGAACTTCTTAATTCGCGTAGTCAGGAAAGTGCCCAAATATTGTTACGCCTCCTTGTGTATCATTCATCCTTGTGATTATATCTCACAAAAAAGGTATGCGCATTGGCAAATTTTCGGAAGCCATAATAATTAATTGCTTTGAGATGATCTCACCGCCGTAGTTCAAAATTACTCCAGCATAATGTTCTTTCGTTTAGGTTTTTGGTTTTTAGCACAGATAGCCATTGGCCACATGCGCCATACTCATCGTGTGGGGCCTTTGTCGTCTGTCCGCCCGGCCGTCTGTCCTTTCGGCTGTCCGTCCGTCCGTAAACTTTTGTTTCTGGCTACTCCTCTTTCAGTTTTCGTCGGATCGCACTAAAATTTAGTGGAAATATGGCACACTTAAGGGGGTGGACAAATGTGCGTTATTAGTAGCAGCCTCTAGAGAAGCAGGGGCTATAGCAGTTGTTGAAGTAAGTGCGTATCTCCTCCTAGGCTATCAGCCTGAATGTCTTGCAATTTTAGTTGATGGTAGCGGGCATAAGTGTTTACCTGGCTATCACTTTTTGTGGCGATTCGCCACAAATTGGCGGAAATATTGGCAGGCATGTAAAGTAAACAAAACCTTTAAAACCTTTAAAAACCTTATTTTTATCCCAAACTTTTATTTTCCTCAAAAAGACCTTAAAAAACCTTTATTTTGGTCGATGTTCAAAAACCCCTCATCAATTTTTCTTTAATTGTTATAAAGAAATTTTAAATGGTTAAATTTATGCATGCATGTAGCACCATATTTTTTTTATTATTTTTTTTCTTATAACACCGTATTATTTAAAATAAGAATTCTGAAGCAAATAAGAAAACTTGCTTTCTTATAATTTTAAGCCAAGGTAGCAGGCGTTACTACCTACCTGGTTATTACTTTTTTGGTGATTGCCCCCCCCCCCCCCCAAAAGAAAAAAAAAGAAAAAAAAATGGTGAAAATATTTGAAAAAAAAACCCAACAATTTTTCAGCAATATCCTAAATGTCACCAGAGGAATAGCCTTTGCTGTCTTGAAATTTTAGTTAAAGATAGCGGTCATTGGTATTTATCTGGCTGTTACTGTTTTTTGTGATTGAAAAAAAAAATGGCAAAAAATGGATAAAAACCCCTAATTGTGTTCGTAAAATCTTAACAGACGCCAGAAAAGTAACCTTACTGTCTTAAAATTTCAAGAAAAGCCAGCAGACATTACTACCTTCCTGGCTATTATCTATTTTTTATTCGCCAAAAGTTGGCAACACAATAATTTGTTTACGTACAGGCCAGGTACATGGTCTCACTGTCTTGAAATTTTGCTCACAGGTTATACTTATATGTCGTAAATCTTGCGAAAACCTTTTTTTTTCTTAAAATCACCATCTTGAGGAAAATAGCCTCATTGCATTGTAATGTTAAGTAAAAGTAGCACACATTACAACGTAATTAGCTACTCATTTTTATTTTGGCAGTTCTGTTCGTAAAATCTGTTCTTTGCGATTCGGAAGAAAATGGCAGAAAGATTGACGAAAAATCAATTTCTTACTGAGCGAAAACCCAAATTTCTTGCTGACATCAGATATATGGCGGTACTCATTTGAACTTGTACTTGCCATTATTGATTCGCGAACAATCAACATAAATATTGGCAAAAAAATTAAAATCCGATCCGAATTGGCGCCAGGGAAATAGTCTTGCTGTGTTAAAACGTCAGATCATGGTAACGGACGGTATCTAACTGGCTATTATTCTTTCTATGCTCCGTCAAAATTGGAAGAAATACTGGTGAAAAACTAATATTGATAATAAAATCTGAACTTGCGCCAGGCAGTGAACGTTACTGTCTTGAAATTTTTATGGACGAAAACCTACGTTTGCACTAACTTATTAGTATTTAGTAATTCGGTGGGAATATTGGCGAAAAAACTCTTATTGAAGTCTTAGCTGACGTCACGCATATGACCTTACTTGAAAGTTTGGTTAACGGTAGCAGACAATTCCTACCTGCCTGTTTGTGATTCACCAAATTCTGGCGGAAATAGTGGCGAAAAAAAATGTCAGTAAAATCTTGACTGACAGCACAGAAATTCTTACTATTTTGAAGTTTTGGTTAAGGACTGCTGTCATTGGTACTGTCCAGGCTATTCCTCTTGTTTTGCTAATTTCGCAAAAATAACTGGCTGTTACTTTTTTTTTTTGTCATTCGTAAGAAAATTTATTCGAAATATTGCCCCCAATTTTTTTTTCTTTGCACGATCTGAACTGACGTCGGAATTTTGCTTAACAGTTGCGGACATTAGTCGCTACTTGGTATTACTGCTTTTCAAATAAATAAAAAGTTTTCAGTACAATCTTAACTCACACCATAGAAATCGCCTTACTGTCTTGACATTATGCTTAAAGATAGTGGTCACTCATTTATTACAAATGCTACAAAAGAGTTGTGATATAGTCTTCCAAACCATGTTGTATATTATTGACCTGGTCTAAGTTCCCATAACGTCTTTCGGCATTCTTATTTACTTTGTTTAGAAAGCTCGAGATGAGTGTAAGGAGTTGAAAGCTGAGATTGACGTTCTTAGAATGGAAAATCAAGATCAGAAGAAAAAAGGAAACTCGTTGTTTGGAGAGGTAAGGTGACAGTATAACAGTATAATTAATGGTGGCAATTTTAAGGTACGGATTTTGGAACATTTTATATGTTATACGATCATTTAATAATTGTTGATTTTTTTTTTTTTGCAATTATCCTTCTAAGATACTCAGATGATAGTTCTATAACAACAGATTCGCCAGATTAACCTAAAAAATTAGTCATCAGTGTCAGCGATGCCAGCCAATAGAATGGCACGAAAATGTACATAAAGAAAACAAGGGTAATGTAATCCCATTACCATGATGTGCCCCAGGTAAAGGCAACGTTTGTGGCTGGTTTTGGCGTATCCAGGCTCCTAAAGGTGAGGTAATTCGTGGTTTGAATACCACAAACGACTTGCAGAAATGCAAAAATTGACGGATTGTGTGAATAAAACTCCCGATTGAAATGAGAGTGAAATGATTCACAACCAGTGTTATGATGCTGATGAAACTGCACAGGGGGTTATAATTTCAGCACGGGATAGATAATTCTCAGCACAGCGCGTCTGCACGGCGCCGTTTAGCACAGAAATTATTTCAAGAACACAACTGTGTTTACCCAGTTTCCTGGTGTATTGAAAAAAAATCACCCATTTTACCAGGTTAAGGAATTTGCACGTTTGACTACTTTCTTTTTGCGCTTTTGATACCTTTTTCTCAATGTTTATTACGCCCTACCCTTTCCCCACATTGGCTGTTTCTTTGTTAGTTGTTCCTCTTTCAAGACGGAGACATAATGTCTAAAACTGAATTTTAGCGACGCATGGAAAACTTAGGTTCTTGAAGCGTAAGTTTTCTCTGCTGAACGACCTTAGAAAAGGCCTTTTCTACGGGGTACATACAATTTTACCAACCACAATTTGACCAACATCAATTTGACCAACTGCAATTTGACCAACCGCTTAATGGAAAAACTGACATTTGACCAACTTTCAGTTTTAGATATACATAACCTTATAAATCTAGGAGTTCGAGGTTTCGTTATAAAAATTTCAAAGAAATGCTCATTTGCATCAAAGAGATGTTGCGCTAATCCCCTCTATGTCAATGAGTGTCATCAGGTTGAGTTCCACGTGCCCCGTTAATCTCCGTACCCGGCGTTATACAAGGTGTTATACAAACAAACCCAGACCTGGTGGAAGCTTCAGTGTCATCTCAGGTACGTGTTTTATGTGAAGTTTTGAGAGGATATGAGATTACTATCATCCCGGTACATTTGGACAGTACTTTTACTTGCGGTGTTATAACTCTTTAAATGTTGCTTTTGTCGGAACATTTGTGATTGCTAATGTTTTACTGATAGGTGGTACGAAAAAAAATAAATTATGAAGTTGGTCAAATGTCCGTTTTTTCATTAAGAGGTTGGTCAAATTGCGGTTGGTCAAATTTCAGTTGGTCAAATTTCGGTTGGTTAAATTTCGGTTGGTCAAATGTCCTACACCCCTTTTCTACGGACATGAAAATCTTACAGGTAATGCGTTGACAGGCAAATTCTACGGGATTGGCCGTAGAAAAGGCCTTCCTTTTCTACGCAGAAACAGGCTGTTTCTACTCGCAGGAAAACTTATGCAACTGTTCTAATGAAGTCAAATACTTGGTCATGTGCACAGTGAATATCAGTAGCTGTAATTATGGTGCATCTGTAGAATTCCTTGTTCATGCTCAAACATGCTTACAGACAAAACATGCTTACAGACAAACTTGCCTAAATAAAACATTTCTTTAGTTGTTTAATTTTATATTTTGCAATACTGCTAATAGATCTAACATCGTATTGAACTGCCGTTAGAACACTTCGTTAGTGTTTTATATTATGGTCACAGAAAATATTGGCTTAAAGCCACGTGCAGATTGCGAGAAATATCACAAATTTACCACCCCTATTCTCCCCGAAAAAAAAACAAAACAAAATCCAAAACAAACAAACAAAACAAAAACAGAAAAAACTAACACCTGTGTATATGGTGCTTTTAGTGTTTCAGACTACCGTACTTCATTTATCCCCTATGGAATCTGCATAAGTATATAGTTACATTTTATATACATGAAAATTTCGATGAAATTTCGTATGGAATACCATTTTCACATTTATTAGGGAATTATTGATGTCATGAAATAATTTTTAATCTCAAAAAATGATTTTTTTATATCAGAAAGTATTTTATATCTAAAAAAATTCATTTTTTGATATCAAGAATTAATTTTTGCTATCTGTAATTATATTTTTGATATCCTCTAAATGTTTTCTTGATCTCAAAAAATAATTCTTGATATCAATAAATATTAGAGATATCAGGAAATATTTATTGATATCAAAAGTGATTTAGTCTCTAAAATTGATTTTTAGAGATCAAAAATTCAGTTGCTCGTAGCAAAAAGGAAATATTTGGCAGGAAAATCTCAATTATGAGCTCAATTATTTATTTTCCTTTTACTGATATCAATAATTCATTTCAGAATTCATTATTTCAGGTTGAGACCCTTTTAATTTATATTTTGAAATCTACAAGTGATTTTTTATCTCAAAAATTAATTTTTGATATCAAAATATCAGTATATTTTTCATATAAAAAATTCAGAAGCACACATCCATGAATAAAATAATGACTAGTCCTTGTATACAGAATATTTCTTTTAATTTTTTTACTGTACAAAAAAAGAAGCAATTCTTGAAATCAAAAACTGTATTGTTATAATCGATATCAATAATTGAAGTTTCCATCTCCAGAATTTAATTGACGATTCGTTAAGTTTTACATAAATTTGTGTCTCCCGTATGATTTTTAAGTTTGTAAATTTGATTTTTTTGATCTCAGAAATAAATTTTGCCTTCTAAAATTCAATTTTTGATAGAAAAAAATTAAATTAACGAGATCAACAGTGATTATTGTTATCTTTAATTATATTTTGACATCAAAAATAAGCATTTAATGTTAAAATCACTCAGATAATTCGACTTGCTGGTGAGCTGTGACACATACAACTGCGAGAACTACATCTGTTATTTAACAGTTTGTGAGAACGGTTGATGTGACTAGTTCACTCTCAGTGACACTTGACTGAAATATTGTGTGATTGACTTAATGCCCAGGTTGAGGATCGGCGAATCGAGGCGGAAAAACAACTCATAAGTATGAAAGTACAGTATGAATCTATGAAGAAACATAGTGAAGCGACGAGGCAACAGCTGCATAGACTCAAAGTAAGAACTAAATGACTAACATTTCACCATTAGACAACATAGACTTACTGGCACAGCTGCGTTCTAGTATGTCATTTCCAGAAAAAAATATGTAAATTGCGAACGACATAAGCTAATTTGTAATGACTAGTCGAAAGCTAGCATATCACTGACGTGTAGTGCTGGTGAGCGAGTGACGGCAAGGACTGTCCCGTGGAGGTGAGTATATCGCGAACTGGTTGGCTTGCAGATGCAGATTGCTGGCTTGCTGCAGATGTCTGGACGGCAGGCAGACAGCGAGTACATGGAGAGATTAGAACGGCAGCTTGTGCAGGCTCGCAGCGAAGTAGACGCGCTTACAACCAAAGTGCACAAGCTCGAAGAAGAGAAGGTCATTTTCTAGCCACTTTACTTACCTCAGTAGACTTATGTAAACAACTCGGCCCGGAGCGCGGGACTCATAAAACGCTGTCTGCTCAGTAGTTTGTGCGCGCCACATCTCAGCAAGCATTCAACCGAATCGTTGCTTCCTTCCATAAAGAAAGGCCATAATGTCGTTAGTTTTAGTTTTGTTATGTCATACATCTATTGACCTCAGGAGTTGATTACACAACAAATATGTACAGTCCATTACGTTTAGTTCGAAGTGCTTTTGCCGGTCCCATTTTTGTACCATATCAAATAGACATTTAAATTCAGTTAACTCGAACACGTTTAATTCAAAGTAAGTAGGGGAGACAGAGATCATTGGAACAAAGAAGGTATATATACAAATAAGTGAAATAAGTCTAGATAGAAAAATGCATTACAAAGTTGCTGTCCCAATGTTCCTTGACATATTCTTTATGGGATACATTAGTACGAGGTAAGGAACTTCGTTTAAGTCCTACACTTATGAGTGCCTCCGTACACAATTCCCCTTTGAAAACACTAGTGTCCCAATGCACTCCATCCCAACTTTTAATCTAAAATTCGAACTGCAGTTAGTTGATTCACAAATAAACTCGCATTTTGAGTTGAAAAGGCACCAATAAGACCTTTGATCCAGCTCATACAGCAAACAGCAAACTAACGATAACGACTGGTCTATTCACATGGGAGAGATGGAAGGGTGATTATTGACGTGTATTATTATGAAATCAACAAAATCGTGTTGTTATTATTCATACCCAGGTCATTGAAAAAGGGGGGGGGGGGTTATTCCGGACACCCGCAAAAAGGAATAATACCACAGACATTAATTCTTTGCAAATAAAAGTTAGGTGGGGGGGGGGGGGGTAGTATCAGAAAAGCTAGGAATTAACTCTGAATGTTTCCATGCAAACATAAGTTTGTAAAAGAGGCACAGTGTTCCAAAATAGTTTGTAATTTTGTCAGAACAAAAGCAATTCGTCTGGAATAGGATGGTTGTTTGTATCACAATTTTGTGCGGTACTTACTTGCAAATAGCATTTTCAAGCCGCTGCAAACAAACAAATTACTTGATTGCTGTTTCAGAAGTTATCAGGCAGCAGATGTGATGTCGATGTCGCTCACCAGCTCGGGGATAGCGAGGACAAATTTTACGTGGAATTTCTCAAAGCTCTGCTGGAGAAGAGGGAGTGAGTAGACTTGGTCCCGAATTCATGCGCTTGTATATAGCACATGTGTATGCCGTCGGTAGGCTGCACTTGCGCTTGTGTATAGCACATGTGTATGCCGTCGGTAGGGTGCGTGTAGCACATGTGTATGCCGTCGGTAGGGTGCGTGTAGCACATGTGTATGCCGTCGGTAGGGTGCGTGTAGCACATGTGTATGCCGTCGGTAGGCCGCTCTGTTTCAACTTCGCTTAAGATTTCCCAATAATCCCTAAAATCTAGAAGCCAACTGGTTTTTAAGTACAAAGCGTTGTTTACAACGTACTGTATGTTTTCTAGCGGCTGTCGTCACACTGGAAGGTCGGACGAAATCCAATGGCGTAGTGCACCTCGCATCAGTGAAATACTGTATGATTGACAATATGACATGCATTCATTAATTTAAGCTCTTACAAACGCAGCAAAATAACTAGACCGTTTTCGCCACCCAGTAGCGAAACTTACACATATGATCACATAAATTATGATAAATTACCATCCCGAAAACTTAAAAATTTAGGATTCCGCAAATACCTTAAAAGTAATGTCACGATGCCAGTTGCTTCAGAACTCCACATAAAACAGGTACTATATACTATACACATACTATACACCAGTAAACATTCCAATACCGATCTAAGGCCGTTTTCAGTTTGCTCCGTTAACCCGACCAAACCACAGCATGACATCTGGTTGTAATTTTGGTTGTCATTGGCCGCGACTATATATCAACGTCTAATCAACGTCTTTGACATAATATTGAATGGACGTTAGATAAACAACGCTCTTTATACGTTGCTTTTAGTTGCTTTTTCTCTGCAGCAGTGTTTCAGTGTGTGGAATTAACGGTGGGTCGGTCAAATTGGCTGGGGCTATCTCAACTTCAGCCGAAAGGAACCGATTGGCCATCTCGGAATTTAGAGATTGATTTTAGTAATTATCTACAGCATTACGTACGCTTCCCTGACCTGGCTGGGTAAGGAGGGCAGAGTATTTTTGACAAGACCACCTGTTTGTTCGGGCGTCACGCTCTCCGTGCGAAAAAAGGATTTCTCCAAAGCCTGTCAATTGATTTTTATGAAATTCGATAACCCCTTGCGCTGACTAGACTTTAGATTTCTTGACAGGTCATTCAAGGTCATTGCCGGACTTCTAAATTTTTACTTAAGGCTATGAGAGTAGGTTTTGTGCATGCTGTTAACAGTATTCTGTGAAAGGATTTTAAAGCGTATTTATATGGATGACCTTTGTGCTGATCAGATTTGGCGTATGTGGCTCATAAGTATCCTGTGAATGAGCCAGCAAATGTTGATATAACTCGCTGCGAGTGTTCTTTTCGATGACTTCTCGGACGGATAAGATTTTGGTTACCTCTTATCACCTCGAGGTTACCGCAGGATTTTGAGTTTGTAGTCCAAGTTTATTAAAGAAGCAGGGGGCTATAGCAGTCGTTGAAAGTATGTGCTTATGTCCGTATGTATGCTGTTAAGTTAAAAAGTCGTATCTCCTCCTAGGTTTTTTCGCCTAACTGTCTTGAAATTTTGGTTGATGGTACCGGACATAAGTACCTACCTGGTTTTCCTCCTACAGTTTTCATGGAAACAATCTAAAATTTTAGTGGAAGTAGGATGCATAAATGTCCTTACTTTTTTGTTTAGGCCATTCGATAAAAATTGGCCGAAATATTGGCGAAAAACCAATTTTTTTCATAAAATCTTAACTAACTGCAGGAAAATAGTATTGCTGTCTTGCAATTTCAAGTAAAGGAAGCAGGTGTTACTACCTACCTGACTAGTACTTTTTTGCGATTGACCAAAAATTGGCGGAAACTATGGCTTTACTTTTTTCTGGTGTTAGTGAAAAATTAGCGAAAATTTTTAAAAAATCAGTAAAATCTTAAATTTACTCCAGGAAAGTAGTGTTACTGTCTTGAAATTTTGTATAAAACTAGCATGCATTACTTCCTATCTCGCTCTTCCATTTATGATGATTGGCCAAAAATGGGCGGAAATTTTGGCGAAAAACCAAAAAAAAAAAAAAAAAAAAATTCTCTAAAACATTAGCTCACGCTCGAGATAAAACCTTATTGTCTAAAAATTATGATTAAAGGTAGCGGCCATCGCCGCTTGACCGGCTATTCCTGTTTTCCGTCATTCAGAACCTACTTAGCTTTTTTCGCCTAAAATGCGAGGAAGTATTGGGGAAAGCCATTTTTATCAGTGAAATGTTAACTAACACCAGGGAAATAGCTTCATTGCGTTGAACTTTAAAGTAAAGGTAGCATTCATTAACTACTCACTGGACATTATTGTTTTTGGTGATTGACTAAATTTGGCGGAACTATTGGCGCAAAACAAAATAAAAATCAGTAAAATCTTAAGTCACACCAGAGAAATGGCCATTGGTTCTTACCTGGCTGTTACTGTTTTTCGTAATTCGGCAAAATTAGCAGAAATGTTGGCCAAAAAAAAACAAAAAAACAATTTCTTACTAAAACCTGAACTAGCGCTAGTTATATTATCTTAGCTTTTAAATTTTGAATTAGGGAAGCGAATATTCGTAAGTACTTCACCATTATTTGTCTCATCTTTTTTTTTTTTTTGGTGAATCGCCAAATATTGGCCGAGGTATTGGCGAAAAAGCAATTGTTCCGAAAAATCTTAACTTACGCCAGGAAAATAGCCCCATTGTCTGGCAATTTTATGTAATAGTAGCCCAAAATTGTCGGAAATACTGGTCAAACCCCAATTTTTTATAAAACGTATATCCTCCTATGGTAGCCGTACTGTCTTAAAATTTCGGTTAAAGGGTACATTTATATGTCACAAATCTTGACATCAGCATTCGTGAGCTGGGGCATTGTCCATGGACTTTCCACGCTTTCGTATGTGTAAGTCTTCTGCATCTCATGAACGAAATTCAACCATAGCATGTGAATTGGTTTTGAACAAAGTAAATGGGGGGTAGGGGGGGGCTGGGATGGGGGGGGGGGGTAGTTAACAGATGACTGCGCAAGATTAGTGGTGCACTTAAAGCTTCTACCTTTAACAGTGTCGTGTATGAGAAACCTGTGCAAAGCCTCCGTTTACTCGATGGGTGTCCGTGATGCTGACTACTCGATTTAGCGATATTTTTGCCACCGGACCTTGAATTTTCAGTTGTAACCCGTATGTGTCACAAGCATCTTGATAACACGGTTCAACCAAAGTCAGTGAAGGAATTTGGCTAATGATGCATGTGCACTTAAGGTTGACCTCTTAAACCGAGAAGATTTTTGTGTTCTTGACACACCAGTTCTTGACACCCTCCTCTCCCCTCCCTGGCCGGCCTTTATCTCCACCTGGCTATTATTTTTTTGTGATTCGCCTAAAAGTGGTGGAAATATTAGCCAAAAACAATTTTCATGAATTCATGTCAAGATTTGAATGGAAAAGTCCTAAAATTTTGATAGAAGGTAGTGGCATGTATGTCCACCTGGCCGAAACACATGGCTATTACTTTTTTTTGGCCATTCGCCACAAGTTGGCGGATATATTAGCGGTAAACCATTTTTGTATTTAAATCTTGACTAATGCCAAGTACATAGCCTTACTGTCTTGAAATTTTGGTCACAGGTTATACTTATATGTGATAAATATCTTGACAGCAGCATTCGTGAGCTGGGACTTGGGCAGTCTTGTTAGTATTGGTAATACCTATTATTTTTTTCCTCAGAAAAGAGCTTTTGGAACAAGAAAAAGAGTTGAAGAGCAAGGGTTTGATGTTGGTGGCAGAAAGCGACAAGCTGTTGCAGTGTGAGCGCACCCTACATGTGGTGCAGCGGCAAGCGGAGACCCTGCAAGCACAGAACATCAGGCTCCACGTCAGGCTGGAAGAACTCACCGCCAAATATGAGCCAGGTGATTCACATTACTAAAGATAGGAACACTAGTCCAAGATAAGGAGACTAGTGGACGGGAGGGCTGGGGGGGGGGGGGGGTATGTCCTGTGAACCTTGACACGTGACGGTACCAGTGCTGGACGGCAGTTAAATACAGCATCTGGTCTTAAAATCGTACTCTCATTTTACCTTATACTATAATCACACTAAAATAACATACCATCTTCAACTCCCCCTCCATTTCCCGTTTCTGTTACTACCTATGGCTGCTCATCGTGTATCCAAGTACTCATCTCTACTAGGGCTGCACTCTGCCAGTAAAAGCAAACCGCGGTTTGTGACCGCGAAAAAAGGATGGCAAGAACAGGAGGCATCTGCCAAGCAACATGAACAAAAAAAAAACGGTTTTAACCGCTTCTCACCTACATACTTGACATGATATAAGTATATTCATATGTGTAGTTCACTTGACTTGGGAGTGCAACCCCTTTCCTCTGAAGACCGGACAGAAAACCCCTGTAACTCTCTCATAATAGTGTCCTGGTCCACAATCGCCTACGAGAGGCTCATTTCCTTCACTAATTTTCGTAACTGACAGCACTCTTCTCCATGATTCTGTCTAATATATATATATATATATGTTACAGCGAATCTGTAAAACCAGCGAATCTATAGATTGCAATTGCAATTATTTTTCCGTGAGTGCAACACAAAAATCTCTTCACCTCCGGGTGAATAAGTTGCAATTGAATTACGGTGCGCTTATCCAATCAGTGTTAATTTTGGATGCTCCGCATACTCATAGTTTCATTTTACAGAAACTGATAGGACAAGGATTTCAACGAATGGAAACTTTATTCCGGTGTGAAAGCATATAATTGCTGTACTTTCATCAAATGACAAAAAAACCTCAGCTACATGAAATAAGTTAATAGCAATGGAAACAGAGAATGAAGCCCGATTTTAATATATTCCCTTCACACAAACCAAGGAAAAGGTGTGCAAAATACATCTGGAGAAACGTAATCACTCAAAAGCACTTAAATTTCAAATATTAGCGAAAACAAGTGATCATGTCGGTAAAGATGGCCGATCAGGCAATTTCAGCGAATCTGTATAATTTTTTGGGTGAAAAACCAGCGAATCTGTAGATTCGCTGAAAATTTTCAGCGAATCTACAGATTCGCTAAGTGAGTCAGCGAATCTACAGATTCGCTGAAATTTTCAGCGAATCTATAGATTCGCTGGTTTTACAGATTCGCTGTAACATATATAAACACGGTATTATTTAAAATAAGAATTCTGAAGCAAATAAGAAACCAGATATTTTCTGGTAGGCTATTCTGGAATAGACTACCGATAAATCGAATGTCACAGAAATCGGGTTTTTTTTTCATGATTTCACCATTTCATGTTGCAGACTCCATAAATACATTATTTTCTTACCTTGTAAATGGAAATAATATGAAAAAAAAATACAAATAAATTTTGTAAAATTTTAAATTTCGATAGGTTATTTAACACTGAACTACCGACATTTTAGTAAACAATCGAATGTTAATTCAATTTTTCAATATTTTTAATTTCCTTTCGCCAAAAGATAAGAATATACATAATTCAACATATTCTCACCCTTTGGTTTAAGAAAAATGCAGCATTGTTGATGTCTGTGACATTTGAATTGTCGGTAGTCTATTCCGGAATAGCCTACCAAAAAATATCTGGTTTCTTATTTGCTTCATAATTTTTATTTTTTGAATAATACAGTGTTATATTATATATATGTTTGGCACAATTTTTAAAACTGCACAATTTATGTATTGTGCTGCACAGTTTTTAAATTTATAAACGGGCCAACCATTTAAAAATGGGTTGCCCATTTATAAATAGGCGACCCATTTTTAAATGGTTTTTAAATGCAAATTGCGGACAATTTTAAATTGTCCTGCGCAATTTTAAAAAATTTTCATTTTTTTAGCTTTTTTTCTCTGAGGGTTTTTTTTTGTTTGTTTTATATTTTGTCAACATTTTACTGCTTTTATGTCTTTTATCTCGGTTCACAAGTATATTCATCTATTGTTGCAATTGCATTTCACAAAAACTGCATTTGATGGATTAGAGTACTTTATAATTGCAACTTTCTTCCGTGATATTGTTTTTGTACTGTGGTTCACAAGTTGATTTTCTATTGTTCTAATTTTATGTATTCTTCTATTGTTCTGTGTTGTAATTGAAGGGGTCCATGCATAAACTTGATAACTGCAGTTATCAGCAGTAGAGAAAAACCTCTTTAAAGTTTGAAATTTTAGTAACAAACATAGGTTTTTCCCATCGCATTTTTCTCAAAAATACCCACTTCTAATCGGTTTTGAGGTGTAAGACTTACATATGTGATAGAACAGAGGCCAAGAAATACCTTGGTGGTAATAGTGCATTTTCCTGATAAGTGGAGTTATCAAGTTTATGCATGGACCCCTTCAATTGCTTTTCAAAGATTTTCTCCGACTTTTGATTGATTGGCCTAATTTGCAATTGTAAGTTTTATGTTCTATCTGTTAATTATGCAATTGCAATTTATAAATTGTGCAGATTTAAATATTGTGCCCAACATATATAATGTATTTATGAGATTTTAGAATTTAGTGTATCGTGACTTTTGTTCATGACTTTTGTTTCAGGGAAGCTTCAGACCAATAAGAAAGTGCACAAAACCATTACAGAAAAGATTCCTGTGACCACGAAAAAAGGGTCGGAAGAAGAGGAGGCATCTATCAAGCAACATGCAGAGAAACGGAGAGAAATTCTCCAAAATCTTCAAGCTGACGGCGTGCGCAGTGTTACGTCAGTAAATGCCGCCATAGTGTCTGCTTGTGCAACTAAAACCAAAGCAGGACAATACACGGCAAAAGGCTCGGAAAGACTGGATGGGAAGACTGGCTCTGTGGTGACTGCGACTAAACGAGTGGCAAATACCGGAGTCGAGAATGACTTCAACTCGGCAGTTTCCGCACAAGAAAAGAACTCAGCAGTGCCCGAACTGAAATCCGTAAAATTGCGGAAAGTAAGAATGGCAGAGGAAGATGATTTGATTGACGTGTCATGTGACCAGTCTTCAGTGCCGCCTCCGACAGATTGTGGCAAAAGACAAGCGATCAAGTCGCAACACAAGAAAGTCAAGGTTTCCGAACAGCCGACGAATGAATGTCAAACCCAGTGAATGCTGTATTTTCTGAAGAATGTCATTTTGTGGCATGCAGGAATTAGAAGCTATCCTATCTTAAAACCGCGGAGGCCTGCCAAACAGTGCATGGGTAATTAGGGCCGGGAGGGGAGGGGGTTAGCTTGGATGCGCACGTACGGTAGGGGCGTATTGAGGGCCGGGAGGGGAGGGCGTTAGCTTGGATGCGCACGTACGGTAGGGGCGTAATTAGGGCCGGGAGGGGAGGGGGTTAGCTTGGATGCGCACGTACGGTAGGGGCGTAATTAGGGCCGGGAGGGGAGGGGGTTAGCTTGGATGCGCACGTACGGTAGGGGCGTAATTAGGGCCGGGAGGGGAGGGGGTTAGCTTGGATGCGCACGTACGGTAGGTGCGCAGTGAGAGCCGGGAGAGAAAGAGGCCAGCTACGCGGGCACACCGCAAATGCGTACGCACGCTGTCTTTTATGTATTTTTGCATCTTTTATGAATGGCACAAAGCAATTCTAATAATTGCTTTTGGTTAGCAGTTTGAAAAAAAAAATCACTAGTAGTTTGTTAAAAAATGTGAAAAAAAGTGTAAAATGATAAATCCACAAGAGCATGTGGACTGATCCGGAAAACTCTACAGCAGTCTTTAACACTGGCAGCACGAGCGTAAAAAGCATATATATGTTACAGGCAATAACGAAAACGAGGCTATACTCTTGTTAGCCTGAAACCAAAGATAGCCTGGTTTGTGTTCACACGTTCTTTTCACAGGTTTCTTTAATTACCTTCGAAATATAAAATATACCATGCGAATGGCTTCCAAAGATGTAGTTATTCTGTTCATTAATTTCCCTATTGAACACTGAATTGCAGTTCTTTAAATATGCTCAGCATCGAAGTCAATTCAGTTCAGTACTTGGCAGTTGCTATTTTGGCACTGAATAGTAATGATGCAAGTACTGTCAGCTTTAAAGCGCCGACTTGTGGGGTCTGTTCATAAATCATAACACATAATAAATAAATATTGCTGAATATAATATTATGATATGTGTCTTATTTGAGTGCTGAAAATATGTACTGTTTGAAAAGAAGACAGGTAAAGTACTGGTAAAATTTTTGGTTTAATTTATTATGCAAAAAATTGAACATGAACGAATAGATTTTCAGATTTCAAATTTTATTTTCTGTACTGCAAATATAAATAACTTTACAATTGCTAAAAAAGGTAAAGACTCTCATACATACATAAATAGACAGAAAAGGGATCAAGCAAAAGCAGAGCTTAATAAACGCTTGTCCGATCACAATAAATAGTGTACATCTTTACCACTTTCTTAACATGATTCGTTCATAATTAGGTAAATTCTTTTTGACTGTAATAGAAAGAAAACACTTTGATTACGACAAAGATTATGCATATTCAAGATTTTAAGGAAAATCAGTAAGCCACTCAGATAAATTTAACATTCTATCACCAAATGGGTGTTATTTGCTACAGTTAAGTAAGGTTTTCCTAAACAATATCGTCATAGTTCGAAAGGAGAAATTGCTTTCATTTCGACTTCTCGAAAAGTTACATTGAAAATTACCATGCTGCCTTGTTTTCCTTTCTTCACCAACAGTTTGTAATAAACGTTGTAATTTACTTGGAAGTTCATTTTGTTTAACCTTGAACATAATAAAGTTTTGAATTTAACTAGGTCATAAAAATTTAATAAGCGCAAATTACTAAAAAATACCTTTAGTATGTGCTAATCTATTCGCACCATATATTAATCGCACAGCTCTTTTGCATTACAAGAAGCGACTTGGTATTTGTTTGTAGGAGCTACCCCATATTTCTGAACAATATGACATGTAAGGCAAGAACAGTGTGGAATATATTCATAACAATGCTTTGCTGTGCAAGATGAAACTAGATTTATACAATATTGAATTACATTTTGATAATTTACTTCTTACTTGAGTTACATGATCTTTCCACTTTAATTTTTCATCGATAATTACTCCCAAGACATTTAGTCGACTGTACTCTCGAAATTGCTTCATTACCAAATAAAATATTGGGTTGATACCTGCTTTTTAACCCAGCCGACTTTGTCGGACTGGGTTAGTCGTATCACTATTGGGGGCTTGAATGTATGTACGTATGTAAAACTTTTTCTTTAAAATGCTACTCCTACAGTTTTGCTCCATTCGTTTTGATATTACGCAGGACCCACCTGGCTATTACTTTTTTGACGATTGACGAAAAACTGACAAAATGGCGGCACTTTTTCTGCCCGTTTTGACCCATTTTTAAAATGCTACTCCTCCTACAGTTTTAGTACAATCGTCTAGATGTTACGCACGGATATTCCCCATTGGTTTGCCTACCAGGTTATTATTCTTTTCGCGGTTCGCCAAAAGCTGCCGAAATGGCGGAACTTTGAAGTTTGGAAACTGGAAACTGGAATAAATGGTAGTAAATAACTGAATTGTCAAACCATTCATTTCTCTCTGTCTTTTTCAAATAATTATGAAATTTTAATCGAAAGTTTCTTAGGTGCTTCTCCACCTGGACTTTGCTTTTTTCGCAAATGACAAAAAAATGCCGAAATGGTGGAATTTTAAAAATTATGTAAAATTCTGTAAATGCCGGTAAATACGTGAATCGTCAAAACCCAACCTCTCCAACACCACTTTTCGGGTAGCTCCACCCGGGAAAACTCGTTTTTGTGTATTAAAATTATGAAAAAGTTACGTTCAGAAACACAGTTCTTCATTTTTTGGCCCAACAGTATTCGTTTCAGAGTTTTCTCTCTTTCCTTGTTTGGTGACTCGGCTGGATCATGTCCTTGGCCATGCTTAGTTTTCCAAACATCATGAACTGAGTTTTCGAAACATTTAAAGACGGCTTATTCAATTTGAACCACCTATTTCATTTTGTAATTCTTTGCTTATTATTTCACACGTTAACCAGGTCTCTACCCGTATAGAAAATATTAGTATCATCAGCGTAGAGAATAAATCTGATCAAAGACGAAACATTCACAATATCATATATATAATATAAAGAGCTTGGGTCCTAAATTGACTCTTGTGCAGGATTGCCACGGAAAGTTGGACAAAAAAGTACGATGAAAGCGTTAAAAAAGTACGTTCTGTAAAAAAGTAAAAAAAAGTACAAAACAGTACAAAGAAAAGTATCTGGAAAACGGCTAAAACGGCTTATAAGCCTTGAAATACAGTGCAAAACGTGTGAATACTCGCTTCTAAGCGAGTATTTACTAATTTTACCTTTCTTCACAAAAATATTTATAACATACTTACATTTCTGTAGGCTTTATGGCAACTTCTTGAAACATACCCTTTGTAAAGCTCCGACCAACCTTTTCATTCCGATCATGAACGCCCAGTCTTCCAAAATCGGTGATACTTGGTGGTAATACTTTCGCATTAAAATGTACAATTCTCTTTTTTTTTCAACCAACTTATGGGAATTTTTATAGAATTTAACACAAATGAAATGGCAAAATAGTAATAATGAGGCACCACTATGCAGCTGATATTTGAAAATGGACCCGTTTCTCATAAGTACTTGATCGGATAATTGCATATTGAGATCAAGCAGCCTGACATCAAAAGCCTAGCAACTGCCAAAACCTGATCCTGTTTGATATAAAGAACATGGGGAAAAAACTCCTAGACTACAATTTACCCTCTATGCTCAAACTTAAATACTGAATGTGACAATCACTTCCTCAATTGGCAACTGATGTATGGCGCACACTAAAAAATAAACCTGGTTATATACCATGTACACTAACAAAAATACCGACGAACAGAACAAACAATAAAATCAAAAACTGCTGATTTAAAATTAAATTATAGTGGTTATATACACTGGAATAGACATTAAAAGCCAAGCAACTGCCAGAATCTGATCATGTTTGATATAAAGAACATGGAGAAAAAATCCTAGACTACAATTTACCCTATATACCCAAGCTTAAATACTGAATGTGACAATCACTTCCTCAATTGGCAACTGATGTATGGCGCACACTAAAAAATAAACCTGGTTATATACCATGTACACTAACAAAAATACCCAAGAACAGAACAAACATTGGAATCAAAAACTGCTGATTTAAAATTAAACAAATTATAGTGGTGATATACACTGGAATAGACATTAAAAGCCAAGCAACTGCCAGAATCTGATCATGTTTGATATAAAGAACATGGAGAAAAACTCCTAGACTACAATTTACCCCCTATGCTCAAGCTTAAATACTTAATGAGACAATCACTTCCTCAATTGGCAACTGATGTATGGCGCACACTAAAAATAAACCTGGTTATATATCATGTACACTAACAAATTAAACAGAAGAACAGAACAAACAAGAAATCAAAAACTGCTGATTTAAAAGTAAGCAAATTATACTGGTTATATACACTGGAATAGAAAATAAAATATAAGTGATGATGTACTTTTGTCACAAAGTAGTGCATTCATTTTCTGAGCACTTTAAATAATGCCCTTAGTTATGTTGAATAGTTTCAAAGAAAATAACAATTTTAACAACAGTAAGACTAGAATAAAATACCAGTGAATAATGTTTTGAAAGAGAAAAGTTTGTCATCCTCTGAACATCTTCCTTAAAACCCTTGTGTGTGTGATCTTTTTTCCAAAACACCTTGACATCCATTTAACCTTCTACAACCGGACGCTTTCGTCCACAATTACACTATCTAGGTAGATAGATAATCCGGTCGTAGTGTACACCACCAGTGTTGCAAAGTGTCAAATGACATTTACATTTCGCCATGTTACCACTGCCCACTTTCGGTTGAAAAAGGCACCACTTGTAGGTAAGAGTATGCGGTGTAAGCACAAAAATATCCTTTCCTAGCATGGAGGCGGCCGCAAAAATTTCGGTCTGCGTTGTCCATGACACCGGTTTTCTAATTTCGGCGATTTGAGTATTCACATCCTTACCCATGAGGACCTCAAATATACTCTTCTTTTCTTCCAGAAAATGCGCGATACTTTGTCTCACTTGAAGGTGAAATTCTTCACTTCTGATTAGTTCTTTCGCAAGCGCCCTGAAAAAGTAATTTCCACAACCTTTGCTTCGATCGATGATACCATCCTCGATGATACCATCCTCAATCTTTGATTTGATTTCTTTTTCATCCGGCACTGTACATATCTTGGTAATTTTTCTACCAGTTGAAGGTGATTTTTCAAGCTGTTTTGTACTTTTCTTTCTGTCTTTGGTGTCGTTACTTATTTTTTTAAGGCTTACATGAAAAGATTGCGGGCTTGAGTTGTTTTGGTTTACGTTCTGGTTCAGGTCGCTGACTCTCCTGTTTGTATTTCCTTTTGCTCGTACTGACTTTTGATATCTTCAGGTCATCTAATTCTTTCTCTTTCTGCGAACAAATTTTGGCTGATTTAGAAATCTTTCTTATGCTCTCTGTGGTTTCCTTCAGCAAGGCACTGAGTTTGTTGCACAGGGCTCTACTTTCATTCTTGCTTTCTTCTTATTCTTTTTGTGTCACAGCGATCTTGATACTGCTTTGAAGCTCTTGATGAAACTTGATTAAATTTTGATCGGATTCCTTTCCAATTTTAAACGATTGTTCCCTGGGTAGGTCTCTCTTCAAAAGTTACTTGTTTTGGCGATCAACCAAAAACTGTCTAAATGGAGGGCATTTAAATTTTTTCGCCGCCAATTTTCAAAATGTTTCTTTTCCCACAATTTTGATAAGATTTTCTTTATATTTTGTGGGAATATTTTCTAGGCAGGCCTTTTTGAAAAAAAAATACTTTTTTTGGCGAAAAATTGGCCAAATGGGGACATTTTAAAAAATTTTTTGCATCCAGTTTTCAAAATGCTTCTCCCAGGTTTTTTGTTGGATTCCTTTGCAATTTTGTACGAATGTTGTCTTGTGAGGCCTCTTTTGAAAAATTACTTTTATAGGCCACCGGCCAAAAATTGGCTAAATGGGGTCATTTTTTTTTAATTTATAGGCTTCAAATTTTCCAAATGCAATTTGCACGCAATTTCGATCGGATTTCTGTCGAATTTTGTGCGATTGTTCTCTAGGCGATCCGCCAAAAATTGGTTAAATTAGGGACATTTTTCATTTATTGGCTTCGAAATGGTTCTTTTCACACAATTTCGATTGGCTTTCTGTCCAATTTTTTGCGATTGTTCTCTAGGTACGCCTCTCTTGAAAGTTTTTTAGCGATCCGCTAAAATTTACTGAAAGCTAATTTTGAAAATACTTCATCTCGCACAATTTGGAACAGATTGCTTTTCAGTTTAGAACGATTATTCTCCTGATGTTTTTATTTTGAAAAATTTCTTCTTTTTTGCTATTCGCCGAAAATTGGCTAAATGGGAAGTTTATGCTTACAGGTAGCTTAAGATTAGATTCGTCCGAACAAGAGCGTTATCTTCCCAATAGTGTAAGTATAAAATGGCGTGTGTATTAATGATTCTAAATAACACCTTTAAGGTAGAAGTGAGAGATCCGTTTTTAGCCATTCGTAAAGTGAGGGCTAGTCCAGGTATTCAGCTTTGACATACAGGTTGATTGATGAAAAATCCTGCCAAGTTTCCTAGTACCAGAAATTAATATAAAATTTTAGCCATTCCCGCTGGATTTCAATCTTTTGTGAAACATCTTTTTGGGTTTTACCAAAAGTTAATTGGAATTGGAATGACTCATAATGAAGCCTTTGCTGGTACAGTGGAAAGAAATCCATACAATTTTGAACACTTCGATATTAATTACATGCAACTTTACACTGATGGTGAACCAGTCCTATCTAAACCTCTCAAGGTTGTTCAAGGAAAATATCTTAACGCTTTTGAAATTCCTTACAAATCTTTTGAAAAAATTGAATGGTGGGAAAAGCTCCATCATAAAACGGGAAGACTGGCCTAGAGGTTGCGCCTCAGTTTCTTTCGACTTAACACCTGATTATAGTGGTTATGACCATTACGCCTTTTTCAAACCTGGAAACCTGCGGCTAGAGATTAACTTTGTCAATGCTTTGCAAAATAAGTCAATGTCATAGTCTATGTTAAATCTGACAACATCATTGTAATAAGTGCAAATTGCAGTATTCATTTTGATTATCAGTCATGCATACGAAACAAACAGATGCCATATTGACGCATGATATGACAAAAGACTTATTCCACGGAGTGTTTCCTATGGATCAATTGCCTGCATTACAGCAAGGAAAATATGTCATTAACACAGACGAGCATGATGAACCTGGTAAACATTGGATTGCCGTATACTTTGACAAAGTTATGGAATATCTTGACTCATGGACTTGTATCTATAGATAATCGTTTGGAAAAGTTTTTAAATAATGCGTTCGTATATAATTCCATACCATTGCAACAGCTCATTTCCAATACTTTTTATTGTGTATATTAGGAATTACATAGAGCTGGAGATGGCAATATGTTTGACATTATAGATGTATTAAAAGAAGTGATGTAGATTCTGTAGTTAAAGACTTTGTATGCAGACATTATAAACCATTGTTCTTTTATGCATAATTAATGTTTTAAAATTTATAGTTAAGTTTTTAAGTGATATGTTTATCTAAATGATTACTAATGTCACGCTAGTGTCATATCTTTCTATTGAGTCACTGGAGGGTCACTAGCGTGGTGTTAATTCACCCGTAAACCCCTTTTTTTATTTAAATGGAGGGTCTCTGGCGTGGTGTTAATTCAATTAACCCTTTTTTTATTTAAATGGAGAGTTCCTGGCGAGGTGTTAATTCACCCGTAAACTATATATCATACATCATACGTCATTGTGTATTATAATCAAGTATTGCTTAAAGAGAAAAATAAAAAGTTGAAAAAAAAACATGTGTGTGTTTTGTTATGTTATTATTTAACATGTATTAATCACGACTATTTACAATTATTGAGAATAAAAAAAATTACAGGTAATGACTGAGAACAAAAAATATTTCAGTGTAATATATTAGCCCACTCACAACAACTTAAATTAGTATAAGAATCATAAATGTTGTCACCCCGTTTATAAATGCTATGAAAACTGAGATAACATTGATCCAACCCAATCACTTTCACATCAACATGGTTTGATAGTGTCAATTCATTTAGGCCTTTCATAGTCTTTTTCATAGGCCACATATTAGACGTAAAGGCAATACTTTTTTTAACCATGTATCAATCGTACATATCCATTGCTTCAAAGTGAAGTTTCAAGTTCTTGTCAAGCATAAAAAACTTGGCTTCAGTGTTCTATATTGAACATGATCAAATCATAGCGTCAGGTAAGCTCGCCATACTGTTGAAAGTATACAGCGTTCACTGTCACGTTCAATAACTCACTTTAAGATCTTCTGTGACTTGCAGATGAAATACTGGTATTGGTAAGGATTCAGAGTAATCGTTCACCATGGCTTGATCTTCAGGAAATAGGATAATGAAAGTTCCACAGTAACAGATCGTAAGTTCACCCAAGTAAGCTAGAGATAGTTGCACGTTTGAGCTCATGATAAATGACTTCTATTGAACCATCTTCTGAATTTCACAGCATTTATACGCGTGTATCTGCTGAAGCACGTGATCCACTGCCGCCAGTTGCTTCTTTAACATTTGCCATTCTTTCATTAATAACAAATTTCCCTTCTTGGTAGGATAGAACCTCCAAGAAGCAGACTTTGTAATACAACAGCTTTACGCTCAGGTTCTTGCTTGACTTTAGGCTCTACCTTAAACTCCATTTTTCGCTTTTTACACGGTGGTATGGTAGCTGAAGGCAGACATTCATCTCTTTTCATCTTTATAAATTATGGTCGCCTTTGAAGTTATTGTAATGATAGTGACTTCAACTCAGGCTTTGCCATGGACATTGTCTTCGACTTTGCTGTAGATTTTTCTGTTGGTATTGTCTCTGACTTTGCTGCAGGCATTGTTGTAGATATGGTCTCAGACTTTGCTGTAGGTATTGTTGTAGATGTCAGTTGTTGTTCACTCACTGCAGGCATGTTCACAGTTTTCTTCTCAAGAGCTACTGGATAGCATCATGCTGATCATGAACTTCATCCGGGTATGTGACATCTACCTGTAAAATATATCCTATCTCAGCATCTTCAGTCACTTTCATAAAACCCAGAAATTCTGGATCTTCCGCCCATGCAAATCTACATTCTGGCAATGCTGCACCCAAAGCTTGTTGACATCAAAGCACATGATGTAGTTTGTTGATTTGGTGACATCATAGTCTGGAACGTAGGGGTTGTTGGCTTTTACATACTTGTCTGTAATGACTGAAATACCTCCTCGCAGATCTTCCTGTACCAGTTGATACATGCCAATATCATCTATCAATTGCAATTGAACCTTGGTATGTTTCAGCAAAGCGTTCCATGTCAAACCTGGGGTGCATAGTAATGAGCAGAATCCAATTCATGTTGAGACACATATTTTAAAATTTTCACACATCTGCCAACGGCAACACATCTGTTAAATACATTCCAGAACCATTCTGCATGAGAATATTCCTTGTCACTGATTCCTTCTTCAGAAAATTGACTGTAAAAGTCTTCTTCTTGTGGAAGCTTGGTTTCTGCAAATTTGGGGGGCTCATCAACATAGTCATAGGGATATACTCCTTTTCTCAAAAGTAACTCTTGCTGCTTCGTGTCACGCACATGACTAGTCATTGCCATCAACCGCTAAGTTGGCTACTAATTTTTGCAAGGATGCTCCCATGAATTGGTAAGAGTCGATAAATTTCAGATTGCTCATGGTAATTGCAATGTACTTTTCGACATCGTTGAAATGACTGACAGCTTCAACTTTTTGAATTTCTCTATACTCTCCAAAAGAAGATGACTGTTATATCCTCGTAGGTTGTAGATTAGGACAGGGATAATGAATGAATCCCACTTTTCTTGCTAATCCTTTCGCAAGGGAAACTAGGTTGCATTCACTATGGGCTGCTCCACGGTATTTCCACTCATAGTAAGCCATCTTTCTTTACAAAAGACAATCAGTTTTTCTACATGAATGTCTCTCAAATTCATCTTTGGCAGTACTGCATGACACCATCCACATTTCACTTCTTTATTTGGAATATTCATGTTATCACTTCGCTGTCTTGATGTTAAATGATTAAAATTGCAATAGTTTTGAAGTCATTTACAGGCAAAATCATGTATTTTTTATTCCGAAATCTTTCTAGGAACGGTTTTTGCCAGTTCGAAAACTTTCTAGTACAAAAACATAGCTTTACTACTGACTGTACTAAAAAGCATCACCCCCCCCCCCAACCATCACAAAGTAAGTGTGCAACTGGGCTGATAATTGATATGAATATTTAGTGCATTTGAATGACCGGTAAGGTATTGCATCCACGCGTCGTTCTTATAAAACCATCACCATGCTCAGCGTGTTTGGTGTCTGCAAATAAAGCACATGTTATTTGTGTAATGCGCTGTGTTGCTGTTGGCTTATTCGATAGCTTGTGCAAATGTTGCTGCAGTCTTTACGCGTTGCATTTCTTGTGAAAAAATTACTGTTTATTTATTAACACTTGATAAGCTGTTAGCTTGCAAGGGTTATATGAAGTTGTGCGAGCAGCGGTTCGTCCTTTTTTTCTCCTTGACAGTTTTCCGATTTTTTGTGTCTTCTTCTCTGACACTATGGGCCCTAGGACCATGCAACTTGGGACTTATGAAGAGCCTCTTTGTTAAAATGCCATGTGAATAGAGTGTATTTTTGCAAGTAAATGCGGAGCATTTAACATACAGCACAGAACACCACACAATTGCTCAGCTTTGTGTGAGTCTCACTGCATAAATAGATAACACAGCGTGTGCCTGATCAGTCAGTAAAACTTTAAGTCAACAAAAACCGAACACTACTCGGCTTATAAGACGTATTCAAGCTGTTTTGTTTGCTAATATATTCAACCTATGGAGTTTTTTTTCTTGACAGTGGTCCGATTTTTTAGAACATTATAGCCACATACATGCTGTGCCACAAGCCCTGTACATAGTTGTATAACACACTGTATGCATGTTATAAAATACTTTATATTATTCAGCAGTAATCCATTGAAGTAAGTATTTTTGCGTTTTAATTTTTGTCAAGTGTTTAACATATCGCTAGCGAAATGCGGTTTTAGTTTATTTATTTGTTTTTTGCTTCGCGTTTTGGTCCTGAAATCGAAAACAAAGGCGAAAACAAAAGGTGAGGTGCACAACATCAGATCAAGTGCTACATATGTGCGAAGTCCTGAGGCCAGTATGGTCAGAGGAGTAGTAAAGACAAAACGAAGAGCCAGTACAGAGAAAAAAGGTCCGCAACATTGGCCCCGTACAGGTTTAATATACTCTTTGCAAGTCTTTGACTTCCCACCTGTTAGTCAGTAGTGATGTTAATGCTGTCAATACACTTACTTGAAATTTGCTTGAAGCTCTCTCCCACACGCTGCGTTCTTCACAACCCCAAGTGAAGCATGCTGCTACTTGGGTTTATCCTGCGTGTGAAATTATGACTGTGGATTGTAATTTACCATGAATAAAATAGGATACTGTTTATTTACGCCACACCTGGTGAGCAAGGGAAAATTCCCTTATTCTTTGATATCCGAGAACCCTGTAATATTTTCTGAGTCGGAAGATTTTCAAATAATAGTAAAAAAAAACTATTCGATTAAAGAAGCCTTTTTTTGTTGGGAACAATGGCCGGGGAGTGCTAGCTTGCAAGTCAAAAGTGCAATAAGGGGATTTTGAGACGTTTTCATCAGAATTAAAAAAATCCTTATTTAATACGAAATATAGTCAAGACAGTCTTTAGAAAATAAGGAAGACATCTTTTATTAGAACGCTTTACAAAAGCCGCGGGGAAACTGATAGTGCTGAAATGTATCGTTGCTAGCACAGTGGGCGAACTGTAATTAACAGTTTGGAGACATATTTTAAAGTAACTAATTAATGACACAACACCCGTATAGAAAGGCGAAGAGAGGACAGAGAAAGACTGGGAGAAGCAGAACTGTGATAAGGCCAATCTTGCTTCATACCCTGTATTCACCGTCTGCTTTTATACAATGTTTCTCTTCCAAATCCATTCATAATTATCGCGGCTAAAAATGAGCAGCCCACACGTTATTGAAAGACTGCCACAATGACGCCACGAGCCTAAGCCCCTCCCCTTGTTTAAGCTAGCAACTTAGGGAGCATATCTTTGGTCATGTGACATTAAGAATGGTTGAGGGCATTGCCAACAAACGAAGTGATTAAGGCCATACAGAAGTAACAACCTGGCTGATAAAATAATCTTGGCTAAGCAAACGCATGAGCAAGTGACAAGTGATAAACAGGAACAACTGAATCTGCAGGAAAAAAGAAATCTGACCAGTTTTGTATTTTGTACTCCACCTTGCTTTGAGAAGGATATTTAAATTACATCTCACAGTGCAGTCCATTCTTGCTCATTGTTAACAACTAGGATAAATCAAGAGCAAAATATAAGATTAAAATTAAAAAAAAGAACAGATTTGAATTTTCAAATTGTAAAGAAAAGGAAAGGTTGTGAAACTTGAGAACTTTGTGTTTGAGCCAATTCTCAAAATGTGTGCTCCTTCTTACATGATTCTTAATATCGTCAATGCATTCGCTATGATTTTCTTCGGGAAATCAGGTGCAGAATTACATGGTAAGTTACCTAGCTAAGACCCACTAAATTTACATAGTTTTAAGATGTAATTGCAATTTAATACATTTTTACTATTACCATATAGAAATATTTCAAAACGCCCAGACTAAAAGTCCATTTGGTGTGGTGTTGGAAACAAAATTTTAATCGTGAATCATGTCTTAAGGAAGCAGATGATGTTCCTTCAACTCCCTGTATTTAAAAAATAGGTGGCGTTAACTGATAAGTGTATTTCCAAAAATAACTAGTGTAGAGAAGACTGTGTAATTGAAAACAACAAACAAAAAAAGTAAAATAGAAAAGAGCGCAGGACCATTATAACTAAAATAGGTAAAAGTACAGGACAAAAACTTAATAAAACAAGTGAAAAGCAGAAGACAAAAATAAATAGAATAAATGAAAAAAAACTATAAAGTAAAAACGCACGAAAATATGCAAAATGTTCCACAAATGGTGTTAAAACACGTGTAAGGAAGTAAACAAAAAGTGTAAAGAGAAACTGTACTTCTAAAAGAGAAAATCTGTTGATCTGACATCACGCAAATGATTTTAGGTTGAACTTTTGCTACACAGATCAATTTTGTTAGTTAATTTTCGGATGTTCTACTTGTTGAAGGAGTAATTAACGGAATCAGTTAACTGTAACTGTACAGCTGATTGTCTTGAATACGTCGACAGGCCGTTAAAAGACCAATAAAACAGATTTCCATATAAACTGTGTGGGTAAAACACACAAACGAATAAGTAAAATGAAAGTCTGGTTAATACTCTTTTCATAAAGCGGCTTAATAGGTTTAATAAAACCAAACAAGTTTACATCTCTTTTATTAACGGAGAAATGTAACTGAGCAAGGCTGGTTTGATTAGACTCAGTTAAGCCGATGTGTTAACAGGTTTAACTGTGTTCTGAAAAAATACCCACCCTTACGCAAAATACTAAAACAATAACAAGACGCTTGCCAAAATTAGAAGAAAAAAAAAATTTTTGTTTCCCCTGTAGTTATTTGCGCTATTACTTTATTGACAAAGTTCTCCCTGATTCGATTTTTAATTGGCTTAATTTACTCGATTTTTTTTCTTTTGTTGTTGTTGTTTTTCTAAATATCCTTTGTTCTTATGACTTTTTATGTTTTCGTATACTTGTTTTTAACATATACTAAAGATTTGGTGGCTTAGGTGACTGTGGTGAGGTTGGGGCTGGATTATTAGTTACAAGCTCAAACTCCTGTTTAAATCGCTGTATGAACAGAGTTCGGCTTAAACCACCTGGCTCAGTTACAGCTGTGAAGTCGCTGCATGAACGAACGCAATCCAACCTCACATAACCGAGTCAAATCGTGGCCCAGGTAACAGCAAGGCAGAAAATGGCAAGGAAATTTTTTTTCATTACGGGCTTAAGGCATTTTCAAAGACACCACTACGCAAACGAAGGAGATGATATTAAATCAAATATTTATGACTAGATGACGTATGTGAAAGAATAAATAAATAAATAAAACTTAAACAATTTTGTGTTTGCTGATCGAATATGAAATTCCTAAATCTCTGAAATTCTAGAACATTCATTATTAAAATATTATTGCGGGACGTAACGGAAAAAAAAACGGTCAAGGAAACAACGATAAACGGAAAAAGTGCTATGAAGTGCTAAAAACAGAACATTCTGACATTTGGGTATTCTGTGTAGCAATGATACGCTCAACCCACCCCCCTCCCCTCCCCCTCTCCCCCACCACTTTCCTCCGCCGTGATCGCTCTTTCTAAATTGGTCAAAGTTTTTGGTGGTGTAATTTGCTAATTACATATTTGTATGTGTGTGTATGTGTCGGATACTGTCTCACCGCGCGCCGCGATACGACCGGCAGCTAATGTCTCTTCATGTGCTGACTGATGTGACTGTGGTGTGTTGGAGTACAGGTCTTGTTGCAGGGTCCACAGTTCACATGACTACATGTGCTGACTGATGTGACTGCGTCGTGTTGGAGTACAGGTCTTGTTACACGGTCCACAGTTCACATGATTACATGTGCTGACTGACATGACAGAAAACTGTGTAAATCTAACTCATGCCTTCAGTTCACGTAGCTTCTTGTGTGGTTTAACAATGGTAATGTATCATCTGTAGAGAAAATGGTGTGCAAAACTGGGGGGAACTTCCAGCACGGCGAGGTTTTATTGCATTCACTCTGTGCGGGCAAACAAACTTGGGAAGGGGGGATTACGTGCACCCAAAAGGGAGCGGTTGTACAACAATACCGAACAGGGAAGTGCCCGACAGGACAATACCCAACGGGAAATTTAGGGCGTATCGGTTGAAATGAGGATGTTGTAACCCGATTATTAGACTTTTTTTTTACATTTTGCTGGATAACAAAGTGAACTCCAACGCCAGTCCAACGACTCTCGATAGTAAACCGATGTACTGAGGCATAATAGAAAACTGCTGAATGCAATTCAACAATGCAGTTAGAATCCAGTATTCAATTGCAGTTTGATATGGTCAGTCTTAATATAGTCTTCATTAAGAAATTACCTACATCAATTCTTTTTCAATCAATGTTGCTTTTAAAAAAGTTCTTCAAGCCATCAGTGGTTTCCTTTTATCAGTTGAGAAATGGTTCTTAAAAAATAGGATATTGACCAAGTCGGATATTGTCTGGTGGGGTAATGTCCTGTGACGGGTACTTTCCTTTCGGGTATTGTCCTGTCGGGCATTGTCCTGCTTCCACCGGTAGCGTGTCGGAGCAGACGGCTGCGACACGGCTGGTAATTCACGGAACTACATGTGCTGACTGACATGGCGGTAGCGTGTCGTAGCACAGACAGCGACACGATCAATAATTCATGTGCTGCGTACATGTGCTGAGTGGCATGTGCTTGCTGGCATGACCGTAGGGTGTCTTTGCACGTCCAGGGACACGGCTGGTAATTCACGGGACTACATGTGCTGACTGGCATGACGAGAACATGTCGGAGCACAGACAGCGATACGGCCGATAATTCATGTGCTGACTGGCATGTGCTGACTGACATGTGCTGACTGGCATGTGCTGATTGACATGATGGTAGCGTGTGGGAGCAGACAGCGACGCGGCCGGTAATTCATGTGCTGACTGGCATGTGCTGACTGACATGTGCTGACTGGCATGTGCTGATTGACATGATGGTAGCGTGTGGGAGCAGACAGTGACGCGGCCGGTAATTCATGTGCTGACTGACATGTGCTGACTGACATGTGCTGACTGGCATGTGCTGATTGACATGATGGTAGCGTGTGGGAGCAGACAGCGACGCGGCCGGTAATTCATGTGCTGACTGACATGTGCTGACTGACATGTGCTGACTGGCATGTGCTGACTGACATGATGGTAGCGTGTGGGAGCAGACAGCGACGCGGCCGGTAATTCACGTGACTACATGTGCTGACTGGCATGTGCTGACTGGCATGACGGTAGCGTGCCGGAGCAGAGGCTGCGACTCGGCCGACAGCTCATATGATAACGTTGTTTTGTTTGTCATATAATTAACGAAACAGTCGTGTTTGTCCATACCTTAACAGTCCATAATTGGCATGATTTGCAGCAAGTGGACTCAAATTAACTAAATAAACGTTGTAGTTCAGGAAAACGAATCCTTAAACCAGTAATAATGTCAAGGGTTAGAACACAAACTTCGCTGCCAGTGAACTGTGCCATGCCTTGGGGCGTGCCTGTGCAGATCTAGTTTTAATTAAAGCCGTTATGCAGCGTTTCTTTGCTGATGTTATCATGTTATGTATTTGTGATATCAGAAATACAAAGAAGACATGCGGATGACCACTTTATAATTATAATTGCTATGTTATTTGAATTGTTTTATACAAGAAATCACCATAAAACGGTCATTATTAAAGAAAAGCACACAGAAGATAGGATAACTGCGTATTGCCCAAATGTTGCAGCGCAGATATTATATTCCTGCAAACGCTCTTTACATGCTGTTTCTCTAGTATACTGTCAATGCCTACCTTTAAATATTGAGAATACTTCTAAATATACATAAAGTTGACAAATTTGTGTCAAAATTGAATTTTGTTTTAAATACATTTTGAACCAATAAAGTAAATTATATGAAAAAGTGTTACTAAGAATGTGTCCGCTTAAAATATTAGATATCTGGTTATATATCAGCACAGAAACGCAACATATTTTAATTTTGGTACTTAAGTCGGGCTCCGCGGCTTGGTTAGATACAAAATAATTGAAATTTTTATAAAATATGGAAAGGCATATATAAGAAAATTTTCTCGAATAGGTGTGTTAAACTATGGATTGGTTTGTTTGTTTAAATCTGACTTTTTAAAGCATAAAGGTGAAAAGAAATGCAAAAACATTAAAATATTAGGATAAAATCAAATATTTCTTCTTTAAAAAAGAAAATCCTCCAAATGAGGCCCCATTTAAGTTTCGTTTCGTTCCGTTTCGCAGACTACAGTAAGCCCGAACTCCAGCCCTGCCCCGAGAAATCCCCAAAGACGTGTAATGGCGTGTATAATTCTTGAAGGATCACCGAATTTGCTTGAATTAACTAAACAATTGCTATTAGTATTGGTAGGAACTACTAAAGTCCGATTTATTTATCGTTTCTGTACCACCCACACATAATGATCTATCTGGAAAAAACCAATTTTTGGTACGTTTTGGGGCACCCTGGCTTGGTATGCTGTTTTAACATTTGATGCTAATTTTTGATATCAAAATATAATCAAAGAGGTGAATTAATCAATATAGACCTCAAAATTTATGTCTTGCTTTCAATAATTGTATTATAATTGGTAAAAATTTATTTTTGAGATAAAAAATTCACAAACTTAAAAAAATCTTAAGGGAGGCACACATTTATATAAAATTTAACGAATCTTCAGTTCAAGTTTTGAGATGAAAAATCTCAATAACAACACCATTTTTGAGCTCAAAAATTGCTTCTTTTTGTGCAGTAAAAATAAAATCAAGATTCTGTATACAGGGGCCAGTTATTATTTCATTTTCTGATATTTGCTAATAAATTTTAGATATAAAAAATAGACTAATATTTTTATATCAAAAAGTAATTTTTGAGACAATGCAAATCATTTGCAGATTTCAAAATATAAATTAAAAGAGTCTCATTGTAAAAAAATGCCATCTAAAATAAAATCTTGGTATCAATAAAAAGAAACACATTATTCAGCTCAAAACTGCGATTTTTGCAATGAAACATTTCATTTTGTTATCAAGAATTGAAGTTTTGATCTCGAAAAATCAATTTTAGAAATCATTAAATCATTTTTGATATCAATAAATATTGTTTTATCTCTCTTATTGAATTCAGAATTAGCATTTTTTACATCAAGAATACATTTAGAGGTATCAAAATCAAAAATATAATTACAAATAACAAAAATAAATTTTTGATATCAAAAAAGTGAATTTTTTAGATCAAAAATTTATTCTTGATATAAAAAATATTTTTTCGATAAAAAATTAATTAAAATTGTTAGCCATGGGGATTTTTTGCGGCAGACAAGTGACAGAAAGGTGAGAACTGGGGGTGGGGGAACAGACTTTAACTATGTCTTTCACAAAACAACTACCGTAAACATTATTACATATACATGACAACTGGACATACTTTAAACTTTTAACTCGACATTTTCACTGAAAACTACCAAAATGTTTGTTATTTACACAACAGCATAAGTCACTAATTTGGCTGGAAATCAATGACAAGTTTTTTGTTTTACCAAAACTCGGTGGTAAAGAGAGGGAAATATTCAATCAATAAAACAACGATATTTACCGAAGGAAAAAGGTGAATTTTAGACCTGTCATTGAAAGCCAAAATTCGACTAATTACGAACCTTTTTAAACACCACTTTGGGCTCAGAGGTTACTAGCACATGAACCCATCTGAACTGCACTGGGCAGTGGTTTTTTCGGAGTTTAAAAATTAAAATTACCCCCAGACTGATTAGTACTCGAGCAGTAGATGCGCCCCATGCCGAAAACTGGACAGACATTTGCACTTGAGAAGCGCAGGTGTAGAGTTTCTGAATCCCTGACCCCACCGTCTGTTAGACGCGAGTGCCCTTTTTTTGGGAAATATAACGAATGAAAACTATTACCTCTCATAAACGAAAGTGGCTTTCTACGTTGGCCGTGTCTGGTCCCAAAGCCCCTACCCCTTCTTCGCGCTTTTTTTTCTTTTTCTTGGGGAAGGAGGGGCGGGGGCACGTTCGATAGGCTACCAAGTGCTCCCAGGGGATTGATTATCTGGTCTAACTCGGCTTAGTTTAACATGAGCGTTTCTCTTTCATAAAGAGTATCGCCTCTGGTTGAGTGCAACTTATACCACACAAAATGGCATGTCTTGCTCTTTTTCACACTGCTGCAGTTTGCCTTGTGTTGTCCTAATGTCCGCCTGAGAATTGGTGCACCATATGTCACCTCTCCGCATGTCACCGCTCCACATATAACCGCATGTGGTTGCTTGTACAGTGTTGCAAATCCTGTCGTCTGCTTGTACTTTTGTGTTGCCACCCTATCAAACGTTCCCTTACATAATGCCAGCGTTACTAAAATGGCAATGCACAAATGGGAATCACAAAAAGAAATCGGACAATGTTGTCAATTACGGTCTTAACCACTAACATCCGCTGGCAAGAAGCTATGTGATGTCAGGGATATCCGCACACTATAGCAAAAAGTCCGCAATGGCTTTTCCTATAGAAACGGATCCACAGTTTGGGCAGAAGATGCGGCACTTAAGATGTTAGATAGCCGCATTCCGACAATGGTAAAGGAAAATACGCAATGCAGGCTTACTGCGGGGCTCCCCTTCATCTCGGGTCGACAGCACAGAAATGTTAGCAGTTACAGGGGAACAGCAGCGGGAACCTAACGCTTGATTTTACATGCGAAAAAGATTAAATACAGTAAAATCAGGTTTATCCGGACAGCATTCAGACTGTCTGGATTTGTTTGGATTAACAAAGTGTCTGGATTACTCAGGTTACGCTACAATGGCTTAATTTGTTGGCTAAATGAACAGTTATTGGAAATGTAGGCAATCTACAACCCTCCTCTCCCCGCAATGCTCCAACCCCCCCTTCCCCCCGTTGTTCAGCACTCAGTTATTTACCGATCCTCGGTTTTCTAAAATTATATACAGCTGCCATTTAGTTCCATCATTAGAATGAACTGAATTAAACTGAGTGATTAATTGCGTCGAGTGAAAACCGGTCAGCATGCGGTGCAAATGCATGAAGAGGTAGATATCAGGCCATTACAGCCCGTTATGTTTATTTGAAATGAATGCTCAGAAGACTCTTTATGAAATAAAAAACTGGAAGGCACATAATCTCTCAGTTAAAAAGCTGCCCCCATCCCCTCCGTCCCACTAAAGCTGCCCCCATCCCCTCCGTCCCACTAAACATACCCACAGAAAAATTGAGAGAAAACAGGTTACTAGTATTCCAAGCGCAGGGGTCTGTGCATCATTTCCTATCAGGTCCTTCCAACCATGTTTCCCCCCGTTTTGCCTCTTTTTCCGATTAACAGTTTTATTCTGTTCTTTCCGTAAACAATTTCTCTGACAATTTCAATGAACAACACACTTGTACATATAATCCTCTGGGACTTGACAGGCGTTATGCCATTAAACAGTCCGTAAACAAAAACGCCATATTTATTGTGGCACATTTTTATTGAGATTATGATGGAGACGTATACAAACAGCACATCAAATTCGCGCCATTACCTTGTCCGAATTAGACGGGTTATTCATACAGTAAACCAAAATTTGGGTCTGAAAAATTTTGACCGGTGTCCGGTATTTGAAAGGTGTCTGAATTATCCAAATGCTCAGCACATGGAGAAAGTAACGGAACATTTAAAGGGACTAAAGTATTTCCTCCCATTCTTGCCGGCAGCATAAAGGCCAGCGACAGTATAAGGGACATAAAGGCAGCATAAAGGCGACATTTAAGACGGCGACATGTTGGCCACTTTGCCAACAGTGGGCATTTAGGCCAGTGTTTAAGAGGGGACTGAAGTTGAGTGAATAAATCAAAAACAAAAAATCGCACTTTCTGTTCATCCAAATCAATTGGGTGGGTCGGGAAAACACTCCCGAACGAAAGTACAGAAGAACACACAACAGGTCGAGTGACTACTCCGACAGACACACCTTTACCGTGAGATGCCACCCCTACCCTCCACTATATGGCAGCCCTACGTCGGGCAGCTAACGGTTTATCAGAGATCAAACAATAATACTTTATTTTGTTCTCTTGACAAACTGATCGCAGGTGGACCCCATAAAATAAAATCAAGTCTTAACGGCGTCCAATAACTGCAAAACTGTACACGGAGCTCTAAGATACCACAGAATCGAAGAAGCCCAGCAAATTGGTGGAAATTAAACAAGACACAACCCGCGTGGTGGCATGGCAGGCATTGTAAGAAGATGGTACGGCGAACCTGAAGTTTCCCCCTTTTCTAACCCATGACCATTTGGCGAATGTAAATTCTGACTGCAACCCTTCGTCGACCTATGCTTTCTCACAGGCCGTTAAGACGACCCCCTTTAGATTATTTACAGATCTATACTGAGGGAGGCAAGGTCGGGCGAACAACAGAATTTGATGCGTCAGTGCCGTCAGTTGGCACGAACTGGTGCCTGCCTGCTTGGTGAGGTAGGGTACCGCTGTCGAATTGTCTTGGGAGATTACCACCCTCTTAGCCCTCCCCACTCCACTAGAAAAAAAAACAACTAGATAGTCTGTTTTCTGTTATGACGGGTTAGGCTGATGTTCGATCATCCCGGGTTAATTCAAACTTAACCTGACCCTGGTAAGACCTGTAGTGAAGAGAGTCTAATGGGACGGTCTTCTCTGCGGATACTAACAGACCCAGCGGTGAATTCAATTGTTTGTGGACTTACTCTTTGTCGGAGCAGATAACCTGGATTAACAGACAAACCTTTTGCTGCCATTGGGGGTAGGATATGCACGTGATGTGTTCAGATCCTGTCTCTGTCCAAAGAAAGCCCCGTCCTGGTCTAGCACTAATTCGAGTCAAGTCACGATATCAATGATGTATAAATTATCTGTTAAGCGTTAAAATGATCATTTGCGGGAGACTGGTATTGCAAAGCTGTGCAATTGCAATATTCATCAAAGTTCTATTGACAGATAACTAAACATGGTACAGTACTTCATTGATTGGTCATCAATCACCCAAATAATCGGTGAATTGCAATTGCTTAATTTCCCTTAAAATTGAATTAAATTCCCTTAAAAGAAATTAGAGAAAAGACCATCGGATAAACCGGCTTAGTTTTTCCAGAGAACAGAGTGAGTGTATATAAAAAATTTTGAAACATCTATACTATGCTGCAATTAAAATGTCGACACAGAACCGAGGAAAACCAAGCTGGTATTTGAGGGATATTCGTATGTAAAAAAAATGTTGTTAAAACAGATATCCGGACAAAATGTCCACGGTCTAAACGTTGACTGCCAAAAGGTCGACGGGTGGAACAAGTAAAAACAAGGCAGAATTTGTATAGAAAGCGGAACAGACCCACTTGCAGAAACCACTAAAGAAAATATTTGTATTAAATTACGACCAAGAAGTTCAAAGTAACACAGTAGCAGTTCTTTGTCTTCGTTTTGGCCTAAAGGGTTAAAAATGAGCTCAAAATCAAGAGGTAGCCCTTATGTGACGTTGTTTAGGTCCAAAGGGTCGAAAATGAGCTCAAAAGCGCTCTACCCCGAACCGTTTTCGAGATAATAGTCAACATCCTGTTTTAGACTTTCATTGTGACCGGGAAGGTCAAGGTCACCGAGGTGCCTCTGAGGGTCGAAAATGAGTTCACAACGCTCTAGCTTCTAACCGTTTTCGAGATAATAGTCAACTTCCTGTTTTTGACCTTGACAGTGACTGAGAAGGTCAAGGTGACCGACGCACCTCTGATGTAACGTTGCTTAGGCAGAGAGGGTAGAAAATGAGCTCAAAATGGCTCTATCTCTAACTATTTTCGAGATAATAGTAAACTTCTGGTCTTTTAACCAGACCGTGACCGAGAAAGTCAAGGTCACCGAGGTACCCTTATGTAACGTTGTAAAGGCCCCAAGGATCGCAAATAAACTCAGAATCGCTCTATCTCTAACAGTTTTCGAGATGACAGTCACATTCCGGTTTTTGACCTTGACCGTGACCCACAAGGTCAACGTTACTGAGGTACCTCTTATGTAACTTTGTTTAGCAACAAAGGGTCGAAATCAGCTCAAAATCTTCTGACACTTTGAGAGTTAATCGTCAACTTCCTGTTTTTGACCTTGACCGTGACCGAGAAGGTCAAGGTCATCGGGGGTACCTTTGATGTAACGTTGTTTAGATCCAAAGGGCCGAAAGTGAGCTCAAAATCGCTCTATCTCTAACCGGTTTTTTGGAGATAATAGTCAGCTTACATCTTTTGAGCTTGACCGTGACCGAGAAAGTCAAGGTCACCGAGGCACCTCCGATTTTGACCCTCAAGGTGAAGATTCAGAATGGATGGTTACCCCATAATGAGTACGGTGTATATGTTCAAACTTGGATTTGAGAGCTTTTTATGATCACCTTTCGTGATTATTAGGCCTTTTCAAAATATTTTTTTACCTCACTTCGACCTTGACCTTGGAGGTCAAGGTCAAAAGTATGTGCGGTTTGACCGAGACCTGATGATTATCTATAACTGTACCAAATATAAAGCTTGACTCAAACGCAAGGAGGAGTTTTCTGGAAACCATTTTATGGCAAAACAAGTTTAATCAGAATCTGACCTAGACGTTGACCTTTGAGGTAAAAAAATTCGGATTCACCGAGACCTCCACACCCCCTACACGTGTGCCAAACTTCGTCTCCCTCTGCCAAAAATATAGCAAATACGTGATATCTGTGGATGATGTGGCCAAAAGCCTTTTGGATATAAACAAGAGGCCCAGGGCCCCGACGGCATACCTAACTGGGTACTCAAAGACTGTGCAGCGGTTCTCGCCCTGCCGCTCGCATGCATCTTCAATAGTTCCGTAAGAGATGGATATTTGCTACCGCTTTGGAAAACAGCAACCGTCACGCCCGTACCAAAGGTGAACCCACCTACTGATCTTCAAAAACATCTTATATGTAAACAGCTCGAGTTTATTGTATACCAATGAGTCCTTGACGCCATCCGCGATCACATAGATCCCTTGCAATTTGGAGCCTTGAAAGGGAGTTTTACGGTTCACGCATCATTACTTATGGTACACCAATGGTTACAGGTAACTGATAACAGCAATGAAGGAAATTTTGTCCGTATTTTACTGGTGGGTTACACCAAAGTGTTGGACAGAATTAACCTCCAGATACTAGTTGAAAAACTTAGAGCTCTCTCGATCCCCTCACTGGTGATAAACTGGATATGTGCCTTCTTAACGAACCGACGCCAGGAGGTAAAAATTGGTGGTTTTAAATCCGGTCTCCGTGATATCTGGGGAAACGTTCCCCAAGATACTCTTCTTGCAGTTCTTTTGTTTTCAATTATGACAAATGACCTTCGGCTCAAATTGCCTGCATACAAGTTTGTGGACGATACTACCATTTTCGACATTTGTAAGAGTCAAACAGATAGTCTCCAGAGTGCAGCTACTTCCCTTGAACAATGGTCTATTAAAATGAAATGAAAATTAGTAGTACTAAAACAAAAGAGATGGTTGCATGTTTCAAAACGAAAAAAAGCCCTGTCTTGACTCAATTGTTATCAACGGTGACCATATCGAGCGCGTCCTATCCACTAAACTCTTTGGACTTATTATTTCACACGATCTAAGTTGGAACGAACACGTGGATTTAATCTGCAGGAAAGCAGGCTCCCGAAAATATCAGATGTACTCGTTAAAAAGAGCAGGTGTTAGCCCTGGTGATCTTTCACAAATATACGTCTTTACCATTCGTCCAATTCTGGAATACGCAGCACCTGTATGGCACCATGGCCTTACTAACTATTTAACCAAAGAACTTAAAAATATACAAAAAAGAGTGTTACGCATTGTCTTTCCAAATCTATCATACCGCTCTGGCCTAGCTAAATTGAAACTCCCTGCTCTGGAAGTTAGATGAACTGTCATGATAAAAAGTTTCTTTGATAAAGTGCAAAGTCCAGAACATAAGCTGCACCGCATCCTACGCAAAGCAAATACTCCCAACTACAATCTCCGCAAGCCCTCAAAATATCCACCATCTAAATGTAAGACCAAAAGGTATAAAATAGCTTTGTGCTATGCTGTTTAAATTATTTCCAGTAAATACCAGGTGGTATGGTAATTTCTTGTCTCGTTAATAATTTTAATTTTTTATATAATCTATTTTAGTTTGTTACAAATGTATGCATGTTTTAGTATTTGTACTATCCAACTTGTTGTACTAGCTATGACTAAGTTGCAATAAATAAACCTTTATTATTATTATTATTACTATTATTATTATTATTATTATTATTATTATTATTAATAATAATAATAATAATAATAATAATAATAATAATAATAATAATAATAATAATAATAATAATAATAATAATAATAATAATAATAATAATAATAATAATAATAATATTAACAGGAGTTTTCTGGAAACCATCCAAAGGGAAAAAAGAGAAGATAACAACGAAAAAAGGGCAGAAATTTCCAGAAAACTACAAACTTATACCCAATTTGCCAATGGGAACAAGTGTACACCGGCGAAAGGCAGATAATACGTCTACCATCCTCGTTCAGAGGCCCTTCCCAATGAATATTATTGGTTTCATCTGCAAAATAAGTGTTTCACCTACACGGCCAACCCCATACTATGTACGTTACGGGGGCGAGGTAGGGGTGAGTCGAAGGCTAAACTAGGATTTATGTTGCCTTAAGGAGGAATTAGGGATAGAAGTAAGAAGTGAATGTGATCTCCTGTTTCTGATGCAAATATTTGGGAATGCGTAGTCGAGCCCCTCACGCAGACATGAAATTTGGATTAATTATGAAGATCAACAAGGTTGTTTATTAACTACATTTCAGTTTTGGGTTGCGTGTGGACCCCCATTGTTCAGAATTCAGATGTTTTGACCGTCGAGCTTTTGACTATCGGCGTCTTATCCGGCATAAAACAATCAATCATACGGATACGCGCAAAATAGATTATTTAACTTTTTCTGTTTGACCAATTATTAACAAATATATCATCCACCGTCATAAATTTCGCCGAAATATCGTAGAAGCCAATTTCTGCTTAATTTCACACATTCGTATGAATATATTTAAACGGTGGACGGACCGAACACCCTTCAAACAGAACACCCTCCGGATTGAACCCCCTTCTTTTTCACTGCTACAGACAGAACCTCCTTGCTATTTTTCCAGTAGACAAACAGAACCCGCTTAGTTTATCATTTATCTTTGTGTGTTTTTTTCTTTACATCATCAGTCTTCTAGATATCTAGAGCTAGCCTAGCCTAATATTCTGTTCAAGTCCTTGGAGACACTCGGCGATCGTTTTTCGACCTTGGGCACGATCGCTGCACAGAGTTTTCAAACGTTTCTGAATTGCGGCCGTTCTTTTGCTGGTAGCTGAAATTTTTTATCCTGTGCCTTTGTGCACAAACACACGCAAGGACGGATTAATTACAGATTTAGCTCGACAGATTAGTGGATAAGGTTAAAGATATCACATAATCCCACTCATGAAACTTCGATTTCGTCAAAAAAATCGTAGATGATGTTGATTCGTGGACATTTTCAGATTTAGACAATGAAAGCTTTACTCCGGCTCAATTCAATTCATGCAAATACTCAGTAAATCCGTAAGAAAAACATACCATCCATTTACACCGCCCACCCAAAAATCCCAAATTTCATTAAAATTTGACCCATACACTTGGCTAATCCGGGCATGTCCAATGCCTTTTGTCGTACGTGTATGTATTTGTATTTAAAAATGAAGGGGTTCTGTCTGTACCGAGGAGGGAGTTTGTCTGTAGCAGTCAAAAAGAAGGAGGTTCAATCCGGAGGGTGTTCTGTCTGAAGAGTGTTCGGTCCGGGATTCTATTTGGACAGTTTGTTTTAATTACTACTATACCATACAAATTTAGGAGAGTTAGAGGGGCCTTTTCGTCTGATTTTATGATTAAGCTTTAGTTCTACAACCAAGATAAATAACAGATATTATAGGAAGGATTTTCCGGATATGGGAAAAATCTAGGGATTTTATCCACAGTTGTCAAAATAGGGGGGGGGGGAGTTTCTGTTGGCGCATGTTTTCAGGGCGGGGAGAAGGGACTTTTGGGGAATGCCTGATGAGACGTCGACTGCCAAAACGTCGACAGAGAAAATGTCGACAAATGGCGACTAACCAATGTGGCCGAAATGGGATAGAGATGTCGGTTAATAACCTTTACCAATTGAACCTAATTAATTTTTCAATTAACAGATGTGTCCAGAAATACAGTCATTTAAAAACACTCCACGTCACAAAAATAAACAATCTCAGTAAAATGCTACTCCAAATGACGAAGTTATTTTGCCCCATTCTGAACTTTGGACAAAGATGACCTGGGGCAAAAACCGTATCCCGACATTTGGCCAAGCGAAAATTGGTCGAGGGACAATTGGTCGACGACAATTGGTTGAGCGACATTTGGTCGAAAATGAAAATTGCGACAATTGGTCGAGATTTTTTTTTAATAGTTCTTTTGTACGTTAGCGATTTTTTAGAAATAAAATATGTCTTACTGAGTTTCAGTCATTTATTTCACATGCAACTGCAGACCTTATCTCAAGCTACATCAGCGCAAAGCACACCAGAAAAACTCCGCAAATTTTGCATAGTTCATATGAAAACGTTCTCTTCTAATCCTTGTTACAGTGGAACTTTGGAACTTCCACATCTACTCTGGTGTTTGAATAATTAGTCTCCATATAATCCTGTACAATTAAATGCAATAATTAACCTTCGCAGGTATAGTGAACCGTCGCGTCTGCTGTAACAGTGTAGCTGTTACGAGATGAAACCCGTGTTACGATGATAGTTTCATGATTTGCTTAGTTTTGATCAGACGGATTTTGTGTTGCAGTTAACATGGTTACAATGAAAGGAGAACTGGCCACATGATAGGTTAAATAAACATTCAGAACACTGATTGTTTTTATTGTGTTTAGAAGGATTATAATCGTTTTCGATTTTTTCACTTCACCATTGTTTTCTGTTTACCATTTTCCTCTCACCGTAATTTCCGTTAACATTATTTCTGTTACCATTTTTCCGTATCCTAGCTTTAAATATGGCTAAGAGTCTTTCTCCAGAATGCTACAAAGCTACTCAAGATCTTAAAATTATTGCAGAACAGATTTTGTAAAATGTTTGATGGAAACTTCATTGAGACTTCGGGAGAAACTATAAGATGATTTTATTAATGAACTATTTTCACTAAAATTCACTAAAACACTAAGTCTGGTTATAATGGATGGTCATAATTTTATCACAGATTTAGCTTATTCAAATGGTCTCGGGACAAAACGTCGATGGTCAAGACATCGACGATCAAAATGTTGACTACTAAAAGGTCGACGGATTAAATGCCGACAGTCAAAACATCAAGAAGTGTAAGAGCGGATAAAACGACGACAGTTCTCCCAAACGAATATTAATGGAAAGTGGGTCGTCCGTCGTTAACAGAGTGGAGAAAAAGGTATCGGAAAAAATGGTCACGAAAATAACGGTAAGCGGGAAAAGTAAACAGAAAAATGGTAAAGTGCAAAAACGGAAATATGTAAACCTTCTAAGCACAATAAAAAGCAATAAACCGTTCTGAACATTTATTCGGCCCAACATGTGACTATTTCTCCTTTCTTCGTAACCACGTTAACAGCATGCTTTGTTCTCGTAACAGCCGCACTGTTACAGCAAACAGGAGTTCACTGGTGTTCCATGGAGTTTCAAACAAATATTGCAGCCTTCTCTCAGGAACTGCTCCGCTATCTTTGTGCTCTCCCGCCTTCCACACAAAGCTGGTACAGTCTGCCTTGCCGGTATCCAGACATCTCGCATCTGACAACTCGCATCTGGACATCTCGCATCTGGACATCTCGCATCCAAATGAAAAAGTGGACATCTCGTATCCGTGAATTTGGTCTGCTTTTAAGGGGGAACTTTAACACTGTGTTTGGGAAACTTCATACAGAAAATAAATTACAGGGGTTTCCAAAACGTAAGTTATTTGAGTAAAAATAAATTATAAGCGAGATTTTGTGCTTGACGATATTAATAGGGGTTTCAAAAACGCGAGTTATTTGAGTAAATCAACTGAAAAAAACTCAGTTCAGTTTACGGAGTAATTCAAGAGTTAGACTTACATTTGTACTCAGTGAATGCCATAGTGAGTAATCCCTCGAAAGAGGCACTTAAAAGCATGAAGGATTTAATGAACGTATGGCACATCAGTATTAAGAATGAATCCACATCCACTAATCCCAATGATCTATTCATTTTTAAAAATTTATCTTTGATGCACGGTTTGGAAGGGAAACGTGCACAGGTTCGAAAATTCGGGGAAATGATGTAGTCACGAATCCACATCCCTTATGTAGGGTATATAAAGGGAAGATATTGAAGTCCAAAATCATGGGTTTTGCTATTGAATGGTAAAATTAGAATGGAATTCATCGAAAGTATTCGGGGCAAACCTAAGCTTTGTCTCGATGGTTTCATATACACGAACAACAAAACGAACAAGTCTGGGCGAATCGTAGTAAAGTACAATGTCAAAATACACTAAATAAAATGATTACCACCTACCCCCCACCGCCAAAACACAATGATAAATCAAGCAAAAAATCACGGATGCGAGATGTCCACTTTTTCATTTGGATGCGAGATGTCCAGATGCGAGATGTCGCGGATTCGCCTTGCCATGCATTTGAATGGCGACTCACCACGGGTATTGGTAACCAAGATGGTGCTGACTTGGACAGCATCCCTCTTAAGCCAGTGAATCAGCTTCCAAATGGAAGATGCATGACCCCACCAGATGTTCGATCCGGTGGTTCCAGGACTCACAGAGATTGTTGGCTCGCTGTTCTGCATCTAGGGTGACGTGGTGGACCTTCCACATCTTTGGATTAAACAACGGTTGAGTCTGGTGTAACAGTATATCTTGCCCCTGTACAGCTTCCCACCAGAGGAAGGATAGGCTGGGCTGTCTTATCCCCCGGGGGGGAGCTAGACTAGTCTTTCTCCCCTACCTGGTATTTTTAGCCCCTGTTTAGCTCCCCCACTCAGGCTAGCCCCCCCCCCCCCAACCCCACAATTTTTCCCGATTTTTTCTTGTGTCCTCTCTTCATCTCCTCCAAGCCATTCTATCTATCGCGTATTTTTCTTTCTGCTCCCGAATCAAAGGCACTATGTGATCACCAAAATTAAGTTTATCTGATTGTTTAAGTTGTATTTACCAATGGCAATCACATCGCCGCTGTATTCAAGTGAAACAAATCCACATCTCTTTTGTTTTAATTTTTATTTATGTGTTGTAACAGGAGATTAAAAGAGCTAGATATGAAATCTCGGGTAATTTTAATGTTGTAGCATATGATTCAGTCCTGACCGTAAGTATAAATTTGAAGGTTTTTCACTACCTGCTATTACTTTCTAAATGGAAGATAAAGTTGAACATACAACAAAGCGATTCATCGATAATGTGGATGTTATTTATTATTATTTTGCCGATCAGAAGTATCCACCTGGGCTTTCCAAAAATGCTAAAAGGATATTAAGAGAAAAGCTAAGAACTTTCTCATCAAAGATGCCTTTTTTATATGTATGTTTGAATTATGTTGAATTTAGTCAATCGAATAGTTTAAGTTAGTTTTATACAGTTTAACTGAGTCCCTTCATTCACATCTTCATCAAAGATGCCTTTTTTATATGTATGTTTGAATTATGTTGAATTTAGTCAATCGAATAGTTTAAGTTAGTTTTATACAGTTTAACTGAGTCGCTTCATTCACCTGAACAAATATTATCAAAAAACATTTGCACGCAAACAGTTCTATGGGGGAAAATATACTGGAGAAAAGATATCCTAGTATAGCTCCCAGCGGGGGAAAGCTGTACAGGGGTGGTCTGATGACGTCACTTCCTGCTTTCGAATGCCCATTTCCCTACTACTACACACAGCGAATAAGTTTTGCCTGATGTACCCCAAATAGATGTTTTGTTACGTTGGCATCCGAGCATCCAAAGGATTAACGGTGCCGCACACATGGATTACGTTTAAATACCCTGACATCAAGTGGCATTAAGTGGTTTCGATCGTACTTTCTTTGATTCTGAAGTAGTCAAGGTAGGCGATTTCTTTGTTTCGACTGAACAAAGTTGAAACCTGCAAAATTTGCCATTTTTTCCTTTTTTTCACTTTGCCATTTTTTCCGTTGCCATTATTTCCACTTGCCATATTTTCCGTTGCCATTATTTCCGTTGCCATTTTTTCCGTACCCCGAAAAATGGAACGTTTGCCAACCGCAACAATTTCTTGATAATTTTGCTTGTAACTTATATTACACAACTTACAACTAGGAAACTGAATTGCAATTACTCTGCAAGCTGTAAGTTGGTTCTAAGTATCTCTCCTGTAGAAGTATTGTGGTCACTATGAAGTTCCCTCTACACAAAGAAATGCTTACTCAGGATCAAATAGAAACCAGTTTGTGTCAGTCTAAGCCAGAGATGCCAAAACTTGTAGTAGGCCTAGCCGCGCCTGAGTTTATGCAAATCTTCAAGAAACAATGACGGACCATATTGTGCACTTTATCCCGTACGTGCTCCGGACATCAACAAATTTATATATAAAGGACGTGATTTTGAAGTGGTAAATAACTGATATTTCAAGTACAAAATCAAATTGCAAAATGGAAGTTATCCAAACAAGTCATGGAAAGCCCAAGCTGGACACTGATTACAGCGATTAAGCACAAGGAAGCAGCCGTTCGTATGCTCATCGAGTAAGATATGCGAGGAGACCCACCAAAGAAGCTCATCCGTCGAGAATATGCCAATCTGGAACAGTTCTTACTTGGAATAGGACATCAGGTGGACAGCTGTGAACACAGAGAACCAGGAGGGTGATGAGTAGGTTGTGAACAGTAGTCTACTGTAAGTGTGCCCTGTGACTGCATAGCCTATTTTAGTTACCTCAGTTGCTATTTATTACATATAGTTTAGAATGTATTCATATTGTACTGTTTTATTCTGTTGGACCTGCAAAAAGAAAATTGCGGTTGACAAACGGTCCATTTTTGCAACAGTTCAGAAATGTCCAGTTGGGAATTGTCAGTTGGGTAATGTCCGGTTTGGTAATGTCCAGTTGGGTAATGTCTGCCAACCCTGCAATCTTATCCAGTTTGCATTTGTCGATGCTTTGACCATCGATATTTTATCCTGCATTCAAATCAAATATACAGGGGCCCCTCGTTAATTCGTCCTCGGTTAATTCGGTCCCTCGGCTAATTCGTACCAATTCCGTCGGTCCCGATTTTGGGACTCATTCACTTCTATGTAAAAGTACGAATTAACGAGGACTCGGATAATTCGTCCCAAGATTTACCCTCAATTTTTTTCTATTCCGGTCTTTTAACAATGCAGAGCCATACAAATTAGACATGCAACACAGTTAAAACAACACGTTACTCAGGCATCATGTGTAGCGAGATGAAGGGGTTGCATAATGCGCATTGTGGGGCAGTAATGATAGGGGTTTAGTGATTATGATTCACATCGTCTGCTCAATACACCGAGCGTCTTAGTGCGCACAGCATTTTCACTGGCCACTAATCCGGAGCATCGTCTGTCACGTACTATGCAGCAGCTTAAGATGCCGTTTGTTTTCTGTGGACACTTCGCGCACCGGAGCGTGTATATGTTACAGGGAATCTGTGTAATTAGGGATTTCATGAAATTCCTAGGGAATTCGTGTAATGAATAAGCTCATGTTGATTATAAAACTATTTTGAAAAATCATCCATTCAGGAAGTCTGTTTAGTGGTTCTTCAAAACTGTGCATCCCTTTTCACATCGAAAGGAACTGGAATTTATAACATTACCATCCAAAATAACAGAATTTATAGTGAAATGTGACATAAGTTGCATAGGATCAAAATACCGCGAAATTCAGGTGCTGAGGTATCTCATGAATGACAGTTTGGCAATCGAGTGCTTTGAGTTTATTAATTCAAAATCTACTACTAATTTCGGTAAAATACTGCATTGCAAACATGAGAATTCTCAATAGAAACATCGAAATTGATTGAGCAAATTATTACACGAATCCACTAGGGATTTCATGAAATCCCTAATTTCACAGATTCCCTGTAACATATATAAATTGTGAACAGTGGTCAAGCATTTCAACTTGCAAAATGGCATCAAAACGAAAACACAATGATTACACAATGAACCTTAAGTTCAAAGTGTTAAAGCAAATAACGAGTGGCCTAAAAACCAGAACTGAAATAATGACGGAGTATGGGGTACCTAAAAATACACTTGCTTCATGGATAAAGAGTAAGGATAAAATAATCAATGGTGTTGAAACCAGCCAATTTGAGCCTGCTCGAAAGCGCGCAAGGCTTGAAGGTTCATTGTTGTTTTTGTCCATTCGAAAATTTGACCCCCGGTTAATTGGTACCCTCGGTTAATTCGGACGTTTTCCCTTGGTCCCGAGGAGTACGAATTAACGAGGGGCCCCTGTATCGTGAAAAAAGTTTTTAAAAACCGTGATGCATGACGTGTTTGGTAGACGAAACTCGAGCAAAAAGAGTTGGTTTCATAGTCATAAATGTTCATGTCAAGAAATAAAGAAATAGTTGTATAGGTGTAGACAGAGTTCCAAAAGTGTACACACAGCTGCAGCTGCATTAAAGGCTTTTTAAAGCTTGTGAACATCTGATACGGGCACAAATCGAACGAATAGAAAGATTTCTGAGAGTCCTTAAAGGGAAATGCGGGTATCTCACCTACAATTGACATTTCCTTCATACTTTCACAGCTTAATGCTTTGAGGGTATACATTTAAAAATTGAAAAGAAAAAGGGGGTCACCGATGTTATAAGAGAAATATAGATACTGAAAGGTCGCGTACTTCTACTATGGAAACCATTGGGAAAACATAATCACAATTGACAATTGCCTCATTTTTTCCCTGTTTGAAGAACACGTCATACGAAATGTTTTAAGCAAATAAAAAATATATGTCACCGTATCAATAACAGAATTATACAATCTTTTTGACAAAATCCCATTGACGCAATGGTTAAATGGTGAAAACAGTGTAATATGCTTTTAATGGGCAAGATATCAACACAGGCCCTTCTAGGAACAAAATATCAACACAGACTATTTCTGGACACGATCCTATTTGTCTTTGAAAAGAATTTTTCGATCTAGACGGATATAATAGTTATTTATACTGTGTAAACATGGATTCAAACTCTGCGATATTCAATGTAATGCGCATTTCTGTCGCTAGATGGCGCAGAGATACCCGCATTTCCCTTTAAAGGAGTGCCGGTGACCACCACCCCCTTTTTCTTTTCAATTTTTGAATGTATACCCTCCAAGCATTAAACTGTGAAAGTATGAAGGAAATGTAAATTGTAGGTGAGATACCCGCATTTCCCTTTAAGATATCGCTTATACAAACTGACGTCATCAGAAGAGGTTTCATGGCTGAGAATCCTCATGCAATGACAATGCATGACGTCGCAGCTATAGTTTAATTCCAGTGAAACCTTTTAACTTATTTGAACAAAGCAAATACATAGAGAAAAGGGCTGTGCCTTTAGTGATAACACACAGAACACAAGAAGTACCTGCTGTCCTTGAGAGGCACACCTCTCCATTTTTGGAGAGCTTTGTGTCCCAGTGAACAGAGACCGTGAAGTAACATCAAGGTGCTTAAGATGCAGTCAGGAGCATCAAAGGTGCTCTATAGCATGACGTTTACTGTGCGTGAGCAATCACGAAAAACATAAAACGGATATATGAATGTTTATATTTATATCTCACTCCTGCGTGTGTGCACTATGCTTCTGATTTATTGTGATACCAAAATGGTTTAACTCAGTGCCTTTTAATCAAAATAACGCTTATATATCCCGCGTGTTCTTAATTTAATTATGTTTAATTATTGAGTAACTAGAGTCAGAACAATTTATATGGAACGTTGCTTCACATTTAATTGCTAATGTCGAATATTTTTATTTTTCTCTTCCAAAAAGATAAAAAAAAATCTAGACCAGTTGTCGTACCCTGCAGATTTAGATTAAATGTCCCTAGATCAAATGTCGTGGATTCATTTATAATGATGTTTAGATGCCTAAGATTTTTTTACACACACATTTTGGCCAGTGATATTTGGGTCAGAGGTATTTCTGCCAGAAGTGAAAAGTATAACACTTCATAAATTGCTCAAATTATTGTATTGTACTCGTTTAAATTAAGTGCGATAAGTCTGCCTTTATGTTTCCTAAAACTGGCATGCTGGCGAGGTATTGGCGAATAATTGCAATTACCACAATTTTTAAGGCCAGATGTAGTCTAGCAACAAGAAGTGAATAGGCAAAGGCTGTTCTGACACGTTCGACAGTTACTGCCACATAATGACATTGGCTGTTCCGACACGTTCGACAGTTACTGCAACATAATGACATTGGCTGTTCCGACACGTTCGACAGTTACTGCCACATAATGACATTGGCTGTTCCGACACGTACGATATTTACTGCCACATAATGACATTGACTGTTCCGACACGTTCGACAGGTACTGCCACATAATGACATTGACTGTTCCGACACGTTCGACAGTTACTGCCACATAATGACATTGAAGGGATTCGAGAAATTAAGCGATGCTGGGGATGATCTTCCATATTTTGTGACAGCGGTTGGCATGTGATGTCGCTGAAAGGATTTCTTTTTGATTTCGCTAAATAAAGGGCATGCTTTTGGTATACAAACACATTCCAACCCCGACATTTTGCAACTACTTTTCAACCTGACATTTTCAAACCGCATCTGTTTCTAGAAAAAAATATATGGAGTGTCAGATTTTTATGAAACAATTAATTATATTATATCTTTTTATTTACTTGAAAATGATTTGGGACTTTTTTCCCCGATATTACCACGGGGATATTTATTTATGCGCCATAACGCAAGGTTCTCCACCATTTACAATCCACCTCCAAATGCAACCTGAATCCTCACCAGTGGTTTAATTGTCCAGCGTTAAGAAGTTATATGATTTATACAAAAGAATAACAGAATAAGGATGAAGGTCGCAAGCAATTCATACAGACGACTGCACAGGGCTCTCCGCCATTTACTATCCACATTGGTGATAGGTAGATGTCGCACTGTGGACATTTAATGTGGACATTTTGAATACTTTACCAGTAGATTCGCTAATGAAATTGTGAACATTCGAGTATCAACGCAGCAAGCCATTGTCTTACTGTATGAGCTTTCTATTTTTGTGTGTAATAAGTCTAGACAGCAGCAGGATTTATCTCCTTGAATTAAAAAAAATAAAAGAAATGATGCTGATGGGAAATGTCATGTTGGAAATAGTTGGAAAATATCCTGTTGGAAAGTGTCCAGTTGTAAAATGTCCAGTTTGAAAGTTTCCTGGATTCATGTGCCCTTTTCAGTAGGTGAAACAACAGTTATGTAAGAATATAAATGCTTATTGTCCTTTTATATTGACTGCAGTAATTAAAAAAAAGCACATTAAAAGAAATCTTTAAGAACACCTGTCCTATATGTCACACTTTTTACTTCTGGTCGATATGTCTGTTGCCCAAATGTCTATGGTCCAAATGTCATGGATTCCATTTAATTGATCACTTCCCAGTTGGACTACGATTTTTTGGACGGCGGGGAGAAGATCAAATACCAGGAGAACTTCCTCGGGAGTCTCGCTGCCTGCAAAAATATTTGTTCATATTCTTCGAATGAGCTTGCTAGGGTCGTGCTTAACATCCTTAGGTATAGATATACAGATAAATAATTAATAAGTAAATATTTAATCAGCAAATTAATTAATGAATAAATTACGAATAAATCAATGTGCACATAAATAAATGAATAACAAAATAAATAAGTAAACAAATATTTAAATAACCAAATGAATAAATTAGTAAATATTATTTTTAAATCAGTAAATGTTATTGTTATCATTATTCAAAAGCCAGCATTAGAGTGATTTAATAACAAAAGTTTAGAAAGTCTGTCTTACATATAGTCGTAATTTAAGAGTTTCTTCATTAAGGTCAAGCATGTTAGTATGAGGAGCCGCGCTGCACTCCCTTTAGTATGAAGAGCCGTGTTGCACTCTGCTTTTCGAGCGCAACGCCAGTGAATTTTGTCTTTTGTTGCTCTGTTCCTAACATACTTACAGGCGCTGTAGAATAGTACTTTGCTGCCTTTCATAACCCCATTTCTAACAGAAGCCATTTTCTGTGAAAACTGATTAAAAAAAAACAAGAGTTTATATTACGTACCATGTACTCTGGAGTTGATCTGCGAATAAATTTTTGTCCGTGGATAATATCGGATTCACACAAGACAGAACAAAATTGGCAAACACGTAAAAAACGTCGACGGTCAAAACGTCGCCTATTCTCGGTCAGAGGTCCTCTCCCCAACGACTATTATTGGAAAGTTAAAAATTAACCCAGGGACTATTACAAAGCTCGATGGTCCGTATTTAAAAAGTACAGTGGGACCCCGAGATAAGACCGACCCGCAATTAAGACCACTGTTTCAGGGAAACGAATTTTTTGCATTAGTTTCAGTGGTGAACAAGCCCCGGAATTAAGACCAAAGACCACTTTTCCCGCTCCCAAATCGCCGAAGACCCCGTATTAAGACCACTTGTGTAATCCGAAAAATTGCAATTTCTCTCCCATCTCTAGATGTTATTTTTAAGGTCCGAAACAAAAATTATAAACACTTATAACCAGTATTCGAAAATCCGGGAGCCCGTGGCTCCGGATTTTCCCCGTCGGGCTCCGGGTTTTGTAAGACCGGAGTCCGGTTGGTTCTCAACCTTTTCGGTTTTTTTGTTTGTTTGTTTTCTTTGTTTGTTGCTTTTTTATTATTTTTTTCGTTTCTGTTTTGTTTGCTTGTTTGTTTTTTTTTTTGTGAATTATTTCTGTAATGTACTCATACCGGTATCCGGACATAACGGCGACGGCCATAATGTTAAAGACCAAAACGGCCACGACCAAACGGCGACGGCCAAAACTGCGACAAGTTTATGCTTTAAAACGCTTATTAGAAAGAAACAAACAAATAAAAAGTAACAACGTTGCCAACACAGTTTATTTAACCATTAGATAAATAAATTTGAACACAGTGCAGCATTTCTCCCAACGTGCCCTTCCTGCTCTCCCCAACCACCTCCTTCCTGTCACCAGTCACTGTCTCAGTAATCTGCTCAAGGAATGATTTACTCACTTACGTTTTCTCAGGTAAAACTGAAAATTATATTCTCAGGTAAAATAAAATTTAATCTTATCTTTCATTGGTGTGGATTCGTATATAATAACAGCATTTCACACAACCGATACAGATAAGGATTGGCTCATTAAGGCGATTAAAACATTGCTGATAATCCGGTCCTTTTAAAGACATTTTTATTTTGCATTTTATCGAAGTGAATTCACGTGCAATTACGGATTAGTGGGCACAGTCACTAAATACAATTGTCTTCCAAAATATACTCATTTACCCCCCCCCCCCCCCCACACACACACACACGATGGATTATCGTATAATTGCAGTAAGGAATATATGAGAAAATAAGTGTTAAATTATCCATTTTATTTTTCCCATAAAATTTAAATATTGGTTCAAATTATACTTATCTTCAAGTTGAAATGAATTGGTTTATCTGGCAACACTATTCTTTGTATTTTGATTTTCAACATTAAATTATTAATCTTCGTCGCCGTTTTGTCCGGAGTTGCACTTGTCGCCGTTTTGGCCGTCGCCGATTTGTCCGGGATTCACTCATATCCTTACAATTTCTGCATTGGATGCGAAGACTGTTTTGTTGGTGAATATGAAAGCTCAGTAGAACGGAGTTTCAGAACTTGAGTTTGGCTTTTTAGACCAGCCGACTTTGTGGGCTGGTCTTATCACATCAGGTGGTATCCGTCGTCTGTATGTACCTGTGTAATTATTTACTTAAAATGCTTGTTCTCCCTCAGTTTTGACCGGATTCTTTTCAAATTCTGTACGAATATTCTATGGGTAGGCCTCTCTTGAAAATTTAGTTTTTTGGCAATCCGCCAAAAACTGGCCAAATCGGGACCATTTAAATATATTTTGTTGAGAATTTTCAAAACGCCTCTTCTCCCACTGTTTTAATCTAGTCCTTTCTAATTTTGTACGAGTGTTCCATGCATGGTTCTCTCTTGGAAATTTAGTGTTTTGTCGATCCGCAAAAAATGGGCTAAATGGGAGGCATTTATAATTTTTTGGTTAGAAATTTTCAAAATGCTCCTACTCCCACAATTTGGATAAGATTACCTTTAAATTTTGTACGAATGTATACTGGGTGGGCCTGTCTTTAATGTTTTTTGGCGATGCACTAGAAATTGGTCAAATGGTGGCATTTTCATTTTTAGTAGCCAATCTTCCTTTATTCCACAATTTTGATCTTATTGCCTTCAAATTGTGGATAAATGTTCATTAGGCTTTCCTCTCTTCAAAATTTCTTTTTTGGCGATCCACCAAAAATGGCTGAATGAGGGCATTTGAAAAATATTAGCAGCAAATTTTCAAAATGTTTCCTCCACAATTATGATCGGATTTCTTTCTAGTTTTGAGTGGTCGTTTCCTAGATGGTTCTCTCTCGAAAATTTACTTTTTTTGTCGATCCAATAAAAAATTGCCTAAATGACGGTGGGTGGGGGAGGACATTTTAAACTTATTTTGCAACCAATTTTCCAAATGTGTGTTTTTTTTACAATTTTGATCAGATTTTGCAAAAATGTTCAATAGCCTGTCATCTCTTGAAACGTTATTTTTTTGGCGATTCACCAAAAATTGACCAAATGGGGTGGGGGGGGGGCATTTTTTGGTAGCCAGTTTTCAAAGCCCTTCTTCCACGATTGTGATCGGATTGTCTTGAAATTTTTCATAGATGTTCATTAGGCGGTCCTCTTTTGAAAATTACCAATCCGGCAATCCGCCTTTCTTTGACAGGATTCCTTTAACATTTTGTACGAATTTTCAATTTTCAACAACCGGGTTTTACAATATGACTACCACTTTTTGGCGACCATACAATCCTATTGATATGTGATTCACTAGATTTTGGCTTATCACAATGTCTCTGGACATTCTTGCTCTGAACATCAGAAAGCTGTCCGATTATTTTCAGTAGTGTGAATTTTTTGAAATATCGAAAAGATGATTTTTTGTTGTTTTCAAAAGATTTATTTTCAATGTTGCGTACTACAACATTGGAAAACTTATTTGCTTGGAATAACCAGGGAGCTTATCCCCCCCACCCCCCCCCCCCAACAACAACCAGGTGATTGTGTACATAGAACAGATATATATATATATATATATATATATATATATATATATATATATATATATATATATATATATATATATATATATATATATATATATATATATATATAACAACTAGAAAAAACCTTTAATCAAGTGTCGGGCCCCAAGATTTCCCTTCGGGCTCCCAACTTTTTGAAATCCGGGGCCTGGCGGGCCACTACTTTTCTTGCTAGACTTTTCGAAAGCTGTTTACCACTAACACTCCAGTCGTATACAAGTATGAACACAACTGTCGCTAGCCAAGAACATAAACTTTTGTCACATTACCCCATTATAAATAAATCACAAAGTGACCCAAGCACCAGAACCCCGGAATTAAAACCGCTTTTAGCCGGTGCCACATATGGTCTTAATTCCGGGGTACCAGTGTAATGCACCGTGTAATTAGGGTCAAACGCCTCTAGCAGTTCTCGGGTCTGGGTTTATTTCGGAGGACGGCAAAAGGTGTTTCTATAAGGTCTTACAGATAGACCAACTGAACGTTATCAATTCTACAATCAACAAATCTGTGATGTGGTCGGATGGGTGTCCGAAACAACCCCCCACCCCCAGGGATAAACAACCCCCTTTTCGATGGCCTAGGTAGAACCCCCAGGCACAACCCCCACCCCCATCTCCCAAGGAACATATTCCCTCACCATTTTATATTTTGCTATCAACAATTGTTTTTTTTTTTTTAGATAGCAAAAAATTCTGAAATGAAAAAAATACAAACTTATAAAATCGTAAGGGAGATATACATTTATATAAAAATTAACGAGTGGTCAATTAAATTTTGAGATGGAAAATGAATTACTGATGTCAATGCTTACAATACAACTTTTGAAGTTAAGGAATGCTTCTTTTTTACGGTAAAAATTCGACGAAAGATTCTGTATATAGGGATCAGTCATTATTTCATCCACAGACGTTTGCTTCAGATATGAAGAAGAATGATATTTGACATCAAAAATTACTTTTTATTATAAAAAAAATCATGTACAGATTCAAATATAAATTATAAAGCTTCGTTCCGAAATAATGCTATTTAAATTACATTCTTGCTATCAATAATGAGAAAATCAATAAATGAGCTCAAAATTGAGATTGAAATTATACATTTCGACTTTGCTCTTAAGATTTGAACTTTTGATTTCTAAAAATCAATTTTTTAGCTCAAGAATATATTTAGAGATATCAAAATATTACTGAAGAGGGTAAGAGATATTTTTTGATATTGAAAAATGAATTTTTAAGATCAAAAATTAATTCTTGATATCACAAATTCAATTGTTGTGTTGGTTTCTCTTTTCGGATTTGGAGAAAAAGGTAACAGAAAAATGCAACGGAAATAACGGCAAACGGAAAAAATGGTACACATAAGTGGCAAAGGATTAAAAATGCAAAAATCGAAAATAATTTTAAGCTTCTGTCCTCCTCCGCGTTTGTAATTATTTCCGTATCGAACATGGACATGGTGAATTTGTTTCTGCTTGTATATTGTTCTGCTTGTCTAGTAACAGTATAGTATATACCTGAGTTATTCTAATCCGCTCATAATGTAGAACCAGTTATCATAAATTCTCCTGAAAGATTCACAAGCTCTGACATCTTGTGGCATTTATGACACCGAATGGGCTTTTCTTTGATGTTGAGTAAGCATGCATGGTGGTTCCTTCAAAAGAAAAAAACAGAATTTGATTGCACACCATATTTTCCGTTTTGAGCACTTGATCATTTTCCGTTTACCGTTATATCCGTTACCATCATTTCCGTTAGCATTTTTCCATACCCTCTCTGTTTGCATTCGAATATCCATCTAATCACAGCTTTGGTTTCCACGTTTCGTTGTTGAATTTTCCAATGAAAAAGGTATGGCTGTTCACAAAAAACGAGCCATTTTTTATGCACTGACTCTGTTCTACGGAAAGTTGAGCAGATTTATCCGACGGTCTTGTATACTTTGTTTTCGACGACATTTTCATGGAATTTAAGCAATTGCAATTCGACGATAATTCCACCCAAGATCACCAACCTGGTTACTGCGACAGAGAGGAGAGGCCTTGGTATTCAAAGAATTAGAATCCCGGTCATCTACCCCTCCCGGTCAACTGCCCCCTGTCATCTGCCCTCCCTTTTTTTGCAACCCGGTCGACTGCTCCCCCCCCGGCTTCAAAGTGGAGGGGTGGTCGCTTGCCCCCTCTATATAATATTTTTTCTTGGGTTCTTGGCTTACAAAGACACAATAAATAAAATTATATTTATTTTATTGAATGTATCGCACCTCGATAAATTGCAATTCACCAATAGGAAAGTAATTGCAATTAGAATTGCAATTAGTTTAAGGATCAGTCTCTCCTAAGATCAATATTGGTGAATAGATCAATGAAGATCAATTGTTTCAGAGACGAAGTAGACGGGGACATCACAATTGTCTAATTTTTTGAACAATTTTTTTTCCACTAAAAAAGGGAGGGCAGATGACGACCCCGTCAAATTGCAGGGGGGGGGGGGCAGTCGACCGGGTTGCAAACAAGGGGGGGGGGGCAGATGACCGTTTACGAAAGAATTAAGGTACTCACAGTAGGAACAAATTGAGTAAATTTTGGCAAATGCGCCCCATGAAATAAAAGCGTGCAATTTTAATACGCTAGATACGTAGGCTAATATTTCGCTAATAGAGGTGGAGGGGTGTTCTCCGAGTATGGCAAAAATGAGAGGGGGTAGGGCGTCTCCGCAGTTGCCAAAATCGGGTGTGGGATCACCGGAGGCGTTTTTGCTGGGGGAGGAAAGATGGCCGGATGTCTCTGCCTTCCTTTAATTGATGTGCTGCTTGTTACAAAAAGGGATTCCCTGATCGGATCAGTCTCATGTCAAACAAAATTAAGTCCATCGGGTCAGGTAATAAGTAACATGTCCTTCAGAAGAACCAACTCATAAACGACAATAAACAGCAAAAACAGTACAAAATCCAGATTCCGCGTGGTTGTAGGAAAAACGGTGATAAGGAAGGCAAGAAAAGTGCAAAGACTGTTCCTTCTAATATCGAATCTTAGTTCTCGTGTTAAAAACCGCCCGTTGTTCTAGTCAATTTGCTTAAAAATTGTTAATAACAAACACGAATAATTTACTTCCTGCCCAAACCGAGATAACCACCTGCCCCGGAATTCACAAAAATTAACTGTACATTAACTGTGCATTAACTGCACTCACAGAAGCGAAAATCGGTTGATCTGATGCATTATACAAATAACTTTTGAGTGGATGTTCATTTGTTAAATAAACTAAATCTATTAATTTACTTTCGGATGCTATGGTGACTAACGGAGCAGTTAACTGGATCAGTTAAGTGTACAGTTAACTTTTGTGAATCAGTTAATCACCAACCATGTTCTAAATTCAAATAAAGTGGATCATTTGTTTTATTACAGGATTTCAAACAGATGGACTTCAGTATCGAGATTCATATTTGGACGTGATGCGAAGGGCACAGCCCGGAGGTTTCAAATATTCGGGAATAGGAAAGCGTATGGGGTCCGAGGCCGGCCGCGGTGCCGTGTCGGGATTCACATACGCCGGTATCGACAAGTCGCATGGGCCCCTCGATAGCCACGAAATTACTATACAAGATTTACTGGAGAGAAAAAGCCAACTTTCTAGTTTGGACAATGAAAAAAGAAGCGCGGCAGGTTTTAAGTACAGTGGTATCGGCAAGCGCGATGGTGGCATAGAAGAGTCCCTGCGCGATAACGGGGGCGCGCCGACATTCCTCCAGACTGTGGGCAGCATGGACAAGAAGGCCGCCGGTTATATGTACGCCGGCATCGGAAAACGATCCAAGGAAACACTAGATGATGTCCCAGACACCGATTACGGTAAACGAAAAGCACTCGGCCGGAGAAATTCCTTCAGATATGCGGGCATAGGCAAACGAGAGGACGATTTCAATGCTCCCGACAAACGCGGAGCGGCGACGTACAGATACGCGGGATTAGGCAAACGCGTCAAGGGCAGCTACAGATACGCGGGCATCGGGAAGAGAGCAGACGAGCCAAGCGTGTACGATGCTACGGACGCGTTCTCCCCACAGCAGCGAGACACCAGAAGAGCACTAGCAGAATACAAGTATGCGGGCATCGGCAAGCGAAACAGTGCCTTCCAATACGCCGGTGTGGGGAAGCGTGGCACAGACCGCCAGCTTCTGTCCTCGTCTTTCTCTGTCCCGGCAGGCATGGCTAAACGAGGCTACAGAAACAGCATGCGATATGCCGGCATAGGCAAGCGCGCTGTCCTCCTCAATGATTGGGATAATCTTGCATTTCAAAACTTGGTGGATGAATATGACCAAGGCAATCCGCTGTACTCCTACCCACAGGGATCGGCAGCTTCTTTCACCACCAGAAAGAGGTCGCCCGAAAACAAGGACCAAATGCAGAACACAAATGATGTAAGCTCGTTCACCAAGTGAGGAACGATTTCACGTGTCTTCATGTCTGAAATTACTCATACGTGTCCAAAATGCTTTACATTTCATATGCATTTTATTTGCAAACCTCTCCTTGTTTATATTTTTGTTGACGTGTTTGAGAGCAAATATAAAAGCCTCTTGTAAATGGGTCGGGATAAAAATCCCGTGGCGCTTAGATAAAACTCGTATTCCTTAATCAAAATCATACCCCCCGCTGTAAAAAAACAAAAACAAAAAAAAGCAAACAAACAAGCAAATAAACAAAAACAAAAAAATTAGTCTTGCTTCTCATGTTAATGGTCATCGTGCGCGCGGACGGTTGGGGGTCGGGTGGGGGGGGGGGGGTGGTGGTCTTGAGCTATATGTACGCTGATGTTATAGCGAGTCCATGCTGTCATACATTTTTGCATACAGCAGGGAAGAAGAATAGTTTGAAATTTCTGTGTGCGTTCACTGATTATTTTATCCTGCTTAAAACTCGCCTACATGTCACCAGATTGGTTCGCTTTGCGTCGTCAGATTTGCGTTGCCGAAACTGACAGCCTGTGTATGAATCCGGGACCAAAACGGCGACGGCCAAAACGGCGATGGCCAAAACGGCGACAAGTGCAACCCTTGACAAAACGGCGACGAAGATAAATAACTTAATGTTGAAAATCAAAATACAAAGAATAGCGTTGCCAGATAAATCAATTCATTTCTACTTGAAGATTAGTATAATTTGAACCAATATTTAAATTTTAAGGCAAAATAAAATGGATAATTTAACACTTATTTTCCCACATATTCCTAATTGCAATTATACGATAATCCATCGTGTGGGGGGGGGGGAGGGGTTAAAAAGTACATTTTGAAAGAAAATTGTATTTAGTGCCTGTGCCCAGTAATCCGTTATTGCACGTGAATCCACACCAATAAAAGGCAAAATAAAAATGCCTTTAAAAGAACTTCGGATAAGCACCAATGAAAGACTGATGAAATTTAATCACCCCAATGAGCTAATCCTGGTCTGTATCGGTTATGTGAAATGCTGTTATTATATACGAATCCACACCAATGAAAGAGAAGATTAAATTTTATTTTACCTGAGAAAATAATTTTCAGTTTTTCCTGAGAAAAGGTAAGTGAGGACATTATTCCTTTAGCGGATTACTGAGACAGTGACTCGTGGCAGGAAGGAGGTGGTTAGGGAGGGCAGGAAGGGCACGTTGGGAGAAATGCAGCACTTTGTTCAAATTTGTTGATCTCTGATGTTTAAATAAACTGTGTTGGCAACTTGTTACTTTTTGTATTGTTTTTTAATACGCGTTTTAAAGCATAAACTTAAAAAAAACTCCGTATCCGTTTTGTCCGGGGTTGCACTTGTCGCCACTTTGGCCATCGCCGTTTTGGCCGTCGCCGTTTTGGTCTTCTCAGTTATGGCCGTCGCCGTTTTGGCCGTCGCCGTTATGTCTGGATACCCCTGTGAATCGTCAGAAACTCGTCGAAGTAAAATGCACAGAAGTTCTGAAATATTATCTTGAAATTAAGTACAATAAATTAATGGACCAATTTCGCCACTGAAAATTTACACTTGGGAGCGCAAAATAATGAAGGCTTGAAAATAAGGGATTCCGCATAAAACTTTATTCAAAGTTATGTTGTCATACCAGTTCCATGAATTAAATAAATTTTCAAGAAAAAATTGAGCAAATACTTCTTAATTATCGTCTTGCAAAATTCCACGAATTAGTAGACAGAAACAGCCTTTTTTTTTACAAAAGAGCTTTTGGATTTTTTTTTGCAAAAAAGGTCTTGGATTGATGAAAATTTGCAAATCGCCGCTCCCCCAAAAAGTATCCCCCATATTCCTTCCAAACCGAATTGCACAGTCTATGTACAAAGTTTTATTGCCGTGAAATGAAAATCGTAGGATAGACATCATTTATTCAAAGATAAAAGACAGACGGACAGACGACAGCACCACACCATGGGTATAAGTAAAAAAAAACGTGAATCGTTGGAAATTCGAACCTTTTTACAGGAGTGTCGGACGTATCTATTATGATGGTGTGTGAAATTTTGAGGCGAAAGATGCATTAGATGTTTTGTTTTATCGGTAATAATTTTACACCACACAACAACGATAACAAAGAATAACTAGACTGGCCAGTGTTTGTTAAAACAAAAACGGATATGTCTCCCCCGCCCCTAATCAGTCACGTGGAAAAAATCCTTGCTTGTTGGGATCGTATTTTGATATTTTTTATGTGTGAGTTGCTCGAATAAGAAGACGAATAATAACGCAAGAGCACTGTCTAATTTCTACACTACTTTATTTTACACTCCGCTATTTTTCGGACTAACACACATCAAAATGCGACGACTCCAAACCCAAAACCAAAGTCAATTCTTATTTTTCAGAACTTTCTTTTTCTTACTTGGATTCTCTATTCTAGGGTGGCGTGATATTGCTTCCCCCTTTCATTCACATGGGTGGGGGTGCAATACCACCACCACCCAGTTTAACATCGGGAGGCGGAATCATGAGGGGGGAGTAAACCGTCTCACCAGGTGGGGGCGAACACACAAGCACGCGCTCTTTGTTTACCAACACAACATAACGCGCCACCATGCTAGGGGAGAGATACACATTCACTCGCCACCAAACAGCAAGGTGGGGGCGTGGAGCTTCATCTCTCCAGCACACAGCAAAGTGGGGGAGCGAAGCTGTACCTCGCCACCAGTGCTAGGTAGGGGAGTACACTCACGTCTCCACCAGTGGGGAGAGTACCAATACCTCGCCACCACAGTGCAAGGTGGGGGCGTGTACCAGCATCGCCACCACACAGCAAAGTGGGGGAGCTTGCCACATCTCACCACCATACAGCAGAGTGGGGGAGAGCAGCCACGCCTCGCCACCACAGTGCAAGGTGGGGGCGTGTACATACAAGCATTGGTGAAATGTGTGTCCCTTCCCACTGCACAATCACAATTAAATTGCTGACAAATTATTTCCCAAAATATAAGCCAACAACTCCTCCCTTGCCAAAATGAAAACTGCATCATTGATAATGCAGTTTTCATATCAATACATCAAATAAAATATAAAATTATAAATATGCAGACATATATATGTATAGTATTTTGGTTTATGTTGTAAAAGAAGAAAAGCTTTCTATCCACCATGAGTGTGTCTAAAATTAATTCGTGACTCTTCATAAAACAGGCCTAGATGCGAGCTTAATAAATCAGTCCTGGTATTTGTTTATCGCATCTGGCTGCCAATGTACTTTGGCACGGCAACTGATCAAAACCAGAGTAACAAATTTCAAACAGTGAATAGCTGTTTCTCTCAAACATCTTAAGTGAAGATTTAACAGATCCGTTGCACTACTTTAACTTGCAGGTTTGCAAGAAATAAAATACAGAACTATTTTTTTATACACATAACAGATTTGTTCTGTGTCAGATGTATATAATACAACAAACTATCATAAAATATTCATATGAAAAGGCACTAATGTTCCCGGTCTAAAAGGCTTATGATAAAAGCTTAAAATCACAAAGAAAGCAGGTTACATTTGGCTTAGGAATCACAAATGCGAAAACAACTGTATCTATTAACGTACCTTTTTTTTTTGTAACGCGAGGTTTGCGCTCAATCCAAATGTTGATACTATTCGCAAATAACCAAGAGTTACAAATATTCATTGTTGAAACAAAAGCGCTTTACTTTAGACGAAAAATTCAACAAATGCGGAAAAGCATGGTTTTTTTTTCACATCTCGAAGCCAAAATGAAATGCTATTACAAGTGGCACTCATTATGTGTGCTTTGCATTTTGATTATTTCCATGTAAAACATGCGCTGGTTAAAAATATACAGTTATATGGAATATTGAATACATGATTAAATATATAAATTTATAAGTCATCGATTCTCAGACCAAAAAAAAAAAAAAAATGTGAGTATAAATGTTCGTAATATTTCAACAAACATTTTTACTCCAAACAAAGTAGACTTAATAATTAACTGAGGCAACATATTAAAGAAATAAAAGTGATATTAAAACTGTAGCAAAATAATAATAATAATAAAATTTAGTAATTGTATTTCAACACAAACACATCTAAGGATAGCCTCAGTATGTGCAAATGTTGTTCCTTTCGGCTGCAGTTACAAATTTTCAAAACATCAATACACCTACCGCATTAGGCACTTTGGCATTACAAAAATGACTTCTACTGCAATATCAGGTAAGCACGCTTTTTTATATACGTTCCTTGTGAAGTTCTAAACATGCATGAATTCAAAGATTACACAATAGCTAAATATTACAAAATACACATTTTAAAACCGTGGGACCAGGCTTCCCGCAGTTGACTCGTAGAAATACAAGTATCTCTTTTTTAACATCAATAGTAATATATGTAAAATGTATTGCCACAATTAATCTACAAATAGAAATATCGTTTATAATAAATTTATGACAGTGTATATCCATCGTCTAAGTGACTTTTTTTCTAACACTTCTTAAAGTTACCAAGCTATACAGTAACATCAGACGTGTATTTCATCCGGCGGAAATCTTAATTGAAACCTTAGTAAAAATTGTACTTACGTATTATCTAGTGGCAAGACAGCAGGTTTGAATTTTCTTTAGAGATTTATGTTACGTTACACTCTAGCAGATTAACGAAAATATGACATATAAATATTTAAAATGAAATTTAACTTAGAATTTTGGTAAATTTGGTCGAAGTGATGTCCACTGCGAAAAAAATCTGGAAAGAATTTTGATGATTTCGCTGTTCGGTAAAGTCGGTTGGAATGCCCTCATTACCCCACAGCATGGTGATGAAGGGACTAGTGCTATTGATGTTGTGGGTTGTGAATCAAGATATAACGCAAGTTCCAACATCGAGAAATAAATACCGTGCGTCTCCTGGAGTTCTGAAATGAATTTAGTATTCACTAGCACATGTTGATGGACTATTACAATGTATTTTTGCGGAAGGACGCACAGCGGTCTTGTCTGGATTTCTTGCCGTTTAGAGGAAGGCTCTTCTAAAATCGATCGAAAACTTGTTGGCGTTGGTCTCTTCAGTAAATACGGTGGATTTGAGGGTGAAATAGGTTTGGCGAAGTCCGTACTGGACAAATTAACTGTGTCCAAACATATAGTTTCGAACGGAGAGCTATTCATTACTATTTCATTACCATGCGCGATGGCAGTAGCAGGAGACTGTGAAACGGATTTCCTTTCTGTCTCCTCAGTCAAAATGGGTTGACTGTCAGATATTACTTGTCCCGAATTTTGGGCAACGAACGCGGCAAAATCAAGTCCTGTTTTTTCATGCACTTGCTTCAGAAATAATTCGCACAACGTGCTGTTAACAGCAGACATTTTTACAGTTTTTTTTTTTAAATTTTTAAAGAATTAAATGCTTAAAGTGTATGTAGTGCATTTCTAACAGCCTCACTTAAATGAGGAAAACATAAAGGTTTCAAACCGTTGAGTTGCGAAACATAATTGTTTAACAAGTCCAATGTTTCAGAAGGATTGTCCGTTTTTATCCGCACAACATATTTGTTATTGTCTTTATTTAAGTGCATACTAAAGTATTGCATATTGTCCAATAAAAATTTCGTAAACTTTTGCCATTTTTCCTCCTGTCGATCAGAAAACTTGCAAGTTATTATAATAAACGCCATTTTTAAATTGAATTCATTTCTGAAATTTTGTCAACTGGTGTCGGAAGATGGCTTATGCGGGGATATATAGGCCTTGCAGGAGCCGTGGGGGAAGTATTCTCTACCGATTCCAAGGGGGGTGGTATGTCCGGTCGGAGGGAGACACAGTTTTCGATGCGCGTGGCTATACAAAAAGTACCGTTATCATCCTCCAGATTAATCTGCACTGAGTGCGATTTATGAAGCATCCTAGAAAACGTCCAAGCCACATGCAGAGGTACAGTTTTTCTTGAAGGTAGGGGGAAGGTACTTTGAGTTGGTCCACCACTTAAAGTTACCACTACCGAGTCAGAGTTCCAAGAAAAAATTGGTGTTAAAAATTTCCATGTAATTTTAGGTCGGAGAGGCTGTTCCAGATCTTGTACGGCCAAGTTATAGACTTTTGTTGGCACGTTAACCAATGGAAAACGGCAGGCATTATTGTCTGATAAAATAACAACAGAAATTACTGAGTAGGCCCCAATAGGCTTGCGCTGAAATTGTTCCAGGTACCATTGACAGTATTTAACCAATCCTTTTACTAGCATCCAAAAGACAAAGCATACACAAAAGATTATTAACACAGGGGCCATCCAAGTATATTCAGGTCCTACAGATGCTTCATACGTGACATTAGGACTTTTTGTTGTAGTACCTGGAATTAAAATGTCTTGTAAATTAATTGATTGGACTTTTGAAATTTGAGCCATGGTCATAAGGGTAATTCCGTGTAATCTTCGGATGTGATAATAATTATAAATACTTAGAATCATGCCTCCGACGGAAAGAACAGAAACAGTTCCACTCACACTCTGTATAAAGTAACTATTACTGTGCTGGGCATACCATGGGAGACTGTCTTTCATTAAAAATTTTGTGAGGATTTCATCTTCTTCCGTAAGGCTTTGAAGAGACTCATTTAAGTTTAAGGAAATAGTCTTATCTTTTAATTGATACTTCGAAATTTTTGCTATTGTCTTTTCGAGAGTGTTCATGTAAGAATTCGGAAACGATATTGGCTTTAGATCGTGGGTATGACTTGATAATTCTAGGGCTTTGTCAAAGTGGCTTTCAAGTAATGCGAGCATCACACCCATATTAAAGTGATGACGAAAAGTTTCAGAATGGGTACTGTTAATTGCACAGACCGATATGTCAGGGGGCAAATAAAATGTTTTACCGCTCAAACTACATTCGCACTTACGCTTAACAACGCATAAGTTGCAGGATGGAATCTGAACTGGGGCCTTTCTATGACAATCCTCGGTCCATATTAAATCATTTGTAGAAACAAACAAAGAAGAATTTTTCAGATCTAGAATGTAAGAATAGAGTTCCTGTGTAGGTGGCATCAATGTAAATTGGCAAAGACTCTTTATGACTGAGGTTTCATCAAGGAATATTGCAGCTGTGCACGTCCACATGTCTAATTTCTTTGCTAAAAATATGGTCGGACATATTTTATACGAGCTTCCATAACATGCCTCAATCGCTTTAACGTTTGGTTCAATAAAATATTGGCCGTCAGCCGAAATTCCAAAATAAGGAGCAACCTGCGCTAAAGTTCTCGCCGTGGTGTTTGAATGAAGGGACATTGGTATTGCATGAACCGAAAACACTGTAAATTTTACACTTATTTCTTCGAGGGGGATTCTTAGCTGTAGATATAGAAATGAGTCGGACCTGACTGAAATGATATTGCCGGATTGGTAATAATGATCTAGACTTGTATGCACTAACCGAAACATGGGATAATCGCGCTGTAAAGCTTTCGAAATAAAACTCAGTGTGTTTTTAATATCGCGAGTATCTACAAGATACGGAGATATGTATCCGTCACGCAGACGTTCGAGGGCACCTATAAAACTTTCCGCATCAACCAAAAGCATAGAAAGCATGTGACAACGCACATTCAAACCATGAAAATATGTATTGAACAACTGCGAACGTTGAAAAGTCATTACCAGACGTTTCAAGGCGGCATTCAAGACGTTAAATCCTCTGTGAAGTTCGAAGTATGCGTCGCTCTGAGCCTGTTCTAAGTCCATCGTGGCATTTATTGCTCTCCAGAGGTTGGTAAATCGGAGGTTCATGAATGTTTGATACGATTCGAGAGTGTGCGTTTGGTGATGCATAACGGTAGTCGCTTCATTCACCTTTTGTTCAATTGCGTCAATGTGCTCGGCTAAAATGTTAACATCTTTGACAGTGGCAGTGCCAGCTACACCCTTCAAAATTTCGCCAAGTAAGTCAAACAGTCCCCTCTTCTTGCGGTTTCTAGTATCAAGCCACAAAAGTTGTTGAAGTGTAGCATTTTGGGTAAAAGCTACCTGTTCGAGACGATTTTGGAGTTCATAGTACATTTGAAGCGTATGGTTAAGTGCCTTGCAAGGAACTTGAATACCGGCCAAATCGTCTGCAGTCCCATCCATCGCCGTTTCATTACATGAATATATTTTTTTGTTCGGTAAATTCAATGTCTCTGGCAAACGTACAGCAAAAGTATGATACCAGTAGTTGGTTGTCATATCAAAGGGTAGAAACTTCTCAAAAGCAACGCCGTAATTCGGGCGGATGATAACGTTGTTTCCGATTCCATGTATAACTTTGATTCCCTTAGTAAAGTGAATTGTGAATACAGCCCAAAGGCCTATCAAAACGACTGCTCCTATCCTGTGAGTAGAGTTCATTCTAGTAGCTTTAGGTAATAACACGTGGAGCAACTATCCTTATTTTAGACTGCACTGGTCTACAGAGGTCCAAGTTAAACGAGTTCAAGCAATAACACGCGCCTCTCCTAAGTGATTTAGCATTTGCTCAAAGATAATTCCTTGTAAAATAGTTCTCGAACTTAGTTCGTGCCAACTTAATAGTTTTTTATGCAGCTGCTTATGGCACAAGTTCTAAGTTGATAATGCCCTTTTTACTCAGACGTAACAAAAAAAAATAGTGATGTATGTTTTGGGGTGGAGGGAGGGGGGAGGGGGTGGTGGTGAAGTTGAATATTAATGAAGTGATATAGAGGTGGGTGAGGTGAAGTGGGGGAAGCGTAGCTACTGATAATTGGAGGGGGAGAAGGGAGGGGGGAGGAGGGGGATGTTGGTGGTGAAGTTTGGTGGTGAAGACAGGGGGAGGCAAGCTTAAATGCTTTGTCCTTATTTTGAGTTGCAGAGAGGGGGGGGCGAATTAGCATTAGCATCTTTTTTTTTTTTTTTTTTTTTTTTTTTTTTTTTTTAGTGCTTAACTCTGGAGGTTTCGGAGTGATCAGTTCCGCAACCACCAAAGTGCACTTTCCTATGTTCCGGCAACAAAAGTAAAATGAATCCTCTAAAATCCGAATAAAATAAACTCTTGAAGTATGGCTAATAAGCTTGCACCCTCAATTGAATTTAGCACCTTTCTTCATATGAATATATGCTTATGTTATATGAGTGAGAGAGAGAGAAAAAAAATTGAGCTCCACGTAGTGAGTAATGGGGCTAACTAATATGTGCGGGGACAACCCGTCATACGCAGAGAATGCGTATCCACATATTTCTTCGCAAATTCATTTAAGTCATCGTACGAGACCCATGATAAGTCTGTGTAGGGAAATCCTTCCCATTTAACCAGATATTCTCTGTTGTTATTCTTATACCTACCTCGTATTACCTTCTCTATATTATAAAGGGGCTCATGGCTTAGAGATTCGCTTTCTAACTCTGGTCCGATAATACCTCCTGGGATGTGCACTTGTTTCCTGCGTCGCTGAGGACGAAGTGAGGAACGTGGCTCTTTAGAATTGCGAATAACTTTTCGAGCGGTGTTATCAGCGGGTTCCTTGCTTGTGATCCTTGTCTTCCCCTCGTGAATTACTTCTGGGTTATTTAACTGCTCGTTTTGTAAAGTTTTTGTTCTAGGATCTCCACATGAATCTGATTCATGATCATTTCTGTCACAATCTTTTAGTTTTCCCACAGCTTGTCCAGATGTGTCATTGGGAAAAATTTTCTCGGTTGCTTTTATGTTTATAACATTTTCCTGACCTTCTTTTTGTGAGTTTGTTAACTCACCATCTGTTTTTGTCTCCAACTCTTCCTGGTCAAGCTGGTGAAGTTCTTCACACGGTGCAACGTCTACAATTTCAATGAGCTCGTCGGGGTTTGGGGGTAGCAGTTCGCGATGTATATATGGTTTCAGACGGTTCACATGGACAACACTTGACAGTGGTTTGTAGTCATATGAGCGCAGCAATCTGAAATTCACTGGACCTGTCTTTTCTATGATAACATATGGGCCTGAAAATCCTTTATAAAATTTCTTCACTCCCTTGTGTTGTACATAGCGGAAATAACACCATACACGGTCACCGACAGAATATTTGTGACATTTTGCATCGCGATCATAGTACTGCTTCATACGTTCTCGGTGCCTCTCTAAATGTGATTTGGCGTCGTTATGGGCAAATTCCAGCCTTTGGACTACTTCTGCTATCTGAGCACGGACATCCGGTGTCAAACCACTATCATCTACCTGCGGTAAACTGTGAGATATAAACGTCCGTGGATCTCTGCCATACATGAGGTAGAAAGGGGAATAGTGTGTGCTTTTGATACAAACACTGGTATTGTAGCTGTACACAATAGGTCTTATGAAGTTTGACCAGTCCCGACCATTCTTGTGTGCAAACATAGAGAGATTCTTTACGAGGGTCTGGTTAAATTTCTCAACCAATCCGTCGCATTTTGGGTTGTAACTGCTCGTCATTAATCTTTTGGTTCCGATTAACTTGCAAGCAGTTTTCACTACTTCCGAGAGAAAGTTTGCTCCGCGATCAGACAGCAAATACTCTGGTGGTGAATAACGCATACAGATTTCATCTATAAACAATCGGGCGATGAGGGGCGCGTTTGTATGCGGTATTGGAAAAGCTTCCACCATTCGAGTTGCATATTCTGTGAAAACCAGAATATGTGTCATCCCGTCAGCAGATGGTTTCAGCGGACCAACAATATCCACTGCCCATCTTTGACCAATTCTTGCAATCGGGAGAGGCTGTAGGGGGGCTTTATATGGTACTGGAGGTTTCTTCCTTTGTTGACAATCTTCACAGGAGGCTACCCATTTCTTACATTCGCTCTGCATACCTTTCCAAAAGAAATTAAGACGCAGAGTTGCATATGTTCTTGCCGCATCATAGTGTGCTCCAGCCAGGTCGCCGTGTTGTTGGGTAAACACGTCGAATTTTAATTCCTGTGGAACACATAGCTGAATTCGAATTCGTGGGTCATTCTCACTAGAATGTGGGGGTACATATAATCTGTACAAGACCCCTTCATGCATAAAGTAATCCGGGGATTCTGCTGCAACAGCTCTTGCCAGTCTCGCATCACCTGGTAAATGTTCATCCTCCAAGAATTTGATCATCCGCAACATCCACTCTTCTCTTAGTTGCCATTGTCTCAATTGTTTGGGTGTGGTCGGTCTGGGCAGCTCTACAATAGATGGTGTTCTACTGCTAGAAGGGTTTTTAAGTCGCTCACCTAAAATTCTAAGCCTTGCCTTTTCATGCACTTCCTCTGGATCTCTCTTTGCCTTTTGTCTTTTAGCTACCGTGCGTGCAGAAGCTACAGCCTTTGTACGTATATTCGGCGGGAATATCTCATCATCAAAATCAGGGAGCGGATCTAGTGGTCCTTTATTTGATGGAGGATATTCCCTACGGCTTATCGCATCAGGTCCCTGCAGAGTCACACCTTTTTTGTATTCTAAGGTGAAATTATACTGCTGAAGATACATTGCCCATCGCGCAATTCTGTCTGTCCCATAACCTCTCTTAAAAACATAGGTTAAGGGATTGTGGTCAGTTCTAACAGTGAACTGGGCATCTCTCAGATAATGTCTGAAATGTTTGATTCCGTGCACAATTGCAAGAGCCTCTCGTTCTGTCGTCGTATATCGCCTTTCAGAATTTGACAGATTTCTTCCTGCATATTGCAGAACGTGCCGCCTATCACCATATTCTTGAGTAAGCACCATGCCCAAGGCATGATCGCTTGCATCCGTTTCTAAGATGAATTTTTCTGTAAAATTAGGAAAAGAAAGTACTGGAGGTTTTTGTAGCGAGGCTTTTAGGTCATCAAAAGCCTTCTGACATTCTGAACTCCAAACGAATTGAATGTTTTTCTTCGTTAACCTGTACAACGGTCGCGCCATGATGCGGTAATTTTGGACAAAGCGTGAATAATAATTTGTGAGCCCAAGGAATGATCGAACATCTTTCAACTTCTTTGGAACTGGGAAATCTTGAACAGCTTGGCACTTTTGTGGATCAGTGCTAATTCCCTGTGACGAAACGATATGCCCTAAAAATTTTACACGGGGTTGGCCGAAAGTGCATTTCTTTGCTTTCAGCTTGAGATTTGCATCTCGGAATCTGTCTAGAACCATACGTATTCGCCTTAAGTATTCGTCATAAGTGGGTGCAAATATGATGACATCATCCAAGTACACCAAGCATATTTCCCATGTCAAGCCATGTAGCACTTGCATCATCAGACGGCTGAACGTACTTGGTGCATTCGTCAAGCCAAATGGCATGCGGTTGAATTCGTAGAGTCCGTCATGGGTGATGAAAGCGGTCAAGGGTTTTGACCTCTCGGTGACCTCGACCTGCCAATATCCTGATTGCAAATCTAAACTCGCGAAAAATTTTGACCCGTAAAGACTGTCCAAAGCATCGTCAACTCTGGGCAGAGGATGGGAATCTTTAACTGTTAGAGCGTTAAGCTTTCTCATGTCTACAACAAAACGTTGGGAACTATCAGCTTTGCGTACAAGTAAAACGGGTGATGCAAACGGACTAACAGATTCCCTACAGATACCTTGTTCGAGCATTTCTTGCAATTGTCTTGTTACCTCTTTCCTTTGGTTTGGAGACATACGGTATGGCACTGATTTAAAAGGTCTTGCTCCTTTTTCGAGCTGAATGTCATGTTTAATTTTGTTTGTACACCCGAGTGGTTCCCCTGGTTTTTGAAACAAGTCATCATATTCCGCTAAAAGTTGAAGTAATTTTGTTTTTTGTTGTGGGTTAAGACTACTTTCGTCAATACAGAATTCGTGTTCGTGGACAATAAGCGGATTGAGCTTGCTGACGTTAACGTAAGATCTTCTAGTCACACCACTTGCCTGCTCGTATTTGCGGTTTGTGGGGGAACTAGAGAATCGTTTAAGTACTTCCGTACTGTCTGCCAGTACAAAATACGCAAGTCTAAATTTTGGAAATAGGGTTTGGGGCTGACTAGTTAAATTCGCTATTTTAACAGGTAAAAACTTATGACCCTTCTTGATGTTAACATAACTATTTGCACTAACCAATCCTCTTTTGCGTAACACCGCTTTGCCGCTAACGGTACCAGAAATATCAGCTTTGGCTCGTGTTGACATATAACACTTTACAATTTTTTCACTAAATGGCGGTATTGTCACTCTGTCAGCGCAGAAAACATTCATGTGCTGTGGTATTTTAATAATATCACTTTGAAAATCAATTTTGATGTCGTATTTCCTAAGAAAATCTACTCCAAGTAACAAATCCCATGGCGTATACGGCGAAACATATACGCTTGCTTTATAGGATGAATTTGTAATGTTCACAGGCAATTCTAAACGACCAACAAGCTTAAACGTATTTGCACTGACAGTGGACGCATACTGCTCACACGGCTGAACTTGTTTAATTAGCTCTGGAAATTTTTGGAAAAATGACTCACCAACCAAAGAAAAATCAGAACCAGTATCGATTAGAGCATGTAGCTCTTTACCATTGATTGTCACCTTGATACAGTTTCTGTCAATCAAATTCAAAGTTACCTTTCTGAAGTCACATGTCATAGCCCCATCGTTTGCCTGAGTAACGACAGGGCAGCTTAGTTTTCCCACTGTTGCCTTCTAAATGCTCCATGGCCGGTTGGTTGCTGAAATCTGGGTCTGGCAGGCGAAAAGTTCTTTCTCATATTGTTTCGCCCACGACCTTTATCGAAGGTTCCGCCTTGGTTTCCTCTTTCATCGCGTTGTTTTTGTCGACATTCTCTGGCAAAATGCCCAATTTGATTGCAGTAACGACAACGAAAATCAACGTTATTAACTGCAACTGACGGTCGCGCGAATCTACGCATGACGGCATTCGATCGTCTTGGTGGTGTCTGGCTGTTGGGGTGCTGTTGAGAAATATTCATTGTTTGGAGAACGTTGGTGAGCGTGTTAAGCGTGGTTTGCAGCTTTTCATCTTTCTCCTGTTGTTGTTTGATAATGGCAGTAAGTTGTTTCACCCCATCTTCATCGTACTTCTTTAGGGCACTCACAGAGCTGGATCCAGAAATTTTAGCGCTTTCGACTACTTCACCAAGTTTCGCTTTTTCTTCGGCTTGATCAGCAGTTTGAGGCTCAGAGCCAACTACGAATGCTTTCAAGGGTGCATTCAAACCTCTTACAATCGCGTCTCTGATCTCAATGTCTGTCTTTTGCAGTCGAGCGCCTAGAGATTTTACGTCATTGATATAAGTATCAACACGCTCACCTGGCAGTTGGACTCTCGCATCAAATTCCTGTCGCAATCTGTATTGAAGTGTAGGAGCTGTGACATATTTCTGTGTAAACTGTGTTCTTAGACTGTCCAGTGTTGCATTTGCGTCTAATCTCTGAACCCATTGGAATGCAGGGCCATTCAGACTCATCCGGAAATACTGTGCTCCTTGTTCCGGATTTAAGTTCTTAAGGGCTACATAACCATCGAATTTGTGAAGCCACGTTCTGGCATCTTCGCTAGCTAGTCCGTGAAACGAAGGTGGTTTTAACCAGTCCGCCTGATTTCCTTGAAGACGTCCCTGAACATCACGTATGTCACTTGTTACCTCATTAAGGGCACCTCTAATTTCATCAAATTGCTCCATGGCAAGTTCAAAGTTATTATGGTCTACACTAGTATCCTCAAGTACAATTTCATCAGTTTTAGAATCCGTTAAATTGTCGCTCTGTAAATTGTCAGTTAAAGTATGAAGATCCTGTTCAGATGTTCCATTTCGTATTCTGTGTAAATGTTCCAATTCGTAGAGTAATTTTTTATTTTTTCTTAACCGTGTTTCCATTTAATTCAAACCGGCATCTCCACCAATTTGTTGGGATCGTATTTTGATATTTTTTATGTGTGAGTTGCTCGAATAAGAAGACGAATAATAACGCAAGAGCACTGTCTAATTTCTACACTACTTTATTTTACACTCCGCTATTTTTCGGACTAACACACATCAAAATGCGACGACTCCAAACCCAAAACCAAAGTCAATTCTTATTTTTCAGAACTTTCTTTTTCTTACTTGGATTCTCTATTCTAGGGTGGCGTGATATTGCTTCCCCCTTTCATTCACATGGGTGGGGGTGCAATACCACCACCACCCAGTTTAACATCGGGAGGCGGAATCATGAGGGGGGAGTAAACCGTCTCACCAGGTGGGGGCGAACACACAAGCACGCGCTCTTTGTTTACCAACACAACATAACGCGCCACCATGCTAGGGGAGAGATACACATTCACTCGCCACCAAACAGCAAAAAAAAGGTGGGGGCGTGGAGCTTCATCTCTCCAGCACACAGCAAAGTGGGGGAGCGAAGCTGTACCTCGCCACCAGTGCTAGGTAGGGGAGTACACTCACGTCTCCACCAGTGGGGAGAGTACCAATACCTCGCCACCACAGTGCAAGGTGGGGGCGTGTACCAGCATCGCCACCACACAGCAAAGTGGGGGAGCTTGCCACATCTCACCACCATACAGCAGAGTGGGGGAGAGCAGCCACGCCTCGCCACCACAGTGCAAGGTGGGGGCGTGTACATACAAGCATTGGTGAAATGTGTGTCCCTTCCCACTGCACAATCACAATTAAATTGCTGACAAATTATTTCCCAAAATATAAGCCAACATGCTTAAAAGTACAACATTGGCGAGCCCAAAAAAAATCAAAAAAAAATCGCCAAAAATAAATTTTTACAGAAAATGAAGAAAAACTTCGCAGTAAACATTTGCACTATATGTTGGTTCTTCTTGCCACGTTTCAGCCTAACCGAACAAACTATTTCGGAGATATCGCAACAATACGGCCAAAAAAGCTAAAAAATAAAAAAATAAAAAAATCGCCAAAAATACATTTTCAAAGAAAATGAAGAAAATTTTCGCAGTAAACATTTGCACTATATGTGGGTTTTTCTTGCTACGTTTCAGCCTAATCTAACAAACTGTTACGGAGATATCGTAATAATATGGCCCAAAAAAGTTAATCAAATATTAAAAAATTCGCCAAAATACATTTTCAACGAAATGAAAGAAAGCTTTGCAGTATACATTTGCGCTATATGCGTGTTCTTAACGTCTGAGCTTTATCCTAAGAACTGTTTTGGAGATATAGCCTGCCAAAGTGAAAAAATGCACGAACCTTCCCCCCCTATGTTCAAAAATTTGCCAAAAATAGAATTTTTGAAGGAACGAAAAAAAAATAACACGGACATCATTTAGACATGTACCCCAATATGTATGTATGTTTTGAGAAAACATAATTTCATAACGACTCACTGCGGCCAGATGGACGGACGGACGGGCAGACAGACAGAGGGACGGACGGACACACCAAATACTATATATGTCTCCCTTAGGGGGAGACATATAATAAGCCTTAGTCTGCGGACAGAATAAACAGTATCCAAATGGCACGCGATTGACGTCAAGTTGAGTAAATCAAGGTGGGGCCATTGGAAAGTCATCCATGAACAATGTGTCAGAAGAAGCCGGAGCGCGCCGCGTGAACCGAATATCAAAAATACGAAACACTAAACAAAACCCGTTATTACCCATAACAACATATATTTCAGTTATTCACGAATGCGAAAGGTCCCCACCATTTGTTTGTCCAGAAGTAAAATGTCTGGATACAGAAAAATGAGATGAAAAAATACAACAAACATTCTGGATTAAAACGTCATTGCGGATCTCTATAGTATCCATATAGTATCTTTTTTCATAATCCATATTGTTACAGGATTGCGATATCGAATTTAAAAAAAAATTTTTTTTACTACCCTTTACATGCTATATGTAATATTTGACATTTGTCGGAGACTTTAACGACTCAAAACTCATCAATATGGCGACTTTTGGACAAGTTTTAAAACGACTAAAATTTGAAGAATGCGTTATGGCTGCCTCTCGACTACGTCTGAAGGAACTTTATCCGGCTTTCTTACGATCTTAATTTTTTTCATATTCGACCCGCCAGAGACCAAAATTCTTGCTTCGTTTTTATTTATTTGTTGTCTGCATAATATGATTTAACAGGTTTGTATGGCATAATACTTCTACTCTCAATTTATAACTTTGTACTCTGACACCTGTGAAGTGTTTGATGCATAAAAACTTGAACAATTAAGGCACCACTGCAAAATTGTTCTTTTCCAAAAGGCCATTTTCAGTACCAGCTCTGCTTTTCGAGTGATATTTTCACTTTCATTTTTCTTTCCTTTTTTTTAACTTTCAACTTTTATACAGGCTCGAGTCATTTTTATGCGATTTTAGTGACTCGGCCGAAGGATGAGAAAAAGAACTAAATCTGACATAGTTCAACTAAATTCCCAGTACAATTCTGGGGATGAGAATCTAATGGATTTCTTTCCCTCTTACAGTGATCATTAATGGTTGCTTTATTGTTATTCTGTTCTCAGTTATTGCTTAGGCCAATACGTTTTTCTTCTTCTTTTTTCTCTTTGTAAAATAAAAGTATAAAATGGGCTGACACTGACACAAAATGGTGTTTTCTTTCAATAGCAGCGTTTGGAATCGAGTTTGTCCGTGGTATAAATTCTCTTTTCGTACTGCGGATTAGCTCATTTTGATATTCGACTGAGCTTAAATAAGCAAAGCTAAACCTGCGATGTTCTTTTCATACTTTAGGTCTTTTTTCATGAGTTTTACTTTTCATTTTTTACGTCTGAGAGGGCTTCTGAAATGAGGAGTAAGGTCTGCTGGCAAAAAGTCTTTTGCAAGAAGTACAATTTACCTTCAATAAAATGATTAAATGCTTACCATCTTTTTATAACGGAAGTATGAAAATTATTTTATTCTTATTTCAAATGTGAAATGATTTGAGTCAGGTCTCCAGACCCTAAGAATCCAGAACAAAACGTCCCCGGTCATAATGTCTCCAAATTAATTCAGAACCCGAACGTCCCCTAAGCCTATATTGCAAAAGGTGCCCTATTTATGGTAAATCTAACTCGCAACTCTGAAGTCTCCGTTAAAGGTTGAAAACGGTCAATTTTAAAACCATTGTGCCATTCCTGTAATACATAATCCCGAAACCAGGTGAAGATTCACAAGGTTTAAATCTAATCCTTCACCTCCCCAAATATGATGCTTTTTTCAGTTGGATGTATTGTGTCATTTCTGTAACCCACAATCCCTCAATCCAGGTGTGGTTTCACGAGATTTAAATATAATTCCTAATCTCATACAAATAAAGTATTTCGTTGGAGGTGGGTGTATTTTGTCATTCCTGTGATCCTTAATCCCGTAATCCTCAAATAAACACTCCGCAGCTATCTGAAATATTTAGCCAGCAACCGGGCTGAAAGTATGTAAAAAATTAAAAACTTCTTTCTATTAAATACAAAAATAATATTAGAGCTCAAAAACTTATTTGTTATTTACATTTTCACCGGTGGACGTTTTGGCCCTGAATTTATTTTTGGACCTTATAGCCGGGGACCTTATAGCCGGGAACTTTATGGCTGGGGACTTTATGGTCGGGGGCGTTTTGACGGGATATCGAAAAAAGGCATTATCCAACTTAATCCCTTGAAGCTTGGATGTCTCATATTCTGTATACAAGATGAGTCGGATTTTAATAAACTGCTGTACAATCACCAGGATGGAAGTCATAGAAGGCAACAGAGGAACGTGAAATCCTGGATCAATGCATTCACACGAAGAAACGAGACAATCAGGAAGTAACACAGGAACCACAGAAAGTCTGGTAAAATGTGGTGATTGTAAAGAAGAGTTTTGTCGCGTTCTTTTAGAGTGTTGTGAAGTGTGGTTATATGCGTGGTGTGAAGTATTAATCTGGTACAGAAAACTCGGATGAAATGTCGCACCTTTTTTAACGGATGAAATGTCGTCGGAGGAATGTCGGGATACCGCACATATGTCCTTTATGGAAAGTGCACAGTGTCTAAGGGTAGAATACGTGCTAACGCGCATATAAATTGGAGACTGCCTGTTGTAACTGGCATACACTTTGTGCAGTTTTTCACTGACCTTCTGCTGTGTGTGATCTCGCTTCTCCACCCTGCTGTGTTGTACGTAAAACTCCGCACAAATATGAAACGCAACAGGCCTAAAAACACCGAGAAAATAGAAGGACTCACAATTAAAAGTGTGATAATTGATTAACCATTGTGATAATTGATCATCATAATTGATTCGGCGACCAGGAATGACCTGCGATACAACTGTGTACACCGAGCCTTTGGTGAAATCTGAGGTGAACTCCTCAGCAGTCCCCGCGCCGAACTCCTCCCGTGTTAAACTAACCCGTACGGTAACTCCCAAACACTCGCGTAACGTCGGACCGACGTCGAAACGGTATAAACCAGGTCTTAAAACGTCGGCATCGGCTTCGATGCATCGGTAATGCATCGGTTATAGGTTGGCAATAGTCGAATTTCCATTTTTCCCCATTCGTCGGAAGTTCATCGGTTACCGACGTTGGCCCGATGATTATTTTCCTCAGTTTAATAGATGTTGGCAAATATTCATCGGACCGCCATCTTTTTCCGACGAACTTCCTACCAATTGGGATTTTTTTAAAATATTATATTCATATATTATGCGTATTTCTCAATGCATATACTATACATGTATTTTTATGCATTGGTTATACGTTGGAAATAGATAAACTTAAGACCAATGATAAAAAAAATTGAAACGGATATATTTGTATATGTTGGCCCAACGTCTGACATAGACGGACTTCCGACGGAACTAAACTTGTTTTTGAAAAAGATATTACTGATGTATAACCGAAGCAGTACAGTAATCGTATAATATACAAATATATCACTGCATCGGCTATACGACGGAAATATACCGAATTCCGACGGAACTTTATTTGTTTTATTTGAGATATTACAAGCATGTAATATGCGTATAAATATATACGTATATTATACATATAGTTATATTTGTTTGGTGGAACGTCGGAAATATATCGATTTCCACTGGATCTCTAAATTTGTGTATTTCACGCATAACTTGAAATGAAAACTTTAATGTTCTATATATATATATATATATATATATATATATATATATATATATATATATATATATATATATATATATATATATATATATATATATATATATATATATATATATTGCGTTGTGTACGAGTGCTCCACATATTCCACAGCGTCGGAAAAAAAGATGCCTATATTGCCAACGCGTATTATACGTATTTTTTTAAACGTCTATAAAACGCATATTTTCCTATGTATAAAAGACGTCGGAAATACATCGGAAAAAAGATACCGATATTGCAATCGTATATTATACGTTTTTTTATACGTCTATAAAACGCATATTTTCCGATGCTTATTCGGCGTCGGAAATTTATCGATTGACATTTTGTAGGTGACATTATGAAGAATCAATAGTGGAGCATTATGAATATACTTGAAAATTATCATTTGCGTCAATAAACTATCCCTCAGCAAACATAAAGGAGGAAAAGACAATACAAATAACTAAATTTAAAAGCGCCAGCGGTAACAAAAAACGAAAATGTAAGAAGTAAACTTTTTGGAACGAAATAGAAATATTAGACCACTTAATTACACTGCCAGGGCAGTCCCAGCCGTCGTGGATTAGAAGTATGTTCCGCGCCTAGGATGCAAGAGGTCCCCGGTTCAAACCCGAGTAAGTACTAGTGTTCAGTTGCAATATATAAATATGCTATGTTGTATATTAATATGCTATGGTGTCTGTATGAATATGTGAATTATGAATGGTTAGTAAGGGTTCAATGGGTCAGTTAAGGCTAGAAACATTTTTTTCAAATGCGCACACGCATTTTTATACGTCTAAAACGCATATTTTCCGATTGTCACTTGGTCGGAAATGCGTTGGATAACCTCGGAAATATGCATTTTATACTAATAAAAATCATCGGAAGTTCGTTGGAAATGCATCGGAATATAAACGTAGAGTAAGGTGGGGCAAGACGCCCATGCGGGGTTAAAGGCCCACTCAACGCTATTTTGAAATGTGTTACTTTTTTCTGATCGAAGCGCCACATGACGAAAGCACATGTAATCTAAATAAAACTACAACAGTGGAACAATGTTGCAAGTAAAGACATTATTTAATTTTTGGGGGTCAATTTCATAAGAATCCGATTTTTTTGGGAAGGCATAGAAGTTTTTATAGGTTACAGATTTTAGGGTAATATCATGAAATTAATAAGTGGCCTTGCTCCTTCTAAAAACATAACAGAATGTAACCGATGATAGGCGATAGTAATTTTTTGAGATGATATTCACGTTTTACCCTTCGGGGGGCACCCGTGTGCCTTTTGCCCCAGGTATGGGGCAAAAGGCCCACTAAGGGCAAAAAATTTTTATTCAGTTTTTCATGAAAAGTAAAAATTTTTAATAACTGATTCACTATTGTGGAGGTAGAAGGATTTGAAGTTGAATACCAACCAAAAGATAAGGAACATATCTCAACTCAATAAAATTTTATAGCAAATCGCGCTTAAGGGGGGCCTCTTGCCCCACCTTACTCTATAACCGACGTATAGCCGACGGTTGGTATCCGACGTCGAAGAATTTGTAGGGATATTTCCGACGGTGGTCCGACGTATTAAAGATATATCGGCCCGATGTATATCCGATGTACGAAGCCGCCCTTTCTATTATGCGTCGGGCCATAGTTCATCCTGTGTGCAACCGATACATCGGCCGACGAAGTTGCCGATATTGCCGATCTAATATAGATGTATTTTAGACGTTACGCGAGTGTTCGGGCTCACCTGTAGGGAACTCCCCCGATTTCTTTCCTTTGAATAATAATAACACAGGATAACTATCATCGATATTTATTCACTCCAAATTCACTCAAATAAATCATTAAAATTTTTTGAAACGTCATATTTAAAAAAAAACACACATAAAAGACACAAAATAAACTGTAATCATTTGATTACAGGGAGCAAATCACAAATCGAAACAAAGTTAATTCGCATTACGAATATCTTTTAGATTTTAATTACATTACTACTTAACAAAATGAATTGAAATCAGGGAAAGGACTTCATTACATTTTAAACGGGCAGGAGTGTATAGGCAAACTGTGACCGAAAGGTGTTAAGGCATGAATAGCATAAAGCTGACAGCAAAAAGAGCGTGGAAACAACTTTGAAGGCGCTATGCATTAGGGGTCTATTTGTTTTAAAACAAATCGACCGGGGGGTCGATTTGTTTGGGGGTCAAAACGTTTCATTACACCGGGACAGAAGGCCCCTGGACATAAGGGCCTTTCCCAAAACGGCCCTAAATGAAAAGTTGGACAAAAGGGCCTTGAGAATTTTTTTTGGGGATATGGATCGCAAAATTATTTTTATTTTTCTTAACGTACATGAAGCCATCGAGACAAATTTTTGACTGTCCTTTATTACTTTGTATCATATCCATTGCTGTTGGTCACAGTTCAAGTAAAGACCTCAAATCCAGAACTCCTTATATATCGGCAAGACACTGACACGCCAGCATCACCCGGATTAGCGCGTGTGTTTAAACAGCACAGTGAAGGGAAACGAAACAAAGGACAAAGATTATCTTTTGTGGCACAATGACTCTAAAGACAGTGATGGGAAGTAATTGAAAGAGTTTTTGCAATGAGTAAAACATCAAGTCAATGATTGGTACAAACAGGGATTATGCTGTGGCACAGAGCTTCGGAAACCTCAACAGAGTGATGGGGAGTAATTGAAACAAAACATCAGGGCAGTTATCTGTAAAAACACAATGAAGTTTGTTTGTTTGTTTTTTTGTTTTTGTTTTTGTTTTTGTTTTTTTTTTGACTTGTTATATTATTACATATCTAATTTAATAATTAAAACTCAAAACCCTAGAAAATAATTCTCAAAAATAGTATATGGAGGGGCAAGCGACCACCCCTCCACTTTGAAGGGGGGGGGAGAGGGCAGTCGACCGGGTTGCAAAAAAAGGGGGCAGATGACAGGGGGGCAGTTGACCGCGGGGGGGGGGGGGGCAGATGGCCAGGATTCTTTCACGAAAAGTAGTACAAAAAGGCTGTTGAAATCGCCAGTTCAGTTGACGTCAGCCGAAGAAATGGCGAATTACAAAGCGCCAAGCTGATACGCCAGAGGAATATCACTGCAGGACTGTGAGAGTGCCGTTTCTGGGTCATTTCTTAGGTCAAATGAACTCCAGATTTAGTGCTTTGCATCAGAAAAGAATCCTGAAGACAAAGACCTGGGTTATTTTGAAGGTAACATTCCACTACGCCTACGGCCCACTACGCCTACGGTCCGCTACGCCTACGGTCCACTATGCCTACGGTCATCAGCAGATTTTTTATTGATGTAGTCAATTATCAATTGAAGTTTTTGTGACTGATGTTGTGATAACTTGTGATTGATGTGATATCACAGATTTTGCTTGCAATTTTCATCGCGCTTCTGGACATCTCGGGCAGCAATGTCAACACTTTCGTCCTGGTGCTTATGCTCAGAAACCTGAAAATACATCTCTAAATAATTAAATGTTTTATTTGGTGTAGCTATAAATTTTGATTGTGCTTTCCATAACGATTATTCAATTTTTGTTTCAGTTATTATTTCTTATAACTAGTGAAATCAAAAGTTTATATTGATATCCCTCACAAAAACTCCTTATAACGATTATTTATTTTTTAGTTTGTATATTTTTTATAGCTAGCTAGATCCAAAATTTCCTTACGTTCAAAATCGTTATCTGTGGATTTTTGCTGTACAAATCAAATACATTTGTCTGAAGAGTAGCATTGCATTCATTGCGTCTGCAACATCGCCAGTTAATTTTGGTTTTGGCTTGGCGATTTAATTGAAATTTTCATTTACAAGTATTTTGCTGTTTTTTTTCGTATACCTTTGGTAAGGCAAGCCATGATCTTCTCTGATCTTCGGTGCAAAACGTAGCCGTTTTTTTATAGTCATACTTACGTACTTTGGAGAATTAATCCATTATTTAGATTACTCCGGAAAAATAATTCCAGTTATCCCATTTCTATCGGAAAAGTTTCGAAAGCGAATACTTGAGTATGGACTCCAGAACGTGATCCCACAATTGCAATTACTACAATTGCACTTGCAACGATTCCGACTGATTGGTGTATTAATTGCAATTGTGTAATTACAATTATCAGGTTTTGTGATCTCAAATTTTTCGGTGTTTGGAAGATAATTCTACGTATGATTGACCACATCAACCAACATCTCTGGTTCATGATCTTTATCTTTGATGTGGAAGATGTAGAGAGTCCCGCGTAGGGGGTTGTGGACCGTAGGCGTAGTGGTATGTAATCACTTTGAAGACGATCTGCCAAACGTGCCCATGTTAAATGCCGAAATCTACATGCAGCGCCTCCAGTGGAATCAACGCGAAAAGGTCCTCGAAGATTTTCAAGGTACTATTTAAAAATGTGATTCAGTGCTCGATCCCAATATAGCATGTATTTTGAAGATTGCTGCAACGTATTCAATTGCTAGCTGTGGATGCAAACGATTGACTAAGCTGATTATGTCTAATCAAAAGCTACATGCGATCGATCATGCTAAACGTCTGAACGGTTTATCCCTGATGTACACGCATCGAAACAGAATTCCGTCGACCAAGCGTATTGCATGAGAATATGCGAAACGACACACAGGACGTTTGGAACTGCCGAGTGTTTTCGACGAGGCTCGAAGGTAAACTGTGTATTTGGTGTACGTGACCAGTGGCGGATCCAGTGGGGTGGGGGGGGGGTGCACCCGGCGCCCCCTTTTTGGGTGGGAAGAAAAATTTTCCGTTTTCTTAATAATAATAATAATAATAATAATATATATATATATATATATATATATATATATATATATATATATATATATATATATATATATATATATATATATATATATATATATGTTACAGGCAATTTGTGTATTCAGGCAATTCGTGTATTGCCTGAAATTTTCAGGCAAGTCGTGAACTGCCTGTAGGGGTCAGGCAATTCGTGAATTGACTAAAATTTTCAGGCAGTTCGTGAATTGCCTGAAATTAGGGACCAGTCAGTTCACAAATTGCCTGAAACATGTTTTATAAGAGACGTTGAACAAGTTTTGATGTTTCTTCTATTTATTGGTACATTTCATAGGCAGTTATAAAGCACTAGTTGTATGTACAAGAATTAAACATCAGAAACTCCACTGACAATTTTTTTTGTCATAAGTTGCATTCATCTACTGGTTCTTTGAACTAAAAATCTCAATTCGTTACCACTCAGTTTCATGATAAAAGAGCACTCCGCTGCTTGTTAATTGCAATTGTAACAAGTAATTAGCGTTTATTTTCACATCAATAGTAAATCAAAGAATCAGCTTGCATGCATTTTACCACGCACTGAGTGCATAATAGCACTGCACTCCGATGCCCGTTAATTGCAATTGTATCAAGTAAAAGGCATAACACCACACTTACATAGCGGTTACATCAATTTATAAATGCAATTCTAAACCGTAAGCTCCCACAACAGATGGGATTGTATTTAATTATAGAGGTTTATTTGTAATTAATTAAATCCCTCAATTTTCATGCAATTCACCCGGTTAGAAATAACAGACCCCGTTAAAATCTTTAATTTTAAATTCATCACAAAACATTAAATTGAAAATTTAGACCTGCTTTCAAATAACGACGCCATTTACTTGTTGTTACTTTTATAGTATAAGACCTAAATCTCGGAGTAAGTTGGAAGGAAAGTGATAGGTCACTTAATTGATTCCCTACACCGGTAAAAAACATTATTGGCCATTGACCTATTCCGGAAATTGGAGCCCATAGGACAATGTTTTACTCTGGCCATAATTGCAATTATGAAACATAGTCAGGTAAGACACGCATACTAAGACCCCTGTTATATTTCCCCAAGTACATGCCTTATTTGCAATTATTTCGATTATAAAAGAGAAATTAACCAATTTGGCTCTGTTAAACAGTTAATATTTTTATATACAAATTGCCTGAAACGTCTTTAGGCAATTTATGAACAAAGAACCCTTAAATTTCAGGCAATTCACGAACTGCCTGAAAATTTTAGTCAATTCACGAATTGCCTGACCCCTACAGGCATTTCACGAATTGCCTGAAATTTCAGGCAATTCACGAATTGCCTGAATACACAAATTGCCTGTAACATATATATACATATGCGTGTAAATACAGTTAAGACAACATTGTGAATATAACTCAATAGTGACTGTTAGCCTACTGTAAACGCCTGACGCGTTTGTTGCAAAAATGTGTATTTATGTTATGTTTCTATGTGTATGCTGTTTTCCCATGTAAACCACGCATCTGCCTCCAGAGAAGCACTGTTCTGGGTGTACCTAGTTTTATAACGTTTCGTCTCGGGTGCGTACGGCGCGAGAGGGAAATTATAGTTCCTCCTTAGGTTGAGTGACTCGTTTTAGGGTTGAAGCATGTACGTGTATTTTTACGTTGTTTCCGTGCTCAAACTTAATTTTTTGTCGTGTATATGTGTTGAGGCCCTTTTCGGTGTCTCTCTGCTGCTTTTAAAGGTTTAAGTCTTAAAATATATTAATTTCTGAGCGTTTTAAGGGTTCTCTTCTTTCTGGCATTTTTGTGTCAGAAAGGGAGCGAAATTGTTAATGAGGTTGATAATCTAGCCAATAAAAGACGCCCTTAGTGACTGTCGTTATGTTTTGTTTGTTTGCCAAAGGTGGTTAGGTTTAGTGCCTTTGTTAGTCAGGAACCCATTGTTGGCAAACAGCATGTTTGTAAACAAGCTTTACGACGGTGTTACGTCACCCGGCTTTGCATTTAAATGTGGTTTCGGGACAAAGAGGGTGCCGAAAGTTTACCAATCAGAGCGCTGCTTTTAAGGGGTCACGTGGAGTGTGTATATATATATAGTCGGGTTTTAGCTGTGTGCTCAAGCATTTTGTGAGCAACAACTGGAGTACTAAATCACACAAGAAGAACCAGAAGCTAGTAAACGAAGAGGGTGAAAACAAAGGGGGAGAGCGACCATAGTTCGGTTCGTTTTACGGATATATACAAGCATTTAGTGGAGTATTACGGAGTAATATGTGGAATCTTTGAGCAATTTGACGTCAAGTTATTGTGTTATTTGCGTTATCTGGAGAAGTATTTGTATGTCATTGTTATTTAGAGATAGAGGCCGTCGTGATTACGGATCATGGGATTGTATCGAGAATATCTAAAGGGTTTTAAAATACTTCAGTGCGTTCAGTTTGCACTATGATAGAACATGTAATTTACCATTCCCTTTATTTGCTTATCTGTTAACAGAGAGTCGCGTTGCCGACAGCGTAGTGTCAGAGAGCTTGTTGCCAGAGTGGCAGCAGGCCACATTTGCGTATTACTCGTGTCGTTGTCCGTTCGTGCGTGTGTTGTTCACTTAAACTCAGACGGTCCAATAAAACATCAAGCTTACTATAGTTTGAAGAAACGCTAGTTCTAACTCCAGTCGTCGTATGAAAGGGTTGTCGCGTGATTGTGGACGGATGGGGTATGAATAAAGTGAAAACAAGCCACTTGTTTCTCATTCCCCCCTAAGCCCCAAAAAAGGCTAGCACAACACGTCAAACGTGCCTGCCTTTCCTCAAGTCGCGTAGGTGACTTACATCTACTTTAGACACCAGAGTAACTATGGCCTATATTGCATCTGCGTATTCCAGAGCGTAAATATTTTGCCCCCCCCCCCCTTTGGAAAATCCTGGATCCGCCCCTGGTGACTGCATTGGTAAAACTGTGCTAGTTACTCACATATATATGATAATACAGTACTGTATGTGTTGGTGAATATGTAGTGTAGCTACTGTTAGTTACTTGTAATAAAGTATTGAAATGGCTACGTAAATATTGTTGTATTTATTCTGGGTTGCACCTCATAAATCGACATATCAGATAAATCGACATTTTTGTTTTAACGTCAGCCCCTCCTTCCCCATTAGGAAGTGGTCTGGATCCGCACCTGTTGCCCCCAGCGCGGCTTTGAGTAGGAAAGCTACCTGCCGGAATGCGTATGGATACATTTTCTGGCCATATCCCGTTTTGCTGCGAAGCTGTCATTCTCGATCGCCGCATATTGATCCATATGGTGGCTTCAATATGTTTCAATATGCTGACTAAACGAAATTATTCGCTATCGAATGCCTGTGTAGTCCTGGAATACTGTTTCTGCGAGGTACAACAGGTTCAGGGTTTCTATTTGCGAAAAGGTCCCCCTCCTGTGCCTGATAATGTGTGTTTTACCCAAGAAATCTGTCCCAGGTTTCACGATTATCTTTCTGTCCATACCACCGAGGAGGCAGTCCTTGTCCAATGCATCTCCATTTTACTTTTATCAGAGGCTAACTCGAGCAAAAACGTCACATTGAAGGCCCAAAACACTGCACTATGAAAATATCCATAACTACTTTTAGATTGCATTGAACCACATGCTTTACTACAAACAAAAGTTGCAAATTAACTCATCTTGCAACGGGTCATAACCTGACGCGTTTTTCCAGACCATTCTAGGGCCGATCGATACCTTTCGATGGTTCTGGTAGACATCTTCTTTACCTCGAATAGGTATATCAAGAAGTCTGCTAGTAGTGGCACCGTTGCGGCTACCGGGTCCACCGTTGCGGCTACGTCAGCAGACACCATGTTTCAAACACCTTTCACTGTGCTCCATACACTGGCCTGCATGACCGTGCGTAGACGTCTTATATGCGTGCTACCGTTTGTGCTGAGAAGCCAAGCTTGATCATTCAGGTGGATGTTTAGTATTATTGGGTTGAGTGTTAGTGTTCCCAATGTGGTTGCCGCAGTGCCCGAGGCCCATTGGTAGCCCCCACCGGTGTCGGCAGTAGTATGAAAATGCCGTTTCCACCACAGGAAGTGACGTCATACTGTCTGGACCGGAAGTGACGTCATAGATGTTGTCATGGCAAGGAAGTGTTAAGATGGCAACGCAGTGGTGTAGTCATGGAAACGAAGCATAGTCATGGCAACCTAGCCATGATGAGAAAGTGAGGACTCCCCCCCCAGGCGGCAGTCGGGACAGACCCTATGGAAAAAGTGTGGACCCCCCCTAGGCAGCAGCCAGGACCCCTCCCTAGGCGGCAGTCGGGACAGACCCTATGGTAAAAAGTGTGGACCCCCCCTCTAGGCAGCAGTCAGGACCGACCCCCCCCCCCCCCCAGGTGAGCAACATTCTGTCACGTCAGCAAAAGTTACACACCACAATTTGATCACATCGGAGGGGTATATAAGGGATGAGACACTCCTCAACAACAGTGACAACTATATCGGTAAGTGGAACTCATTGAAAGTTTGTAAACAAAAGTAAAAAAAAGTGTGATAACTTTCGTTATACTTAGTCGATTTGCATGAAAATTTCACTGTTTGATTCAGTTTTATGTAAACTTTTGTAAAGTGATCACAAGCTATTTGCGCAGCGTGTTGTATACATATTTACCGCCATTTTAACTTTGTAAAAACTTATATAACTTTCATTATAGTTGACCGATTTACATGAAAATTTCACTGTATGATTCAGTTTTATATTTAGTTTTGACATAGGCATGAGCTACTTGCACTGACGGCTGGCTGTATTTTTACCGCCATTTCAACTTAAAATTGTGATAACTTTCATTATAGTTGACCAACTTACATGAAAATTTCACCATTCGATTGCAGTGGTTCTTCACGGATGAATACCATTTGGTAGATGAATATCATTTGACTTCACTGCTAGATGTCTCTGCAGTGCAGCTGCAGGTGAGACATTCAAGCAACTATCTGCTGAGTCAACAATTTTTGAACACGTTTGAAAAGTTACACACCATATTTTGATTACATGTAAGTAGCATAAAAGCATGAGTGAAACATATATGTCAACCAGTGATAAATTCTGCTGAGTTAACACGCCATCCAAGTGGTATAAAAGGAAGAGTGAAACGTGTATTTTACCCATTTCAGTTCTAGCAACAGCAACAACAACAACGATGGCAACAGTCTACTGTCATGATTGCGATATAGCATTTCCATCTCTGGAATTGTTCGTGGCACATACATGTAAATCAGCTAGGTTGAAACGTGCTCGTGAAGAGCTTGGTCAGCAGATAGAAGCTAAGAGACAAAAGACGGTGCGAGATGGCATTATCAGACCTGATCCGTTCTTCTGCTGTGAATGCATTAAGATATTTGCATCTATGGATGCGTTTGACACACATGTATGTGTACCGATGGAAGAACCAAAGAGAATACAAGTAGGCAGAGGCAGAAGAGTGAGTCTTGGTGGAAACGCACAGGAAAGACGGCTTGAGCCTGAAGATGGATCGGATTTACTACTTGAAATGCGACAACAAAAGAACCGGATTAAGAGACATTTGTTAGAAACGTTAAACCATGGCATGAAATGGTATATTGTACATGCACGCTTCAAGAAACTGACGGTGAATGCTGAAGGTGTTATGGTAGAACAAGTGGATAATGCCTTTATCAGCAGTCCGACATATACAGCATACAATCCAGCGAATATTGAGCAGGACTTGCCAGAAGCCTATAAAGAATTGTTTACCAAGTTTGATGAACATGAGCGACAAGGTTCTGGCTGGGTGTTAGATAAGATACTGTATATTGAAATACATACAGCCACGTCAGCGCCACTGGAAGCAAGCAGTTTTATCCCACTACCGAAGAAAGTGAAGAATACAGGAGGTGTGTTAAACGTTCAGAATGATGAATGTGAATCAATACAAGACATTTGAGAATGAATTGAAGGTGGAAGGCATGACATTTCCAACACCGATTACAGACATTCCAAAATTTGAAAAGGAGAATGATGTGTACATTAACGTTTTTGGATATGGACATGATGTAGTTGTTCCGATACAACTGAGTCGAAACACCAGCGCCAGAGAAATCAACTTGCTTTTGATTAGCAATGACAAGAAAAGGCATTACTGCCTCATCAAGAATTTCAGCAGACTTATGGCTTATCGATCAAAGCATAAGCATACAACTTTTTATTGTTTCAACTGTCTTCACGGGTTTATACGACACGATCTTTTAGACAAGCATCGTGAAGTGTGTGGCAAGCATGGAGCACAACGTTTATCATTCCCCAAGGAACCCTTCATCAAGTTCAAGAATGTAGCCAAACAACACCGAGCGCCGTTTGTCATTTATGCAGACTTTGAATGTTTCACGAAAAAGCATGAAGGAGACAAGTATCAGCATCATCGTCCAAACAGCTTTGCCTATGTGGTTGTCAGCCAGTATGATACACGTGCACCGGTCCTATATCGAGGAGATAATGCCGTGAAAGTCTTTTTAGACCATATGGTGAATGAGCGTGATCGTATTGTGCATGGTTTACAACAGAAAAAGAAAATGGTCATGACTCGTGAAGATGAAGAGCATTATAAGAACGCTGTTGATTGCTACATTTGTCATGGGCCTCTAGGAGCAGATCGTGTGAGAGATCATGACCATATCAATGGCAAATACCGCGAAGCTGCACATAGTGAATGCAATTTACAATTCCGATTTCGAAAGGATAAGCAGGATGTTAAAGATTCTTTTATCATTCCTGTCTTTTTCCACAATTTACGAGGCCATGACAGTCATTTGATCATGGAAGAAATTGGAAAGTTCAAAAATGAAACCATTACAGTCATTCCCAACACCGTTGAAAAATATGTTGCATTCACCATGAGCAATCTGAAATTTACGGACAGATATCAGTTCATGAGTACTTCTCTACAGAAGTTGGTATCCAACCTGGCAGCAGAAGGGAAAGACAGCTTTTATAACATGACGTCACACATTCACGATAGCGACCAACAAGATTTACTGTTGAGAAAGGGAGTGTACCCTTATGATTACGTGGATGAACCATCCAAGTTTGCTGAAACACAACTTCCGTCCAAGGACAAGTTTTACAGTCTGCTCAGTGAAGAAGACATTAGCGATGAGGATTATGCGCATGCGCAGAAGGTATGGGAGACATTCCACTCTATTACATTTGGCGAATACCATGACCTATACCTGAAATCAGATGTGTTGCTGCTGGCTGACGTGTTTGAAAACTTTCGTCAAGTATGTCTCAACACGTGTGAATTAGATCCTGCTCACTACTATACAGCGCCAGGACTGTCGTGGGATGCCATGTTGAAAGCGACAAAGGTGAAATTGCAATTGATCAACGACATTGACATGTACCAAATGGTTGAACAAGGTCTACGTGGAGGAATATCTGTCATCACACACAAATATGCGAAAGCAAATAACCCCTACGTAGCAGATTACGATCCCTTGAAACCAACCAACTACTTGATGTACCTGGATGTAAACAACTTGTACGGCTGGGCCATGTCGCAAAGCATGCCGGAAAGTGCATTTATGTGGGTGAGTGAGCCAGAATCCATTGACTTTATGGATGTGGATGAAGATGACGAGATTGGATACATTTAAGAGGTGGATTTGGAATACCCATATTCAATCCATGATCGTCATATTCACTATCCAGTGGCTCCAGAACGGAAATGTGTTAAGGTGGGAGAATTGTCAAAACATAGTCAGAAGCTACGGAAAGATCTGAACATGAAAGACAAACCTAGTGAAAAGCTCATTCCCAACTTATGTGACAAGAAGAAATATGTGCTTCATTATAGAAATTTACAACACGATGTCTCACTGGGATTGAAAGTCACTAAGGTGCATCGCGCCATCATGTTTGCACAGAGCAAATGCTTGGCAAAATACATCTCCTTGAACACGAAAAAGAGAAAGTTGGCCAAGAACCCGTTTGAGAAAGACTTTTTCAAATTGATGAACAACTCTGTGTTTGGCAAAACCATGGAAAATGTGAGAAAGCGCATCAATGTGGAACTTGTTCACCAGGAAAAGCGGTTCAAGAAACTTGTAGCCAAACCTTCCTTCCACAAATTTACAATTTTCAAAGAAGATTTGACCGCGGTACATTTGCACAAAGTGGATCTGCTTCTGGATAAACCCATTCAAGTCGGCTTCACCATTCTCGACCTCAGCAAAGTGCTCATGTTCCACTTTCATTACAACTACATCATGACCAAGTATCCCGACGCCAAACTCTTGTTCAGCGACACCGACAGTCTATGTTATGACAAAGAAACGGAAGATATCTACAAAGATATGCAGGAAGATGCGGGCCTGTTTGATACAAGTGACTATCCCCAGATCATTTCCCACATTCAAACGTGAACAAGAAAGTGCTTGGGAAAATGAAAGATGAGACGGCGGGCATTCCCATAGAAGAGTTTGTTGGACTTCGACCGAAAATGTATAGTATGATGTATGGTGGGAAAGAAAAACGTACGGCCAAAGGCATCACTCGAGCGTGTCAAAGACGTATGAAACATAAGCAGTATAGAGACAGTTTGTTCAACCAAACGCAAACGATGGTTATAGGGCACATCATTCAAATTCATGACCACCAGATTTTCTCGGAGAAGTTGAGGAAAGTGGCTCTCTCTCCCTTTGATGACAAGCGATATGTGATGAGTGATGGCTATTACACTTTGGCCCATGGGCATAACAGTATATAAGGGGGGACACTTCAACTTTAGAGTTAGTCGAGGTGTGAACACTGAAGCGTAAGCATGAATCGCAAAAGATCTGCAACGGATATGGATACTCTTGCTGATACAGTAAAAGACATGAATGTGAAAAATCCCACCACCACCATTAACAAATTAAAAGTGGAGACGACACCAACACCACAGTCGTGGGATGGGATGCTTTCTCTAAGCAATGGAAAGTATATCAAGATTATGAAACAAAGCAATGAAGGCGTGGTGAACATTCGCAAATACCTCAGAGATGAGGGGACTGGAAAAAACCGTCCGACGAAAAAGGGTATCTTGCTGACAATACCTGAATGGAAAATGCTGAAGAAGCAGGTGAAAGAAGTGGATAAAAGGCTTCACAGACAAGAAGAATAAGGTAAAATCATGAATGCACTCATGTTGAACGGTGGTGCTTACCTTACTGTAAATGATAGGAATGAAGTGATGATAGGTTCTCGGATAAGTTATAATCGGTTTAAACCTGAAGTGTGGAAAGACTTTAAAAACATACCGCTCGAACCTGGGTTTGAACGCAGACTTGAAAATAAAGTTGAAGTGATGGTGATTGGACATGATTCTAACATACGTACGAGATTCTGGAGAAATCTTTTACAGGATTATCCAGAGGATTATAAGGGAATTGTGCCAGATACACCATATACACAGTTAATCCACTTTGATATCAAGAACTGGCGCGCAATCTTACGATTCCTAGAAGCTATACAACATCCACTGTTCAACATCATCCGAGCATAAAGATGGAAGACTATTTGTTGGATTATGAACCCATTACATATGGATTCTCATATATGAGAAACTTATGTGATGATATTGTTCTACGACATTTTGGAAAGTTTATCATACTATCGCTTGACGAACAATCCGTGTTGAAGGATCATCTAGACAAGTTGAGTATACCCGGTTTTCTGCATCACCTTTCAAATGATATAGAAGTGTGTGTGATTAAGAACTGTCTAGACGTGTTTGTACAATTTCGCCAACATGACGAGCTTACAGAACACTACGACATCATCACCCTCAGCACAGTGGAATGGAATGCGCTGTTGCAAGCATTGGATTGGGAAGACCCTTGTGCTTGAATTCAAAGACCATGGAATACAACTTATGCGGGGTACCAGATTCATTGAGCTGACACAGCCTATGCGGCTGATGGACTTAGAAGAAGGATATGAACTGAAACTGTCTGAACATGTCACTGTTAAAGTGATAAAGTTTTGTGATGTGCGTTATGTAAGCTTTCATAGCATTTACAAATACGGGTATAATGTCTATGATACCTATATCAGTTTAGATTCTGATGAATGGCATTCATTGATGAATGTATTGAAAAAATGAATGTGTTTGTAAATATTGTTTGTAGATAGTGTAAATAGAAGTTTGTAAATAGTGTAAATAGACTTTGTTAATTAAGAGTTTGTAAATAGTGTTTGTAGTTCAGAATTTGTAAATAGAAGTTTGTAAATAGTGTAAATAGAATTTGTAAATAGTTTAAATAGTGTTTGTAGTTAAGAATTTGTAAATAGTGTAAATAGTTTTTGTAAATAGAGTTTGTAAATAAAAGTTTGTAAATAGTGTTTGTAGTTAAGAGTTTGTAAATAAACGTATGTACAACACAGTAAACAAGACTGTTTGAAACTTGGGCTGTTTTATTTAACAAACTTGAACAACAACAACTTAACTACAACTTAACTACAACTTAACTGCAACTTAACTACAACAACAACAACAACATTAATAAAACAATGGTTTATAATGTCTATATACAAAATCGTTTACAATAAAATCACCATCCTTTATTTTTAATATATTCACAATATCAAACATACTCTGACCTCGAGCTCTATGCAATATATAATATACACAATAAAAACCACATGATGATGATATTGGCGTTTGTAATGATATGGAATTATACATATAGTCATTTCTTAAAAACATTTCTAAACGATCATCTAGAGGTAAAAGTCCATAAAAGTCAAAATAGTCTACAGGGTCTTTGTCATAATACACTGCCACCCAATGTTCTCCTGGTTCATCTTGATCATCTGTGTTGATTACATAGGCACCGCGTTGTAAAGATGCTAACTGGTCCATGGCAAACACGCCTTGAAACAAGTCTTTGGTCATGACATCATGACTCAATATGACATGAATCTGCTTCGTGTACATGACTGGTAGTCGAATTGGATGCTGCGATTTGCACTTATTTCAATAATGTTGTCAAATTCAGCATAGACAATGACATTGATTGTATGTTGTAAAGCCCTTGCAAAATTCATTTCTAGTCACATATTCCCATGCTTGATCAGGGGAAAATGATCATCGCCATCATAATCAGGTGTTAAGTCAAACGAAAATAAAACATAACCTCCAGGCCAACCCGTTTTATAATGGAACTTTTCTCACCATTCAATCTATCAAACGATTTGTAAAGCGTTTCAAAAGCATCTAGGTATTTGTTCTGTGGAATGTCAAGCTTGAGAGGTTTGGATAGGACTGGTTCACCATCCGTGTACAGTTGCAAATAGTCCAAATCAAAATGTTTGAAATCATATGGATTCCTCAATACTGATCCACCAAAGGCTTCAATATGAACCAGACCAATGACAATGCGATTTGTTAATTGACCCAAAAAGATGTTGTCTTTCACAAAAGACTGAAATCCTGCTGGAATGGCTAAGACTTTACATTCTTTTCTAGTGATGATTAACTTGGCAGGACTTTTCACCCATGCATCTGTATGTCCTAACTGAATACCTGGACTCACCCTCACTTTGCGAATGGTTAAAAATGCCTCTTTCACTTTTACCTTATGGGTATTATCTGCAGCCATCAATACATAGTCATCTTTTTGTCTATGGAAACGCAATTTCAAAATGATGCCATTAGGAAGATAACGATCCTGTTCAAACAAATCTATCCTTAAACCACCTGTGAGCATAAAATCACGGCTAAGACGTGTATGCAAATAACGATTATGTAAGCCATTGTTTCCTTGCTAAGCTAATTCACCACCGTCAGCATTGACATGAAAACCTGATACATATTGTTCATGATTAGGTCTTTTCACCTCATGACTATTCATTGACCCAGCAGTATCCTTGTTCATGAGACGCATAGAGTGCTCAGAATGCAGACTTTCTTAACCATGAGTATTGTTGCTATGAGAAACCAATCGATCATTCAGAAACAATTCAATATTAGACCATAACCCATTAAACACATCATTGATGCAAGAGACATTATCATCTGCGCCACAAGCTGTTCGATCGGCCTTTAGAATGCGGCATACAATATGAAGTTTGCTATTCTTAAAATCTAGATATTCTTCTGTACTCGCAGGTGGTACGTGAAACCATTCCAATGAAGAAAGACTACATTCACACGAATGATTATGAATGCGAGACATGATTAAAAGATATCTTTGTGTTTTGATGTTATCCGTCTGGCTGTTTTTCGTCTTCTGGCACGTTTCATCGGTTGCACGCGCTTTTGTTCACCAAACACACGTTCTGCTACTCGGCCCGTAACATCTTTCGCGACATTCTTTGCAGCCTTCTTAAGATGTGGCGCAACGATCTTAGCCCCAGCCTTAAGTAGTGGAATAGCTTTGCGAGCCAATGATCCCAGTATTGAACCAATACCATCACCATATTGGATTCGCGCTCCTTTGAATCCTGGTAATTCCCCGCCCACTTGACGAAGAAAATGGTTGTGATATGCAGACGGATCGTGTGTATAAGCTTTCATATTGCTTTTGGTCGAAAATGTAGTTTACAAATCACCTTTCCAGTTTGAAATGGAACATTATGGCCAGTGTCGTCCTTAATATTCATTTCTATCACGTCAAATTTGGACGTGTTTACAGGAACATAATGCGGTTCGCTGTAAGTTTTCATGACAATGTCGCCATCATGGCCTTGTATTCCAACAGAACGTAGTAAGGGAACATAATAATCACCAACAACTTGTGGTTCACAAAGGCTACAATACACATAAAGTGTATAAAATCCCTGTTTCACATCAGCTTTATGTTCAGCTATACATCTTTCAGTATACCATTGATCTGGGATAAATCCTAAAATCTCAGCTAATCCAGTGGAAAATGACACTTCAAAGCCATAATTTAGAAATAGAAAAAAAACGTCGTCTAATTTTATCATACTTTATGCGAATAGCTTTAAGATCATCTTTCATAGAATTAGTCGCTTCCTCATACACTGCCTGGCATATTTCTTGTATGGATCTATAATAACCATAAGGAATAGTGATAGTGTTAAGTGTCTCTGTCAGTGGTTGTTGTCGATACTGAATAGAATAGTCCATGCCATGTCTCATAGTTGTCCATGTATGTGGATATCGAATTTCAGCTAAAGCCACTTCATATTTTCCATTCAGATAGATGGTTCGAGGCATACGAATTTGGTAATTCGAAGCCTTGTTGTTGAGATAATAGTTCATGCTAGCATTGCTAGGCAAAGTAATGTAAAAACTATTCGACTCCATGATGGGAACTAAATGGTATATGTGCGTTGACGTTGTCTATATACTTCACGATAGCGCGCGCCATTCGCAGGTGTATGCAAATGGTGTTTCACATCATGATCTATGACTTCTCCTTCACAACACGCACTGGCACATCTTATTTTTACAGGAATAGTCGTTTCTTGACAACAACATAGCTCTTTCAACCATGTTAAAAATTTTCCCAACCCTCCTGTCTTTGTTGACGTTGTTTCATTTCTGTTGTAATGTCATCACGAGTGGTCTTTTTACTAAAACATTGTTTATGGAATATAAGCATCTACAATTTCCTAGATAAATGGATGCCAACCACGTGGTATGGCTCGTTCTTTTCTTCTTGTCGCCACCAATGCTTCTTTCATCAAAGCAACAATGCTGGAATTTGTGATAATATCGCCCGTTTTCAACACAAGTTCATTCTTGTCTGTCCATTTAACACCATGTTTCTTCAGTTCTGCTAAAAGTTGAATTACTTTTCCATGATAGATAGGTTAAAAATGACTTAAAAATAACTTTTCTGGTTTTTCAGCATTGGATGATGATAACTTTTGCCTAGACTGACTTGTTCGTAAGTGACGGCCAAGAAGTTGAGACATTTCTATAGCCTTTTCACGCGTTCGTTTCCCACGTAAAAGTGTATTGACTTTTGTTTTGATATCATTTTTCTTTTCTAATAACAGTTTGTATTCACATTCAGGAATGAGGACCATTTTCATAGTATGTTTCATTTTAACAGCAGTTGGGCTAACAAGGGCAATGCAAATATAGCAATAGCTCCAATGAATCCTCCTTTTTGATTAATCAACTTCTTTTTTCTTTGAAGTGATATCTTCTTATCTGCTAGAGTAGCGTATGACGTTCACGTTAAAATTCCTTAAACCGTTTGAGCTTAAGGGTAAATGCCCTCAAACAAATTTCAAACAAGCTTGTTAATTCCTCCTTTGTAGCTTGCTGTAGCAAGGATTTGCGTCGTTTAGGTCCACTGCGTGCAAGCAAGTGAAGAAACGGTTGGTTTGCTCGAATACGTTTAGACATCTTGACAGCGAATGGTTAAATGAGTTGGTTCTTGTTCATACACTGCTTTATCAATATATACATAATGTGTATCTTTTGGTAAAATGCCTGTACGAATACGTAGTTGATCATTTGTCTTTGGTTTTAAATCAATGAATAAATAACCATAAGGTTTGCTGGTAGAATCTTGATAGGCTTCTATGAGAAATTGAGATCTTCCAGGATACATTTGCCGCGCCAATGTACTAATTTGTTGACTGTCTCTAGGATTTTTAAACAGAATGATATAATGTGTATTCAAACTAATATTTCGCATCTCTTTCCCATGATGGAATAAATTATGCACAATAACGATAATGCTTAGATTTTGATGACTGCTGCCAACACTAAAGAGACGTGTCATACGCTCATCACTATGATATTTGATCATTAAGTCATCAATGATAAGTAAGTTTGGTAGGATTTTTTCGGATTAAAGCGCTCTTCAATGTCATCTGGAATGCCTTGGTAAAATCCCACATGTTTCATTCCCTTATACAAAGGCTGATCTGCTGCATAGAGCCATAAAATGGTTTTCGGAGAGGGTTTAATCAACTTTTCTTCTAGAATTTCTAGAATTACCAGAGACGTTTTGCCACTGCCTGTAGGTCCAGAGACTAAACATGTAAATGGATGCTTCATTTTTGAATGTCTGTTTCTTTCACCCAACTGTTAAACTTGTTTGGCCAACCTAACCACTTGACAAATAATTCTTTCACACCTCGTCTTTTACGTGTTTTCAACTTTTCTTCTAGAATTGTAGGTCCAGAGACTAAACATGTAAATGGATGCTTCATTTTTGAATGTCTGTTTCTTTCACGCAACTGTTAAACTTGTTTGGCTAACCTAACCACTTGACAAATAATTCTTTCACACCTCGTCTTTTACGTGTTTTCAAGACTTTTTCAATTCTATAAATAGATTCAATATCTTTGGTCACTTTCTGCAGTTCTTCTTCATAGAAATGCCCATCAATATCTTCGTCTAAAAAGTCTTATAAATGTATTCCTTGCTTCTTACAACGATGTGTGACAATGAAGACTTCTAGCGTCCATTTGATGTGATAATCCCGTTGAAACACGTATTTAATGTGGGAAATACGAACATGATCACCGATTTTAAATTTAAAATTCTTCTTCTTCGGTTTCAATTTCATTTTGTCGAAATACATATACTTCCACACTTTTGATTCGTTGTCTTTACGAATCTCTGCAGGAGCATATTTATTAGGAAGAGAACCATGAGGTCTATGGTTGTAATTGTACACCAAGTCTGGAAGAATGTCTAAGTAACGGTAAGTTTGATTATGTAGAAAATACCGATACATCATTCCCTTTAGAGTACGAATGACTCTTTCAGCAAAGTTGGCTTTGGTTTCATTCTTTGTGATATCAGCATGAATTCCCTCTTTCTTTAAAAATGCTTTTATCCATCTATTTTTAAATTCTGTTCCTTTATCAGACCTTAGAGTTCGCGGTCTTCGTTGTGTGTCATGAAAAATCTTTTGGAAAGCTTGTATGACGCTGGTATGTGATTTATTAGGTATTGGCTGTACCCATAAATGTTTGGAAAACACATCAACGACAATGAGTAAAAAGCGTATTTCATCATTATAGGGAGCTATGTTTCCCATATCAGCCAAATCAATATCCCACATATCATCAATACCACGTGTAATGACACGATGTCTTTTGAACCTGTATTTTACAGGTTGTAGTAAACTGAAAGCATCTTGATCCTGCAGCCATTTCTTCACTTGTGAATGTGTGACTGGTTGATTATGTTTTCTTAAGATGTGATAAAGTTTGTAAGGATCAGCAAATGCTCCAGGATGTCCAGGTTTGAAGTAAATATTGGTCAAGTAGTTCTTCCACGTCGACATGATGAATGAAAAAAAAACACTTCTCAACAGAACACTTTTATTTATAACTCAATCAACATAGTAACTTAATTAACATCACTTAACTAACATATATTTAGAAATCAAGTATGGATACAATGGTATGAATAACTGGAGACCATTGGTCTTCAATGAAAACTAACCAACTATTGAGTTCATCCAATGTAATAGCATCTACACCATATTTCTCACAACGTTGATTTGCATTCTCTAACACTTTATCTAAATGAATATAATATTTAGCTTCATGCCAATATGTATAAACACATGCAGCATGACAAGTATGTTCTTGACACTCTTCATGTTGACAAGCAGGACAGACTAAACATGCAAACTTTTTTACAGCTGATAACATTTCTTCACAATAGGCTTTTTGCACAATATATTGTCTCATTGTCATGTCTGCCATTATGCAGTCTGTTGCTCCGGCAATGCAGCACAAGTCTGTCAAGTTCAGCAAGTTTTTTTTCCAGTTGTTGTTCACTTCACTTATTGAATATACTTCTCCAAGTTTTACAAATTCATATATTCCTACACGTCTGCACATCAAGTCTCACACAACATTTCTAACAACTTTCCCATAATATTCTGACCAGGATATGAAGGAGATGACACTTGTTTCACACCAGCTCCCCACCAATGATCATACGTTGCTTCAACTAAAGTTTTGTCTTTACATTCTTTTAACTTGTTGCGAAACAATACACACTGATTCAATTTGACATGTAAAACATCTTGCATTTTACTTCTCTTTACTGTATGCCATAAAGGACATTGCTTTATCACTTTAGCAATACGTTTCGCTTCATATCCATTTCCACATGAAGCAATGGCTGAAGCAATATCTTGGCGGTGATGAAAAACTGCTTTCTCATATTAATACAACGCTTCACTCGAGTTGAACACATGTCCATACTTTTCAAGTCGTGTTGGAAACATGTTTGAAAGAACGTTCTTGTGACCGCTGAATAGCACAAGATTCTCCATGTTGACTTTGTTTCTATTGTTTATTCTGACATGTCGGTTTCTTCCTGTAATAAAATCTCTTTTAATATATTTGCTGCCTCATGTTCTTTCTTTGTTTACGTCGAAACCACTCACATAAAACTAAATTTGCTAGTAAGAAAAACATTGTTATCAACTCGCATAAGATTCACTATGTTGTTACAAAGACGTTAAAAGGTTAAAGTTACCTGATAAAGCTGCTCGGTTTCCTCTTCTAGTCCACAGCAATCTCTCAAATGATCAACTACGGTGAAATATACTTCTACATCAGTGCGAGGAGAATAAAGCGCAGAATCAAAGTCAAAGTCAGGATCTTCTTCTATTCCAATTTTATGATATTCTTCAAGAAATCTTGAATGCAGTTCAATCACATAAAGACTATGATGTACAACATCCCAAAAAGCGCCTAAATGATAAAGTTGATAGTCTGGAGTGCCACAGCTAGCAAGTTTAGCAATCATCAAGTCAATATAAGCATTTTTAAAACATGCGTCCATCTTGTTTTAGTGTCACTTTTACTTTGCTTCACAAACTTTAAGTACTCCACACTTGCCGCAGAAGTTGTTTGGTTCACACAACTTGCAATTATACTTGTGGCAGTGGCAATGATAATCCTCCATATATCCACAAGCATCGCAATAGTCGCAGGTAAGTCCAAGTTGATTTTGTGCGTTCATGTTGTCCAACTGAACTTCGGCCAGCCTTTTCTTGGATAGCTTTGACACTTTCATCCGACCATCCTTTTGCAGCTTGATGATAGTTTTCTTGTCATGACATTCCTCACATGGTGATAGGGCTGAGTTGATGTTGTCCATCTCCTGAAGCAGTGTCTCCCATTCACCATCATTCATGTTGATGTAATGCGTGTATTCTTTCCCTTCAAACCGTGACGTGCGCACAAAACTGACATAACGCATATCCAAGTATGAAATGACTTCAAGCCACTTCGTTTGCGTTAAGTATAGTTTGAAGCCAATGCCACGTAAATTTTTCAAACTTTGACATACAATCTTCCACAAAGATGGTGAATAAGCACACCATCTCTTTCCATGTGTGATGCGTAGAAATGGCCCATATTCTCCATGCTCCACAGTAATGGTTAAGTTGGCACTAATTTTAAAGCTGCTTGTCTTGTTCTCCATGGCTGCACAATGTACTGATGACTTCACTCCCTTCAACTATCTGCTGAGTCAGTCCACTCCCTCCAACTGTCTGCTGAGAAATGACTTCACTCCCTTCAACAATCTCCTGAGTTAGTCCACTCCCTTCAACTGTCTGCTGAGAAATGACTTCACTCCCTCCAACTGTCTGCTGAGAAATAACTTCACTCCCTCCAACTGTCTGCTGAGTCTACTCCTTTTTATACCCAACTATCTGCTGAGTCAGTCCACTCCCTCCAACTGTCTGCTGAGAAATGATGACTTCACTCAACTCTGCTGAGTTAGTCCATTCCCTCCAACTGTCTGCTGAGAAATGACTTCACTCCCTCCAACTGTCTGCTGAGTCCACTCCTTTTTATACCCAACTATCTGCTGAGTCAGCTCCCTTTTCAAAGAACTTGCAAACTTTTGAATTCACTTCAACTCGTCCATGGTTGAACCGAACAACGTCTAATACATTATTTGGAACATCATCATCATAATGTAGAATAATTCTAGTAGCTACAGCTAACATGAGGTCAGTTGCCCAAATTGTATTCGCGTTGATAAATGCTAAATCAATGTCATAAGTTGATAGTAAATGCAGTTTCTCACATTCATGTAGAAACGAGCGGATGAAAGGATCTCTTGGAATAGCCTTTCCAACAGCTTCCCAATGCGGATGCGAATTCTTCACTTGCAACATCCAATCCGATTCAAAAGCAGGAAGCTTTGAAAACACATAGTCAATATAGTTCACTTTGAAGACGTCATCCATAGTCATACATCTGTCAAGAAGTAATGTCGACATTGTGAAGTATTCTTTCGTCACACATGTATTTATACCACTTCCTTATAATCAAAATATGGTATGTAACTTGTTCAAAATTTGATATAATTGCTGAGTCGACAGAATTTATCACTGCTTTTGTCTCACGAAATCATCGTGTACAGGATAAACGCTTTATGGAATTCTTCTAACATATCCTCGCAGCTAATGACTGTACAACTCCTTACATTTAGGTTTTCATGAGATGTTTGTAAAATCGCGGAGTCATCTTGGATTATTTAATCGCCGATAAACTCCATATATATTGCAGTGATATATTTGGCTTATAGTCGACTACATCACACTTAGAACGATTTTATTCGTTTATAGGGTGTTTATTAATAAAGCATTGTCTAAATTTAAAGATATTTGTAATATAAGCTTGTTTCAACTTTTTTAACCCATTCCTTGTCTTACATTCACTGATACTCTTTGAAAGATTATTAAAGATTTTTGGACATAATACTGAGGTACACTGTGATTTTATACATGTTCTGGTATACTCTACCTTAAATTTATTACACCAGCGAGTGGAATAACAGTTCATAGCATAAGTGACATATTTTTGCATATTCTTCGGTAACAGGTTATGGTATGCTGTACGCATTATAAGCGCCGTTTTTAATTCTACAATATTGCAAAGTGTTATTTATCCCAATTAATTGAATATCTTTGTTGTATGAGCCATTTGATATACATTACATATAATTTTGACGGACTTCTTTTGCATGACATTAACCGATAGAAGTTTTGACGTAAATGTGTTGAGCGTGTGTAGCGTGTACCAGTACAATTTTTTCCATTGCTTGTGTACATTGCAATATAATGTATAATAACCTTCTGGTAAAAGCGTGTAATTTGTTTTCGTAATATTTTAAGGTTAATTTATTTACATCGACCAAAATATGTAATTGATTCAATTCTAAATTAATTTCTACATATAACACCTTTAAGTCTGGGCTACATTTAAGTCTATTAACATTATCGGCAAACATAATATATGTGATCATTTTTGAGACATTACGAATATCATTTATGCACAGTATAAATAATTGGAAATTATCAATCAACTTTTGTAATCTGGCATCAAATAATTTCCAAGAACTGAGACAACATTGACACCCGCCTGTAGTTGTTGAAAGTAGTTTTTTCTCCAGATTTGAACAAAAGAAGACAGCTTTATTAATGTTCATTTTGTCTTATCATTATTACAATGTATCTCCCACGAAATATAACATTAACAAGTAAAGCCATCATAAAACATAAGAAGTCAAGTCGTGACCATAAATGACTCTGAAGGCAACCAGATTTATACTCACACACAGGCACACATATACATAGTATAATATGAATATATATATATATATATATATATATATATATATATATATATATATATATATATATATATATATATATATCTTACATGTATAGCTATGTAAGAATCAATGGGTCGATAAAACGCAAAAAGTCATCACAGTAGAAATAGGTCTGCAATCAATAAAATTGAATAACTCATTAAATATTTTAATTGAAAATTAAGCTTAGAAATATATCTTTTTTTCTATGTGATTATAAATATATTAAGTTCATTTTTGTTTAGTTTTGATGTGCTTTCTATCTGAAAGATAGAATGTTACCTATTGAGAAAAATATACACCAGTTTCAATTTGGATTAAAACAATGAGCAAAACTTTTTGCTAGTCAAATTTGTAAAGTGAAGGACTAGAACAGTCATAAAATATACTACAACAAAGGCATTAATTTTGATTTAGGATTTGGTTTACCTTAATTATTAAGTTTATTCCATGCTAAATACTAAGTCGCCACAGAATGTGTAGACTTACTGTAAAGCATTGTAAAGCAGCAAAACGTCACCAAAATGTTGTTCTTATTGATGTCTGCATGAATATCATACATATTATTCATATATATCTCACATGTAAATAGTCTTTTATATCTGCGTGGGTGATGTCATCTCGATTGCTTTAAGTTATCTACATCGTGTTTTTTCTGGCAGTCAGGTGCCATGTGACTGCCTGCCTTGTTTCAATCTAATTTGCATATATCCTCGTGCAACTTTCAAATCAATGTACAGCTATCAAATCTATCAAAAACATAAAGTTTAAAATAGCAAAAACAATGTGCATAAATTCTGCAATTAATTGCCAATATTTGGGGAACCATAAAAAATGACACATTCCGACTCAGGTGTAGAATTTCATAGGAAATACAAAATCATAGAGAAAAGTTTTGGTAAGAATGTGGTGAAATTTTGGAATTTTGGCGAAAATTAAAATTTCAGCTGTAGTACTTTTTATGCCTGATCCACACTATCTTCATACATTTCGAACAAATTTAGCAAAATTTGCAAGGGGAGTAGGCTTTTCTCGCAGAGGTGGTGATCGGTTCTCCAAATGAAATAATGGGCATTTTCCCATTTTCCCAAGTGCCAAATTGACGATAAGCAAATTTAAAGCTTTTGATGTAACGTGTCTTATTCCTCGGCAGATCTGCAATACTCTGTATTGTTACATGACTTGGATAAAGTCAGAGGGTTTCTCACTGGGTGCGATCTGACTGGTCATTGCCCAAGTCAATAACTTTCAATGTTTACCACAATGCAAATGTCGATATATATTGCAGTCATTTGCCAGTTCAGTCATGTGACAAAGCATATATTGCCTTATTTCAAGACATAGTATCGACCAGTAACGAAAATGTTGATATAAAGTTCAACATTTTTGCTGGTTATTAATACTTCATGCCCACTCATGCCCACTTATATGGAGAAAATATCTGATAAATATTTGAGATAACCGTATAGTTTCGAATCTTATTCTTTGTCGAATGATATAACAAATAACTACTTTTTAATTTAAAAATAAATGTTTAGTAAGCTTTTACTCAGGTCAATTTTTAAACGTCACAGTTTTTGCTCCGTCAGAGTTTTGTAGTTGCGCAGCGTTTCGTTTTGCATGTTCGTTCATTCATGGTTTCACTTTTGCCTTTTGGTTGCTCCTTATTGTTATAAAGGGATCAACTCGAAAGCAAAACAAAACAACGGTAAATAACGAAAAAACTGCTGGCTTGGGTGATCCCAGACTTCACAGAAAGTTGTGCCAGAGTGATATGTGTGGTCTTAGTGATTTTGTGATCATTTGTTTAAAGTGTCTGGCGAAGTTTTACGCAAAAATTTGCAATGGACTTGCATTTAAGTAAATTTGAAACTTATGTTTACATTATCTCCTATATTTTTTATACAATCGGCATAAAATGCCACAGCCGTGTTTCCTCTGATATTTGCGCTATTAAATTATTGCAATGATGCTATTAAAAAATATCTGTCCCTCTGTACACCTTTTTTGTACTTCTCTTACAATTTTCATAGGATCGCAGTAAAATTTTGTTAAAATATGGATGAGTTTCCCTTTATATCTATTGAATTCACGCACAATAGAAATAAATAAGTTTCATTGCAGTTCGAATACTCTTGGCCAATCTGATTAATCAATCATAGGCGAGCTAGGTCAATGAGACATTCCTTTTCGCGTGCTTTGGCAAAATTTGTATATGGGAAGAAGTTGAGAAGGTGATAACCTAACTCATAACTACCTTAAGTGTTGATGAAGTAGAAGCCCGAATTTTGAAAAGTTGAGGTTGTATTTTGCTGAGTTTACACCACAGCAGACACAATGACCATTAATTAGTTTCGAGAAGTGTGACCCACATGCTCCACTGGATTTACGACGATGATACTCACACACATCGTCAAGGAGTTTTGAGTTGTTGTAGTAACTAGATACCCAGCTTCGTTCTGTTTTGCTGCGCATGAGTACTGCATTTATGAAAATTGGGTTCTCTAAAGCATCTGCTCCGAGGAGCTGGTATCTGTCTGGACGATGGGTGGTATTTTATGCGTCATTTTGAAACATTTGGACAAGGCAGTCTGGATTTACCATCGATTACCATAGTTCGTTCGGCATGCTCCTTCGCAATTTCTCGTTCACATCCCTGCCTTTCTCTTTTCTTGGTCATTTTTGTCCGGCTTACTAGCCGAAAGGACAGAGGTATCCCCTCTCGCAAGTCACCCATCTTGCCAAAAATGCCACTTTGGGCAAAATATCACTTATTGTTTGGAAGTAGACGAGATAAAATAATGAATGTTAAGAACGCAAAATGGTAACTGTTTGATCAGTGGTGTCATTTACAGTTAACTAATCTCTTTTCGTTACGCTTTTTAGCTGCATGACCGAAGTCTTCAAATTGTACGCAAAGATCCTCAGTACACCCATTTTACTTCAGCGTACAATCCACACTCGCCTTTACAGTGTTGCGGGAGAAGTAAAGCACTAGTGCTCTGTGACGAGAACCACAGATGCATCGAGTGTGCCCATCTTTCTCTTACAGACTGAGAACACATACCCCAGAGTCGCATCTTGAACCTAAAACGCAGTGATGAGCGTAAGGCCCAACTTTCCACGTCGACGTTGGACCATCCAGGTTTGGATGGGCAAAATTCAAGTTCTGTTATTTTGGGTCAAGTCTTCTCCACTATTCTCATAAGAGAACTGAGTCTGATTTTGAACCAATGGAAAAGAAACAGAAAAACTCAAAGGCAAAGCGTTTTCTGAAACAATCGCAGAACTGGACTTAGATATAAATTGACCAGTCAGTGTTGGATAGAGCCCGCAAAACGACACAGCCAATTCTATTTCTGACATGGTAGCCAAAGAAATGGCATGTGACCAAGTACATGTGACCTTATGAACTATTGGTAGCCGCATGTGGCATGTCATGATAAAATTAATTATGATTAAAGGGTAATTTTAGTCAAAACTAGATATCTATCTTTGTCAAAAAAGACATCAACTTGCTGAATAAAGACTTTGGTGGATTAATTTGAATGAAGTTTTAATAAAAAGTAGAGCTTTTAGAAAAGTTTTAGTTCATTATCCTAAGTACATCGTGACATTAATTAAAGGATTACTCAGTACCCGATACTATGCTATTAGTGCCAATCATTTTGTGCATACATATACACGGAATAGATATGTGTCAGTACAACAGAGATTCTAACAAGTCTACTGAGCGAAGTCAAGAAATAGGACGCGTTATTGAAACAAGAGTGACCAATACAAGGGATATCAGTATAAACACTGGACGTGTGAACACACACAACATAATTACGATATCAGCTGTTCGCAGTAGGATCTCGAATAAAACAAACAGAGTCAGGTCCGCTGATTTTTCTAGACCAGGAGCTAGACTGTGTAATCTCACTGAAATTGAACGTCAGCCTCTCAATGATAGCAAAAAACGTTGTCTGAAGTGCGGATTGCTGAACGCGCGATCGGTGCGTAATAAAACGACGATCATCAACGACACTATCTCTGATCGGGATCTGGATATCTTATGTATCACCGAGACATGGCTCGGTAAGCCAGATGATGACACAGTAGTAGCTGACCTCACCCCTCGTGGGTACACATTTGTTCATAATCCTAGAGTTGATAGACAAGGTGGAGGAGTAGCTGTCGTATACAAAGCGAGCCTCAACTGCAAAATCGGTCATAAACACTCAATCAAAACTTTTGAATGCAGCGAGACTAGTTTCAGCACCAAACGCAGCTCGGTCTGCTTCATTACTGTCTATCGTCCAGAACCACTCGGCGTGAACATTGCTGCATTTCTGGAGGAGTTTTCAGATTTTGTTATCCAAATAGCATCAAAGTTCCAGGATATTTTACTGTGTGGTGATATAAACATTCACCTTGATGATAACAGTAATTCATACGTTTCGCAGTTAAACGCTGTTCTAGACTCTTGTGGTCTCCAACAAATAGTGAAATCTCCCACACACATCAGTGGCCACATTTTCGGCCTGGTCATTGTTTCCCAAAGAGATGTGTTGCCAGATAAAGTCTCCACGGTTGATCTCAATATTTCTGATCACTTTTTATTGGAATTTGGACTAAAAACGTTAAAGCCAAACCCCATTGTAAAGGAAATAACGTATCGCAAAATAAACTCAGCCAGCCCTGAACTGTTCTGTAGAGACATTGAAAACTTGAAGTGCTCCCAAACTGATGACCTTGGACAATTTGTGAGCGACTACAACCACAGTCTTAGAGGGGCGTTAGATACACATGCTCCTGAGACCTCCAAGACGATTATTATACGCCCGAACACCAGGTGGTATAACTGAAACCTAAGACAGGCAAAAACCGTCCGGCGTCGATTGGAACGTCGATTTCTCAAATCAAATTTAGAAAGCGATCGCCAGGCGTATAAGAAACTATGTGCCATAGTGAACCGTCTTCGAGACGGTGCAAAGGCTGAATTTCTCTCTAACCGTGTATTAGAATGCGGCCAAGATCAAAAACGCCTGTTCAACGTCACCAAGGAGATCCTAGGCTGGAATAAATCAAAGCACACCCCATCAAATATAACGCAGGAAGCACTTCCAACCGTATTCTGCGAGGTTTTTATTGATAAAATTGTGCGTATTCGAAATGATATTAGTCTCGAAGAAACACTAGTTACTTTCGATGAACTACGCTCAAATATTTTGCCTGATCACTCTTCAACCGGTGGACAGTCTTTAACTGAGTTTCAACCTGCGACTGTTAGTGAAGCTGAATCTTTAATATGTAAATCTCCATCGTCTAGCTGCGGCCTCGACCAAATACCAACGGGCCGACTCAAAGCCTGTTTGCCTGAGCTCTCGACAATGCGTACCCGGATTATCAACCTCTCAGTTAAGAAAGCTATGGAAAGATTTATCTCAGAAAAAATTAGAAGCAGTATGTATTTCATAAAAAATGTCAACCGGATACGTCGATACCTCACGCCATTTGCTACCAAAACACTCGTTCACGCATACGTTATTTCAAGACTGGACTTTTAAATAGCTTGTTATTTGGTATAAATCGTTCCTTATTGAACCGACTTCAATCTGTCCAAAACGCTGCATCCAGACTTATCTACCGTCTTATCCAAGTACGAAGACGCTTTTCCCTTGTTACACTCCTTACATTGGCTTCCTATCGAGCAGCGGATAGAATTTAAAATTCTTGTATTCACACATAACTGTCTCCACGGCAGAGCACCAGACTACCGTACCGAACTCATCTCCTGGCGTCCGGCTCATAGGACTACACGATCGGACTACCAGTTTTAACTCATCGAGTTCCGAACTTGCAGTAAATTTGGAGATCGTTTAAATTTAGAAACTGTGCTCCACGTTTGTGGAACTCTGTACCTACAGTCTTGCGCAGTATTAAGCCAATAGCATCTTTTAAAGAACACTTAAAACATATCTTTTTAGAAAAGCGTATACTTGACTGCTTAATTCAGTATATTTATTATTACAAGGTTTGTCTATTGATTATGGGTTTTAAGTCCAGTTTTAACTGTTTTATCATATTTAATTTTACATGTATTTTCATCTGTATTATCATAATATTCTTTTCTTAGTATTGTTAAGCGCTTATAGGTTATATATGTATTGGGCGCTATATAAATATGTTAAATAATAAAAAAATTAATAATACAGATTATCCAGCAACTATCTGGCTCCTCCAATGCGGCATTTACAGACCAACTTGCGCCACCTGTCTCCATGCCGGTGGCTTCTTCAAAATTACTTTTACCTATTACTGCTACTCTTACTGTCTCTCCAAAGTCCTTACTCCTACCTTAGCCACCGATGTCGGAACGGCTCTCCAAAGTACTGGTGAGCGAAAAAGACTCAGCGGGTATCCCCCTACGGATTAGGTCTCCACACTTCACCAAACCGAAGAACTCTCTCAAACCTAAACCTCACCCTCCCTGTCTTACCTCTTAACAAAAATGAACCGTTCTGCAACTCCTCACTTGATCAGGATTCTTACGTCGCTGGCTCATCTCAAAATTTCTGATGGTTCTGAGTTAGAGGGAGAGGAGGATGACGCAGATTAAGAAACGGACGAATCTTCGTTGCCTGCTTCATTTCGTCTTCTACTGCGGTAGGTGGATTTGGTACAGAGCCTATGGGGAGACCCAACAGTGGCAAACAAGTGCCTTATCCATTCTCCTTCGCCTCCATACTCAGCGTCTAAACCTGAAGATGCGATTAAAAAATTGCTCGGTTAGTTCAAGTAGAATGTAGTACACCGTTTACCGAAAAAGACAACCTACCTATGCGTAAGTGATATCGCAGAAAGCTGCGACCCGCAGGACTCTTTTGTAGCATGGCCAACCAACGGAGCATCCATACAGAAAATGGATGCAAGTGCTCCTTCCAGTTTCCACCGTGCTAGAATTTCACAGTCCGTTACGGCTCCTATCGCGCGGCAGACGACCTTTCTGCTGGAAGCTGTCTATCAAATTTCGAAACATACGGTTTGGATTCCATCAGACATTTCACTTTGAAAATCAGGCCAAGTCGTTGGAAGTGTCAGTTCGTCACATTCTTGAACACAATGTCATTTCAAGACCATACTTTAAAAACCTTGAAAGGATGGCTGACATACTTATAGGGATCGGGTATCAAACTGTTGAAATGTATCGCTTTAGCCACGCGCATCGTTGCAAAGAACTCGACTCATATATCAACGCCGTGAAGCGATCCTCCAACACTGCTGACCAGGTGTTGAAGGTTTTAGAGATAAAGGAAAAGGAGCTATTTCCCCACACAGACGTCAAATCAGTGAACCAAGAAAACGGAGCTCTGTAGCAAGTCCTACCTTGATTTCCAGAGCATCGCGCCCATTCTCCCGTTAACATCCAAAGGCGGAAGAGACAACAGTCTGCGCCAGTGATCTGAGTCAAGTCGCCGGTAACAACCATGGCTCAAGCCTTCAGACCAGCCAACACGGCGCAGATGGACACACGACCTACAGAGTAACACCGCAGGCAGCAATTAAGTGAAGTGCCGCCTGAGACCAAGGATTTTTCTCTACGCGAAAGTCCAGCAGCTTAGAAATCTGACAACTTGCAGGACCTCCTTTCCCGCTGGGTAGACAAGTTCTGGAGAAACTATGCAAAGATTGGTGTGCTGTTGCAAGTGATCTACTGGTTAAATGTCGACTACTCTTTTCCTTTCAAAAAGGAACCGTGGGGTTCGAAACCGTCCATCCTTCTGCCACCTAAAGCTCCCGAGAGCCTCACACCCGCTTACCAACTGGGCGCGGACAAAGCTTCTGTGCTAGACGAATGATCCGGGAATTAGAAACGAAACGGACGATAGAAGACATCCGATAAAACCAACACGGATTCTTTAGCAGGGTTTTTTTGGTACACAACAAGTCAGGGGGTTTGAGAGAAAATTTCTATGCTTTGGTTTCTGACGCTACCATTCGTCCTCTGCGCAAATCGATACGTATTCTCAAAGTCTGGTGGTCTCTGGCTACAAGTATGCTAGTATCTCAGTATCTGGACTGATTGATTCCTTGCCTGTCTAATCCGGGTCTAAGCAGGGAGACGACACAGAGGTAGACAAACCAGTTGGATAGTCAGGCTATTCATGCAGGTATGTTGGTCAATTTGGCAATGTCACAGTTGGTTCCAAAACAAAACACTATGAAGGAGAGATGGGAGTTGACTCAAGAACGAGCTGATCCTACCGTTATCGCGTATTTCAAGGACAGAGTCAAGCCGATATGGACGGCACCCAGAGTCATTGGCATAACTCATCTAGTGGTGCCATCCGCTGATTCTCAGCAAAAGCACAACATTCCGTCTCGCCCTCCCGACATCGAAGTCCAAATGGATGGGTCCCTAATGGAGTTGAGGGCGATATGTGGCAAGTTGTTTGGCCACCCAAGTGGTCCTTGTAATTCTTGGTTATACTTGGTAATGGTTGAGCAAACATTGGTAATTATTGGTGACCCTTGCTCATCCTTGGTATTTCTTGGTCATTATTTGTAAAACGTTAGTTTTTTTATGATATTGAGATTATTGTACGCACGGATTGCTCTCCGGGGCCTTTGCTTCCAATTAAAGAAATGGAAATGGAATCCGTGTATCAAGATTGTTATTTTGTCTTTTACCGACTGACTCATGCTACTACAAGTAATTCGTAATTCGCAGAGAAATTTTACTGGCCATGTTCACAATGGCAGCCTCTCCTGCTCCGATCTGAAAGTGGAGTCAAGAGAATTTGAAGCTTCTCCGAAGCTTTTACGAGTAAAAGCGCTATTCGCGTTCTCCACTTTTACGGGACTCTCCGTCCCTCTACCCCTCAAGCCTTGCCGAAATTGTTGAAAAGGGGATGTAGTATTGGCCTAGTTCACGCTCGCTCCTGATTGGCTAATCAAATTGACCAAGATCATTCGAACTACAATGAAAAAAGCTTTGTTTCTGGTAAGTGTGAATTCAATAGATATGAAGAGAACACCACTGAAGTAGAGAAAGTGAATTACGCTGTTATTCGTAAAAGGGAGAGCCCGAATTACGCTTTTATTGTAGGAGATCGTTTTACGAAATAAAATGTCAGCTTTATACTTAAAAATATTGGTCTATATATCATTTGATCAATCCGAGGAATCAGCATAATAACTCGAAACATGAAAATACTTAAAAAGTTTAAGTTCTTAAAATCTCCTGAAATTTCCATTTTTTTATTAATCGGATCCGGAATAAGCAGATAACCATCACGCAGAAGTTTAGGTTCTGAAGGGAAACGGATGCCAAAAATAAAATGTGACTCTCTCTTTAGACGTTTGCGTCATCTCAAGCTGTAAGGTTTGCGTAAGGGCTAAAAAGAGAAAAGTCAATAAATACAAATCTATTTTTAGGAGAACTTAGTGGATACACACTGTGGTCAGTTTAGAAACGTCGAAATTTTTTAACATTGTTTTTACATTTTAGCATTTTCCTAACATACCAAAATTGGTTTATCAGTCATTGAACAAAAAAAAAAAAAAGGATTTTATATGCAAGCAGCTTAATTTTGGCAACTGTCCTCGAGAAAGACGGCGTTTTAAAATTCTGTTCAGTCATTTGTGTTAGAAAACAAGGACTAGACTTAAAATAATGTATGAAGGTTTTTGCGGAAATCTAAGCCTCTATAACTAAACAAATTAGGAATATAAATAATAAAGTATACATGGAACACCGGCGATTCGCATCTTTCAGTCATCTAATAAAGGTGTAATTACAGAAGCTTGTTGATTTTATTTTTGTTTATTGCAGTGTCCCCAGATTTTCAGATTGCTTTGGACAAAACGATGATTTTCTGTGATGGAAAGCACTCATTAGAAATAATAAAAACCCGCCCAACAAAAGGAAAACGGTTTTGTTTATCATCTAAATGCACTGTTGACCCGGCATTGGATAAATTTCTTGATATTTCTGCACTTCTGTGGTACGACAAATAATAATTAATAGTACAAACGTGAGCTATTGCGTATTCTCTCTCCCTCTCCCCCTCTCTCTTCCTCACTCCCTCTCTCTCTCTCTCTCTCTCTCTCTCTCTCTCTCTCTCTTCCTCACTCCCTCCCTCTCTCTCTCTCTCCCTCTCTCTCTCTCCCTCCCTCCCTCTCTCTCTTCCTCCCTCCCTCCATCCTCTCTCTCTCTCTCTCTCTCTCTCCCTCTCTAGCTTCCTCGTTACCTGTTAGTTTCGGTGAGGGCTAGGAATTTAAAACCTGGCATAGATATAGTGGTCTATAGAATCTTGATCCATGGGCAAAATTGTTGACCTATGATGTCATCACTAGCGTCTCATGACCTCATGAAAGTTTCAAAGTGAAATATCTCGAAAATGGTGGCAGCTACAGCTTTGCAGCAAACACGTCATGTGACTGCTTTTTTCCAAGGAACATTTTGATGACCTTATTTTTACCTCTGACGTTATAATGACGTCATTTTAAAATTTTAAAATTTTTGAGCAGTTCAAAATACGCGATTTTAATAAAGTGTGCACAGAAAGCTTTGAGGAATAAACATTTGAAATAGAAGCCCTAGCTCCCTCAAGCTGCCTCACCCCCTGTTCATACTCACTTTGCACATGTCACAAGAAAGCTCCTGTATCACACCAAACCAACAGAAGAGCTGTACTGGACTTCTGCATAGACTGTACATCACACCACAGTGACCAGTAACTACAATAACAATGCATTGGCACTAAGAACTCTCGGTTGGCTCAACGAATGCATGGTGATTTAAATTGTCGCTGGCTCTCTGTTGAAACAGTTTTGAACGAGAGTTAAAACAGTTATGTCTGCTTCGTTACTTCATGAAAACGATATCGTGCTTTCAATCAAAGTTATTGTCTTTGCCGCGCATTCCGTTACGTTTTAGCACAGGTGGTCTTCGGTCGCATGAGCTATAGACACAGTATGACCTGTGTCTCTGCCCACCTATGTGAAAGCTTTGAATGAATGCTATTTCCCCAATAGATTTCACTTGGTCGCACTGAAGTTTTGTCATAAATTGACCACTCGGGTTGGTGTGTATCTGATGGGGATAGGGGGATAGAAGAATCTTATTATTTTACTTTTGCAACATCTAAATTATCGCCAGTCTGGCAAATCAAAAATCTTTTTTGCTAAAATCATGTCTCTTTCTACTAATTCGTGAAATTTTGCAACAGAATAGTGAATATTTGATAGATTTCTTTGAAATTTTTTCATGCAGTTGGTATGGTGACATTACTTTTAGCAAAGCTTTAAGTAGAATACTATATTTTTAAGTATTTACTTTGGGCGTGGACAGTATAAGATTATTAAAGCTATAGAGCACATACATTTAACTGACAGAACGAGCAAGAAAAGATAAACTTGAAATGGTTTGGACAAATGCCAATATTGCATCACTGAAACATGAAAATGAAAATGACATAGTGAAATGACGTAACAGTGCCGTACGCCTTAAGGGCTTAACTTAATATTGCACAACTTAGCACTAGTAAAATTTAACATACACCAAGGAACCCAAACCAGCTAGAGCAGTTATGGTGAGTTTATCTGTTTAATATTAAAAGACTAAATTACTTCCATAAGGGTGTTTTCAGACACTTGCAACTCAAACTGTCGCACACTGTGCACGTAACTCGAGTGATGTGTTAGTATAACGTTCATATGCATTTGAAGCTCAATCGAATCGTAACCCGCTTGTTGCAGCAGAGAGGCCAATGCGTGTGAGAGGGCGTGTGTGAGGGGTACTGTGAATTCCTCTGATGTATACGAAAACAGGTGCACTGGCAGGTGGTTGTTTAGTTGACACTTGAGTTCTGAGGAGTGTTGTACTGGGGCATAGAATATATCTTTCTATAACAGGCAGCGGAGTAATCGGTTCCCTGGAAAACCTCTGCATGGTCTTTGTGTGCTTGATACGCAGCAAAGCCGTCTTCCCATCAAAGATGAAATCTCGGCGGCACAGATCCCGCCTACAACAATGGGACGTCTGTGTTTTTGCAAGCAAAGGAGCTGTACGAATGTGAACTGGGTATGCTGAGCGGGCACTTGGTGCTTAAGCGTCTTGTTTGTATGACAGCCATTCTCCGTCCAGTTTTTCTTCTTGATATACCACTACTGTAACCGAGTGTTTAAAGCGTGGCGCGACATACGGAGGAGGCCCGGTCGCGCTAGGGCATAGCTTGCGGCCGGGTGGTGATCATATCGGCTCAGGCTATCCGCGAGCAGATTAGCTCGGGTATTAATGTACACATCTATAAGCCGTAAGCTGTATGCACAGCATATAATAGGGAAGCTCTCAAAATGTTCGAGGCACATGTGTTACGAATGGGACCCTTATTAGTAGCGAATAGGGCTACTTTGTTATCCGTTCGTGCAATGATTTTGCGGTAACTCCACGGGTGTTTCTATCGTTCAATAACTAACAAAATAATTGCAATTTCCTTAACATTAATATGAAAATCGGGAAGCACGGATGCATCCGTGGCCCAATTGATACCCAGCCAGTCAGTCATGCTGCAGCACAGACGTTTCATCAATAAAACGACGCAAGCACGGTCTGACTGCGTGAACAACACGAGCTATCCAACTAAGCTTACCGATTAGAGACTGAAGGTCTCGCATCGTGACCTTAGTGCTGTTGCGAGAGGGCAACTTGGACTGTATTTAATTTATTCGTGGGAATAGACAGAGTTCCTGATGCTGTATCTCTTAAAACACCCAGGAATGTCAGGCGGGCGGTGGGCGAAACACATTTTTCCCAGCTGTTTGCGAAACACAGGGCTACCAGACTGTTAATTAGAATCTGCACCACGCCGCCTGTCTCGCCTGTGTTATCTACGCAGATGAAAAATCATCAAAGAAACATGTTATTACAACTATGCCCAAGCGGTGAAGTACCCTACAGACACTTTTCGTTCAGCGATGAAAAATACCGGCCCTTAGCGATGCACCGAACGGTAGACAAGGTAGGTATCGTGTGTTTCAGAGGTGCCAACACAAGCCCGCCACCTCTAGGAGGGGTCACTAAGCGGAACTTAACTGTAGGCAGATGTGTGGTCAACTTTAGTCATATACAAACCGCTTTTTACCATAGACACATCTGTAACAACAGAAACAAAAATTTGTTAATGTACAGTTGCAGAGTTATGTAGTCCCGTTTCTGTTGTATGTACTTCTGGATATTGTAAGTCTGTTGTGTAAAAATACAGAGGTTCATGAGCTCGGTAACCGGATCCCCCCACTGGAGGCGCCATAGAAAACTTTACGTGGTATTCAGTGTCGAAACGCATGGCGTAGCTTATGGGGTATAGTGCACACAAATCCGCGATTTTTGGACCGTATCGTGCGTATGCCTGAATATCGGAGATTGTTAAGAATTCTCTCTTTTCAATAAGGGCTTCCTAAATCTTAAGGAGGTCCCGTATCCACTGTGGCAGCGTCGTGTTTTCGGGGTAATTTTGCGCGAAGAAGACACAAGCAACCTTTGATTACCAGCCAATAACAACACTTCCCGCTCCTGGCCTCCCCCATAATGCGATACACTCGTGCACAAATCTTGAACAGGCAGTGGTTTTTCCTTACTGCGGGTGTGAGAAGCTGGCGCTTCCAGAAGGTATCCCGCTTTCTTACATTCTTCCATTAGCGATGCAAGATCGTGCTCCGCTGGCACATATTTTGGTGTTGTGTATTGTGTGCTGGCAGCCGCACCCGCGGTTTCTTTGGTGTCTGACTCCTGGTCATGAGTAGTTGCGGACACCGACTTAATGGCGTTTTCCAGAGCCTTCCTTCACTAATGATTCATTCACTGATTCTTTATTCTCTAATCTTTATTCTATAGTTTTATATTCTTATATGCAGTTTAATCCTGAAAATCGACAGTCATATTTTATATTATTATGTTATATACATTACGAAAATTGTATCCTTCCTGATTTCATCAAGTATTCATTCACTAATTCGTTATTTGTAACTAGTTAACATCTTTATTTTTCACAAGGTAAGGAAAAGGCAGAGCAAACGGGTAGAGAGAAGCGCTGTCTCCGCTACCACTAGCAATGTGCGAATGCCGTATTGCCGCCAGACTCACGTGAAGCCATGGATTGAAATCGTGGGCCTGGCTGTGATTGCGCAAAATCACACGCTTAAATTTTGAAGTAATTATAAGTTTAGCATTAAGGGCGCTACCAGTAAAGACAAAGGGAAAGTTGTCAATGCGCATTGTGAGGACAGCCGCTAATTAATGGGCCCGATTTAAGAGTCATAAACAAAAATAAATCCTCTCTGATTTATCATCACATTATTGTGGTGATTTTGCGCTTATACGTATAACATTTCGTTACTGAGAACGAAATTGTTCTAGTTAAACTTGCGTTTACGCGATCATATTTCTGACGTAACATCGGGCGACAACAAAACTGACATGCAGATCAGATACACAACTTCGAGTGCATGTTTAGAACACCTGGAAAGTCACTAGTATGCTAAGGCTCTATGAAATTGGCCGGGCGTCTTCTTGGCGGTTTTTTTTTCTTGGCAGCGGGCCATCATTGTATCGCTGCTCCTTCCCTGAACATGCTGGTAATAGGACAGTCAAATTTTGCAGATATGTAGTACCTGAGATGTCAAGTTTTGGACCTTGCCGGCCAGATATCCAGCTGACGTCACAAAATCTCTCAGGTTCGGTGCATAAAATGAAAAATAACATCCAAAACAAACAAAAAATTCAGAACTTCAGAACAGCCTGAAACACTCCCCTGAAGTTCCACATAAGTGTTTTACAGGCAAGGTCATTATCATAACCATCAAATAACGCTACGGTCAGTGTAACAACGCGCGAACTGGGACTTTTTTTCTAAAATATGGAGAACAGTTGGCCGAAATTTTAATGTTAATTAATTAATTTTTATTATTAACTAATTTCTGCATACTCTATATTAATTTCGTTTTCTGCTGTAAAATCTACCTAGTTGAATTAGATGCAAAGATGACTGCCAGTTTCAATGGAAAATGTGTACAGTAGTCACTGAAATAGATATTGATAATGATGGATTTGTTCAACAAACTTGAGCATGAACGCAAAGGCTCTGGATGTGTGCTGGATAAGATTATTCAGAGTGAAGTTCAAACAGCTACATTGGAACCCTTGCAGGCCTCCAGCTACATTGAGTTGCAAAGAAGATAAAGAATACTACGGATGTTATCAACATCAAGAACACATACAACACGTGCTTTCTATGATCTATATTTAGCTCATCTTCATCCGATGAATAACAATTTTAGTATACAAGTATAATCACGAGCTGAATATGGAAGAAATAGCATTTCCAATACCAATTCATCAAATTGTTAAATTTTAGAAGATGAATACATTGCCATCCATGTTTTTGGTTGGGAAAATCAAGTTGTGGTACCCAACCACATAAGTCACATGAGTCAACATGACAGTGACATTGAAATCAATTTACTGCTCATCAGTGACGAGAAGAAACATTATTGCCTGATTAAGAACTTTATTCGGCACATAGAGTGTCGTACAAAACATCATTGCAATAAGTTTTACTTCTTCAATGGTTTCTGTGGGTTTATGCGACAAGACCATTTGGACACATATCCTGTAGTTTTTGGGAAGCATAGAGCACACCTGTGGTCATTTCCAGAGGGAACAATCATTTGATTCAAAGGCATTGCAAAACAACAAAAGAAACCTTTTGTCATTAATGCTGACTTTGAATGCTGTACAGAGAAACAGGAGGGTGACCGTTATCAACATCACAATATGTTGGATGAACGTGATCACATTGTGAATCGATTTAGCAATCCGAAACCCATTGAAATGACTGCTGAAGATAAGAAACAGTTTGCTTAAGCTATTCATTGTAACATTTGTGATTAATGGTGATAGGAGTAGATCGGGTACGAAATCATGATCACACCCGTGGAAAATACTTTGCAGCAGTTCATAGTGAATGCAGCCTAGTATTTCGCTTAAGAATGGATCAGAAAGGACAGTGGAAGTCATTCGACATCTCTGTCCTATTCCACAACCTGTGAGGATATGACAGTTATCTTTTCACGGACAGTATAGGAAAATTCAAACACTTGACGCTATCATCACTCCCAACACTGTGGAAAAGTACATTGTGGTTACCACGAGCAATCTAAAATTCATCGATTCCTACCAATCCATCGGAGCATCCTTGCAAAAATTAGAAGCCATCTTAGCGGCTGAAGGCAAACATAAGTTTCAGAATATGACTGCTCATGTGCGTGACAGTCAGCAGCAAAACTTACTTTTGAGAAAAGGAGTATATCCTTATGGCTATGTTGGTGTACCCATCAAATATGCAGAAACCAAGCTTTCGCCACAAGACTTTTGCGGTCAACTGACTGAAGAAGGAATAAGTTAACAAACTGCATCATGTATTGACGCCAACAATCTCTATGGGTGGAATATGTCAGAGTTTGCCAGAATGTGGATTTGGATGGGTGGAAGATCCAGACTCTCTGGACTACATGAAAGTGAGTGAAGATGCTGAGACAGGATATATTTTAGTGGTAGGTATCGTATACCTGGATGAAATTCATGATCAGCGCAGTAACTATCCAGTGTCTCTTGAGAAGAAAACTGTTCGAGTCAGTGAATTATCAGAATACAGTCAGCACCTGAGAAAGCAGTGGCGATTGAAATGTAAACCTACGGAAAAGTTGCATCGAGCCCTTATGTTCCAGCAGAGTAAATGGCTAGCTAAATACCTAGATGTTAACATAGAGAGAGAAAAGTGGCAAAAAATCCTTTTGTGAACTTTGTAAACTGACTTTGTGAACTGAAGAACAATGCCATATTTGGCAAAACCTTGGAAAATGTGAGGACACGAACCAATGTAAAATTGGTTCACAATGAGAAAAAGTTAGTAGCTAAGCTTACGTTTCACAAATCAACATTTTCAATGACGATTTGACAGCAGTACACTCTCTCAAATAGGATCTGTTGCTGAACAAGCCTATTCAGATTGGGGTTACTATTCTAGATCTCAGTGAAACTCTCATGTATGATTATCACTACAATTACATGAAGAAGAAGTATCCAGAGGTAAAACTGCTGTTCAGCGACACAGAGAGTTTGTGCTATGATATGCCAGCAACAATACCTGAAGCAATATCCACAGTAATGCCTACCACAAAGTCTGCGATAATACCTACGACAAAGTCTGAGACAATGCCTATGTCTGAGATAAAGCCTATGACGAAATCTGAGGCCAATTCTCTAGCAAAGCCTGACTTGAAGCCACTGTAACAACTAAAGCAATAGCTTAAAGGCAGCCATAGTTTAGAAAGATGAAAAGAGATGAGTGTCCGCCTGCAGCTATCATGCAGCTTAAGGCAGAGCCTAAAGTCAAGCGACGATCTGAGCGTAAAGCTGTTGCCACTGCAAAGTCTATGAAGAAGATAATTGTAGATGATTTACCGGTAATGATACCCATTAATAGAGAAAAATATATTAAACTGGTGAAATATCAACAGGAAGTGATGGTTAACATTTATAAATATATCACGGATCATGCTTCTGGGAGGTTATGTTCTACCAACAAGGGAATTTTGTTGTCATTGAAGGAATGGCAAATACTGAAGAAGCAAATGACGTGAGTGGATCGCGTGCTTCAGCGTATTGATGCGTATAAATGCTATGGCATACAGAAGATGGTTCAGTAGAACTCATTTATCATCATGAACGCATGGATGAACTGGCGATCTGTTACTGTGGAACCTTCATTATCCTATCTCCTGAAGATGGAGCCGTGGTGAAGTGTTATTTTGAATCCTTACCAATTCTAGGATGTCATCTACAGGTCTCAGAAGATCTTAAGGTGAGAGTCATTGAACGCGACGGTGAGCCCTGTGTACAGTTGCAACAGAGCTTATCGAACGGCTCGAAATTGACTGCGTTGTCTGATAGTCTGTTCGAGCGACCTGCATTTTTGACTAGGAGTGAATTTTGCCAGAGCGTCTCACAATTCGAGTACTGTGACTAAAACTCTGCCTCCTTCAACCTGATGGTGTCCAGAATGCTCGCCGCTGTATCCAGTGTCATAAAAGCCGAGGAACTCTGAATCGGTGGAGGATGAGGCCGATATCAGGCGTCTGCGACTTTCTCTAACCGGCATGTCCTGTAGGACGTTGATTCGCGCTCCGGACTACTATGCCCCTCGCCCTCCATCTGGGTCATGCGGCTAGAGGTGACGGCCACCTTTCCTTGCTGGCCGGCTTAGGCGAAGTGTGAGCTCTCTCACCTGCTCCGGTCTTGTAATTGTCACGCTTGATGCATGCGCCTACAGCCCCACGAGTTGTTGTGAGATCACAGCTGCCTGCTGCTGTACTGCGTTGCTTTGCGAAGATCTTTTCGAGGTTTATTTGTATGGGGAACCGGTTTCTCTGCTGGTGGCTGATATCCCTCCATGTTGGGTGTTTCTCCAGCGTTCGTGGTGGCATGACCTCATGTGCCAGACGTCTACGCCCTGTTGGCAGCCCTAATAATGGATTCTTCAAATGATTCCGTGGCCTAACTATCAGTCGGTTGGCTTGGTATTATTGTTGCCACCTCTTGCTCTAGTTCTTGCAACGACATACAAACGCACCTTTGCCATTGTCGAGCTTCTCGAGTGCTTCTTTTTCTTTCTGGATTTTGTTCTTGCGGCGTCTCTTGGGCGGCCTGTCGGTGCCTGAGTCCTGTCCAGACAACACCTCCTGATCCCGCAGTAGGGTTCCGGGATGGTGCATGAATGGGGATATCCGCCAAGGACGTTGTTCTGCGACCATAGTTCTTTTATTTATCTATTATGCGGTTGGTGTTGTCACTACTAGTTCAAGTTCCGCCACACTTGGTTTTGGAGATGCTGGCCAATTGTACACTTTTATCGCACCGTCGCAGTGTTGTTTCCCGTAGCGAGTAGCGCAGTCCTGGCAGTAGTCGTGGGAATTGTCCTTAAGACCTGCGTGCCCACATCGTGGCTTCTTTACCATGGTTGTTCATGGTACTGCACCATGGAAGCACGCTTCGTTTTTTCGATGCATATTATTGATTTGGCGTTGTGCTACCCCTGGTAATCTGTGTGCCCTCACCGAGCGATTCGTTTGTAGCTTGCAAGTAACTCGGAGTGCGGCAGACTCTGCTGTGCGGTAACATAAAGCGTGGGAAAGCTACCACTTGCAAACATTTGATCGAGACGTTTCGCACGTTGCCAAAACTTTTCTCATAGGTGGCCAGCAGCTCCCTACACTCTCTTCACCAGGAGTTGGGAAGGTAACGTTTATAGTAGAATCACGGTGTCTCTGGCAACTTGCCGCATTGTGGGCGCCTTCCCGCCAAAATTAAAACTGCTAATTTTTTTTCGTGTGACAGGGTATCTACAAGAACTGTGGAGAGCCCTTTAACATTGACGAAGTAAACATCTAGTAAATGCCCTCGTTTTCCGTAAAATTAACAATTCTGGTTTGCGCAAACAGTCTAAAAAGAGCCAAAATTTGCCGTGAAGTGGTCCGAACTTCCCTGTAGCTAAACAATTCATATGGTTCTACTGAAGATGCCCCTGAAAGCGGTACACTAGCGACACATCTAGGCTACCAAGTGTTGAAAACGCAGCTATCAAACAAACTGTTGCTACCTTCTTCCCCTAGATGTAATTCTCCCAGTCATCGAACGTTTGGAAGGGTCTTCAAAAAATTTTTTCTGGTGCTACAAACTGCGTTTTTCTTCACAGGCGTAAGGATGAAAAGTGAACATCAAATTTAGTACGAGTAAATATGGGGTTTTCCATGAAGTACCTAGAGCTAGCAATAAAAGTTTTGTATTAATTCTAAATTTTATTAGAAATTACATTTCAGCTGCGTTACGGGCATCGAGAAGCTAGGATGATACTGTTCAAGGCATCGGTTCTATCCAACGGCATTTGTATCAACAAAACCTCTTTGTCGTTAACATATAGACCCGGATAAGAAAAGAGATACAATAGCACCTGCTTAAAGTGATCATTTTTCAGATCCGGTTCAAAAATACTGACAGTAAAACCTGTTTGTTTCGCCTATCTTTCAGACTCTTTAAAATTTGTAAAACATTTTAAAATTTGAAATAGTACAAAACTGTCCAAATAAAACTCTGTAAAAGAAGGTGTAAGGGATGAAACATCTATTTTTTGTTTACAGAAAAAAACGACTGGGTAAAAATATTAGCATGTTCGGGTATACTGTTATTCGTGTACACTGGCCGCTCTGGTTAATTCTTTCATACTTACATTGAACGAGGTTCTGAAATATTTAAGCAGCAAGACAAATAAGTGGAAAATAAAAAGAAGGAGGAACTAATTGAGTAAAACTGTGAGTCACAGGTGCGTTCTTATTAAGCATGTTCTAAATATCAAACTTTCACTATTAAGCAATAATTAATAAATAGAAATGGTGCACACATATTGAGATATTTAAATAAAAATTATGTGGATAATCTTTTTTGACTTTACCGTGTACTAAATATAAAATTTATATTGTTGGCGTCACTTGGTGAAAAATATTTATTTCACGATTTCAATATTAATATTCGTGTAATAGTAATTTTGCATAAAAATAGCACGTTACCTTGATTGTATGACCTTAATTGAACTGATGTTGATTTTCAAGCAAAAAGCACGGCTAGCTTAAGAGCAAAACCATCACTTTGAATAACTTTAAATCGGTCTTCTTAATTCACTGCCCGGTACTCGCATAGAGAGATTGATGGGGCATGTATACATGACTCTGTATGCCCCAACTTGCACATAATTAAATTATCCAGGTTTGCATTGAACAGTTAATACACCACATGAAATTTCAAAAAAACTTTTCTCTAAAATTTTCCATTGTCTTTTTAACCCAACATGTAATTTTGCTACGGATCTATGTTAAAAAAGCTTTGGTTTTAAGCAAGCCAGGACTTGTTTCAACGTCTAATCAACGTTTTTGGTGTAACGTTGAATGGGCGCCGATAATGGACACTATATAGACATTGAAAACTCGTTTATAAATAATCAGGAGATGGACGTTTCTCTTGACTTCCATTTCCAAAAACATTCGCAAAGTTGAATAAACGTCGAATAATTGACGTCTGTCTAACGTCGACAGCTAGACTGTAGTTTGATTTCCATAATCAACCAAGAGCCGATGTTAATTCGATGTAAGGTGCAACGTCTATCAAACAAAATTATAAAATTGCTATAATGTCATGATAGCACAGCAATCTTAAAAAATTTAAAAATGGGCGGTTACCTCTTCCCACATGAAAAGGTTTAATTTCCTAGCCAAATGTTTGTCAAGTTAAGTCGAAATATTAAAACGGCAAAAATGTAGAAGGAGAGGAGTATTTCCAATTTTGAAAAATTCTTGAACCTCTTTAGAACATAAGGGTAAATAAAAAAATAAAGAAATAATGTATAAAATAAATGTATGAAACAAAATTTTCTTATCTTGCAGTCACGTAAATTACAAGTACAATTTAATAGTATCTCTGCATATAAAATAAACTATTTTGTATTCTTGATGAGTATCTTGGCCAATGAGAAGGCGTATTGAAAACTTACCTCACAATACTATACTTTGCAACCTAAGGCTAGCATCATAACAAAGTTCTGAAGGCCATTGATTTGTTGTCACTTCTTTACCACTGCTATGTGTGCTAAATAGCACAGTGTGTGTATGTGTGTGTGTGTGTACTCACGTAAGCCTTTTCTTTGTAGACATGTTTAATTGCGAACGGTTTGGTACTGTGAATAAGAGAAGTAGGTAGGTTGGGCGTTTTTTGGAACTTTCCAGTGTATTTAACTTCAATTCCTTGTAATGTAAAAATTATCTGTGTCAGATGAGCTTAAAATCAACATTAGAAGTGAAAAATGATAAAAATCAATTAAATGTGGTCATAACGATATCATGGCTAAAAAAGGTCACCAAATAATTCTTTTGCGAAAACCTAGTGGGATAACGTATTTTACTTGGCAGCTGTAAGTGCAACCGATTTCGAGACATTTAACTTAAAAGCTTCATGAAGCTTTAAAAATGTCATAAGACGGCGACTTTGACTTCACAGGTCAAAAATTTTATCAGTTGAAACGAGTCCCATTGTTCAACTTGTGCCAAATTTAATTTACCTAGCTCTCGCTCTTCTGCGGAAAACGACCAAAAACAGCGTAAAAAGCAAAATACTAATAATAACAGGAAAAATTTTCAGAATTTTCAGCAATTCAACAACTCCTTGGAACTTCGTCCCAAGTGTAAATCAGTGTTATTCCATAGTTACATTTTTGTGTTTTCTCATTTGAATAACGCTGTTTTTAAAATTTGATCTTTCATATGTTTCAATACGGGTAGGCGAAAGATTATGCATTATGAATTGTTATTTATACGGAGCATTTGAGAGAATGTTTGAAGAAATGCGCCCCGCCTCTTGTAGATTACTATTTCCGAGAATGTGGAAGTAGACTCAAGTCGCACATCAACATGAGTGCCTATATCACGTTCGGAATATTCCTTGCTTTTGCGTTTTTGTGACAACAAACGAAAATGATCAGCACACTTTCGCAAGTTATAATAAAATAAAAAACTAGAAAGATTAGGACTCAACGCTTAAACTACGATTAACTCATTCTTTTTAGAAAAACTAAATCTGATAATGCAAAAGACATTTTGTTCTTTCCTACTGGTATTGTATTTTCATCTACTAAAATGGTCAGCACAATTATATATATATATATATATATATATATATATATATATATATATATATATATATATATATACACTATGAAGAACTATTATAATATTATAATATAATATTACTAGGGTTTTCTATTTATGTTCGCAAACTAGAATGCTGGTGTACTTCCAAATTATAACTATTACATCCATCAGCTAGAGTGCATCTTATTAGCAATGTTCACACCAGGCACCAAGTATGCCTTTCTTTTATTTTTCGCATTTACCGATTATAATAGCCAATGCACTTTACATCAGGGTCATTATAAAACCCAGTTACGATGGATAAATTAAATGATTTGTGGAGCACTGCATCCAGCTGATCGGTTCTTTTCATTTTTGATATCGCAATATTTATATGGAAGTGCAGGTTCTCACCGACTTTAACATCAACAGCCAACCTAAACACATCTGATCGATCCTCATTGAGCATGCATGTACATAAACTAGTATTCCCCGATATTTCCAAATTATAGCCACAACACATACAAACTGCAGTGGAGACTGCAGACTAACGTAAGTGTGTACTTCAAATATGACTTATACTTTCTTTTTTAGTTTGTCTGTTCCACTGCAATTATGCCGGTGTATTTTGGCATCAAGGCAATTTCAAATCTAAAATTAAACACTTGACAAAAATTAAAACGCAAAAATACTTCCTTCAATGGGTTATTTCTTGAATAATATATTGCAAACAATACAGCTTGAATACGTCTTATAAGCCGAGTAGTGCTTAGTTTCTGTTGACTTAAGGTTTCATTGACTGATCTAGCATACACAGTGAGAGCTCGCACAAAGCTCACTGAGCAACTGTGTGTGATGTGGCTTAAATGCTACGCATTAACTTGCAAAAAATACACTCTTTTCACATGGCGTTTTAACAAAGAAAACGAAATCAAAGACGAAAATAAAAAGTGCCATGCACATGTTCAGATCAAGCTCTTCATAAGTCCCAAGTTTCATGGTCGTAAGGCCCATAGTGTCAGAGAAGAAGAAGACACAAAAAATCGGAAAAAGTGTCAAGAAGAAAAAAAGAACGAATTTTGCTCGCACAAATTCATATAACCCTTGCAAGCCAAAGGCTTGTCAAGTGTTAATTACAGAGTTTTAAGAGGATCATTGCGAAACATCAGAGGTATGTTTCTGGGTGGATTTGGATACGGCTTGTCAATGCGACATTATCAGGAATACTTTTATATGAATGAGCTTTCAATGTGTGCTTTTTATAGCGATTCTCAAATTTTGAATTTAAAATTTTTAAATTTTGGCACTTTATAATTATCGTGAAGAAGATATATTCCTACTTAGTAACCACTGTAGACAGAAGTACTGAGAATACTGGACGGTTCTTTCAACTTTTGACACGTATGCTCCATCTGACTTAGCGGGATTGTTGCTCAGAAGCTTTGGAAGATTTTGTCGCACGCGGAACAACGACGACCGTACATGACGTCACTACATAAAACAAGTATCTGTTGTTAAGCAAATTATCTCGATAAGTGAGGATCAACCTCATACCTGATGTAGTTAATCCTTAGATAAGCTCAACCGTGCTTGTTAAATTTTAGTTTAAACCTGTTAAACGTAATTAAGGAAGGCGTGTGACGTCATTTTGTAATGTTAGTACGCAACATGTTTTGCGGATTGACTTCAAAACTGGATGTAACATTTCCCCACCTCTTGCCCGCTTTGCGGCTCTTATGTTAACTAAGCATAGTTATAAAACCACTCCAGGGATTTTAACGTTTTCCTGAAGATTCTCGAATGTTCCTGCACTCTTTAGACACATACTTGAAAACAATGACAAAACAACTATCGACCGAAGGCAATTTCTTATATTGCATGTAACTGACCTTTTGTACATTACTCACCTGCAGGTACTGAGTGATATGTACCATGTCAATCAGTCGGGGGTCAATGTCAGTTGTGGCGCATTGTGGTCTTTATGTGCTATAATAGGCTGTAATGAGGGAACTCTTAAGACCTCAATTGTATGTTTATGCTAAGAAATCTGACACAGTTTATTCAGGGAGGTGTTTGAGGAAACGACTGTGAGAATAACATTCCCGAAATAACCACGAAAATGCAGTGCACCTACTTCTTTACCAAAGCATATTGTAACATTAATAGCATGCTATTTTTTTAAGGATTTAAATGGGACTGATGAAGTACATCCAGGCTGGAGAGATAGGTGAAGGACACATGATTTTAAGGTGCTGCGAAGGATGTACTATAATTAAAAATATAATTTGGAACCGCATGTTTTCCGAGCAATTGTGTGGTCATTTCTCAGTGTAATTTTATTAATTCTTTGAAATTTTGACAATAAATTGTGTTTATGCTTGAAGAAATTAATCTATTATTGCAGTAGAAACAAAAATGAAAAATTGGTATTTAAGAATCATTGGATTGGTCGGGTAAACGTTTATTTGGTTAAAAAAAAACAAGAAAATAAATAGCTTAAAGTATGTGAAATAAGCAGGTTTGAGTAAAATTATATGAAGAGATCAGTACATTACATCTAGCAAACGTCTAGAGAACAGGTGGAGAAAAGGGGATGACAGATAATATAAAAAAGACATTAATCAGAAAAATATTGCTAGCCGCCTGACTAATTCTACCAGAAAACAAAACATTTTAGTTAAAGTGTTGAAGAGAATAGATTTGATCAAAAGGCACTTTTCTGGACAGAATTACCAGTTAACCTACTGTGATTCCATACATCCTATAGCATATGATGACGCTGAATACTTAATAATGAAAACTGAAAAAATTGTGTCTTTATTTCCTTTGTATCATAAGGATAAACTATGATAAGAGATTTATAAGGGAAAATCCACCACAATTTTTCCAGCCATTAAACAATTTCAAGAACATGAAATTGCAAAATTATGTTATCTTTTCCAACGATCACCTGCACTGTAGACCCAACACCGACATATTTACTGAAGGTTTATGACATTCTACTCCTTGTATTAACCGCTATTATAAGTAAATCAATAGTAGCTGGAATCTTTCCTGATTCTTCCAAGAAACCATTGGTCACTCCTCTTTAAAAGATGTGAAAACTGAAACCGAAGTACAACAATCATAGAGCCCCTAAGCAATCCCCCCTTTCTATTAAACGTAGTGGAAAGGGTAGTTGTGGAATACACTGTATCGAGGAGCGTCTTCAAAGTGCATGCAGAGGTGGACACAGTACAGAGACTGCTTTACTTGGAGTAACAAGTGATATATTTTGCACAATTGATAATTAGATGCTGTGCCGCTGCGCTTACTTGGCCCTTAGCGCGGCATGTTATACTGTCTCGTGCGACCTTCAGGTATCGCGCCTTAACCAGCATTTTTGGGATAAGTGACACTGCTTTGAACTGGTTCTCGTCTTACCTGCACAATCGCAGTCATCAGGTTGCTGTTGGTACTAGCTTATCATTCTCTAGATCCTTGAGCTCCCCAAGGATCGAGCCTTGGTCCAATGTTGTATATGAAGTACACTCACAGTCTCGGTGGTTGTCAGTCGTTGTAATCATTATATATCATTTTTCTGCGGAAGATGGACAACTTTACCATTTTAACCCCTCGGATTTGCAATCTCAATAGATTACAAAAGCGGTATTAGAGAACACAATCTCGTCACTATCCAGGTGAATGTCCTGAAGTTGGTTCAAACTGAATGAAAGCAACACGAAATTGTTCATTTTCGATATTAAAAGACAATTAAAGAACATAGGTATCAGAGATGCAAAGCCCTCAGCCAGCGGGAACATTTGAAACAAGGAAAATAGTAGATTTGAGGCTGGTCACAGGCTCATTTCAATCCTTAACACCGAAAAGAAAAAAGGGTGGCAGTGCTTTAAGATGAACAAAAAAACAAAAACATTTACCACGAGAAAGGTGAGCTAAGCCACTGTCCTTGGTCGAATATGGCTGATAAGCGATACGGATCTTTATTAGTCCATATACTAACTATATCTGAAATATCTTAGTAATTGGTAAAGAAATGTAGGCTAGAGAGTGTTCACAAGCCACATGTCACCAAACCTGATAGTGGTAGAAATATGCAAAATGCTCGTAGGGTCGACAAAAAGTGGTTGTCGCAATTAAAAAACCAGTTATTGAAAAGTTTTCAAAGATCGGCATTTGGGTAATCTTCGGCACATCCTAAAAATTGGATTTCTAAGGAAGCTCTAAACTTGGACTAAGTGTAAAAATCGAAAGTAATCTCATATAATTACTTGTAGAACTGTTTTAAATCTTGATCGATAAAACTTTCAAACGTATGTTTGGAGGTGCGCAAAACATCACGTGAAGAGCATTATTCTAAAAGTTCAATAAATCTAATAAAGTGCAACAGGCAACGCATATTGGAAAACAAAAAGATTTACAATGCCGCGAATTTGCCAGTTTTTGGTAACTAGTGAATATTTATACAAAATTTGAAAGCAATCGGTCAAAATTGTGGGGAGAACAAGCTTTTGGAAAACGGGTTGACAAAAAATTTCAAAATGTCGCCATTTCACCAATTTTGTTTTAATCGTCAAAAGAAGTAGTAGAGCGGCCAGTCAACACAAAACAAGAGTACAGGCTTATATTACACGCGTTCATTCGACACCTATTTGGTTTTTTATTTTTATAAACAAAAACAAATGTCTCCCCAACTAAAACATCAATCCTCACTAACCATTTTCCTTTTTTTATTACTGAAATAAAAGAGTAATTTCTGTAAACATAATTGCTAAAAATCCAAAAAATAAGCAAAACTAGATGGTGGTCACTAAAACAGATTTTACTGTACGTCCTTTCTTTATCCAAATCTGGAAGGTGGTCGCTAAAACGTGTTTCACTGTGCGTCCTGGTTCATACGAGCCTGGCAATTGCAGTTTTACTGAACGTTACATTTTTATCCACGTCTGGAAGTTGATCAAGAGAGGCAGATTTTACCATACGCCTTTTTATCCGAATCTGGAAGGGGTCAGGACAAACAGGTTTTACTTTATATCTTTTTATCCGTGTTTTGAAAGTGATCTGATTTTTTTCCTAATCATCATCCCCCACCCCATATAATGTAGGTACGACTCTAAAGACAACCCTAACCATTTTATCTAAGATTACCCAAGGCACAAAAAGGTCAATTACAGGCAAGGTCAAAGGTCAATTACAGGCAAGGTCAAAGGTCAATTACAGGCAATGACATAACCACAGACAAAGAAATAGCCATCGGTCAATAGTGGGTCGATATTAAATTGCTAATGTTTTCAAGCAGACAAAATAATGGAGGAACACTTAAGAATTATCTGGAAAACGCTGAAATCCCCAGCGTAGTCAACAACTATTCTCTGTTAACAAAAAGACCACAAAACGGGGAAGGCGAGGGTAGGGGTGGGAGGTGTTAGTGACATCACACATCTTTCTTCATTTTCTATGCCAATTTAATGTTTAAAAAAATGTGCAAGTAACTGCACTAAGTTCGAAGTCGATCCGAATTTCCGCTATCGAGATATTTTGCTTAACAGCAAATAAATTTTTACGTAATGACGCCTTTCTTAATTTCACTACACCCATCTAAACTTGAAAGAGCCATCCGACTGACCCAAGGAATACCCATCTTATTCAACTTATATGCATATTTTGCGCGATGACGTATTGCGCCGTTTTCGTTTGTTCTACACGCGACAAAATTTGATAGAATCTTTCAGACCTATCAAGCAATAGTCCCACCAAGTTTCAACTTCCTTCGATGTTCAGCGGGTGAAAAATCTTACATACAATATTTTAACGTAATTACGTCATACGCCTTTCTTAACTTCGCTACAACCGTCAAAAGTTGAAAGAAGCGTCCGACTGACCCAAGGAATATCCATATAAAATCTGACGTCGATATGAGTTTCCCTCAGCGAGATATTTTGAACACAAGATCTTGTTCAAAATATATGCTTATTTTACGTGATGTCGTCATACGTCGCTCTCGTTCGTTGTACTCGCGACAAAATTTAAAAGAATCTCCCGAACCTAGCAAGCAACAATCCCATCAAGTTTAAATGCCTTCCCTAGCGATATAACATGCGTCAAAAATTGACAGTACCGTTCGACTTACCCAAGGAATGAACAGATCAAATTTGAAGTCGATCTGACTTTTCGTTCTCGAGATATCTTGCACACAACATTTAGCTCACAACAGGCTGACACACACATGTATACATTATATATATATATATATATATATATATATATATATATATATATATATATATATATATATATATATATATATATATATATATACACAGACACTATGTCTGCCCTTGGTCGGGGTGACATAACAACACGGCAAGTGAAAAACGAAGGTCGCGCATGTACTTTTTTATTTAAAATTTAGTTAAGTGTTCTAAATAACACGAACAGAAAGTGCAGTTGTTCACAAAAAAAATGCTAACAATTTCCCTGCATTACGAGGAACAAGCTTCAAAAATACAAGTATAATCATTGATACTGATTGTTATTGTCCATCGTCATAGAACTGACACCTGACCGTAGTGTTAGGACGATCCTGCTAAAGTATCGATTCGTCGGCGATTCCATCCCCTAGCGACGCGGATTCGATCCCAAGAACGTGGAATCGAATTTCCAACCACTGTTTCTAATAACAGACTCTTTTCACAAACAAAACTCTTGAGTACACTCATTGTACTGAGACTAGCGTGCTTCAATTAAATATTAGTCGTTCTGATGTTTGTTTATGTGACACGAGAGGTGCCGTCCTCAGGCGTGACTTTTCTTGTTTGCGATCACATTACAGAATTCAGGGTGGCCACCTGGTATCCGAAACGAAATTCCCTGAATTTCCAGAGGTTTTCCATACAATGAATTATGACATGATTCAAAAGGTTATCCATCAAGAAATCTATATATGCTCGAAAGGGAGTAGCCATAGGCAACATATATTCAAGAAAACGACGATGTAACATGATAGAAGCAAAAACTATAGTCGTCGACTCCGTATCCCACTATTTCTCTCAAACGTTTAGAAAAAGACAACGTTCAACAAATTCTTACTGAACCTATCTAATTGTGTAAAAGACAAATTTACGTGGAAATACCGTGGAAAACCTGGATTTTTCCAAAAATTAAATTCCCTGCGTTTTCCCTGCGATTTGCTGGAATTTTCGAATTCCCTGAGGTTTCCCTGACTTCCATGGTCGGTGGCCACCCTGCGAATGGCGAAACGTAAAATTATGTGTCTAAGAATGCACAAAATGCTATATTCCGCTTGAAGACTAATCGAACGTCTCATGGATTTAGACTTGTGGAAATCTAGCTGTGAAATATATATTAAAATTCCCCTTTCCCGCTCTCAGGAAAGGAGCATTTGCATTGTAATTGTTCTGTCTTTCTAATTTAAACCAATTCTCTTTGGATCAATGGCTGTCTGTTCCAACAGTTGTTTGTTTTAATGCTCCAATACAAAACTGCACGTAAAGTACATCCCACCAACACATAACAACAAATATTATGCACTGAATGAAAAATGGTAACATTTTCGATTTCCACTCTCGATTCGACGATTAATCGTCGACAGAGGCTTCCGACTAATCGAATACAAAACTCAGATCGATTCCTAACACTACCTGACCGGTCGGATGACATGTTAATTGGATATTCAAAGTGGGCCATTACAGAAGGTCAAGGCCATCGAGTCGCCCAGGGAGCACAAAACTTCTCTTTTCCTGTAGTATTGTTTTTTATTGCCGGTATCTGGTTTGAAGGGCTTTTGAGCGCTCGAAACGCAGCTGCCCCATGATTGAGCTGCTACGCGAAGCGTGCACTAAAAATGACGCCCTCCTCCACTCGCATTCTCTCTTGTGCACTAATCATTTCAAGTTGATAGAATCTTGACGTTAAGAAAGACAGGAGCTGGGTGGCTGCTCATTTATTCACCCTTGTATCTTGGCGGACGCTTTTCCTTAAATGCCAGTAACCCCTCCAGTCGGTCCTTTGTGGGTATAACCTGAAAGCACCGTATATTATCATACACATGATTAATAAGATTAAGCAGCTTGTGTAACGTCCAAATGAATCCATGACATTTGGACCAAATACATTTGGGTTATTCACATTTTGGCCAGAGACATTTGGGCCCGGACTGAAAAGTTATGGAATGCCGTTTTAACATTTAATGCTTATTTGGATATCAAAATGTAATTAGGGATATCAATAAATCAATGTTGATCTCATTAATTTATATTTTGCTATCAAAAATTGTATTTTGGACCTCAAAAATTTATTTTTGAGCTCAAAAAATCAATTCTACAAAACTTAAAAAATCAATTAAATTTTGGAGATGAAAACTTGAAATATTGATATCAATAATAACAACATAACTTTTGAGCTCAAGAACAGTACAGTACAACATTAAATGAAAGATTCTGTAAACAAGAATGTCCAGGGACATTGTAACCAGCCGATAGCTAGTAAATCACCTAGCAATAGGTTGTCATATTTTTAAACCCGGTGGTGAAAATTCGTACAAATTTATTTTGAAAATCTGCTACTAAATATTTTTAAATGCCCCCATTTTAGCCAATTTTTGGTTATTATACGTTTTTAGCTATGGAGACTTCTGGCCCTAAATTCACATGGGAACCTTATGGCAGGGGGCTTTATAGTCGGGAACCTAACGGCCGGGGATGTTTTATCCTGAATTCCACTACGACAAATTTTGCTTTTGGACGTTTTGGGCCTAAATTCATTTGAAGACTTATGGCTGGGGTAAAGCTTAATAAAGCATTAATTTAGGTTATCACACGCCTGTTTTCCTTTGGGGAGGGTTTGACCCTAACTTCATTCTTTGCCTAATGTCCGGGGATATTATCTCTGGTTTAAGCTTAAGGAAGCGTTAACTTAAAATTGGAAAGAAATTCGATCCAAATTGTGTTAAAAGACGCATTTTGAAATTTTGAAGCCAATAAAATAAAAAATGCTCCCCGTTTGGCCAATTTTTGGTGAAAGACCAAAAAAGTTACATTTGAAGAGAGGCCTACGTAAAGAACATTCGTACAAAATTTGAAGAAAATCTGATCAAAATTGTGGGAGAATCATTTTGAAAATTGGCAATCATAAAATTATAAATGCCCCACATTTAGCTAATTTTTAGCGGATTGCCAAAAAAAGCAATTTTTCAAGAGAACAATCGTACAAAATTGAAAAGGAATCCAATCGAAATAGTGGAAAAAATACGCCTTATCTGGATATTTTTGGACGACGGCCATAAAAGTGACTTCTCAAAAGAGAGAGAGAGAGAGAGAGATCAAGGGGACAATCGTGCCAAATCGGAAATGAATCCGATCAAACTTGTGGGAGAAATAGTATTTGCAAAATTGGCTACCAATAAATTTAAAAAATGTTCTCCGCCATTTGGTCAGTTTTTGATAGATCGCAAAAAAAAAAAAAAAAAAAAAAAAAAAAAAAAAAATCAAGAGAGATCTTCCTAGTGAACATTTACGGAAAATTTGAAGAAAATCCGATCATTATTGTTGAATAAGCATTTTGAAAATTTTAAATGCCTCCCCCATTTGGCCAATTTTTTAATTTTTGGTGGATCGCCAAAAAAGGAGTAATTTTTCAAGTGAGGCCTACCTAGAGAACAATCGTACAAAAATTAAAGAAAATCTGATCAAAACTGTGGGAGAAGAAGCATTTTGAAAATTGGCTGCCAATAAATTTAAAAGATGTCCCCATTTGATGTTTGGCGGATCGCCAAAAAAAGAAAAAAAGAAAAAAAGAAGCCCCAAGAGAAGGAATCCAATCAAAATTGTGGGAGAAAAAGCATTTTGAAAAGTAGCCACCAATAAATTTAAAAAAATGCCCCCCCCCCCACTTTGCCAATTTTTCGTGGATCGCCAAAATAAAAAGTAATTTTTCAACAGAGGCCTCCCTGGAGAAAATTCGTACAAAGCTTAAAGAAAACCCCTCTGCCCCTCTACTGATGTGATTAGACCAGCCCCACGAAGTCGCCTGGTGTAATAATTTGCAAAGCACGAAACAGTACTGCTGCAGTTCACTTACTAACTTGCATTTTGTCATTTAGTTCGTCATCATGACAAAATAGCGGCTAAGGTTGAATTTCAGAACGATCAAATGTCCAATACAGCCAAAGGGCGGATTTTTTTTCTTTTTTAGCCAAGGCGATCATGGTCACCTCGGCCTATACCTATAGCGGATGATCATGTCGTCCATACCCGCCCATTATGTTTTAGCGGTATTCACAAGTTCCCGAAATTTACAGTAAAAGGCAACAAAGTTTAAGAAAGGGCTATAATTAAATAATCACTGCTACGGACTAAAGAAATGCTTCAAGGCACATTTTAACCTCATCGAGTAGTGGGCGAAGTGATTGGCAGTTTAAATTTGAAGCCAGTGAGCCATTGACTGATTTGTTTTGACAGCGTATGAAGGATAGGCTTCAGCCATGAAGCATCACATGCTGGCCAATGCTCAGATGCATACCCTACCCAATTAAATTACGCTTGCAGTGTTTTTCAATACAGCTCAACTCAGGTTATAAGCAACGAAACCACTGTAAAAGTAAGCCACAGTATTTTATAAAGAAAATTAATCTATTGTGACCTACATTTCGTAGCACGAGACTAAAAAAGGCAATCCCGAAAAACGACCCCTTGTTTACTCCTTTGTATGGCTTTCACTTTTTCCTATTTTTTCTCTGATAACTTTAGCTCCATTTTTGGACAACGAATCAAGCTCAAGCTGTACCAAGGACAAATGCACCACCCTCGCTTACCATGCGGCTAACACTGACACTATTACATCGTGCCACTTAAAATCTACCAGTAACACCAATAACGTCCTGCTTTCAGTCAATCAAACTTTCATCAAAATCGTGAAATTTTAATTGACATTTTTTGACCGTCATACATGAGTTAGAAACAGAAGGCATGATCGTATTACGAAACACCCATACCAATGGAAACTAAAGCACACTAAATCTTATGCGATCTTACATGCATTAGTTCACAAATGTTGGAACGAGTACGCTTTGGTACGCATTAGTACGCTTTTGTATGTTTTTTCTTTGAATTTGTACGAGTTCGTGACTGTCGTCGTTTTTGCGGCTTTTCCAAAAACATGCTTTCATATGCTTTGGTATGCTTTTATCTGCTTTTGTACGAATTAGTACGATTTTGTCTCACTGAAGCAAGTGCAAGTATACAGCTACCATAGCAAATTAAAAATGAGCCAATCAGATCTCATCAACAAAAATCAAAACTTCACCACTTATAAAGCCGCCGTTATGAAAATCAACAAAAGTGATTAAATGATGAATGGGGAAGAATAAAACGGGTTTATCTGAACGAATTAGGATCAGAGTATTTACGTTACGGCAGAGACGACAGCTGCACCAAAATATCAGACAAAAAGTGAGACTGTAAAAGGAAAATTCACCTGTATACAGTCGTTCACATTTGAAATTACAGAAGACGTGTTATGGTTTAGTGTGCTGTTGTATGCTTTTATATGTTTAAGTTTACTTTCAACGTAAGTCTGAGGAGACAAAAACGTACAAAAGCGTATAAAAGCTAAACCATATAAAACAGACTTCCTTGCATGCAATAGTACGCAACAGTACGCAATAGTTTGCAATTACCTAATTTGCAAACAAATTTCGTAAAAGACTTTATAAGATCGTAAACGATCGTATAGGATTTTATACGAAAATTTCGTACAAAAGCATTTTATACGATCTTATACGCTTTTGTACGGACGTTTCGTTCGGGTTCCATTTAGGAGCCAAGGGATTCTCTTTGGAAACTCCCGGTATTTGGGCCAAATCTGGGCCAATCGTCAAACAAAACACAAAGCTAAAACTGGTGGGAAGTATTTGTCTCAAATCATAAAACAATCGGACCGCGCATGTAGGAGGAGTGACATTTTGAAAATCTATTCACGCACACACTGAACAGATTGGTAGCCAAAAAGTAACGGGAATAGCCCACCGAAAAAAAGACAGCTCGGCTAAAATTGCTTCTGGTGTTTTTACCTTCCAAACATGTTTTTCTCTTTTCCGCAAATTATTATTGTCTTGCTTTATATTAGTTCAAGTTTAACTGTACAAACCCTTACAAAGAGAATACCAAAAGCTTTCACAGGTTCCCAAGTCTTGAACATTTTTGTGGGACATTTTTGTGGGCAGTCACTTCCATGCAACATTGCATTTCGTTTCATTTACTTTCTGCAAATTATAAATAGCTATTTTCGCATCGATATCAAATCTCAGCGTCGTAGCTGTGAAAGACGGCACCGAAACAGCCAGTCCTCTGCCCCAGTATTCACAAAACTTTGTTCACTGTACACCGCACACGGCAAATCAACTGATTTAGTTACATTAGGCAAACAATTTTTACAAAAATATATTTCAACCTAAAAGTAAAATTTATCAATCAACTTTCAAAAGTTCTGATAGCTGCAGGAGAGAACTTAACGGAATTGGTTAACTGTACATTTAACTTTTAACACCGTATTATTTAAAATTAAAATCTAAAGCAAATAAGAAACCGGATATTTTCTGGTAGGCTATTCCGGAATAGACCACCGATATATCGGATGTTACAGAAATCGAATTACTTTCATTATTTCACCATTTTATGTTGCAGACTATTTAAACAACTTATGTTCTCGCGTTGTTGATAGGAAAAATATAAAACAATTAAAATATCAATAAATTTTAACCAAATTTAAATTTCAATAGGTTATTCAATACTCAACTATCGACATTTTCATAAACAACCAAATGCAAATTTTTTTCAATATTTTTATTTTCCATTCACCAAAAGGCAAAAATTTACATTGTTCAACTTATTTACACCCTTTGCTATAAGAAAAATGAAGCATTATTGGTTTCTGTGACATTTGAATTATCGGCAGTCTATTTTGGAATAGCCTAACAAAAAATATCTGGTTTCTTATTTGCTTCAGAATCCTTATTTTAAATAATACGGTGCTTTTTTTGTGAATACGGCCAGTGACGTCTGCATGACGCACAGCTTAATGTGACACGAGCACACTAATAAAAGCCGTCTAGTTATTTTACTTACCTGGGCGTAACATGCTTGCTCGAATGCCAGCCCAGTCGACAGGTCCACCTGCAAACAGAAAGCATTTCTCAAATTACTTCTTGTATGCTCTGTCAAAAAAAATGCATGAAAAAAATTCTAATAATATCGAACAATGACAGTTTTATCAAGACCGTCAAAGCAAGGCAATGTCCAGCGCACAACACAATAACATCTAAACTGGCACTGCAATATTTCCGAATCTTGAGGAAAATGGGAGGAGAAGGAGCAGCAGGAGGAGGAGCAGGAGGAAGCAGAAGATATCTTGGTTTAATTATCAACACTGAACTTGAGCTTAAGAGCAGAAGGGGAGGGGATTTTCACGATTTCTTGTTTTTTTTTATCATAAATTAAAAATTTATCAGAGAGCGTGGGAGGCTTTCAATCCTCACAGCTTAATGAATTCGTACAATGGGTTTCTGTCTGATTTCTTCTCCTGTTATACCAGCTTTTACGGCTAGCTAGTCTGAGACGGTTATGGCTAGCCGCACCAAATTTTTTAGACATACTGCTGCATGTCTATTTGATCCGATGCTTAATTTGTTTTGAAGTTCACTTGCACATATTATTTTACTGGGTAGTATTGGTGGCACGCACCATTTTATATTGTTGATACTTTTCATTTTTATCCGAAGCAAGACTGCTATAAGACTAGAGCAGTGTGCATAGCCCACATATTCCCCACTTGCCCCCCCCCCCCCCCCATCAGTTAAACGCGGCCATCAATGTAAATCTTAGACACATCAAGAGCTGAAATTTTCCAAGTCCATTTGGTCCTTTTCCTTGGATGAACCTGGCCCATTTACAATACCGATCTGTGTTTGTTCCCTTAGAAGCTACATCCAAAGCTTCATTAAAATCCTTGCAGGTTTTTAAGTTATCGTGTTAACAAGCTCACACAATAGTTAATCAAGAGCACAAATTTTCTAAGTCCAGCTAGTCCATTTTCCTTGGACGAACCTGGCTCATTTATAAAACCGATCTGTGTTTGTTCCCATAGAAGCTACATACCAAGTTTCATTAAAATCCTTGGAGCAGTGTTAGCAAGCTGTTGATGACAGACCGACAGACCGACCGACAGACCGACACGCGGTCGATTGCATATATTCCCCACATTCTGTGGGCAATAAATAAAATAACAACTGACATCACAAAACCCATGATATCAAACAAGAACTCCATTCGTACTTGGGTGCATTTTTTATCAGTGTTCTGTCTTTTAATTTGTAACTACAGCCTTGGGGAGACACGATCCCCCGTGTGGGCAGGATGACCTACAAAACTGGTACTAAATTTCAACGAAAGCTAAGTTTTAAGTTTAACAAAAAAGTTACTTTGGCAATTTTCAATATCTGTTTTATCTGTGTGTGAAATTTTAAAAATTCATGTCAATAGTTTTGGAGACAAGGCCTCGATGAAAGTTGCAATTCTAGGACAAAATTATATCATAACGCCAAGTTTTACCAAATTTCAAAATACTGTTATTTTGACAATTTTCATGATTCCGATAAAAATCCGAAGTTGCACACCGGCAGTATGTCCTCGATCCGTGTGTGAGATTTCGCCACAGTCCGATTAATACTTCTGGAGATCTAACCTGGACACCAAAAAAAAAAAAAAAAAAAAAAAAAACTCTGCCATTTTGCCTTTATTTCATGACACCGAACAAATATACGACACCGCGCACCTTCAATATGTGCTTTATCCGTGTGTGTAATTTCAATACAATCGGACCTATAGTTTCGGAGATATAGCCCGGACCGCACCCGGACACACGGACAAGCTCATAACTACATCCCTCCGTTACAGGGGGGGGGGGGGGATAATACACACACACACATAAATATTTATATATATATGTGTGTAATATTGTGATATCAGATATCATATTACATTTAGAAAAGACATAACCCGAAAATGTGACAAAGATGGCATTTATGGGCCCGAAAAAGTCAGTGTAAAAATATGGTGCGCCTAAAATGCCGGTGCGCCTTATATGCCTTTTTGCTTTCAAAACTGGCGATTTTGGGCTACCCCAGCCTTATATGCGGGGCGCCATAAATATCACCAAGTACGGTAATAAGTGTTCGCTATTGCTTTTCTGTTCACGTTTGGCTATTCCCTTATAAATTTTTTCGATAAGAAATATATATATACAGTAGACCCCACTTATCTCGAACTCGGATATCTCGAACTCCCGCTTATCTCGAACAAATCTCTCGGTCCCGACGTTTTTTCCTTATATAAGTCTTATAATCCTCGCTTATCTCGAACTATTTTTATCTCGAACACATTTTGACCCCCCAAAATTTCAAATTTTGTCTCAGACCCACAGTTTGCATTCATGATTATTGTTCAAAAACATCATAGGACATCAATGGAAAGTAAGCCCTTTCATGCTTGTTATGATCATGAATTGGCGTTCACAATGTAGCACCATTGACTCCGGTTGAGATGAACACAGTTGAGAACTTGTCAAACCTATTGTGTCTTTAATACAATAGATCAGTAGGTTGTTAGACGATACAAGTCATGACTTAAGAACATCAATGGAACTTATGCCCTTTTAACTTAATCCGGCTAATTGGTCAAATCAACGATGATGGCATTATGGACTCTGGTCTGCTGGGTAGCGTTGATTAGTTGTCAAACTGAATTGCAATTGGAACATTACCCCTTCCCTTTCATGTGTATCAGATGAAAGATGAGGTCTTGTGCAAAAATCGCTTTGTAGGGCTTGACTTTTTGAATTTATATCATCCGAATTGAGTATAAATAACCACTGGCTTCAGCGTTTCATTATCACTTTAAACAATCGTTTATGGTTAATAAAATTCTTAAATAAGAATTCGTTTCATTTTCTGTTCATATAAATTAAAAAGTTTGAATTTCTAGTCCTTTTAAACAAATAAGAAACCATTTTATAACTATAAACCTATATATAACACATACAATATCATACAAGTACATTATATGTCTATATTTATGCTCGAGCTCGAGACCCTCGGATATCTCGAACTTCGGTTATCTCGAACAAATCTCCACGGTCCCGACCTGTTCGAGATAAGCGGGGTCTACTGTATATATATATATATATATATATATATATATATATATATATATATATATATATATATATATATATATATATATATATATACAGTGGAACCCACTTATCTCGAACTCGGATATCTCGAACACTCGGTTATCTCGAACAAATTGCCAAGTCCCGATGTTTTTTCCTTATATAAGTCTTATAAACTATCGGTTATCTCGAATTTTTTTATCTCGAACATATTTTGGTCTGAAAATTTTTCATATTTTTGACAGAATTTGGCAAAAAATGACTAGAATCTCATTACAAAACTCGAACTTCTCGAAGTTATTTCTTTATGATTTAAAGTTATAAGCACAGCGGTCAGATCAAACTTGAAAATATTGTTTGAATTGATATCAAAAGGCATACATCTATTGAACTTTCATGTAATAGAAACAACAAAGCCCTTGTCAATCCTAGGTTGAGAACATGTCACTTTTCGATAACCTAGTAAAACAATAGATCAGCCTTGTGATTAATGTTGAAAACACTTACGTGATTTTATTTGTGTATTTTGTGAATATTTTTTATGAACATATTGTATTTTAACAATTTTACCGATTTTATCAATAAAATATGAATTGAATTTTGTTTCTTTTACTATTTTATAAAAGCTTTCTTTATAAAAATTAATCAAGGTTATTAATATTTCATTAAACATCATATTTTTTAACTAAATCAGACACTTACAATAAAAAAACTAACATATCCACAAACATATGTAATATCATGTGTTTATTCAAATATCTAGGCTAAGACAATCATCTCGAATTCAAATTTAGTTCTATCGGATATCTCGAACTTCGGATATCTCGAACAAATTTCGCTTGTCCCAGCCACTTCGAGATAAGCGGGTTCCACTGTATATATATATATATATTAGCCAAATAATAATTGAATTTCTCCGCAACTGGATTATGGATAGTGGAAACGACGAACAGCAACAGTCACCTTGTGTTAGGCGATGTGCGCAGCTCGGACAGAACTCCCTTTTACGGAATACGCGGAGTACTGATTGAAAAGTGCCCTATTTTTTAATGAAATGATCACCCCGTGTGGGCTTCACTTGGCCCCCAAATCCCCCCCTCCCCCTCCATTTTCTCCCAAACACTTGCAGTACCAACCCCCAAGGTTCGAAAGCAGTGTGTAGCTATGCATAAACGTTACTTTTTACAGCTCAATAAATAGTCAAGACAATAAAACAGTATTTAGAGTTACCAAAATGAAGGATTTTTTTTTTTTTTTTTGGGGGGGGGGGGGGGGGGGGCTTGGGGGGGGTGTTGTGTGGTCCGCACCGACAGGCCCCAGTCATCACTATTCTTGCCCGCTTTGCCGTGCTGAAAACATGCACTGACCATTTCACAAGAAGGCTGTGCTTCCAAGGTTACGCCCTTGCACTCTTTGCGCATTCAGTTATTACTTATAGTCATTATTCATTGAAAAAAAAAAAATACTCGCAGTGACGCATCTTGAAACCTTTCAGTTTAGATTGGCATATTGTTTCCCTTGAAGAGTAACCAAAAATAACATCACATCAAAAATGATAGGGAAAAATAATTTTCATCCGGTTCATTATGAACCTTGCAGCATTTGACTGTTGATTGTCTCGTGTTGCAGAAAACTAACAATATGTCAAAGGCTTTTTTTTAAAATTTTCTGCTCAAATGGTTGTGCCCGCATTTGTTCCCTTCGTAAAGTACAGTCAAACCTTGTTGAAACGAAAACTTTTGAAAACTGGAAAATTGTACGGTTGTAGTGTTAAAAGAGTTGTTTTTCACAAAGTTGTTCATAAAATTTTCCCTGTTTATTACAGGATTTACCAAAATTGGCAATTTCGTATTGTGGTCCATTTAATGTTTGTCTACTGCGCTGGTCTTATACATACGAACACTCGAAAACCGCTCGAGACAGCAATCCATCAGAAAATAGTAGAGCTGTCAAACACACAGAAGTTGTGTTTCCCCCCCCCCCCCCCCCCCTCGGGGAGACAGTGTAGGTACTGGTGTGTCCGTCCATCGTATATAATCACCAAGATGCCATGTTTTGTTCGGGTTGTAACTCAAGAGGAAGACATTTGAGAGAAGGGGCGAATATGTAAGGCTTAGGGGGGGGGGGGTGGGATCGGTCTCAATGAGCCGCATCAACAAACATTAAAACAAATCAAAACAAAACACAAGACCCATTCAGAAGGTGAGGGCATGTTACAGTCCTCACACTCCGAATCACACAAAACGATAAATGCTTAGGTGAAATAGTCCCTTTTTATTGATCGTCTGATGCAGGGATTTCTCGAAAGTGAAACACATATAAAGGGCCAGCTTAGTGAATTCTGTGCAATCTTCTTACTACTTCAGGTTTTTTTTAGAAGGGTACGGTTGTTAGGTCAAAAAATGAACAATTCGTTAATCATAATACGGTAAAATCCTATTTTTCTCTTCAAAAATAAGCACAATTTGTCGTTGGCCTAATAAGTTTAGGTTTAGTTACAGCTACGAAAAACCCTTAAACAGTGATTATGTGACGCGGCGAGGACACGCAATATGTCTGAATTCTCCTTAGACCTTACATTTGGTCTCACATTCTGGGAAATGGTAATTCACAAGGAGAATTCAAACTTTCCTTAACAGTCAGTTTTTTTCTCTAAACTGACGCCCTGTATTTGGGCTGTATCATCGCCATTTCCAATGCAAAACAGAATCTTTTCAGTTTCGCACCAATGCACCATTACCTATTTTTCGCAAAATACGACGAACTTCAAACTTAAAATGAGAATACAATCGGCGAAAAATGCTGTTAATGTTTTAGAGGGTGATTTTCGTCTGTGCAAAATGAAGCTCTTGGAAAATAACCGGACATCGCTGTTCTATAACTGCAACAAATTAAAGTGTTTCCTTTCAGCAGACCTATTTAAATGTTCACATCCCGCCCACACTATTGGCCAAATATACCTTGAGACTTGAAGACAAGAAATCTATGCGCGAGGTTTTGAGATGCTGTGTAACTTTTAATGGAAAAGTTTTGGAATAATATTTTATTTTTACATTATACCGATAGCAACGGCAAAGTTGCAATGATTTAGTACAGAAATGATCTGAAATAACCCAAACTGAAACAACGCCTTTATACCAACATTGTACAAAGTCGGAACAGCAACGCTGTTTAGATCTTGGTAAAATAATGATCCAGAATCGTCATTTTGACAGCAATAATCATAACGAGGTCACATCCACCAGAGGATCCCCACCCTTGGGTTATCCGGGACCCCGAGATACGTATGAGGTCGCTTTCACTGAATATTTTTCCTCCTAATTTCTTTCAATTTAAGATTTATATTTTAAAAAATATATTTTAAATTTGGTTGTCATTTTTATCTGAATATTAAAGTCCAGTAAAAGAAGATACTCTAATTATTGATAATGATTAATTTTAATTTTTACAATTACGTGGTATTACGTGAACAGCTATGGTAACAGAGCAAGGTGTTAACTTCACACGTTTACTCCCCCCCGCCCCCCCCCCCCCATCAACTGAATGATTGATTTCCATATCCAGGCACTGCGGGAGTCGGGGCGAATGACCTGAACACATTTATTAAATTTGCAGAAACTGAGGCACCACCAAGTTAAAAAAAAATGACTATAGACATTCTTTAAAATGAGTCACATCAATATTAATTCATAATGCCTAACCTTTCTGCTACCCGTACTGAAACATAAACAGTGACGACGAATATGAGAGACATATATAAAATATAATATTATACAATGTGAATTTAAAAACAGTTTTATTCCGACATTTCGCGTTTAAAATCATATTCATTGCGTTTACAAGTGACAAACACAAAAAAGTAACTGTGGAACAAGACTGATTAGACATAAATTGCTGTGATATCTGATATCTCGACCTTGTTACTGGACACATGCAACAACCGTCTGCATAAAACATCAGCAAGAAAAGTCAAACGATTGGGCTGGACGTTGAAATGTCAGGTCCATCATCCGGGATATGATCCAGTTCTCCCTTACTTGTGATCTACATCTGCCCTACATGAATGTAGTAATCATTAGTGTCCTGTTGCGTGGGCGGTTTTCCCTGGACTCTACGATTTGACCCAGCTCCCCCCATCGGTGCTCTATGGGATTGAGATCGGGCATAAATGCCGGTAAGCATGGAAATAATCTGTAGTTTCCGGATGCCAATTCTAGGCGCGCGCAATCCTGTTGGAAGATGATCAGCTCTTGATGTTTCCCCAAATGGCACGATATTAGTCACTAAAACTTCCTCCATGTAACGATGGCTACTAACGCACCGTCAGCAATGACCAAAGGCGTTCTATGTTAAAGAGATTCCAGCCCATATTGTTACATTTGTACCACCCTATCGATCAGCCGCTCGAACGCAACAATTGGCGCACCGTAAATACGATTTCTTCAGCCATTGAGTTCAGTTTCGATGGTGCTGTGACGATTTCTGCTGGAACCAAACGGTGTATTTCTTGATTGGCATTATCTTATCCAAAATATTGATTCAAAATTGACTCAGACATGTTTTAAATGAATTCTTAAAAAAACCCCGATTCTCCAATCCCTGGCGGATTACAAATGAAGTTGTTTTTTAATTTAAAGTTGTAGTTGGTAACTTTAACTTGGCACTGAAATAGCAGAGGCAGTTGAAAATAAAATAAACTAAACATTTCAGATAAGACCACAAACGTGCACAGCGTTTGAACCCTATGGGGGTAGAGGGGCTTTGCGCTGTTGGGAAAGCGTAAGGCCCCGTGTCTCAAAGGTGATCAAGATTGCTGGTTTTACTGCACGTCTTTTCCTAAACTTAAGGTGGTCACTACAAACAGGTTTTACTTTCCGAAAGTTTGAACTTTCTCCGATGTTCAACGGCAAGATCTTAAAGTAATGACGTCATATGCCTCTTTAATTTCGATATATCCTTCAAACGTTGACAGAACCGCCTGATCCAAGGAATGCCGATATAAAATTTGAAGTCGATACGATTTTCCGTTATTGAGATATTCTGCACACAAGATCTTGTTCAAAATATATGCATATTTTACGTACTCGATCGTCCTACTCGCGACGAATTTTGATCAAATCTTTCGAACCTGCCAAGCAGCAATTCCACCAAGTTTGACGTAACGACAGCGTACACCTTTTTAAAATTCCGCAACATGCGACAAAAGTTGCTGGAACCGTCCGACTGACCCAAGGAATCCCCATATAAAATCTGAAACCGATACGACTTTCCATTATCGGGATATTTTACACACAACATCTTGTTCAAATGTACAGAAACGCGGCAGACAAGACTTCCCCGTAATGATGTCCAGCGCCCTTCTTAATCCGTTAATAACGTTTAAAGTTGATATAACCGTCCGACCTACCCAAGGAATAAACAGAGTCCCCATACTAAGACATACCCAATATTCCACCCATATCATGGCCGTAAAATTAAGCTTATGGCTCATTTAGAGCCAGACACGTAAATCCGGGTCATAATTTCAATTTTTGGGGACAAAAAAATTATGACCCATCATTTTAAACCCATAATCCGGGTCATACTTTCAATTCTTTCCCATAACATTGAACTCTGCATTTTTTCTGATGTCTGAGGTCTTGAACAATGAATATATCCACACAACATTTTCAGCATAATTAAAGTTAAAAATAGCCGAAAACATTATTTTTTTATTACCACGATAATGATGCAGTGGTTGTACTGCCTCAAATCATCAGGCTGTTTCTCGAAATGGAAATTTTAAGAATCCTTACAATTCCTCCCTCTCCCTTCTTTCTAAAAAATAAATTTAATTGCATTTCAATAAGAAATGTTGTTTAAATTCACCTTACATAATCTATTTTAGGCCGGAGTAAAAGAATTTTTTTCTTTATGTATACTAAGATAATACAAGATACGTCACCGTGACGTAGTGGGTTAGGCGGCTGACTCAGTATCATAAGATTGCTGATTCTAGTTCCTACCAGACTCGTGAAAAGTTTTATGGACATAACAGGACATTATGGTTCATAATTAACTTCATCCATGCTTTGGGTCTTGTCTTTAAATTTTAGTGTGAAATTTCGGGTGGTTGTTACTGCCGTAACGGGTCATAATGGGTCATAACACCAGGGTAAAATACAGCCATAGTATGGGTCATAATACCAGGGTAACACACAACAATAGTATGGGTTATAATACCTGGGTATAATGCAGCAATTGCATGGGTTTTAATATGAGGCTATTTTGATGTTTCGACTTTTGTTTTGTTAACATTTGTTTACAATCGACTGACACACACATGCATGCGTGTAAACACATATACACACAGAGAACGGACAAACCTCACGTGTCTCCCTTCGGCCGGGGAGACATTAATAATAAGGAACCATAAACTCGTGCTGTTCAATTTATTTGTGCCGTGAATCATAACAGATGAACTGTCCTTAATCTGCATTAGTACATTCCTGGAATACACTAACTTTGAACCATTTTCTGCTTAGTAGTAAACCCATCTACATACGTGATTCGAAGTCAAAAAATCCTGTTTCATCAAAATAGCATGTTATGAACAAGACTTTCAGCCATTTTTTGTGGCCATATCACACAGCAATCCCAGGCGATGAAGCAAATTAATTACCATTTATTTCAGCTTAATTATTGCTAAGCATGAAATAGACGGATAAACTTGAGGAAATGTCCTATAATGTGCCAGTTTTTGCAATAAGTGAAGGTAATAGCGCCGTGTCTTAGTGTGTGGTGGGGCAGTCAAACGGCAGGACAGGTTGCCGCCCATGTGCGGCACCGCTAGAAGCTGACACGTCTCCACTCTCTTCACCTGTACGCTACAGGAACCATCCTACGCTCACTTCTGCTCACCGGCTTACGTGCTACAGGAACCACCCTACGCTCACTTCTGCTCACCGGCTTACGTGCTACAGGAACCATCCTACGCTCACTTCTGCTCACCGGCTTACGTGCTACAGGAACCATCCTACGCTCACTTCTGCTCACCGGCTTACGTGCTACAGGAACCATCCTACGCTCACTTCTAACCAGTGAATCACGTGCTACAGGAATCATCCTACGCTCACTTCTATCCACTGGCTTACGTTCTACAGGAACCATCCTATTTACTTCTATCCACTGGTTTAAGTGCTACAGGAACCATCCTGGGCTCACTTCTATCCACCGCCTTATGTGCTACAGGAACCATCTCACGCTCACTTCTACTTCAGACTTTAAAACAAGAATGTCCCGGTCCACATTGTGCCAGCCGAGATCTAGTGATCTAATGAATAAGCTTGCATGGTTGCCAAAAGGTGGAGGTCACATGGTACAAGTTTGTCCAAGGACAAAGTCCCAGCTTACGAAAAGCGATAAGACCAATTCCTGCGTGCATGAGCAAGGGAATTTCCCTGAAAATTTTCGCTTAAAAAAAAACGACATGGCAAAGAGCTGGCTAAATACTTGATTTAGCAACCGACCCCATCACAGACCGATAAATACATATAAAGATTTGTTTCTCAGTAAAATCAGAAACAGATCTTGTGTATCTCTGGTAGAATACCCAGTCTACAAGATATACCTTTGATCAACGTATCGAAATTGTATCCACACACGCGTGTACTGTTGGTCGGACATATACAACTAGAGCGGCCAGTGCACACAAAACATAAGAGTTCAGGCTTATATTACACACTTTCAATCGATACCTACTTAGTTTCTTGTTTTTGTGAACAAAAACAAATGTCTCCCCGACTAAACCAATGACCCCCCCCCCCACCCAAACTGAAAAAAATATTAATTTCTGCAAACATAACCTTCATTCATTGTAAAAAACTCAAAATAAACCAAACAGATGGTGGTCACTGAAACAGATATAAATGAGCATCTTTTTTCATCGGAGTCTGGAAGGTGGTCGCTAAAACGGGTTTTACTGTAGGCCCCTCTTATCCAGATCTGAAGTTGGTCACTATAGCAGTTTTACTGTACGTTACATTTTTATCCGGGTCTGGAAGGTGGTCAAGACAGGCAGGTTTTACCGTACTTCTTTTTACCTGAATGTGGAAGGGGTCACGACAAACGGTTCTTACCTTACATCTTTTTATCCGGGTCTTGAAGGTGGTCGGGATTTTTTTTTTTTTTTTGCTAACCATCATCCTCCACACGCCCCCCCCCCCCGCCCCCAGCTATTTACTGTAGGTCCGACTATAAACACAACTCTAACCCTTTTACCCAAGGCAATGGTAACAGTCTGTACCCTAAGTGTAGTTATAGCCATGATAGACTACCTTGTCTTCGCACATTCCCATCGGCCAAATAGCACTAGGAAGGCATTCTTCATAACTGCGCATCAGAGATGACGCACCTCGGTGGGAGAAGGGGGAGGCATTTCGTAGGCAAAATGGTGAGCTGCTCCTCATAACACAAGATATCAGACGACCCAATTTAATAGCGAAAAATGCTTCTGCACACAATGCTAATCGATACAGCATGGCTCCTATATATAGCACATCTCGGCAACCTAATCAAGTATGCGGCGAAAAAAAAAATCAATAGCTAGAGCTGCTTAGAGATATAATACGACAATAGCATTCCATGACCTCGTAGATAACGATCCATCATGCACGGCAACTGACACTGACCCCTGACTAAGTGGCATGTTACGTAACAACCACAGATGAGAAATGCACAAAGGCTCAATTTCAGGCAATAACCAATAGCGATGGACCGACAATAATGCTGTTACTGTTTTGAAGCTTTCTAAAGAATACAGGAACACTAGAGAATCTTCGGGAAAATCTTCCGAAATCCCCAGCGCAGTTAACACCCATGGGGGGGGGGGGGGGGGCTGTTGACGTTATGCACCTTTCTTGATTTTCTATACGAGTTCAATAATGTTTAATAAAACCATGTGACCTATCCGAGGAATAACTACACCAAATTTAAAGTCGATCCGACTTTCCGATGTCGAGATATTTTGCTTAAGAACAGATAACTTTTTACCTGTTGAAACAGTCGTCTGACTGAACCAAGGAATATCCATATAAAATTTTAAGTCGATATGACTTTCCGTTATCGAGATATTATGCATAAAAGATCTGGTTCAAAATATACACATTTTACGCGATGACGTCATACGCCGCTTTCGTTCGTTCTACTCGTAAAAAATATTTAAAGTTTCTTTCGGACCTACCAAGCAATCATCCGACCAAGTTTCAGCTTTCTCCGGCGTCCAGCAGCTGAGAAATTTCGCACACAAGATTTTTACGCAATGACGTCATACACCTGCCCTAATCACGTGACACGCCAAAAATTGATAGAACAGTCCGGCTGACCCAAGGAATATTCATATAAAATTTGAAGTCCATAGGACTTTCCGTTATCGAGATATTTTGCACACAAGACCTTGTTTATAATATATACATATTCTACGTGATGACGTCATACGCCGCACTCGTTCGTTCTACTCGCGATAAAATTCTATAGAGTCTTTCGGACCTACCAAGCAACAATCCCACCAAGTTTCAACTTTCTCCGATGTTCCGCAGCAGAGAAATTTGGCACACAAGATTTTTACGTAATGACGTCATACACCTGCCCTAATCACGTGACATACGTAAAAAGTTGACAGAACCCTCCGACTGACCCAAAGAATATATATATAAAATTTGAAGTCCATAGGACTTTCCGTTATCGAGATATTTTGCACACAAGACCTTGTTTATAATATATACATATTTTACGTGATGACGTCATACGCCGCATTCGTTCGTTCTACTCGCGAAAAAAAATCTACACCGTCTTTCGGACCAACCAAGCAACAATCCCACCAAGTTTAAACTTTCTCCGATGTTCAGCGGCTGAGAAATTTCGCACACAAGATTTTTACGTAATGACGTCATACGCCTGCCTTAATCACCTGACATGCGTCAAAAATTGATAGAACCCGCCGACTGACCCAAGGAATATTCACATAAAATTTCAAATCGATAGAACTTTCCGTTATCGAGATATTTTGCACACAAGATCTTGTTCAAAATATATACATATTTTACGTGATGACGTCATACGCCGCATTCGTTCGTTCTACTCGCGAAAAAAATCTACACCGTCTTTCGGACCAACCAAGCAACAATCCCACCAAGTTTCAACTTTCTCCGATGTTCAGCGGCTGAGAAATTTCGCACACAAGATTTTTACGTAATGACGTCATACGCTTGCCCTAATCACGTGACATGCGTCAAAAGTTGATAGAACCGTCCGACCTTACTAAGGAATAATTCGATCAAGTTTGAAGTTGATCCGACGTTTCGTTCTCGAGATATCTTGCACACAACACTTTGTTCACAACAGACTGACACACACACACACACACACACACACAGACACACACACACACGTACACACATACACACACACAGAACGTACAAACACTATATGTCTCCCCTTGGTCGGGGAGACATAATTATTTCAAGGAACAGAAACGAACAGTGAATAATGACATGACCAAACACATATGATTACGTTTGCGCGTTTTGACAAGAAGAAAACGTCGCGAGTAAACGAGCATTATTTAAGTTTGAATGTTTTGGTATGTTTTATTTTGCGGGGTTTGCATTTCGGACTCGAGCAAATGTTAACTGGCGTCGATGCGCGGTTCGCATTTTGGACCAGTGCGCATGTTTATTTAACTTGCGTTGATGCGCGGTTCACATATCGGACTACTGCGCATGTTTTTTTAACTTGCGTTGATGCGAAGTTGGCATTTCGGACCAGAGCGCGTGTTTGTTTAACTTGCGCTGACGCACGGTTCGCATTTCGGACTACTGCGCATGTTTATTCAACTTGCGTTAATGCGCGGTTCGCATTTCGGACCAGTGCACATGTTTACTTAACTTGTGTTGATGCGAAGTGCTTATTTTGGGCCACTGCGCATGTTTATTTAACTTGCGTTGATGTGCAGCGTGCATTTCGGACCAGAGCGCATGTTAACTCAATTTACGTCGATGCGCGGTTCGCATTTCGGACCAGTGCGCATGTTTGATTAACGTATGTTGATGCGCAGTTTGCATTTCGGAGCAGTGCGAATATTTATTTAACTTGCGTCAATTGGGAGAAAAGGCATTTTGAAAATTAAACGCCAATAAATTACAAAATACGCCCCATTTGGCCAAATTTTGGCGGATCGCCAAGAAAAATTATTTTCAACAGAGATCTACCTAGAGAACATTCATATCAAATCAAGGAAAATCTGATCAAAATTTTGGGAGAAGAACTGTTTTGAAAATTGGCAACTGAAAAATTTTAAATGTCCCCAATTTGGCCAATTTTTGGCGGAAAGCTAGAAAAAGTAATTTTTCACGAGAGGTATTCCTAAAAAACAGTTCTGGGAAATTTAAAGAAAATCCGATCAAAATTGTGGGAGTAGAAGCAGTTTGAAAATTGGCAACCAAAAATTATAAATGCTCCCCACTCGGCCAATTTTTGGTGGATTGCCAAAAAAAATTTTTTTGAAGAGAAGCCTACCTAGAGAACATTCGTACAAAATCTGGAAAGAATTCGATCAAAAATGACAGAGAAGAAAAAGGTTACATATGTTCATACGTACATACGTATATACAGACGACGGATGCCCCTCTATTGATATGATCAGACAACCGAACAAAGTCGGCTGGTCTCAAAAGTCAGCTCTAAAATTTTACTGAATACTGAATTTCATATACTGCTTCGACTATTCACAAACTTTTTGCCATTTACTATGATGATAAAATAGTTGTTTTAACGCTCCAACCAAAAATGGTGTGTAAAGTATATCCTAACAACATAAAACACGTTGTATTACTGGACGAAAATGGTGTACTTTCGTTTCTGATTCTGGAATCGATATATCGTCGCTAGAAGCTCCCGACTGATCGATTCCAAAAACTGGACCGATTCCTATCACTAAATATAACCACATTTTGTTTACAGGATATTTACAGTGATCTCGTATTATTATATAATCATCAAACAAAATGGCGGGTTTTTTCGGTCTGTGGCGATCAATCAGGAACCAGTTGGCTGGTTCTGATCAAATCTGGGATGCGGTTAGCCTATGTTCAGTCATTTTATTGAACAGATTCTCCTCTTTACAGATGTGCAACTCATCCGTTTTTTTGTGTTAACAAAAAGACTAGCCAGTCTAGTTGTGTAGTGTTTAAGACAGGTGGGTGGATTCTACAGTTCTCACTCCCTGTTACGGGCTTTCACTTACTCTCTACCTTAGGCAATCCGGACTCTGCCGTGGGCTGTAACACTGACTAACATGAACCCTCTACCATTGAACTGCAGCTGAGGACTATCACCAACTCTGCTACGGACTATCATGGGTTCTCGGTCTCGGACTATCGGGGACTGTCCTAAACTATATAGGACCCTCTGCTCGAACTACCACCCTTCTGCGCCGGATTATTACGAATTGGTCTGGATTACCACGGACTCTCAGCCCAGAACTACAAAATATTTGAAACCCTTTTTCGTCGACCATTGAGTACGTGATTTTCGGCATATTTCCGCTGCGGATAACACTTCCGGCTGAGAGCTGAGGAGTTCCCGCCATCGCGCTCTGTGCACAGGGCGCAGCTGAGCATTTTCTTACTCCATACATGATCTCCATTTCCCATTTACATACGCTGCGCTAGCGTGGGATCCCAAATTTAACGCGAGATTTAAATTAAAGTGTAAATATCCACTGGCAAATGGTGCTTAGTGCTGGCGAGAGCGCTCTTAATCGTACTCGCCCCTCTCCCATAAACGAACTAGAGCGGCCAGCGCACACAGAATATACTAGTACATGCTTATAATACACACTTTCAATCGACAGCTATGGAGTTTCACGTTTTTGCAAAAACAAAAACAAATGTTTCCCCGACTAACCCCATTAATCCTCAATAATCATTTTCCTTTTTTGTTATGACTGAAATAAAGGAGTCATTTCTGCAAAAATAATCATAAGTCATTGTCAAAAATTCCCAAAATAAACAAAACTAGGCGGTGGTGACAAAAACATATTTTACTGCACGTCATTTTTATCCGAGTTAGGAAGGTGGTCACTAAAAACGGGTTTTACTGTACGTCCTTTGTGTCCGGGTCTGGAAGTCGATCACCACAGCAGTTGTACTGTACATTACATTTTTTTGGGGGTCCGGAAGTTTATCAAGACAGGCAGGTTTTACAGTACGTCTTTTCATCCGAATCTGGAAAGGGTCACAACAAACAGGTTTTCCTTTTATCCGGGTCTCGAAGGTGGTCGTTACAAATAGGTTTTATTTTACCGCAGTCTTTTTTATCCGGGTCTGTAAGCTGTTCGCTACATCACCACTTCTCTACTTCACTGATGATTTTTTTGCCACCCGTCATCCCCCTCCTCCGGCCGTCTAATGTAGGTACGACTCTTAACGTAACCCTAACCCTTTTATCCAAGGTTACGGTAACGGTGTGAACCCTAAGTGTAGTTATAGCCATGATAAATTACCTTGTCTTCTCACATTCCCATTGGCTAAAAAGCACTGCAAAGGCATTCTTCATAACTGCATACACACACACATACACACACACAGAATGCACAAGCACTACATGTCTCCCCTCGGTCTGGAATACCAAGACAACTAATTTAATATGCACAATTTAACTTTGGAGTGGGAAAGCAAAACACGTTGTACATACTTGCTGCAGGACAAAAACCGACAACAGGGATATCTCATACTGACATACGTCAGCCTGGTCTAAAAATGATGATTGATATCTGTTGGTGAAGAAACATTCCTCAACAAGACCGTCACATCACCTCTGCTCCTACGCAGGCACTGACGTCAGAGTGGCATATTGCACAAGTGTTTTTCTTACAGCGAGAGCATTCCACCATGACTTTTGAAATATTAGCTCAATTTGAGAACACAAATATAGCTGGAGAGCTCAAACCCTTCGTGAGTATCACTTTAGCCGTCTTAATGCCTATTACTTTCCTTCATATGCGCTCTTGTGTCTTAATCGAGTAGCCTGTTCCCTTCACATGCGGCCGCGTTAAAAGAAATTATTTAAAGCATCCACGTTTACGTCACACAGCAGTTGTAGAAAATGGGCAACTGGGAATGTGAGCAAGCGCAACGGACTCACAGCGACATGTGACAAAGCGGCCCTGTTTATCATGAGGTTGTTGGTACTACGCGATCCCCACCTCCACTCCCACACCCCTATCTCCACCCCCACACCCCCCTCCCCACCTCCACCCCATACTACCATCCCCACCTCCACCCCACCCCCTCATCCCCACCTCCACCCCCGTCCCAACCTCCACCCCATACTCTCATCCCCACTTCCACCTCCGCATCCCCACCTCCACCCCACACCCCCATCCCCACCTCCACCCCCACACCCGCGGATTTAAAACTGAAATTGTTTTCATAAGTTTTCTTGCTAAACTGTAACACGAAAACCTAAGCGAAAGGGGGTCTGAGAAGACGTGTCGACACCAGCAACAGCTGAAGAGTGCGGTCGCAATCGATAACAGCGGCGGTACGCCTATACGACGAACTCGATCATACGACACATAAAGCCGCGGTACGTCTTTACGATGAACTCGATCACTTGATCACGCGGTACGCCTAGACGAAGAGGCTCGAGAACATGTTGCGTACATCACCGGTACGCTTTTACACGTTTACGAGGCGGCTCTATAACACGTCACATACAGCAGCCTCTATTCGCTTTTCGATCAAATCTGTAAAATCCACCCGAGGATAGGGATGAAGTTGGGAGAAAAAAGAAAACAATTTCAGATGCATCACTGCCAAGCTTCTCCAGCCAGTCCCCGTTTTTCCCCCTTGCCCACGCATAAATAAATTCATTCGTGCTTGCGTGGAGCATTCATCATAATTTCTCCCCCCCCCCCCCCGAAATTTTTCTAAAATTATTTTCCACAACCTTATCTAAACAAATGTGTTCCCTTCTAGCTTGACACTGTTAGTCAGGATGTGAGCATAATCCACTTATAGTGAGTAGTAGTTGTAACTGGCTCATGTTTTTGTTCCCACAACTTACTTACAGCTGCCGCTGGATCTCACCGAAGCTGGACATGTCTCAGCCGTATCTTTTCTCGCACGTAACTGCACAAAAAAATTATTGGGAACAGGCCCAAACCCCCCCGACCGAAACCCCCCCGGCCCTAACCCCCCCCGTCAAACCCCCCCCCCCCGACTAAAACCCCCCGGCGGCCTAAACCCCCCCGACCCAAAACCCCCCGGTTCTCAGGTCTATTTTATATTTTGTAATTGCGATACATCCACGTTGTTAATTACACTTCAAATGCCCATTGAAGAGACCACACGGCGTTTAAAATTGCAATTTCCGAACCACTGAGGGAATTGATCATCATTATAAAAGAAACTTCATACATCCATTGATGATAGCACTCAGTTTTTGAAATTGCAATTGCTCTTACGATTGATGAGTGTGTACACATTAAAAATTGCAATTCATATGCCGGTTGCGAGATCAGTCGAGTTTACAAATTACAATTTCTCTTGCGGTAGATGTGACTTACATCCATTGTGATTCACTTGAATGTGTAATTTAGTGACCAAGATTGCTGTGAAAAATCATGCTACCACCATGGAATACATCACATCCTGCTAAAGGGAATCAAAAGATATTGTACCAAGGGCATTTGTACGTAAAGCAAAAAAATCTAGCAAATGGCGATGTTTGGTACGAGTGCGAAAAGAGGCGCCATAACAAATTATCATTACACATTTTCTTTTGAGAACGGGGGGTTAGGGCCGGGGGGGGGGGGGTTTCGGTCGGGGGGGGGGGGGGGGGGGGTTGGGCCTAGACTCCACAAAATTGGGTGTTCCTGGAGCTCCGATTCCTGACAACTTTTCCTGACTGCCTAGTGCTCCCTTTGACGGTAACCTACCCATTTACTCCCCACACGTCACTTCTCACCCTACGCCCGTAAGATTGAAGCTTTCTGTCGTTAAGAAGAAAATACGCTCCTCGTGATGTGATCATGCTAAAAGAAACCAATCAAGGGACAGGGGAGACAATTAGTCATGGATCACGTGGCTGGAGTTTCCGGCCAATCCACCCGTGAAGTTTGTTACAGTTGGGGTTTGAAACAGATGCTCTGTCTTTAAGTAATAGCCTCGTTGTTTTTGCGGGGACATCTACGCCTTTTAGCAATTCTACTACAACCGAAAGAGCACAATTATTTAATTGCATAACACCGTGATAACGCCAAGAAGTACCAAATGTACATGCCACGATTAATTAACGTTTACAACGAGAACTTGTGCGAAGCAGTACTTGGTCGATTTCTGTGGCGTTGAATCGGCCCACTCCAGCTCGACGCTGTTCCTCGAATCAGAAAACTGCAGATTGCGAAGAACTTAGCGAGAGCTATGGGCGCATTCCCGCGGTTTTTGAAGAGTAGAACATGAAGCGTGAAGCAAAAAACATCAGGTTGTCGACGCACTGCCGCGATTCTGTAAGAGCAGAAGATCAATCGTGGAGCCCACACTCGGGCCCATAACATCAATCACTTAGAGATGCCACACCGCTGTGAAGAACCGCGAAGCGGGTGACAAGCAGCAAGACATCTGGAGAGGACTCGACTCTCTAACTCTTTACCCGTAGCAGGCAGGCTCCGGTGCAAACAGAACAAGTTTGTCCAAAGACAAAGTCCCAGCTTACGAAAAGCGATAAGACCAATTCCAGCGTGCATGAGCAAGGGATTTCCCTGAAAAATTGTGCTTCAAAAGACGAGATGGCAAAGAGCTAGCTACATAATTAATTTAGCAACGGAAGCAAAGGAAGAAATCCATTTTAAATTTTTCTCTTGAAAAAATTTTCCGATCAACTCAAAAAGCACAAGCCGTATGCATGACCCTCTAGGGATACCTCATACTAAAAATTACTGAAATCGGATAAAAACTGTAGGAAGAAATTCATTTCGAAGTTTTTTCAAAAAATTCAAAAACTTCCAGATTATCTCAAAAAGCACAAGCCGTATGCACGATCAAAAACTTCCCGATCGTCTCAAAAAGCACAAGCCAAAAATAAATGACATTGGATAAAAACTGTAGAAGGAAATGCATTTTGACGTTTTTTTCTTAAAAAATTCCAGAAAATTCCCCGATCGACTCAAATAGCACAAAAGGTATGCACGACCCCCTTAGCATGCCTCACAACCAAAATAAATGATTAAAACAAAATTTCGTTTTAATTTGACAACAACGCGAATGTATTTTTTACCGCATTGAATTTCCCACGCTTCATAAATACTGCAATTATGACAGCAACAATAGATCATGCTAACGAGTTTATTTGACAAAGACGAGTTTCTGACGACACAAAGTTTGTCGGTTTGGGCACTGAAGACCCAAAACCAGTCAGCCTAACGATTTTAAGTTCTGAAAGGAAGAAAATGTTAGTTTAATAAATATGTTGGACATAACTTTCAAGCCAACCGGTCTTCGATTTTCCCACTACTGATACAATTTGCTGGAAATTTGTCAACCCACCACAAACAGCAATCCGATGACCGAAAGTTCTCGACTTTCAGCGGATGAGAAATCTTTTACTTGTAATATAAATTATATACACTGCAGATAGTGTCACACATGTCAAAGGTTATAAGATACCCATTGTTTTGTTTTAACTAGTGCTTGCCCCAAAGCACAACACCTTGCTGAAAACACACAAGAGTTCACGCAATAAAGTCTTCTGTGTTCTTCCATTGTTCTACTAATGCTCGGAATATCGTTGAACCAAACACCGAAATTCAGAGGCTGAACAACCCCGATAGAACAAAATTTTACGGAATCATTGACGTCAAACACCTTCCCCAATTGCGCCCCACGAGCTAAAAGTTGAAAAACGTGTAAATTAGCCATAAAATTACCATAACATAACGTTGAACGTTTCAATTGACAAGACTGCTGACATTATGTGGTTCACTCACACACCTGCGGAACGTACGCAACCTTTATGTTTCCCCTCGGTAGCGGGACAGAATTAACAATATAAGCGAAAAGGTTAAGTATTACGACAGTTGCGGGTCGAATCTGAGAGGACGTGGGTGCTCTAACTGCTGTATTTGCTTATGAATTAGGCAGCAGTTTACGTGTAGGATGGGTCCTAGGCCCCTTAAACCTAATGAAAAGTTGCTTTGTCATCTGACTTCGTTTCAAGCATCATTTTAAGCAGCAAAATCTTATCGACTTTCTTTATGCTGAGTGTTGTTGATGTGACCCCTCAGCCATAACCAATGCGCCCACCCGAATGACACAAGGCCCCTTTACCCCCACCCCCTCCCTCGGCCATAACCAATACCTTGAATATGGCATGGCAAATGCAATCAAAATCGATTAAATAATCGATTATGATTCATTTTTATTTCGATCAATCGATTGAGGTTTTATAATGGATTCCGACCACAACGGTTTCTCTGTTAATTTTACCAAAATGTAACAAGAGTGCTTGTGGGCATTTGCCCAACCGTGAAGGCGAAGACATTACAAATGTGAAAGAAAGAAGCTACCAGTTTCAAACAAATATAAATTTGGTAGACCTGCTGGGCAACACTGCTGTCATGTTTAAAGGAAATCCGTCCGTATCTGTGGGACGAGTAGCATCGTTCGTAATTTTTCCCATGAACTTATCCGTTTTTGTCAATATCTGTGCAGCATTTGTCGCACCGGCAACAAATATATTACAGTCTCACTGAACATCTACCTGGGATCATTCCTGTTAAATTTTGAAACGACTAAATCATAATTGCTATATCGGCAGCATTTTTGTGTTTTGTTTTTTTGTTTTTTTTTTTGTTTTTTTTTGTTTTTTGTTTTTTTTTTGGCCGGCGTCCTGACATATTTTGGTCAGTTCGCTAAAAATACATACAAGCTGGGCGGCGAAGCTTGGGATGTACATTCAAATTTCAAAGCAATCAAACCAAATTTGCAGGATGAGCATTTTGGCAGATTTTGTGTTTTTCTGAAATGTAATCGGTTTTAGGCCAATATTTTGGCCCTTTTTAAACAAATCGCCAGATAAATTCAAGCTGGGTGTCTGGTAGAGGGGCTAGACGCAACATACCGAGATAACAACGGGACCGTATATTAAATATTACCTTCAAAAGTTGCATTAAACTTCTGAAGGTACGATAACTGTTGGTCAAGCCCTCGACCAACCCCTGTTTCATCCGTGACTGTCGTGAGGTGTAGGGGAGGGGGATATTTCTTAATCATACGACCAGTTCCCAATAACACTCTTGGGGGGGGGGGGAGAGACGGTCGACGTTTTTTCCGCTTTGCAGTTGTCGACGTTTTATCCGTCCACCGATGAGAGTGACCTGGCTGATAAATTACGCCCTGCATTTCACAAACTCTCGGTGACACGAGCCATAGCTAAAACACGTTCTGTCTTTCCAAAATCCTGAATGACAGTAGCCCTGGATTAGGCAGGTCTCTCAATGGATGATACACACTACAGACTACTCTCCATGCCACGAGTCGTTATATCACATTCAATCTGTTGACATACGGCCGGGATTAGCGTTCGGACAGGAGCCCTCCATAGACACATCAAGCAAACTGATATCATGTAGAACACACTAGGATCATTTGTACGATATAAAACACGTTAGAAGCCCCTCAGTGACAGTGATGTAGTTGTCACGCTACACCTATTATTCTCGTTTGTTGAGCTAAATCTCATTGATTAGTCACAATGGCCAATCTCTGGCGGAGAGGTTTCGCCCAGGAGTTGTAGAGCGCTGCTTCACTCCACGCACTTGACCCACAAGTGGCCGCAATCAACCAATGCCCTACACCTAATCTTTCCTATTATTGAGCAGTATTTCATTTTCAGGACTTTTAATGCACAAAGTTGCTTGAGCTTGCAACATCGAAGAACATTCACCTTAAAGATACATTGGGCATTCGGCAGGTGCTCTCTCACTGCCTTCACAAACTTTCGTTTCTTATGTTTCTGTTGTTCTAAATGGACATCTAGTTTTTTCAATTTTGGTTTAATTCAGCACATTATTTTTCCTGACTCGTAATCTGGAAATTCCACTGTTTGCCTAAATGGTCGGTCATAAATGATTTAACTGGTTGTTTACGGCTTTAAATTAAGATTAAGCCACTCAAGTTATATATTTCTTTGAAAAGTCTGAATATACAGCAGAACCCGTTTGAGCCGAAGTGGACGGGACCGCGAAAAAACACTTCGGTTTAACCGATCTTCAGTTCATCCGATCTTTAGTATTTTGGTCAATGTTCCAGAGTTTGTGAGTCAGTGTGTGAGTGGTATGTTGTTTTCTTGTTTCATATTCTATGTGCTTAAATCAATGCTTTTCTCAATGCCAATGTTTTATCTAGAACAACAAAAAAATTTATACTTCTTTTTTGTTTAATAAACAAAACCTGAGAAGTGTTAACAACTACAAGAATTGCAATAAATACAATATTCTATTCTCAATTGCTCTTTACTCAACTAAACATCCTTACTGAAATTTACACAAGTCAACCTTTGAACTGCAATTTACCTAAACGTCCAGAAACGATTCTCATTGGCGGAATATTTGTCCATCATTTTGGTAAACGTTGTGTTGTACCACTCGTGAACGCGATCATGTTTACCGATTTTGACTCCCCAATAACTTTTTTAAACACAACCATTGAAACCGTTGCCACCAACCATGACTTGGTGTGAATTCAGTATACCCAAGCCCCTTTGCCAAATCTTGGACTTTGGTGGCCAAAACTGGGACACTTATTGGTAAACTCTGGGCCCGGGCCCCAGCAACCACTTATAAAGTGCTGGACCCGGACCCCCAGCAACCACTTATGAAGTGCTGGACCCGGGCCCCCAGCAACCACTTATAAAGTGCTGGGCCCGGGTCCCCAGCAACCACTTATAAAGTGTTGGACCCGGGCCCCCAGCAACCACTTATAAAGTGCTGGACCCAGGTCCTCAGCAACCACTTATAAAGTGCTGGGTCCTGGCCCCCCAGCAACCACTTATAAAGTGCTGGACCCGGGCCCCCAGCAACCACTTATAAAGTGCTGGACCCGGACCCCCAGCAACCACTTATAAAGTGCTGGACCCAGGCTCCCAGCAACCACTTATAAAGTGCATTTTCTACTTCTTCGTATTTAGCAACTCTAAGATGTTTTCGTTTAGGTTCAAAATTGTTCTGTTGAAAGCTAGATTTAATTTTGTCTTTCTGACTTAGCCAAGTACTGAGCGTGTTTGCCGGAATTTGAAAGTCATTAGCAACTTTTGATTTTGATTTCACACCCTTTTCGACTTCTAGAGTCGCTTTGTATTTTAGATCTAGACTATAACCTGCGTGTTTTCTCTTTGTTGCCATATTGCAATTTATGGTTTGTTCTGATTTTACCTACCTTTTCATAAGTTCTCTTGGATTTAAAATCTAACGATGACAGGGAATCCACATCACAGAAACAAAACAAACCCCATTCATGTTATTGTGGAACAGTGGACAACTGCATTGCGTGTGGCTTCATGTGTTAATTGTAATTCGAATATGGCACTCCGCAGTTTGTAATTGCAATTCGCATATGGCAAATGGTATTCCTGAGTGAGTGACAAGAGTGAGTACTTGTCAGTAATGTTCATGTCTGAGTAATTGGCGTTGTATGTGCTTGTTATCTGATGTGTTATTTAACTGACTAGAAGCATGGATTCGTGAAAAAAAATAAAATTAAAAGTTTTTTGGAACGCAAAATCACCTCGGTTTAATCGATTACCAGTTAAGCCGAATTTTTATTTTTTACAAAGAAAACAGAGAAAAAAAGGTCGGGACCACGAAATCCCTTCGGTTTAACCGATCATTCGGTTTAACAGATATCGGCTAAAATGGGGTCTACTGTCACGTATTAAAATACGTCTTGACTGTCGCAGTTTATCCGGCATTCAACGGTCAAAACGTCGACTGCAAAAAGGTCGACGGACAAAACATCAACGCGTCGACAAATGCAAAAAATCGGATAAAACGTCGACTAATTTTTGCTGAGATATCTGTTAGACATATCTGTTAATACACTTTATTTATTGAACTTAATCAGTACTGCAATTAATAAACATGTTGCGTAGTCAAATATATAGTTATTTATAAGCACTCTCGGGTACGAAAAATAAACAACGTCAACTAAATGCAACTAAAGTCTGAACAATAGATAAACTGGGGCCAGAACACAAATAACAACTGAAAGACTTGCAATGCACGCTGCTTGCCGTCGAGCAACATTGAGCTGAAATTGGCATCTACGACAATTTTTAGCCGAAATTTGTAACTGTGGACGATATCTTCTCAATTGATTCATCAATTTGCTGGTGATATCGTTTTTACTGATTCGTCAAATAGAAAAGTAAAACGATTGAAATAGTAGTTTATAATTTGCAGCAATTGCTGTAATTTACGCTAAAACGTACGAAAAGAGGCTGAAAAACTGCACGCCAGAAGCCACAAAAACGTGTAAAACGCCTACTATGATATCAAAACTTGAAATACCGCCGTAATAAATATACAAGACATAGAAACAGAATTAAATGCATGTACAGTCAATGGTGAAAGGTACTTGGTATTGCTATATTTCTAACGAGCGCTTAAAATGTTCTATTTATAATTAATGGAACACAGGTTTCGAAAACTTCCAGCAAAAGTCGTCTGCCCAGAAACTGTTGCATATAAACAGCACAACTTTGTTCAGTAAATGTTCAAAAAGTTCCCCCCCCCCAAAAAAAAAAAAAAAAAAAAAAAATGTATAAAAATGTATGTAGCCCCAAAAACGTATAAAACGTACGTTTTCGCAAAAAAGGACAAAAACACGTATAATACGTAAAAAAAAACGAATGGTCTAGCAGCACTGGCCTTGATAGTTGGCCAAACAAAAATGCCCCCCCACCGCCACCCTATTTGCCCAATTTTTGGTGGATCACCAGAAACGTAACTTTTCAAGAGATGGCAGGCTAGTGAACATTTATGCAACATTTGAGGGCATTCCAATTATAATTTTGGAAGAAAACAAGTGTGCCCAAGGACAAAGTCCTAGCTTGCGAAAAGCGGTAAGACCAATTCCAGCGTGCAGAGCAAGGGAATTTTGAAAAACTGGGCTTCAAAAGACGACAGCTGGCTAGATAATTAATTTAGCAACGGATCTGAAGACAGACTGATAAATACATACAAAGATTTGTTTCCGAGAAAAATGGGAAACAGATCTTGTGTATCCCTGGTAGACTGGATAGTCTACCAGAGATACCTTCGAACTTATTGAAACTGTATCCACACACGTGTACTGTTGGTCGGACATACACAATTAATTTAACAGAGCGCATGTTTGTTAAGCTTGCATTGATGCATGGTTTACATTTCAGACCACTGCGCATATTTACTTAATCTGCGTTGATGCGGGGTTCCTATTTTAGACCAGTGCGCATCTTGATTTAACTTGCGATGATGCGCGGCTGGCACTTTGAACCATTGCCCAAGTTTTGTTAACGTGCGTCGATGCACGCTTTGCATTTCGGACAAGTGCGCATGTTCATTTAACTTTTGTCGACGCGCGGATCGCATTTCGGACCAGTGCACATGTTTATTTAACTTGCGTTGATGCGCGTTTCTTACTTTAAACCAGTGTGCATATTTATTTAACTTGCGTTGATGCGCAGTTGGCATTTTGGACCAGTACGCATGTTTGGTTAACTTGCGTTTCTTATTTTAAACCAGTGCGCATGTTTATTTAACTTGAGTTGATGCGCGGTTCGTATTTAGAACCAGTGCGCATGTTTACTTAACTTGCGTTAATGCGCGGTTCGCATTTCGGAGCAATGCGCATGATTACTTAACTTGCGTTGATGTTGGGTCCTCATTTTAGATCAGTGTGCATGTGTATTTACCTTTTGCGTTGATGTGGATTGCTTATTTTGGACCACTACTAATGTTTATTTAACTTGCGAGGTTGGCATTTCGGACCACATGTTAACCTAACTTGCGTCGATGCGCGGTTCGCATTTCGGACCACTGTGCATGTTTATTCAACTGTCGTTGACGAGCGGTTCGGAGTTCGGACTAGTGCGCATGTTTATTTAACTTGTGTCGGTGCGCGGTTCGCATTTCGGACCACTGTGCATGTTGATTCAACTTTCGTTGACGAGCGGTTCAGAGTTCGGACTAGTGCGCATGTTTATTTAACTTGTGTCGATGCGCGGTTCGAATTTCGGACCACTGTGCATGTTTATTCAACTGTCGTTGACGAGCGGTTCGGAGTTCGGACTAGTGCGCATGTTTAGTTAACTTGTGTCGGTGCGCGGTTCGCATTTCGGACCAGTGCGCACGTTTATGTAATTTCCACCGTTGCGCGGTTCTTATTTCAGACCAATGGGCATGTTTTCTTAATTGCGTTGATGCGGGTGCTTATTTTGGACCAGTGCGCATGTTTACTTAACTTCCGTTGATGAGCCGTTCGCATTTCGGACTAGTCTGCATCTTTGTTCAGCTTGTGTTGATGCGCGTTTGACTTTTGGGACCAGTGCGCATGTTTATTTAATTTGCAATGAAGCGCGGTTCTTATTTTAGACCAGTGCGCATGCATATTCAACTTCCGTTGATGAGCGGTTCGCAATTCAGACCAGTGCGCATATTTATTTAGCTTGCGTTGATGCGCTGTTCACATTTCTGACCACTACGCATGTTTATTTAATTGGCATTGATCAGCATTTCTTATTTCAGACCAGTGTGCGTGTTTATTTAGCTTGCGTTGATGCGAGGTTTTTATTTTGGACCAATGCGCATGTTCACTTAACTTGCGTTGATGCGCGGTTGGGACTTCAGACCAGTGAGCACGTTTATTCAACTTCCGTTGATGAGCCGTTCGCATTTCGGACCAGTGCGCGGTTTGCATTTCGGACCAGTGCGCATGTTTATGTAATTTGCGTTGATGCGCGGTTATTATTTCGGACCATGGCGCATATTTATTTAACTTGCATTGACGCGCGGTCTGCATTTCGGACCAGTGCACATGTTTATTCAACTTACAAGTTTTGGCGGATCGCCCCAAAAAAATAACATTTCAAGAGGGGCCTAAATGGAGGAGAATCGTGCAAAATTGGAAAAGGAATTCAATCCAAATTGTGGGAGAAGAAGCATTTTCAAAAAATTAAACGCCAATAAATTAAAAATGCCCCTATTTAGCAAATTTTTGCGGATCGCCAGAAAGAGTAAGATTTCAAGGGAGCCCTACCTACAGAACATTCGTGCGAAAGTTAAAGAAAATCTGGTCAATATTGTTCGAAATGAAGTATTTTGAAAGTTAGGCACCAAAAATTTTAAAAAGGTCCCCCATTCGGCCAATTTTTGACGGATCGCCAAAACACAGAAAATTTACAAAGGAGGACTATGTTAAGAACATTCGTACTAAATTTGAAGAAAATCTGATCAAAATTGTTCGGGAAGAAGCATTTTGAAAATTGGCAACAAAAAATTTTAAATGCCACCTATTTAGCCAGTTTTTGGCAGATTGCCAAAAAAAGTTACTTTTCACAAGAGGGCTACCTAGAGAACAACTGTCCAAAATTGGAAAGGAATCCGACCAAAATTGTGGGAAAAGAAGCATTTTGAAAATTAGACACCAAAAAATTAAAAAAAAATGCCCCCCCCCCCCATTTGGCAAATTTTGGCGGATCGCCAAAAAGGTAATTTTCCAAAAGAGGCTTGCCTAGGGAATAATCGTACAAAATTTGAAGAACATCTGATCAAAATTGTGGGAAAAATAGCATTGTGAAAATTGGCAACCATAAAATTACAAATGCCCCTATTTAGCCAATTTTTGGCGGATCGCCAAAAAACAGCAATTTTTCAAGAGAGGCCTATCTAGAGAACAACCGTACAAAATTGGAAAGGAATCCGAGAAGAAGCATTTTGAAAATCAGGCACCAAAAATAAAAAAAATGCCCCCCCCCCCTTTGCTCAATTTTTGGCGGATCGCCAAAACAAGTAAATTTTCAAGGGAGGACTATGTTAAGAACATTCGTACAAAAAAAGGAGATAGAATAATAAGAACGTCCAGGGACATCTGCAATATATATGCTTTCACTGTGCAAGGATGCAGGTGCCTACGACAAATGGTTATATGCGAAGTGTGCGGACAGAACATCGCACAATTGCTAAGCCCAACGTGATTTTTAGCAATTTTTGACAATTTGTCATTTTCTAGTTGAACTTTGCTTTTAATACATGCAAAAAGCATTGTTTAGCTTAATAAAGTGTTACTTTAGGTTATCATATCTTTTTTAGCTTTAGGGTCGTTTCGGCCCTAAAATCAATAGGGGACCTTATGGCCGGGGAACGTTTTGTTCTGGATTGCACTACGACAAATTTTGCTTTGGGGACGTTTAGAAGGATCCAAAGTGTGTGAAGTGAAAGATTTTGAAAATTGGCTATCAGGAAATTCTTGGCGGACCCCCCCCCAAAAAAAAAAAAAACAAAAAAAAAACAAGAGAGGCCTACCTAGAGAACAACTGTACAAAATTGGAAAGGAATCCAATCCAAATTGTATGAAAAAATGCAGTTTGAAAATTGGAAGCCAAATCAGGTTTGTCCAAGGACGAAGTCCCAGCTATCGAAAAGCCAATTCCAGCGTGCAAGAACAAGGGTCATTTCGAACCAGTGAGTATGTTTACTTAACGTGTGTCGATGCACGGTTCGGATTTCGGACCAGAACTGCGTTATTACCAAGTTAGTACCAAGTGCGGGGGAGAAACCGGATATGGACTAGTATTACTAGAGTGTGCACCAGCCTGTGTACAGCTTGAGGAGTGACTTGCCACGCAAATCCATCTTTGTGCAAAAACAGGCTGGCGAGGGGAAAAAAAAGTTTACTTCACCGCACCAGGAGACTGAATTCTCCAGTGATACTCGCTAGGTAACAAGTATCGAAGCCAAAGAAGCATCCGTTGGCGATTGCAAGGACGTAGAGGGGCGAGACCCCACGATCTTAGCACTTAGATCTCGGCTGGCTTCCAATTTTACAAGGTTGACGGAATGCAGTACGTTGACGCCAAAGAGCCTACGGCAACCAGACCCAACCTTCCCGCACCTGCTTTGACATTAGGCAGTGCTTGGTTGAGGCGCTCAAAGTAATATGAATGAGAGGCTGATACATCACCTATGTGGTTAACGGGGCTACTGACGTTCTTACTGTTGTTGTGATGTCTCTTTAGAAAGGTAAATAAACAAATAAAAACACGCGGAATTGTTTTTTGTTGTTAGGTGCGCGCGTTAAACATGTCTTAGATCTGTATTATCATTACTGGTGGCATTGCTGGGTTAAGCTACCTCCAAAATATATAAAAATTGCTTTTTGCAAGCAAAACGAATGCCTCCACAGCCGTTCCCTTTTTTTGTTTAAGTAAACAAAAACAAACACCTTCCCCGATAGCCCTTTCACAAAGTTTTATTTGAACAAGTTTGCACTATTTTCAGAATAATAAGACCTTAATATAAATGTATCCTATGTGCCCCACCACACCTTATATCAGACCCGGTGGATGACTTATTTAATGAGTAATTCCCTACCTCTATTCCTTTGTTTATCGCTTGCTTCGCCATTCTTAGAGCAACTGGTCCCTGGAAGTAAAAAAAGAAAAATCTTTTCATTCAATACAGACGAATTTTGCATGAAATATATGGACTATTTGGTGTATCAATTTTCGGGCAGAAGATAAAGTAGAAAGTTCGTTAATCCGAACAGGCCGTAGTTTGTTCGCAGCAACCGCAATTAGGATAGACTGAAATTTGCTGGACATCAAGTTCAATTTACTTTCTCAACATCTTTGTCTAAGTTTTTGTTATTTTATACAAAGTTCCAGCGTGCATGACGTGCATTTGCTTTTTCTGGTCACGTGATTCTTTCAAATATTTTATTTTCATTAATGAAATTTTTGAACCACAAACTAAATCAGCACCATTTGTCACGTTATTCTATCACTACGCTTATCTGTTTAACTGGTAAACTAGAATCTCATTTCGCTGGCGAAATGTTTAACACTTGACAAAAATTAAAACGCAAAAATACTTCTTTCAATGGGTTATTTCTTGAATGATATATTGCAAACAACACAGCTTGAATATGAAATTGAAGGAGAAAATAAAAAGTGTCATGCACACGTTTATATCAAGTTCTACCCAAGTCCCAAGTTTCGTGGCCCTAGGACCCGTAGTGTCAGCTGAGTAGACAACAGAAAAAATCCGTTCACTGTCAAGAAAAAAGATACCAACGGCTGCTCGCACAAATTCAGAAACACCTTGCAAGCCAAAGGCTTGTCAAGTGTTAATAAGATATATTTCAATGATTAATGGACAACAGGAATGAAAGACCTTTTTTATTTCTCTGTATTAATCACAATATCTTAATCAAACAGCAAATGGAGAGTGTAAACGGTAAGAAGCCCCCCCCCCCCTCCCCGGCCATCCCAGATACTAAACCCTCAATTTTGCATACCCGGTAAAAAGCCCCCTCTATTTAAGTGTTTTACGGGCTTAAAAAAGCTTGGGGTATTCTTGCTTCTTTACATCTTTCTTAATCACACATTTTGTTTCGATTGCCTTTTCTTAAGAACTTGTTCACAATCGAACCATAACCCAATTACAGTAACGTATCAAAAGGCTTAACTGCTGAAATGTACTTCAGTTCAATTGCAATTAACTAGTCCTCAAATTAAGGGAGCATGTCTTGTTAGGTCCTAGATTTGCAACCACCCACTCATCTTAACTAAAGGGGCGGGGGGAGGAAGGGGGGGGGGGGCTTTTTACATGTAAAATTGGGTGACTAATTACCGGGTGAGGCTTTTTCCCGAGAACCAGCGGCGAGTGTCATACGAGGTCAAGACGCTGAGACAACATGTCTCGAAACAACGCAATGCATGTGCCATTAAATGCCGAGGCATCTCAAGGAGGTGGACACGTTTAAGTGTGTTTTATGCAATGCTGACACCCAAATACTTACACGCACTATAAAAGAAAAATTGAATTTTACGAGTAGAGGGGAATTCATTCCGGTGCTGCGTGAAATTTCAACGCGCAAGATGCACAAGATGTTGTTTTATGGTAGTAACTTATATCACACACGGGCGATAACAATGCACATATGGGTAGCAGTAGCTATAGCTGCCTCAGTACAATGGGCTGTTGTATAACGTGTGTGCGCGTTGCATGAGATGAGAAAAAGGAAATCGGACAGCAAGACAGAAATAGCTAAAACGCAGAGTGGGCTTGTAAATATCGAACTAAATATGATTTCAAAGGCAAAATTATCGTATATATATATATATATATATATATATATATCTTCTTAACTAGATCACGGCAAAATATCGAGCTCATCTTTTCAAGAAATTCTGCAATTAGAACGTTTTAAGCTCGAAATCTTGTTCTATCTCTTTCGTTGTTTTCTAACTGATTTTCACACACCACTACACCTTTTTGCTGGATTCGGAGTGTAAGAACCTATTCACATAAAGAACGCTTTTATCAGTTGAAAAAAAAAATCGCGAAATTGTTCGACTGCCAAACGTAAGTGATCTTTTTAGGCTAATTTTCCTGGACTATCTTTTCTAAATTAGTTGTTTTTTAGGTAGTAAAATCCTACACAGTCTTCAGTCGAACATTCCTGTCACTTTGAAGACCAAGAGCCCATCCGAACAGATTATCGCAAGACTTGTTTTTATACACCGTTTAAGTAGTTTAAAGCAAAATATTGAGCTCATCTTCTCAATAAATTCTGGGAAACAATAAAATGGCAGACGAAGGGCAATTTGAATTTTTCGATCGATTCGAAAATCTACTCCGAGCGTTCAAATTCTTGAACCTTATCTACAATTTGGTGATGATCGGTTATGTAGTTTATTTGCTAGTGTACTACGAAGAGGTTGAGGATAAAAATTCAAGATGGCACCTGGAGGCCATATCAAATTTCCCATTCATCGCAAAAACAGTCCTAAGCGAAATCTCAAGATGGTTAAATTATACGACGATCCGTCAGTTCTCTTGTTTAAAAATCTTGGGGGCGGGGGGGGGGGGGGGAGGGATCAAGGTGAAGCTGATGGCCATTTTAAGAACTCCGATTGATTCGAAAATCAACTCCGAGCGTGCATTTCTAACTGTGTCTAAAATCTGGCGATGATCGGTCAAGTAATTAATCGAAGAAAAAGGCTTGCGGCCAAGGTGATTTTCTTCCACCTTGAATTTAAGGCGGGCGAAGATAGCTTTCACCGGAGGAGGGGCTGCACAGGGGAAAGATGATTTGTCACACCAGAGATCCTTCACACGAATAACAGCAAACGATTCATGCGTATGCTACTCTATTAAATATGAGTGCTCCTTGGAGGAAGGGGGTATGGTGAGGCTACGTCTATCTCTGACCTCTCGTGCGTTCACGTCAGCTGATAACTGTCAATTAGAGACTACCCTTAACCAAGCCTAGCCAGTTCGCATCGAGTATTACATACTTTTCACACATTAGTTTTCTTTCACAAAGATAATAAAAACACATTTAAGTACGGCAGTATGTTTTAATTTTATTTGATCACCAGAGTTACTAATCTGTCATATGAACTCTAATTTTTAGATATTGATAAATGCCAGTTTGAAAATATCTGTCATTTTTTTCACAAATCGTTAAGGCGACGCAAGTCCAACTCCTGGTCTATAATGTCATTTTCACCAAAAACACTGCAACAACAGTCGATTTTAGCAATGAAAGAAAAACATAGAAAACAATGTATAATATGTTTAAAGAGATTGGTTTAGAGCAGTTAATATTTAGTGAAATAAGTTAGAAACATATCTAGAAAAATCAGGAAAAACTGTTCACAAATATATGTTGCCTTATACGGAGGAGTTTCTTGTGAGAATTAGAATTCGTGTCCAATCGGGGAGCTATTTAATCTCTTAAAAAAGCAACAGATCTGGGTACAGGTAGCACACAAGCAAGCAAGGAATGCCGGTGGCTCTGGGATCATCAAGCAAACCAGATTCATTCACAAACACAAATGGTTCATCTACTTTAAACACCGTATTATTTATAGTAAGAATTCTGAAGCAAATAAGAAACCAGACATTTTTGGTAGGCTATTCCGAAATCGACTACCGAATTCTTATTTTACATAATACGGTGTTTTTTTTAAAGAATCCTGCAAATAACAAGAGCTGACCATCTCAGACAGCGGATCCTTTTAGTGCATCCCCATCAGTGGTCCCAATTATGCGCTTCCAACCACATGTCAAAAATGTGGTTGAAACGCGTTTGCTAATTTTTATCGGAAAACACGTTTTCACACAGATTCTTTTAAACCAAGATTTAATTCGTTTAACAACCCCAGACTGGTGGTTATTGAAAGATAACTGTCGCTTTGTCGCATCCGCCACCAAAGCGGTTTGTCGTTTCAATAACCGCCAGTCTGGGGTAGTTATATACTACAGCAATGTGTCAAGGTGATACAACGAAGTTGGCGCTAATGGGGGAAGGCTTTTAAGACTAAATGAGAGTCATTTATAGCTAAGCTTTTCATTAATGCACCTTACAAGAGTGACCTCCACAATATTTCAAGGGCAATGTCCTCGATAAGGATAGCTGCGAAAGTGAAGTGAGTTAGTCATCTGTATCAAGCAACATACCCCCTGTGGGGTGGGGGGGGGGGGGGGAATCGTAAGAATACACCCACTGCGTTCTGTTCCGTGCATGGGGTAAGAGGCGGCTAATCGGAATTTCTTTTTTTTTCTCTAACTCTTCTGTTACTTTTTAGCACTAGCTCTTTAGCAAGTGCGTCCTAATATATCCATCCTAGTTGGTGAAAGGGACGTTAAACACCAAACAAACAAACAACCAAACAAGCAGCTCTCCGCGGTTGGGTCAAGTGAAGCGAGTTAGTCATCATTATCAAGCAACAGCTCAGCGGTTGGATCGGGGCTGGTTGCATCGGCATTTGAAACGTGCATTTATGATCAACATGCTTTGTGGCGTCTGTACTGCACAATTACTACAGAACGTTACAGTAAAACATTAATTTGTAAGTGATTTATATTATCGGTGATGAGCGTCATGCAGTCATTTGCCGTATTTAACTGGCAGATATTCTCTCGCTGCACTTGCATGCTATCTTATGGTTCATTATACTTAGATACTTTATGTTTTTTTTTAATTCCATACATAGAATAGATTAACTTAAAAATATGTATCGCGTGTAGAAAACAAGACCGTGAAGTGACGGCGCCCAGGTGCCGTCATGGTAACAAGACAAGACCGTTAGTGAAGGTGCGCAGGTGCCGTCAGAGTAACAAGACAAGACCTTTAGTGAAGGTGCGCAGGTGCCGTCAGAGTAACAAGACAAGACCGTCCTGTGACGGTGCCCAGGTGCGGTGGAATGGCGCTTTAATTGTTTTTTGACCAATATTTTTTTTCCAATTTTGGCGAATTACCAAATAATAATAATAATAATAATAAAATAATAATAATAATAATAATAATAATAATAATAACAAGTTTGTCCAAGGACAAAGTCCCAGCTTACGAAAAGCAATAAGACCCATTCCAGCGTGCATGAGCGAAGGAATTTCCCTGAAATATCAAGCTTCAAAAGATGAGACGGCAAAGAGCTAGCTCAATAATTAATTTAGCACCGGACCAGAACATAGACCGATAAATGCATACAAAGATTTCTTTCCAAGAAAAATTGGGAACAGATTTTTTGTATATCTGGTAGACTGGATAGATTGCCATAGATACCTTCAAACAACGCTCGCATTTCGGACCAGTGCGCATATTTATGTAACTTGCCTCGATGCGCGGTTCTAATTCAGACAAGTGCGCATGTTTATTTAATTTGCGTTGATGCGCGGCTCTCATTTTGGAACAGTGCACATGTTTATTTAACTTAATAAAGATTAATGCGCGGTTCTTATTCCAGACCAATGCGCATGTTTATTTTACTTTCGTACTTATTTTGGACAAGTGCACAAGTTTCCTTAGGTTGTCTTGATGCGCGGGTCACAACATTCGTACATTATCGCCCAATGTTCCCTATTATCGCCCACCCGAAAAATATTATATTTATCATATTTTCGGGTCCTAGAATTGTTTCCTGCACTTTTAAAGCGAAAATTACAACTTTCTTGCATTATCGCCCAATATTCCCTATTATCGCCCACCCGAAAAATATCACATTTATCATATTTTCGGGTCATAGAATTGATTCCTGCACTTTTAAAGCGAAAATTACAACTTTCTTGCATTATCGCCCAATGTTCCCTATTATCGCCGACACGAAAAATATCATATTTATCATATTTTCGGGTCATAGAATTGATTATTGCACTTTTAAAGCGAAAATCACAACTTTCTTACATTATCGCCCAATGTTCCCTATTATCGTCCACACGAAAAATATCACATTTATCATATTTTCGGGTCATAGAATTGTTTCCTGCACTTTTAAAGCGAAAATTACAACTTTCTTGCACTATCGCCCAATGTTCCCTATTATCGACCATCCGAAAAATATCATATTTATCATATTTTCGGGTCACAGAATTGATTCCTGCACTTTTAAAGCGAAAATTACAATTTTCTTACATTATCGACCAATACTCCCTATTATCGCCGACCCGAAAAATATCACATTTATCATATTTTCGGGTCATAGAATTGATTCCTGCACTTTTAAAGCGAAAATTACAACTTTCTTGCATTATCGCCCAATGTTCCCTATTATCGCCCATCCGAAATATATCACATTTATCATATTTTCGGGTTATAGAATTGATTCCTGCTCTTTTAAAGCGAAAATTACAACTTTCTTACATTATCGCCCAATGTTACCTATTATCGCCCACACGAAAAATATTATATTTATCATATTTTCGGGTCCTAGAATTGTTTCCTGCACTTTTAAAGCGAAAATTACAACTTTCTTGCTTTATCGCCCAATATTCCCTGTTATCGCCCACCCGTAAAATATCACATTGATCATATTTTCGGGTCACAGAATTGATTCCTGCACTTTAAAAGCGAAAATTACAACTTTCTTGCATTATCGCCTAATGCTCCCTATTATCGCCCACACGAAAAATATCACATTTATCATATTTTCGGGTCATAGAATTGATTCCTGCACTTTTAAAGCGAAAATTACAACTTTCTTGCATTATCGCCCAATGTTCCCTATTATCGCCGACACGAAAAATATCATATTTATCATATTTTCGGGTCATAGAATTGATTATTGCACTTTTAAAGCGAAAATCACAACTTTCTTACATTATCGCCCAATGTTCCCTATTATCGCCCACCCGAAAAATATCACATTTATCATATTTTCGGGTCATAGAATTGATTCCTGCACTTTTAAAGCGAAAATTACAACTTTCTTGCATTATCGCCCAATGTTCCCTATTATCGCCCATCCGAAAAATATCACATTTATCATATTTTCGGGTTATAGAATTGATTCCTGCTCTTTTAAAGCGAAAATTACAACTTTCTTACATTATCGCCCAATGTTACCTATTATCGCCCACACGAAAAATATTATATTTATGATATTTTCGGGTCCTAGAATTGTTTCCTGCACTTTTAAAGCGAAAATTACAACTTTCTTGCTTTATCGCCCAATATTCCCTGTTATCGCCCACCCGTAAAATATCACATTGATCATATTTTCGGGTCACAGAATTGATTCCTGCACTTTAAAAGCGAAAATTACAACTTTCTTGCATTATCGCCAATTGCTCCCTATTATCGCCCACACGAAAAATATCACATTTATCATATTTTCGGGTCATAGAATTGATTCCTGCACTTTTAAAGCGAAAATTACAACTTTCTTGCATTATCGCCCAATGTTCCCTATTATCGCCCATCCAAAAAATATCATATTTTTCATATTTTCGGGACATATAATTGATCCCTGCACTTTTAAAGCGAAAATTACAACTTTCTTGCATTATCGCCCAATATTCCCTATTATCGCCCATCCGAAAAATATCATATTTATCATATTTTCGGGTTATAGAATTGATTCCTGCTCTTTTAAAGCGAAAATTACAACTTTCTTACATTATCGCCCAATGTTCCCTATTATCGCCCACACGAAAAATATTATATTTATCATATTTTCGGGTCCTAGAATTGTTTCCTGCACTTTTAAAGCGAAAATTACAACTTTCTTGCTTTATCGCCCAATATTCCCTGTTATCGCCCACCCGTAAAATATCACATTGATCATATTTTCGGGTCACAGAATTGATTCCTGCACTTTAAAAGCGAAAATTACAACTTTCTTACATTATCGCCCAATATTCCCTATTATCGCCCACACGAAAAATATCACATTTATCATATTTTCGGGTCATAGAATTGATTCCTGCACTTTTAAAGCGAAAATTACAACTTTCTTGCATTATCGCCCAATGTTCCCTATTATCGCCCATCCAAAAAATATCATATTTTTCATATTTTCGGGACATATAATTGATCCCTGCACTTTTAAAGCGAAAATTACAACTTTCTTGCATTATCGCCCAATATTCCCTATTATCGCCCATCCGAAAAATATCATATTTATCATATTTTCGGGTTATAGAATTGATTCCTGCTCTTTTAAAGCGAAAATTACAACTTTCTTACATTATCGCCGAATGTTCCCTATTATCGCCCACACGAAAAATATTATATTTATCATATTTTCGGGTCCTAGAATTGTTTCCTGCACTTTTAAAGCGAAAATTACAACTTTCTTGCTTTATCGCCCAATATTCCCTGTTATCGCCCACCCGTAAAATATCACATTGATCATATTTTCGGGTCACAGAATTGATTCCTGCACTTTTAAAGCGAAAATTACAACTTTCTTGCATTATCGCCCAATGTTCCCTATTATTGCCCACACGAAAAATATCACATTTATCATATTTTCGGGTCATAGAATTGATTCCTGCTCTTTTAAAGCGAAAATTACAACTTTCTTACATTATCGCCCAATGTTCCCTATTATCGCCCACACGAAAAATATTATATTAATCATATTTTCGGGTCCTAGAATTGTTTCCTGCACTTTTAAAGCGAAAATTACAACTTTCTTGCTTTATCGCCCAATATTCCCTGTTATCGCCCACCCGTAAAATATCACACTGATCATATTTTCGGGTCACAGAATTGATTCCTGCACTTTTAAAGCGAAAATTACAACTTTCTTGCATTATCGCCCAATGTTCCCTATTATCGCCCACACGAAAAATATCACATTTATCATATTTTCGGGTCATAGAATTGATTCCTGCTCTTTTAAAGCGAAAATTACAACTTTCTTACATTATCGCCCAATGTTCCCTATTATCGCCCACACGAAAAATATTATATTTATCATATTTTCGGGTCCTAGAATTGTTTCTTGCACTTTTAAAGCGAAAATTACAACTTTCTTGCTTTATCGCCCAATATTCCCTGTTATCGCCCACCCGTAAAATATCACACTGATCATATTTTCGGGTCACAGAATTGATCCCTGCACTTTTAAAGCGAAAATTACAATTTTTTTTACATTATCGCCCAATATTGCCTATTATCGCCTACCCGAAAAATATCACATTTATCATATTTTCGGGTCATAGAATTGATCCCTGCACTTTTAAAGCGAAAATTACAACTTTCTTGCATTATCGCCCAATGCTCCCTATTATCGCCCACACGAAAAATATCACATTTATCATATTTTCGGGTCATAGAATTGATTCCTGCTCTTTTAAAGCGAAAATTACAACTTTCTTGCATTATCGCAAAATGTTCCCTATTATCGCCCACCCGAAAAATATTATATTTATCATATTTTCGGGTCCTAGAATTGTTTCCTGCACATTAAAAGCGAAAATTACAACTTTCTTGCAGTATCGACCAATATTCCCTATTATCGCCCATCCGAAAAATATCATATTTACCATAATTTCGGGACATAGAATTGATCCCTGCACTTTTAAAGCGAAAATTACAACTTTCTTGCTTTATCGCCCAATGTTCCCTATTATCGCCCACTTGAAAATATCATAGAAATGACCTACTGACAACAAAATTACTGAAAAGTCCAACCAAAAGTACTTGCATGTAACATATTGTGCCCCTCTGCAAATTGAAACTTTGCTTTTTTAAGAAGAAAAATGGAAATTTCCAATTTTTTAAAAGCTGCAAACTTCGAAGCTCAGTGGATTCAAAAATAAGGCGAAATTCAAAAATCGAAAAATGTACTTTTTTCACCCCTTAGTTCTAGTTTCTTCATAACAAATTTCGGAATCTTCCGATGAAAAATGAGGGACTAGATAGATTTTTTCGTATTTTGCCCAAATCGGCAATAAAATCGCCAAAAATGGTTTAAACCAAAAAATAAAAAAAATTTCTAATGCAGTAGAAGGTTAAAAACTCGCGTTTAAAATTTGGTACGAATCGGATGAAAAATAAAAAAGATATTCCACTTTAACTACTTTGTTAAGAAAAAAAAATGGAAATTTGCCAATTTTTAGAAGTTGCAAACTTTGAAGCTCAGTAGATTAAAAAATAAGGCGAAATTCAAAAATCGAAAAATGTACTTTTTTCACCCCTTAGTTCTAGTTTCTTCATGAAAAATTTCGGAATCTTCCGATGAAAAATGAGGGACTAGATAGGTTTTTTCGTATTTTGCCCAAATTGGCAATAAAATCGCCAAAAATGGTTTAAACCAAAAAATAAAAAAAATCCTAATGCAGTAGAAGGTTAAAAACTCGTGTAAAAAATTTGGTACGAATCGGATAAAAAATAAAAACGATATTCCACTTTAACTACTTTGTTCAGAAAAAAAAAATTGGAAATTTGTCAATTTTTAGAAGTTGCAAACTTTGAAGCTCAGTAGATTCAAAAATAAGGCGAAATTCAAAAATCGAAAAAAGTACTTTTTTTACCCCTTAGTCCTAGTTTCTTCATAAAAAATTTCGGAATCTTCCGATGAAAAATGAGGGACTAGATAGGTTTTTTCGTATTTTGCCCAAATTGGCAATAAAATCACCAAAAATGGTTTAAACCGCAAAAATAAAAATATTTCCTAATGCAGTAAAGGGTTAGGAACTCGTGTTTAAAATTTGGTAAGAATCGGATAAAAAATAAAAAAGTTATTCCACTTTTAACGGTCGCGGGACGGACAGACGGACGGACGGACGGACAGACGGACGATACTTGCCCCCAACTGTATAGCCCTGTTGGCTAAAAAGCAAACTGGGCTAAAAAAAAAAGACATCGGATAAAAAATGTAGGACGAGATACATTTTAAATTTTTTTCTTCAAAAATTCCCCAAAAATTAAAAAATCACCCGATCGACTAGAAAAGCACAAGCCGTATGCACGACACTTTAGGGATGCCTCATACCAAAAATAAATCACATCGGGTCAAAAATGTAGGAGGAGACACATTTTAAATTTTTTTCTTTAAAAATTCCCCTAAAATTCAAAAATCACCCGATCGACTAAAAAAGCACAAGCCGTATGCACGACTCCTTAGGGATGCCTCACACCAAAAATAAATGACATCGAATCAAAATTGTAGGAGTAGATGCATTTTGAATTATTTTCGAAAATTTTGCTTTAAAAATTCCCCAAAAATACAAAAATTGCGCGATCGACTAAAAAAGCACAAGCCGTATGCACGACCCTTTAGGGGTGCCTCATACCAAAAATAAATGACATCGGGTCAAAAATGTAGGAGGAGATACATTTTAAAATTTTTTCTTTAAAAATTCGCCAAAAATTCAAAAATCACCCGATCGACTAGAAAAGCACAAGCCGTATGCACGACCCCTTAGGGATACCTCACACCAAAAATAAATGACATCGGATCAAAATTGTAGCAGGAGATGCATTTTGAACCAAAGTTTACTAAATAAACAACTAACTAACTAACTAACTAACTAACTAACTAACTAACTAACTAACTAACGGACACCGCCCGCAAACCGATAGGAATACCCCAGCTTACGTGTAACGTAAGCTGGGCTAATAAAAGCCAGGTAGGTAGTAATATGTATCATTATTACATTATTATAATATTACAAGACAATAAGGTTATTTTCCTGGCGTTAGTCAGTTATCAGAAAAAGCTTTGTCGTCAATATTTCGGCCAATTTTTGGCGAATCACTCTCTTCGAGATCGAGATCGAGATCGATCTCGATCTCTATCTCGATCGAGAGAGAGAGAGAGAGAGAGAGAGAGAGAGAGAGAGAGAGAGAGAGAGAGAGAGAGAGAAATAAACCAAAGTAGGTTCGAATATTCGCTTCCCTAATTTAAAATTTGAGAAGGTAAGCATAACTGGCGTTATTTAAGATTTTAGTAAATTTTTTTTTTTTGCCAATTTTTTGGTAATTCACCGAAAAAGTAAGAGCCAGTAAGGTGATATTGCCTGCTACCTTCCTTTAAAATATCGAGATACTAATACTATTTTCCTGGGGTTCGTTAAGATTTTACTGATTTTTTTTAGCTTTTCACCAAACTTTTTCGCCAATTTTTGAACGGTCCCAAAGAATTGTAACAGCAGGATGGTATGGAGCCCGCTGCCTTTCCTTAAAATTTAAAGACAGACTATTTTTCTGGATGCGTCAAGATTTTACTTAAAAGTTTTTGTTTTTTTTTTTGGCAAAATTTCCGACAATTTTTGGCTAATCACTAAAAAAAGTAATAGCCAGGTAGGTAGTAATGCGTGCTACCTCCACCTAAAACTTCAAGACACAAGACTACTTCCTAGAGTTAGTTAAGATTTAACAAAAAAAGTTTTTCGCCTGTATTTTCCGCCAACTCTTAGCGAATCACCAGAACAAGTAACAGAAAGATGAACACCGATGCACCCTACCTCCCACCAAAATTGTAGAATGCCTTCATGAAAACCCCACGATATACGTTTTACAGAAAATTGGTTTTTGGCCAATATTTTACTTAAAATTTTTGGTTTTTGGCCAAATTTTCCGCCAATTTTGGCCAATCACTAAAACATAATACCCAGATAGGTGATAAGTCTGCTACCTTCACCTAAAACTGCAACAGACAGCAATACTATTTTCCTTCAGTTATTTCAATATTTACTAAAAATGTTTTGGTTTTTCGCCAAAATTTTTAAGAACTTTTGGCCAATCACCAAAAAAAGTAATAGCCGGGTAGGTAGTAGCGCTTGCTACTCTCACTTCCGATTTCAAGACACTAAAACTATTGTTCTGGAGATCTTTAAGATTATTCGGATGTTTGGGGTTTTTTTGGCCAAAATTTTCGCCAATTTTTTTGGCCAATCACAAAAAGTAACAGCCAGCTAGATATCTTGCCAGCTTGCTATCTTTACTTTAAATTTCAGAACAATAATACTATTTGTCTGGGGTTACTTTCGCTTGACTTTCGCTCAAATTGCCGTAGCCAAACGACTGCACAACAAAATTCACCACCACGGAATTCTAAATTAGCACAATTGAGTCTTCCGGCCATCCTTTTTTTTTTTAAAGAAAGCTAGATGGTAACGCTTGCTATCTTTACTTTAAATTTCAGAACAATAATATTATTTTCCTGGAGTTATTTAAGATTTTATTGACAATTTTTTGGTTTTCGCAAACATTTCTGCCAAAGTAACAACCAGTTAGATAGTTACACCTGCTACCTGCACCTAAAACTTCAAGACAGTAAGACTATTTTACTAGAGTTAATTAAGGTTAAAAAAATAAACGTTCTTCGCCAATATTTCCGCGAATTTTTGGTGAATCGCCAAAACAAGTAACAGTAGGTGGAGACCTACGCATCCTACCTTCCATCATAATTGTAGAATGTTTCCTTGAAAAGCCCAGGAGGTAGCTTTTACTGAAAATTGGTCCCATATTTGTCCAATATTTCCGCCAATTTTTAGATAAAATTGGATTTTGGTCAATATTTCTTTCAATTTTTGGCGAATTGCCAAAAAATAATAGTCTGGAATTCGCCAAGAATTTACTGAAAATTTGCTGATTTTTTCGCCAATCACCAAACGAAGTAATAGCTACTTAGCTAAACTTGCCTGCTACCGTTACTTAAAATGTCAAGACAGTTTTCGACTTAAAGATCTGGTGATCGAGAAGATTTTTACTGAAAATTATTTGTTTTTTTCGCCCAAATCGCAACCAATCTTTTGGCCAATCACGAACAACAAAAAAAAAACCAAAAAAAAAAAAAAACCAAAAAAAAAAAAACAAAACAAAAAAAAAATACAAACAAAGAAAAACAGTCAGGTGTATAGTAATACTTGCTACCTTTACGTAAAATTATGAAAGTAATAGTATTTTCCTGGAATTACTTAAGATTTTAGTCAACAACTAAAAACAGTAACAACCAGGCAGGTAGTAACACTGGCTACTCTCATTTACAATTTCAAGACAGTAAGATTATTTTCCTGAAGTTCATTAAGATTTTACTGATCTTTTTGTGTTTGTCGTCAAAATTTTCGCAAAATGTTTTACCAATCATGAAAAAAAGTAACAGCCAGGTAGGTAATAATGTCTTCTACTTTACTTCAACTTTTCAAGTCACTAAGACTATTTTCCAGCAGTTATTTCAGGTTTTACTGAAAAGTTTTTGGTTCTTCGCTAAAATTTTCTCCAATCTGGTATACTGCTTTAAACTTCCAATGCTTTCCCTGTTAGAAGCGGGCTCTCGTCGAATTTGGGAATTTTTGCCGCCGTGCAGCATACTGGCCGTTGCGACGTCGATGGAGATCATTGCCCTGGTCTGTATGTGCAACTTTAGCTGCCTGGTTTCTTCACGCAGACCGATTAACTCATTTTATTTCACACGGTCCACGCTGAATGGCTTGTCGTTCCCGTTCCTTAGCTTTCTCCTGCTCTTGCTGCATGTAGTTCCCTAAGTTCCGCGTTTTTGTATCCCAACGCCTGGCCAATCTGAGTCAACTCGCGTATGCCTTGCTCCATCATGGTTTAGCACGTTGTTAAAGTATCCTGGCTTGGCCCCCAAAATGTTAAAGTTGCCTTTGACGAAATATGCAGATCCCAACGTAATGCGTCGTTGATTTTCACTATGTGGAGACATGACCCAATACGCAGGGATCATTTAGGTGGGGGCCATGGCCCCCAGATTCGGAACATAACCCCCAGTTTTTTTTGGCTGGGGGCCGCTATGGCCCCCAGTTTCTGAAAATGGCCCCCAGATTTTGTAATATTTCTTTATTCATGCTTTTACTACGTCTAGACTTAAACAGCAGTAGAAGCGCTATCAGTCTCCAATGATATTTAAAGAACAGTTCAAAGACATGTGTACTTCTTTATCAAACATTGTTAATCTAGTTATGCAATCAAATGTGTTTATAGTTTGTGAGGAAAATAAGTTGAAAATCGAAATAATTTGTCTCTTTTCGCAAAATGCCGGAAATATCCCTGCATAGGGACGAAAAGGGTATGTTTTTGGAACGGTCACAAACTCGTTTACAAAAGGGCAATATCAGTTACAATTTACGTTATTTGTAAATATTTGAAAAATACACGAAAAATTTGTGTTAAGAACACAAAATTTTACATGCCTAAAAATCCAGCAAAATAAGAATTTTCAAACACAAAAATATTGTCGTATACACAATCTTGGTGCGTTCTACACAATGCTGTATGAAACTTGAAAGTTCGATATCTATTTTTTAGAAGATATCCGGTATACTGAATATATAAGTAAATTTTGACATGGCGTGAAATCTACAAACAGATCTCAAACAAACTCGACACTGATACCATCGTGTTCATCAAAATCCCACTAAATCCCTGATCGTCGCGGTCCTATCACGCTTTGTACTTAAATGCGCCACATCAACAGTTTCCCGCCAAATTTGCTCGCGCATAAAGCTCATTCGCCACTTAACAACACATAAAAGGAAAGAGACTGCGCCACTCGGCATTCTGACAAAGCATACGTGTTTAAGATATCTTATGTTACAATAAACAGAGTGGGGCATAAACCGCATTAAGTACACATTCGATACATTCCAGCCATTACATATACTACATGGCACGAGAATAACACAAGTATGCTCTGAATGTCATTTTTGCATACCCTAACAAAAAGGTGGGGGAGGGGGGGGGGGGGGGGGGGTTGGTGAAGAGTATGTACTGAAAATTTTTCTTTCCTGCAAATGAAATAGATTTCTGTATGCAGAAAAACGAAAATACAAATACCGGTATATAAATATCATATATTGGACTTCTAAGTTCACCGTAATTTAACTCCTATTCACCCCCACCCCACCCCCAAAGAAAAAAAATAAGACACAAAAGTTTCACTTCTGGGAAAGATATTAATAATAAGAAAAATGAAAGGAAGACTGAACGGCCGAGTTTTTATCTTCTGATTTTTCAAACAATGCTGCTTAAGCCGGTTTACAATGTGCCCATATATTGTGACACTATTATTTCAACCCAGGATTCTTGTAATTTAGCGTACAAACCTTAGAATTAAGCAACCAATAATAGATGAATTAATATACTTTTGGAATGTATAAACACATCCATTGCTTCTGTGGGAGGATATAAATATAACCTGCAAAACTTAGAAAGGGAGCCACAGAAATTGGATCTTTGGTGGGGCTTGAACTCGCGACCTCTTGCTTCGCAAGTGAGAACTACTAGCCCAAACAAGACTCAAAACTTGGTTCTTCTTCACCAATCTCTACGACTGGTGAAGAAGCGTAAAGTAGTAATATTTTGTGATTTTTTTTTCAGAAATATTTGGCCAATATTTTCCCCAAGTATAACTAGAAAGGAAGATGCCATGGCAGCTGAGTGTATCCAGCAATTTGCGATCCCCAAACCAAGCGTGCGCCGAGGCATTGACTTACATTGGGCGTGATCTGGCTGGCTATTTCCAGGGCTCTCTGGTAGGCCGCGTCCCCTGCCTCGTTCTGCTCCACGCAGTGATTCACTAAACCCAGCTCCTTTGCAGCTATACCATCAATCGTCTGCAACAAAACAGACAGCAGACAACATCAATGAACTTGGCTACAGCACACACTTTTGAAACCTGCAAGTACCTTGTTTTTGGCTTTGTGCCCAAAATTTGTATGAGAGAAAAGAGATTAGGAGAAAATCTATTATATTAATAAGGTATCTATTATATTAATGTTTGTTGGTTATTTTACTGGTTCTTCAATTTCAAAGAAATTATTTCCAGTACATATCAAAATACAAAAAGAATATACTGTATATAAAAGTAAAATAAATAAATTTGTAAAATCAGGTGGATTTCACTTTAAGACACTGCTGCAGTTTTTGTGCCAGTGACAACGCTGCCTGTCTTCTCTAAAATTGGCCAAAGCGTGCGGTTCATAAATTCAGTTGGCAAAATACAATTTTAGATTTTTGACGAGTAATACATGGACTTAAAGTTCCATATTAAACTAAGATATAGCTTCTAAGGCCCTCAACTGAGAAGAAAATGCAAATAGTATTCAAATAAAAAAAAATTTCTGGTAACATAATACGTTTTCTATCGGTTTCAACACTGTGAAGATTTTGTGCAGGTGAGCAAGTTGCATATAGTTTCAGGGTATAGAGAGCAATGCGTAACGTCTTATGGGATACCCCATGCTTCTTACCAACATAGCCAGTTAAGTGATGCATTTCTATCAGTTAAGGCTGTTTTTTCTGATGAATTTATTTTGATTTTGTTTTGTGCTGATATTTTTTATGGACAGTTTCTTTTTTGATGATCAAGAGAAGACAATGACCATGGGCGTAAATCCCATGAAAAGTTTCCGATAACTTCCTCTGGTTTTGACTGAATTTCTTTGAAGTACAGACAAACATTTGGTTTGAATTTCATGTCATTATTTGTCTCTTAACAGCATTTGCAACTACAAAACCAAGCTTTAGTTAGTTAATAATTATAATTTGTTTAACGATAGGGCCGACCCTTAGCCAGTTACACTTTGTTAGTACTGCTCAATGAAGAGAAAATTAACAGTGTTACAATTGAAATATAGCGTCGACCATTTTATAAATGATAAAAATAAGCCTAGCTTACAGAAATATAGGTTGGTTTCATTTAAAAATCGCATTATTATATTGGATGCTGCTTTATCAAACAGCTGTCTCAAAGACTCAGCTCTAAAGTGTCGTGACAGCCGTGTATATGTTACAAGGAAACTCCTATTTTCAGGGCAAGTATACTATCCCTGAATTTTATTAGGTAAAACATTACAAATTCCCTGAAAGGATTAAGCCGCTGCAGATTGGGTAAATATTCATAAAACACGTTGCTCTATTAAATTTAGATTCCATGGATTGTGAGTCATGCCTTAGGGATGTGGATTCGCGAATATTTTTAAGTGGTGTCTGCGCTCGATTTGACAAATGAGGTCAAGGTTTAAGGATGTGGATTCGCAAATATGCCCCAGTCGCGTACGCCCGAGATGCAATACTGACGTCAAAATGACGCGGTTCGACACCTCACTGCCACGAGCCCCGCGAAGACGCCGTTGGCTTGCAGCGCTTCCGGAGCGACATGAGAGCCAGAGCCACTGACGTCACAAGTCGGAAGGTTAGGAAGCTATTTGGGGTGTAAAGTGCTGAGTTAAATTTGACAATAGATTAGTGACATAATTTGTGACTCAGCAGCAATCCCGAGTATAAATTGTCATGGGGCGTAAGGATTAGTGTTGGGGATTAAGAATTATGACGTCAGAAAAGTATGCAATTGAGATGGTATAGGGGCGTCAATATGGGGCCTGTTATTGTTCAATAAATCATTGTGTTTTTGTCTTCTATTTATTTTTCTATAAAGAAAAAATACTTTTTTATACAAAAATATTATTTTGTTGCCAAAATGGAAATTGGCAAAATGGTCGAGGTGTGTTGCCAGAATGGAAATTGGCAAAGTATTGTTGGCAAAGTGACCGTTGGCAAAACGACCTACATCCATCCAAAACATGATAGTGTTTTATTGAACATCATTTTTTATTTTTGTTCCTGAAAGTAGTTATTACATCACCAATCCTCTCCTTCATTAGTTTTTTTTGGTAACTGCCTGCCCCCCCCCCCCCACCCCTCAAAATTTGGCTGAACTCAACGATAAGTCTTTTACCCAAATAAACTCTCACATCCGTTACCCAAGTACAGCTACACCATGATATTTTTTGCATTGGTGCGATGTGGATGCTTAAAAATATCATGTCATATTGAGAAATAAATGGGGTTCAAATCTGGTCCATATTATAAAGATAAATGATTCCATTCCTCTTCCCCGCCCCCCTCCTTACACTCCACCCTCGATTTTACTTCCTGGTTGACTGCTATGCCGAGCAACTAAAAATGACTACAATTACGATCTTCAACTAGAGACAAGTGTACATAAAACATGAGAGCACAGGCTTATATCACATACTTTCAATCGACACCTATCGATTTTCATGTTTTTGTGAACAAAAAAAGTCTCCCCGACTAAATGCCTAATTCCCCAATAACTACTTTCCTTTTTTCTCATTACTGAAATAAAAGATTCACTTCTGCAAACATTATCACAGTTCATGATCAAAATTTAAAACTAAACAATACTGAAGCTGTCAATGCTCACCAACAACAGTGTAATCGAATATGTAAACAAATTTCATTGACTAGCCGTTGTCTTTTTGTTTTGTAAAAAAATATTTCCCCAGAAAGCCCTGTCATAAAGTTTTATTTGAACCGGTATATAAGACCTTTTACCTTGTAGAAATGTAAACCATGTGCACAGAAGTCGAGCTGCTTATCATCTTTATCCAATTTTTTTATTAGGTGGAGGGGAAGGGGTACGTAACTATATACTTACTTTATCCAATTTTTTTTATTGGATTGGAGGGTAGGGGCACGTAACTATATTTGTGGGTATCTAAATCCTCTTTTTATACACTCACTTACACTTATACTATCTGGATCTAGAAGGTAGTCATTACAGCCAGGTTTATGGTAGACCTTTATATATCGGTCTGAAAGGTCATCACCAAAGAGGTTTTACTGCATGTCTTTTCTGGCAGGTTACGGATGGTGGTCACTATGAACAGGTTTTACTGTACTCTTTTTATAAGGGTCTGAAGGTGGTTGCTACAACAGGTTTACTGTACGTCCTTTTTATCCTGGTTCGAAGTGGTCATTACAGCAGTTTTACTGTACGTACTTTTTTATCCGATCTGGAAGGTGGTCAAGACCGGCATGTTTACCATTCGTCTTTTTATCCGAAACTGGAAAGTGGTCATAACAAGCAGGTTTTACGTCTTTCTTTCAGGAGTTTGAAGGTGGTAGTTACATATAGGTTATGCCAAAAAAGTCTTTTCTGCTAACCTTAACTTCCCTCAGCCCGGCAATCTAATGTAGGTACGACTCAAACGCAACCCACACCTGACACTGACCCTGGACTCAGTGACATGTTACTTAATAACTGTAGATGAATAACGCGCAAAAACGTTAAAAACAGGCACTGAAATAGCACAGGCAAGAAGGAGGGGTCGATAAGTAATGCCATTCAGCTGCTAATTTATCAAGCAGTCTAAAGTAAGCAGGAATACTTGAAAATCTTCTGAAAAACGCTGAAATCCCATCGTAGTAGCTCAATTAACAAAAGAGATGACAAAAGCGGCATGCGGGCGGGGGGGGGGGGGGCGGGGGTTCTAGTGACAATCATGCACCGTTCTTAGTTTAATGTTAATGTATCCAAGACTAAGTACACTAGGTACATCACGCACCTTTCTTAAGTGTGATGTTAATGTTATCCAAGGACTAAGTGAAAGTTGAAAGAATCTTTCTGCCCTATCAAGCAAAACACCCACCAAGTTTCAACTTTCCCGAGAGAGTGAGAAACTCACACACAGATTTTAACGTTATGACGTCATACGCCTTTCTACCTTTCGCCATATCCGTCACAAGCTGATACAGTCGTTCGACTGACCCAAGGAATATCCGCATAAAATTTGAAGTCGACACGACTTTTTTTTTGTTATCGGGAATTGAAGATGTTGTTCAAAATGTATACATATTTTACGAATCTTTCGAATCTATCAAGCAACACTTCCGACAGGTTTGAACTTTCTTCGACGGTCAGCGGCTGAGAAATCTTACATACGAGATTTTCAAGTAATGACGTCATACGCCTTTCTAAATTTTGCTGACACACCCGTCAAAAGTTGATAGAACCGTCTGACTGACCCAATGAGTATATACATAAATCTGAAGTCGATAAACCTTCCGTTATCGAGATATTTCTCACATAAGATCTTGTACAAAATATAAACATAATTTAGATAATGACGTCACACGCCGCACTCGTTCGTTCTACTGCGACAAGATTTAACAGGATCTTTCGGGCCCACCAAGCAAGAATCCCACCAACTTTTTCGATGTTCAGCGGCTGAGAAATTTCGCACACAAGATGTCATACAATTGCCCTAATAACACACCATACTTCAAAAGTTGACACAACCGCCTGATCTAACCAAACAATAAACATATCAAGTTTGAAATCGACTTTTCGTTCTCTGCACATATTTTGTTCATAAAGACTGACATACACACTACACACACAAACAACATTGCCTCCTTGGCTTTATTATGACTTCACTATGTACACAGAACTCTTGAAACCTACTTTAAACATTGAGATATCATGTTTCAGTCTTCGAAAGACTTGATTTTAACCAATTTTGTCTCGAAAAATTTGTCTATAGAGCTTCATTGGTCTATATTGTACAAATGCAAATTTAAACACTTCAAGAGAAAAAAATAATTAGTTTCTTTTATTATGATGTGGCATCTGGATTCAGATATCCCTCAGTTCCATCTCTATTCAGGAACAGACTAACTTGTCTTGCACTATTTGCCGTTGACAAAAACACCTACATTCAAATTTTGTTTGATACATTCTTATTGAAAAGTATAGTCGATACAAGTCGTCAATTTCTCGGTGCAGGACTTTCTGGGCGATTCCAAAATAATATAAATAATTATATATCGTTCTTACATTTTCACTGTATAGAATTTCCGAGGTTATGTTCGGGCACACCTCCATACACCGTTAGTGTGTGGTGTTGAGCCATCAAGGCCGGCAGACTCCCAATGCATTGAGTCCTAATAAAGCCAGATACTGGCTGTGTTTCTCTGTTACAGATTCTAACGTTTGTTTTCTCTATTTATTTATTTATTATTTATTTATTTATCTATATTTATTTATCTCTATTTATTTATTTATTTATTTATTATATTGATCTAATTATCTATTTATTCTCTATCTACAATACTTTACTAATAGCGGTTGGACCAATTTCTGATTAACCGATTAACCTGCATGCTCGATTATTTTTTTACCCAATTCATCTAATAGGAATTTTAAATTTAGCACAAAAATATATGAAAGTTTGAGGACGTAACAGTTAACGAGCACTATGTATTTTTTACAACCTTTACACGAGAACCTTTATGAATTTGTACTGTTTCTTTTACTTCTAGGACCGTTCTGTATTGGTACAGCCAATATTTAGGTCACAGATTCCCCTGTGAGTGGAGCAAGTCAGCACGTTATTCAGGTAAATTACCAATGAAATGTCAACTAAAAGCTAAAACTTCAGTTGCTACAGTAAATAAGTAACAATAAATAAGGATAAAGATGTCAGGGCATAAAACCAATGGGTCCCACGACCACTGAGAACTGGTTCGAATATGTCCGCTAAAGTCAGTCAAGTAACAAGTTAAAAAACAACTATCAATATCAATAAAAACCTATTCCATCGAAAAAAAACAAAAAAAAAAAAAAAAACAGATAAATCAGGGGACCTGACTACAGAGTCGCGCGAGAACTGAACTAACCCCCCCCCCCCAAAAAAAAAAAAAAAAAAAACACGTTTCTTTTCATTTTTCAAAGCAAATTTGTCTACGAACTGCTGTGCAATTTTGTTTATATTCTTTCACTGTGTAAGGTTTCAAAAGATTTCTCCCCATTAGTATTGGAGATCTGGCTCGAGAAAGACACACACCAAAAATGCGGAGATACGGACGGACAGAAACAACCCTTTCTTATAGGCCCCCCTGTAAAAAGTCCCAATAAAGGTGAAACATAAGATTTACAAACTTTTGATGTAAATATCATTTCTTTGGCTGCAGCTGGCCCCACTAATCTTGGGAGTCTTTGAGTGCCACCTGCAAAACAACAAAAGCAGGGTCTCTCAGGTTATAGTTCCCAGACAAAAATAGGTGACGGAAGTGCCATGCGTGCGCTAGACATACTTCATCAAGCGCGTAGCCATATGTTAATGATACAGCAGCCCCATGAATTACTAAACTGGACAGTCACTGTCATCAGACGTTTACAACGTTATGGGCATTGTAAATTAATTCAGATAGCGACATACTTAAAACTGAATGAAACTAGAGCGGTTAGTGCACACGTAAGAGTACAAGCTTATATAACACACTTTCAATCGACACCTATTCAGTTTCTTGCTTTCGTAAACAAAAACAAATGTCTCCCCGACAAAACCCTTCAATCCCCAATAACCATTTCCCTTTTTCTCTTATTACTGAAATAAAGTGTCATTTCTGCAAATATAATCATAATTCATTATCAAAAACTAGAGCATTGTGCATAGCCCACATATTCCCCACAGGCCTCCATCAGTTAAACACGGCCATCAATAGTCAAGGGCTGAAATTTTCTAAGTCCAGCTGGTCCATTTTCCTTGGACAAACCTCGCCCATTTACAATACTGATCTGTGTTTGCTCCCATAGAAGCCACAAACCAAGTTTCATTAAAATCCTTGCAGCAGTTTTTAAGTTATCGTGTTAACAAGCTCTTGATGACAGACCGACAGACCGACCGACACGCGGTTGATCGCATATATTCCCCTGTGGGGAATAAATTAAAAGATAAACAAAACTAGACGGCGGTCACTAAAACAAACTTAACTGTACAACTTTTTTATCCGAATCTAGAAGGTGGTTACTGAAACGGGTTTTACTATACGTCCTTTTAATCTAGGTCCGGAAGTTAGTCACTGCAGCAGTTTTACTGTACATTACATATCTATCCTGGTCTGGAAGTTGGTCAGGACAGGCAGGTTTTTCCGTACATCTTTTTATCCGAATCTGGAAGAGGTCACGACCATCAGGTTTTACATTACATCTTTTCATCCGGGTTTTGAGGGGATGGGGTTGAATTTTTAATTTCTTTTGCTAACCGTTATCGCCTTCCACCACCCAATCTAATATAGGTACGAGTCTAAACGCAACCTAACCCTTTTACCCAAAGGCTACGGTAACGGTCTGTACCCTAGGTCTACTTATAACCATCATACATTACCTTGTCTTCATACATTCGCATCAGTCAAAAAGTACTGGAAAGACTTTCTCCGAGTATGTTGAGATTTCTGTAAGTGGTATTTTTAGCTATTCAGTAACTTGCAGAATATCATTGTTGAACAAAAGTCATTTAACAAGTGGCCAGTTACAGCAAATTATTAACTTAGACGCAGCTTAATAATAAACATGGATGTCCGTGGACATTGTTCCCGGTCACAAAAACGAAGAATTATAACAACCAGAGAAAGTTACCAATAGTGTAGAGCACGCTTCGATGAATATTACTTGAAGAACACTGTAAACACCGTATTATTTAAAATAAGAATTCTGAAGCAAATAAGAAACCAGATATTTTTGGTAGGCTATTCCGGAAGAACTGACCTTGGCCGAGGCATTCATGACATACCACTCAGTGAGCCGTGCGTGAAAACGCAGTTAGAAGATAGTGCGAGTCATAGAGCACAGAATGGTAGCTTACTCGTGCTGTCATGTTTTCCAACTAAAATACCTCAAAAATAATGATATGGCGGTTTGTTCGATAACCTTCTGGAAAAACGCTGCAATCCCAAGCGCAGTTAACAAAGTAGCCAAGAAAAAGTGGTGGGAGTGGGGGGGGGGGGGGGTAGCGTTCAGCGGCCGAAATACTTTGCAAATAAGATTTTGACGCAATAACGTCATATGACTACCTTAATAACAAGACATGCTTTAAAATTCATACAGCCGTCAAAGAATATCTAAACAAATTTTCAAGTCGATACGAGTTTAAGCTATCGAGATATCTTGCACCCAAGATCCTGTTGGAAATGTTTTACGCGATGACATACTCTATTGTTGGTTCTACTCGCGATACAATTTCATATAATATTCCGCATTTACCAGGCAACACTCTAACCAAGTTTGAACTTTCTCCGATATTCAGCGATTTAGAAATTTTGCAAACAAGATTTTTACGTAATGACGTACCACGCGTCAAAAATTTACAGAACCGTCCGACCTGCCCATGAAA